>CM075304.1:1713075-2313075 GCA_037672795.1 Lagerstroemia speciosa | reverse complement strand
TGAAATTTTTCCTTGTAAATATTTGTTTTGTTAATTTGAAGATAAATTTAAATAATGAGGTTTTTGAAGGGGTCTTACGGAGTGACCCATCGACCAGGCGATTGACATTTGCAAGAAGAAGAAGAAGAAGAACGGTAAAAATTTAATACATATTCAGAGTGCCAACATTTCAAGGCTAAAAGGGTCATTGTCTTTGCCCGATGGTGCAAGGAACTGGACTCCTAAACTATGTAATACACGACAAAGTCTTTTATACCATGGTATTATCTCATGTCAGTATTTACGGTAATATCAGTTAATCAGAATCAATTTTTTTTATAAAACGTAAAAAGTAAAAAAAAAATAACCCAAAGAATAATTTATTCTGATTGGCTGATGTCACTGCATAAATACTACCATGTGGTAATACTGTGGCGTAAAGGACTTTCTCGTAATACACAGTTTCGCCGTCCCAATAGTACGTTCCAAGCTGTTGTTTGTCAATGATTTTCTCACTTATCATGACATAATTCTTCTTAATATCGCTGTGATTTTCTATTTTGTGGAAAAAATAAAGTAATTAAATTCCAAATTGAGGTGAAAAGAACGGGGCGAAAGGACGTTTGGTGTAAAGAAATTCAAATTTCTCAAAGTTGTATTAGAGGGCGGCGATGGATTTAGAGGTATGAGAGGGCGATCGCCAGCGAAAAAATTTATAAATTATTATATAAATTTTAATTAATATTATCTATTTTTTGTTCAGTTATCTTATTACGTCTCTCTAAACTTTTTATCTTACTCATATATAATGCGCACCTTTTGGATTTTTCGATCTGTTCTTGACTAGGAAAAAGTGTTAAGTGTATCAGATATATCATGTGACACTGTAACGTTATATTCCGTCCAATTATGGCCTACCATTTTATTTTTTGGGACTTTTTAGGATTGCATAATTATCATAGTTTATGTATTGATTGTATGTCAAAATTTAATTAGACGGATACGCCCATGCCCAATCAACATTACTACGTGGTACATCTGATATTCGGAAGACTTTGTTCCTGACAACAGGGATTACCGATTCAAATACATATATATATATATATATATATATATGTAATAGAGGGAAGCAAGTTGCCATTTTTGATTTGTACGCATTAGTAGTAAACAGCAAGGAAGCACCCACCGAGAAAAATGGGTTTAGATCCCGTGTTGGTTAACTAAGTTCGGTCATGACTTCTGCTGGAGTCTCGAATACTTGTTTGTCCGCGTACGCTTCATCTACATGTGCCTTGAGTACGGGTTCGCTTCTAATAAGATCACAAGGCATCACTAACGTATTACTAATCGAGACTGATTTCTGTTCGGATATCGATTCATCACTTCACATAACTCCGGGAGGTTTTTAATCCCTTTATTGCAAGTAAAGTCTATTTCACTTGGATACGTGTACCAACTGCTTCTCACCTTCCTAGGAAGGTGATTGTTTGCTGCGGTGGCGTGAGTCAAAAAAGGAAGGCTGGCTTATGAGCTTTAAAGTAAGATCAATTTCGTCTGGATGGAGCCAGTCAAATGACAATCGGCAACACAAGTAGCCAGCTGGTTAATTGACTGTTGTCTTTGTCCTGAAATGGGTATAGTTCGAGAAAAATAATTTGATATAATTGCATTATCCTCTATATACGACTAAGAGATGTCGTGTTCGATTTTTATTTGTGGTATTCTTTTCACTTCTTTATTTTTTGCTCCCCGTGATCTCCTTCTAAATTGATAGGTTCTCTTTGTAACAGAGAAAAGCATACTTGAGAAATAGGGGCTCAGTACAATTGGTACTGTTCTACCCCTGTGATTTGAAGGTCTCGAATTCGATCTCATCTATAAGACTTTCGACACCCTTTTTACCATCTATTCCTCCTATTCATTCTAGATCCTTACCTCCTTGTACACCAAAAAAAAGTATACTCTATCAGGTATGCTTTTATCAAAAAAGAGAACAGCAGTAACGGTGATCCAACTACTCCGATACATAATGTTCGACTTTTCCTATTTAATCGTGAATATATCAGACGAACTATATAACCAGTACGAACAATAGTCCTAAAGGGTGCCTTCCTTGTGTCACATATTAGGTAACTTGTTTGCAGTCCTAATGGTAAAGGGTCCAAAAATGTCAAAGATGAGATTGACAGACTGATGCAATGATGAAGGGTGTAGTTAAGTGATTTGAAGTGGGCAAGTTGTAGATGTCCGTTGACTAGTGAGCAAGATTTCACCATAGGAATTGCACCCAATTTCCTTGATGTCTAATCATAGGTATTGGAAATTTTATAGCACTAATTCACCCACTGTAAGGAAAATGACCGTGGCAAGCTATTGCCCTCCTCAAAATCCACCATCTGATCCATCGGCCACGATTTGATTTAAGCATAGGAGAGGTGACACTTACCGTATACCCTAGGGCGCACTGGTGGGTGGTGTCGCGCATTTTCACCCGGTCTCATCAATCGGTGTCAACGCGCAATACTGAGACCCAAGAAAAGAAATCACTGCGTCACCGGTATAGTGACATCGCACTCGACCAAAGACCGAGAGATCTAAGATTTTACCAACGGGACTCTCCGTGACACATTATTACCCTTTCTTTCTATTCTTTTCCGATGATACGCATCCATTGTAATCGAAAAGATGCATTGTGGCGTTGTACGTTCGGTCCAATTCATATTGGGTCATATAAAGTCCATTGGAAAAGGAAGATAAAGCCCATTTCATGAACTTATAGTTTCTCCTCTCGACTAAGTGAAAGAATCTCATATGCGAAGTACTGGTTCATATTAATTCGAGGAGCTAACACCATGTATAATACAATCAGCACTCTAAAGTTCGAGAAATTCTTGGATGATACTATTTCACGAACCGGCACGAGTAAGCTCCGCAATAATGTGTGGAGTGGATGGGCTTTAAACACTCCGACAAATCGTCATGATTATGGTGGTTATAAGAATTTTTTCCGGTTATAAAAGAGATCCACGGGACTAGAAAGATGTCAAGTGTAAATACGTCATCACGTGAGGGCGGATGCTGAGAAATAAATCTTATATCGGCATATCAGTGGATTGAAACATAGAATATAAGAGAATTGAGGTACTGTAGCGCCGACAGATTTAGGTTTTAAGGTGAATATGAACACAATCTTTTATAGGTATGGTGGTTATTCTACTTAGTATTAGAGCCAGTTATTATGTGAGTCCACACCACGCCAACTCGAGATCAAAAGAAAAATACTCGACTCGTTGTCACCTATATAGCCCGACGGCTGTCTTCCTTCGCCCCGAGTATGAAAGAAAAATGTCCCACTCGATATTAGTTGTTGAGACAGGATATTCAAGACAAGTGTCAAGCGTAACTACACCAGCAACTAATCAGAATAGATCCTCCAACCTCAGAGGACGAGAAATTCTTAGGTGAACCGAGCTCATAAATGACATGGTGAACTTAATCAATAAACTTTGCTTAAAGTTCACCAATAAACTTTGTTTAACACATAAGCTAAAGTTTCGACAACTTATATAAAAAAAAAACAAGCTGACATTTTTTATTCTAAATTCCATGTTTACTTGGCTATGCTATTGAGAGCATGGTCTTGTAACCAGCGAGAGCTGTGTATGGTGAGATTCGAAAATTAGACTAATAACAGAACTAATCAACAATATAGAAACAGATAGTTTGGGATCGGGACAATGACTAGGAGACATCGCGATCCTTATAGCTGATTAATATCCGAGCAGTTACTAGCGGATTTTCTCGCTCATCGCGTGTTTTATTCCATGAACTTAACTCACTCGATTTCAACTGTTTGAATGAGACACAACTACGTCAAGTTTCAATGCTTGGTCGGGTTCTAAATTAGATCTCTTCATGACCGGTTGGGAATCGTTACTCTTTCTCATCACTGTATGACTTACTCGGCACGTACACAGATCAATTGAAGATAATTTTCTGCTCTTAATCAAGAAAGCCTTTCCAATAAGATGGTCTTCGTAAATTGATATCTACTTTTTAAAAAATGTAATTTTGTATTCGAATTTATAAATAAAATATTCATTAATTATAAGAGATTTATAAAACAATGTCTTTTCCTAAAATGAATTAATATAATCTGCACGCATATACAGATAATGTACATTTATACGTACAAGGGAAGAAATGTCGGATGCGTATGTGATGCTTTGCCTACTCGATCCGCCGTGAATTGATGTGAACCCCACGGCTTTAACTTCGTTTAAACTTAAGTAAGATCTTAAATTCGAGTTTTGTAAACATAGAGAATTTACTTTGAGAGAGGTTTATCCTCCAATGGACTCACTCGACTCGAACTAAATTAGTCAGAATTTGTTGAATTTTTGAATATTATTGATACTGACCGGAAAAAAGAGCATTCCTAGAGATATATATCTTTCGATAGCAAGAAATTTGTTCTCTCATGGCACATGAACACCTCATAACCCCATGGATCCAGGTCAGTCTATGTGCAAGCACATGTGTGGGTGACCTCATTAAGGGCTACGCGCTCAACGGGTATTCGAACATCCGATCTCGTGAATTTTCACACGTTTTAGAGATTTTTTTATGGTTGAATAAATAATTAAATAATGTCATATTCAATTTTCTAAATCACAAAATATCTCTAATAATAATTAAATAGTTAAGGTTAAAGAGCTTATTCAAAACCTATGCATATGGCGTTGTATCATGTTTACCGTCCAAACCCTTACCAGCAACATCCAACAGTTGATAAATATGATCTTAGGACGTGTTTGGTCGACATAATTCGGGTTTGAAGTGCCTTCATATTCCTCGAAACCGACTTTCACACAACCTCGATATGTCGTGTTAGTCAAAACTATTGTATTTGTAATCTTGAAGTCAGCCCTAGCACATGCATGTAGTTAAGCCAAGTAACATTGATCTTGCACTTTTTTTTGTGTTTAATATATATATATATATATATATATGTGTGTGTGTGTGTGTGTGTGTAATTGGCAACTCATCTATAGGGAGATGTAGGTGTCATGCGTTTTCTATGTAGTTTACGCAGCCTGGTAATAAGTGCAATCAATGGGAAAAAAGAACTTCTCGACAGTGATGTGGTTAAAAAATATCAATTAAATTACTCTGAAAAATATTAGTTATAGAAACTGCTCGGATAATTAATGCATATTTGTCCGTTTGTTATAATTTGAGTGGTATTTTTCTTACGTCATATGATGAGGTAAAACTATGCAACAAGTTGTCAATCACCTAAAACATACCCGCGATTTGTGGCGGTTGAAAATCTATCTCTTTGTTTGAATTATTGAGAGACGAGGCTCGTGGTTGGAAATTTTTGCTCATGTAATAGTTCTCTCTCGACTTTCACTTACCTTCTAGAGTTTACGGTTACAGAGAACGGTAAAAATTTGCGGACAAGTGCTAAATATTCATGAATCAACCTATTCACTATGCCAAATTATGCTCGATAATGCCCTCCATATGGAACGTGGGTCTTTCCGCTAGTTTTTCTAAGTGGTTAATATTAGTGCTCAAGATTTTGGCCAAATGATTGGGGTTGACCTAGTGGTTCCCTAACTAGACCCCCCAAATGGGAGATATCAGGATCGAATCCTAGGTTGGGAGGGTCGACGAAAATTTTCCCAGGGATCCCGGCTCGATCGCAGATTAGTTTCGAGGTGTGTTTCGACTGGTTCGGGGATATTGCGTGTTGCAAATAAAAAAATCATCGAGATTATAATTTTTACGGTTTTATAGTGTGAATTTTGCAGGATTTATGGTTCCAGTTCCGGGGGGTTTATTTAATTTTGAAAATAAAGAGGATTATATAAAATATATTTTGAGTGGTAAAATGGAAATTTCCACATCGGCTCAGAGCTGAGACTGAGCCCAACTTTGACGTGTCAAGGCAACAGAGGAGCCAGAGGGCCGAAAATCCACGTGGCGACCCCCCCAATACTTGACATATTTGCCCCCCAAGTGTTATAATCCCAATTCTTAACTCCTCAAATAACTAAAAATAAAAGAAAATCTAAAAATTCCCACCGCAGAAATAACAAATTCAGGATGAATTTCCAATTTTGCCCTCCCCTTTTCCTACATTCACCTCCTCTACCGCGCAATATGTGAAATTAAAATAGCTTCCACATTTCCTCTCTCCTCCTCCTCCTCCTTTGTTAGTTCGCTGATGGCGAGAGGCGACGGCTCTCAAGAAGCGGAAGAAGATCCGATGACCGGCGCAACCGCCATCACCGCCCAGCTCCTGGCACTTCCGGCGGGGCTGACTCGGGCGGAGTTGGACGAGCTGGTACCTGCCGTGCAGGAGCTGCACACCTACAGGCTGACCCCGGGGCAGTGCTCCTCCCTGCTCGCCCAGCGAATCCACGCCCCTCCGGCTACCGTCTGGTCCATCGTCCGCCGCTTCGACAAGCCCCAGGTCTACAAGCACTTCATCAAGAGCTGCTTCGTCAGGGATGACTTCACAATGACCGTCGGATGCACCCGGTACATACACACACACACACACACACATCGTTTGTACATATAAATCGGACTTAATCAGAGCAGATTGAATTCTTGTGAAAAGTTAAGGTTCTTTCCGTCGTCCTGAAACTTGCAGTTTTTGAACGGAACTTAGGAGGATTCCTATTCTTGTTGAGTAGTTTAAAGATCATTTCGACTTAGTTGGCGGTCAGATTGAGTTGATCGAAAGTCTCGAATCCCGATTGTGTCGTGGAATCGTCCGCAGGGATGTGAACGTGATTTCGGGGCTGCCAGCGGCGACCTCGACGGAGAGGCTGGACGTGCTGGACGAGGAGCGGCACATCACCGGTTTCAGCATCATCGGCGGCGAGCACAGGCTGAGGAACTACCGGTCGGTGACATCGGTCCACGAGATCCAGCGCGACGGTAAGCTGCGGACCGTCGTTCTGGAGTCGTACGTGGTGGACATGCCCGAGGGCAACACGGAGGAGGACACTCGACTCTTCGCCGACACGGTCGTGAAGCTGAATCTGCAGAAGCTCGCCTCCATCGCGGAAGGGCTGGCACGCGATTCCGGCGGCTCCTCCGCCGACCGGTGAATCAGTCACAGGCTTGTCAAGAGGAAAAAGTAGCAGGTAGAGTCACGCGTGCTGTCAAAAGTGATCGGTTCGGGTAGGTCTCGATGCACATCTCTCGATCAATCGACATCGGAACAGTTCGAGCGGATGGGATCGAGTCACTGGTAGTGGATTGGACATGGGCGAATAGATTTTTCGAAGGTACGATTGAATGGCGATGGATTTTTGGTTCCATGTGAGGGTTTCTCGGCCCCGTGGGCAGGAAGCTTGGGAGTTGGTGCCTCGGGACCGTTATTGTAGAGACAAGACAAGGGCAATTCAGTCAATGCACGTCATGTACAGAAAATGCAGGGTTTGAATTTTTTTTGGCTTCGAACGAATCTTTTTTGTTTTCCTCCTCTCTTCATCTTGCGGAGAATGAATGTAGACTCTGATATGGAATGGAGAAATTAATGTTCACATGCAATTGTGTGAATCTCGGTTTGGTTTTTGTCCTTTCCTCTTCACAACTTGCATCTCTTCTTCGGGTGAACCTTTCTTTTCTTTCTTTTTTTTTAACACATAGGATCTGACTATTAAGTTATAAACATGTATTCACGACTACCTGGATTCTAGTAGTCTCGTTTTACACAGGAGCAATGAAGGTGGGGACGTGTGATAACTTCCGGTGCGGGAGGGTTTTGTAGAACTGCAAAAACATCCCCTGATTCCTCGTTCGAACTCTAATCCAATTGCGGGATCTTCTTAACAAGGTGTTGTGCTTAGAAGATTGAGGAGGAAACTAATGGTATTTTGGTGATTGTGATATTTCATCATGACATTGCAATGTGTGTATGTATATGCATGTTTAAATGTGCACAAATATATTCATGAAAATATGAGGAATTGACGATGTGGTCTTAGTACAGTGGTATAAGTTTATGACTTACAACTTGGATTTTTGAGTTCCTTGTATCATTTTATTTCTCTTTATTTCTGTACTGATTAGGTTTATGGACCTCCAATATCGCTGAAAAAAGCACAAGGAATGGAACCGATGTGGTCTAATGTGAATGGTAGTGTTTCCATGCTAGTTCTTAAAATTACTAAATTGGACATGTTTCTAGCAAGCTCTATGAGCATTAATTCTACTGTCAGAAAAAGGGTTTGGTCCAGAGGATAACTGATCCGATTCTCTTGCATTGCTTGGGTCATGTTTCTCTCGATTTTATGGCATCTTTGCAAAAATAAAGTTGACCGGATGACAATTAGCATTGCTTACTTGTTCTCGCGATATTAGTTAAGAGTGGGATGATCCGTATGACAAGTTGGATGACAGAAGTTTAGCTCGCCCGAACTCATTTGATGGTAATGCCTTTACAAATTACATGGTAAGCAATTATCGGGTTAATCTTATTATCAATAATTATGATAATTACTTGGGCGACTGACACTTATCTTCTAATTTGTTGTAATTTCATTAGTTTTTTCAGTAATGAGATAAGATTATTCAAGAATTTATCGTGCAATTTGGTATCATCGGTCACGTCTCGAATCAATCATATGTATACAATATTTCAGAGGAGACAACAATATGCGAAAGAGTGGATACCATTCGAATTTGATTTAATTAGCCGGAGAGGCGCGCAATCCAAACGAAAAAGATCAAGGTAACTGGCACAAATTGGTTGATATGGTAAGACACATATTCTCCTTGAACAAGACCTTAGGTTCGAGTTTTGTAAATAAAGAAAGTTCGTGTTAAGAGAGTTTCACCTTCTTATTGAACCGACCTGACTCTAATCTAGATTAGTTATGGTTTATTGAATTTATGGATATTAAATCGCAGTTCACACCAAAAAAAAAAAAGGGAAAAGAAAATTCAATGCACTGTTTTGAAATTCTCACAGCCAAGCAAATATTGTGAGAAAATCATACATTATACATGTATATACATATATACATATATATGTGTGTGTGTGTGTATGTAGAGATGTACGTGGGCAGCTGTTGATGCTTCCTAATATGGACCCCATGTCCATGACAAGAACAGACACAGTCCACAGAGCCATGAGGACAAATCTCCATGTCCCACCAGGCTTCCGTTTTATCCAATAGCTTATGCATTTGAAATAACCACTAAAAGTTGATGAGGAGCGCTTTAATCGTCTGAGCAGACCAGCTCCTATCTCGATTGGTTTCCTTCTTCTTTTTATACTTTTGAGGCCATGTGATCTGATCGATCATCGTGACCTATCGTCAACCCGAAAAGAAGAGGACATGATGATTTAATTTAGATGGAAGCTATTTTCAAAATATGATCCGAGTGGGTCCCAAACCCGAGCATCGGGTCACCTTAAGCATCGATGAATCGCGACTCTGACTAGATCTGCTTCAGCCAGTATGATTAATGAATCCACAATACCCACCGGACTCGAGCTGAGCCCTCAATAACGATGGTGACTATATTAAAGTTGCGCGGAATTCATGGCAATCCCAGCGGTGAATCGACATTATACCTGGTAAGGGCCCACCGGTTCTTGAAATTGAGTTGAGACCTTCTGGTCCTTCAGGTTCGGGTTTGGCAACTCGTCAATATCTTCAAGATGGGGTTCTCGAACCGACCCTCCAAAATTCAAGTAAGAAGAAGTGTATATAGAGGGATATGAGAAGTGGGCAAACAGTCAAATATCCGAACCCTAGATGGCCCGGGCGTAATTGTAAGTATATATCTAGGCGAGTGCTAATGAAGGTCGAGATCATCCGTACCCGCTTGTGCTGTGGGTAAATGGATCCGATCAGAGATTGACTCAGAGTTGTGATTCGGTTTGCTTGATCTGATGCGAGGCAGAGCGTGTGACTCTGACTGACGTGATGACAACCGGGCGTCGCAAACAGTTGTCAAATCCTGGCAAAGCCGGTTATCATTAGTTGGCCAATTTAGCTAGCGTTGGCTTTAGGATCGGGTCGAGTTAGGTTAGGTCAGGGTAGGGCCCGCGAGGGGCGAAATGAGGACGAGTTAGAGTCGGATCCAATCGGAATAACTCCTGTCTACATCAAATACCAAATGTATATTCAAGAGCAAGAGTGAAAGGAAGGATAAAGAAAGGGGACTGCTGGATGGTTGGCTGAATGGGCAATTCATTTGAGAACGCAAGTTGCCAACTTGGATATTAATTAATTCAAAAAGGAATGCAGCTTGCAAAGG
This sequence comes from Lagerstroemia speciosa, assembly GCA_037672795.1. Classification (NCBI taxonomy): domain Eukaryota; kingdom Viridiplantae; phylum Streptophyta; class Magnoliopsida; order Myrtales; family Lythraceae; genus Lagerstroemia; species Lagerstroemia speciosa. The sequence continues at coordinate 2,302,800 of CM075304.1, read as the reverse complement.
ACGAAATTCCAGGGACGTGATTGGTGGGTGCTCCTTAAGATTCTTTTGACTCTCTCCTAATATCCATTTCCCTTTTTAAATATTCCTAAGTCGGGTGAAGCTTACCGCATTATCTGTAAAAATATTTAATAAATTCTTTTACACATTAATAAAAGGTGTCATATAACATTTTTTTTTAATTTTTTTTGCTGCCGTGTCATGTAATTCATATTATCCGTGCACTCGGCTCACCTTATAATTTCTCTAGCCTTTCAATTATAAAAGAGAACCGTGAATCTAAAAGAAATAGAAGGGAACAATAAAGGGATGTGAACAGTCTTAACATAGAAAATCAGATATTGAACCTCATGATTTCATGTCGAAATACCATTGTACCGAAACTTTTTGCTCCAATTTTACATCCTTTGTCGGTTCTGTAAAGCATATACCTGGACTCACAAGAGGTCGAGTCCATGTCCAACCCCAAAAGCTCGATCCAATAGGTTGAGGGTCATTTCTGTCTTACGCCATTTGGCGGCTCAACAAGGAAGTCCCAAGTCCAGTAAAACATGAAAGAAGAAATTGGCATTTAATTCTTACGCATGAAAAGGACTTGAACGACCATTTGCACCATCAATTTATTTGCAAGACAATTATTAGTCTATGCAATTTGCATCTTCAAAGGTGCAACCATTCGTACTTTCCTAGGTTTTCATGCGGACGTGGACCTTAATGCCTTCCAGCCAGCCACTGACCCGACCCGGGAGGACTTACGAGGAAGATATGGAAATCAACGGTCGTAAAATCCCTCCTCCGTCCTAGAAGAGAATGAATGATCGAGTGCCCCATAGGGTCTTCCCGTGCCTCTTTATTATATCAACTTGCAACCTCATGCGTGCGAATCAGTGAGAAACCTGATACGGCGTGAAATTCTTTATTATATCAACTTGCAACCTCATGCATGCAAATCAATGAGAAACCTGATACGTCATGAAATTAAACGGGTTCAAGATTGGACAATCAAGGATCAACCCGATTTAGACATAATCCATTTAGACATAGACCCGCCTAAACATGTTACTCATTTAAGCGTGCTACGTCCAACATGTCAGATCAAGATCACGGGGTCCATTTAGACATGCCTTATTTAAACAGGGATTGCCTAGGACCATCCGTAAGGAAGAAGCTGCGGCTTACTCGAAGAAACACATTAACCACACACACAAAACAAAACATTTGAAGGTTTTTATTGGTCCGTTGGAATGAATCCTCTCGGTTTCACCGAGTGACCGACTCCTCCAATTTCTTCTAAGAAAAGGCGAAAATTGATACATATTTAAAGGATTCTGTCCTGAAGATCGTTCAGTAGAGTAGAAGCCAAAGAGCTGAGCTTCTTCCCAGTCTCCCCAGCAATGTTCTTGAGGGAAGATATGTCCTGCTGAGCCTGTCAAAAAGGTCGGTGGAGCAAGCAAACCAGAGAACAGTAAGGTAAGGAAGAAGGGGTGGTTCTGAGGAAGGAGCAATGCCTGAGCGCAAGACATTACCTGGAAGGAGAAGCGGTTGATGAGGTCACTCGCAGATATATCAAGGCTATCATCCGGCCTGTGGCCAAAGAGGTCTGCACTGGAAATGGCTGTCGAACCCTGTAACAGATACAAGAGCGATAAAAATTCATGTTCGTGGAAAATTAATGTCCACAGTTGGAGACAGGGCAGCATGTTTCAGTTTTATCACCTTTCAGAAAGGAAAGAGATGAATGCTGTAAACAAAGGCCTTTCTTGTATAATTATGAACCTCAAGTATTTTGGATATCTCAGAAGGTTAAAAATGGATACAAAAGAAAAGTCGACAGGAATGGTCCATCATTGCTGGAATGGAGAAGGATCAAATGTCACTTGATTCTCCTACTAAGCCAGGAGTTGGACACTGAGGGAGGAATTAATGAAATTGACAAAACCAGATGGAGGACAGGCATTACAAAATACAGACTTCTGACATATGAATTAAGAAAATTACAACAGAACCACCGCCGCATAAAAGCAATGTATTTTTTCATGAATGAGGATACCGAAAATGTGAAGATTGAAAAAAAAAAATGGAAAGGCAAAAGGCTTACAATCCAATAACATTTGAATTTGAACAACCATAAGGCTTGGAAGAGTTAAGTGTAGGAGCTTAGCATAATCAAAGATTCACTAAGATCCCGGAAAACCAAAACCATGCCTAAGATATGAAGACAAACCTAAGTGACATGATTACAACTACGGTATGAATAGCTAATGAGAGATAGATATTGCCAAGTCCCAATATGCCTATTATCAAAAAAAGAAGAAGAAAGTTCCAATATGTGCAGGGATACATACTGTAAACTTTTGCAGGGAAGCTTGAGCTTCAATATCACTAGATTTGTTCTGATCCCCGAAGAATTGCGCAGATGAAATTGATTTAGCATTCGAAAACTTCTTTCTTGCTTCATCAGTTTCCTGAATCTGAAGAAAACAAGAAGAGAAAATCAGTAACACCATTACAAATGGAGCAGTCACAAACAACATCCACACAGAAAAACGGCATCACGAAAGAATCACATGCTTTATATACCAACTGCCATCATAAACATTTCATTTACATAAAAAGAGATGCAAGAAAATGATAGTCGTAACCAATTCCCCTAAAAGATGGTCCGATAATCATATATTTGAGCAACTAGTTTCAATGACTTAAAAAACATACGAAATCAAATATCACCGAGAGCTATGAACTAGGTAAATTCAGCATGTGCCACGTAGATACGAGATACTCTGAAGCAATCAAAATTCAGGCAAGATACCTGCACTTTGGAGGAATTAGAGCTTCCTTCCTTCGGAAAACTACTGTCCATACCAAATTCTGCAAAGAAGTTTGATGACCTTGGTGGAGCCACATGACTAAGGACGTGAGAGCTTCCAGAACTCGTCTCTGAGGACTGAACATTTTCTACATACTCAAAGCGAGATGCAAGGGCTGGTCCAGCAATAGGAGAACTGCTGCTTGGAGCAGGAGGTGGAGCAACAGGCACTTCAGGTTTTTGATCATAAAGATTTTCACTAGGCTGTACAAGGCAAAAAAAAAAGAAAGAAACCCAAGCGAATTAACTGTTGCAGAGGAAAAGGCAATGATATTAGCTAGCTCATTACATCATAGAAAAGAGCCTTCATTTAGCAGATCTAGTACCTTGGTAGTTAACTTTCGAGCACCAAGTCCTCCAGTCTTTCCAGATTTCTTGGCAACAAGAGGCTTCTTCAAAGAGGTGGTCAGAACGGTATGAGATGCCTTTGGAGAGGCAGACACCTCGGGAACTTCCTGATTTCCAGAAGAACTCTCTTTTAGAGATTCACTGACCTTGAAATCTGAAAACCCATTGGCTGCTTGTGGTGCCTGAGAAGCGACTGGTGATGAAGGCAAGCCTGCATCCTCAGCCATACTTTTAGCAACTTCTTTTGAGAGTACTTGTTTATACAACTCAGCAGCCCTTGATTTATACTTGGCCTCAATTTTGCCTCCATCCGTCCATCCATGTTGTTTAAAAAATGCATGTGCCCTGTTGTTTCCTCCAAAACTCATCATTTTCAACTGATCCGGACTCCAGGAGTCTAAATTTGTGGATCTGCATGAGAAAGATAGTAAAATTCATAGCCAGAAAATCTCACAGAGAAGATACATGAAACGATTATGATTATCACAGGGAAGATCAAGAGAAAGATTGCATGCCTAGAACCAGGGTTTCACCCTAGACCTCCAAAATTTACAGCCTAGAGGCTACCAGTCCCCTTTAATGGCCTGAAACTGCAAGAACGGAATCAATCCCTTTTAGAACACTTTAGGGGTCCTGCGGGGAAAAAAAAAAAGGACCTTTGAAAGCTTCACGATATTGTAAGAATCTGGGGCAGATTCCCCAGTCAATTTACTTGAAAAAAAATATTATATAGACTCGACTTTCGGATTCATTTCTTGTATCATTTGTCTCCTAGATCGGGAACAACTAAGGATCGACATCTAACATAGCCGCTCCATCAGTGTATTAACAGCTCCACAGGCTCGTACAACCACATCAATTCGCATAGCTACTTTCAGTAACAGACGCAGAGAACGAGCGAATTCGAAAATTGAAAGCAAAGCAAAGCAAACCTGACAAAGCTGATATGGACACCAAGGCTCCGGTGAACCGAGGAGCAGTCAATGCAGAGGAAGACCCCATACGGCACCGAGGCCCAGGTCGGATTCTTCGCACTACAATCGAAACACATCTGCCAACAGGAAAGAAAAAAAACAGAGAGAGGAAAACCTAAGAAATTTGAGGCATCTCGGCGGTTGAGCATCTAAGTCCGATCCGGATCGCTGAAATGCAACGAATCAAGAAACAGAGAAGCTACAGGAGATGAAATTGCATGGAGGCGGAGAGACCTTGTTCTCCGGCTTCGCCTTCAGCTTCCTGAAAACGGCGTTCTTGTCGATGAGATTCTCAGACGCCATGGGAGACCACCAAGAAGATTCCCAGGAGGAGGATCAGGATCCGAATCAGGAGCTCGATTCGATTCAGTCTCCTCCTCGAGGGGGAGAATCACGGGGGAAACAAATATCAGCAAAATTCGCAGAGAACGGCGAAATTCTGGTTCTTGACGGTGAAGGTGGTGTCTCGCCTTCTGATGGGGGGCGATGGAACCTCTGTGATGACGAAAATGCCCTCACGCGAACATCCGTGTGATTAACATGGCGGAACGGCCACCTGTCATAGTCAGCCTGGTTGCGACGTCAACGGTTGCTAACGGCCGTCAGCAAATAGCAGCGGACGCGGGTCTAGAGAAGAGTAAATATTCCGTGGTTAATAATGAATCTTGCCTACTTGTGACGGTAAAATTAAATCTTGAAATTAGTAAAAATTTTATACGTGTTAAAATTCAAGAGAAGTTCACTTAACGAATTTATTGTGCATTATGATAAACAAATCTTGAAAATTTATCGAAAGAAGAGTGAAAATTAATAGAAAAGAAATATGACGGATTCAGATACAAAATATAACTCTCATATATTTTTTCGAGTTCAAGGGTGTTCGCTCCCAACATATCCCCTGAGTGCATCTATTCGTATTTATGCAATGAATATTTACTTATTGAGGATGCGGTAAATGCTCGGCGGTCAAAGTGAGTCAGTAGGGTAGCCTTTTGGATTAAATACTAAATTAAATTAGGATCAATTTTAATCATATGTTACTCGTACATATCGGATAAATTATTCTCACCCGATATGATACAACCCGATGACGAGAAAGGCACATGAATGATTATGGTACACGGAATATTGAAATTGATTATCGTTTTGTTGGGAAACTCACGGAGTCTCGTAGGAATCATTAATTGTCGACTAGAACAATGGTTGTGGCTGATGTACCAACAAACTTGACATATGACTACCCTGTAACGTGTGATTTCTTGCTAATGGGATAACAATAAAAGTATTACTTTCGTAAAATAAAAGTTAAAAATAGAACAAAATTGAATAAAAAATGAGTGAACCATCAAATTGGTCCTCAAATTTGTAGTGAACGTCGATCATTGGTTTAGTTTTTAAAGTTTCACAACCATCAATTTGGTCCTCACTATTTAATTATGTCGGTCAATTTGATCTAAGCGTTATAACACTGTTTACGGAAGTTGATATGGACGGTAGCTGCCACATCAGTGGGCCCCCACATGCACGTGATGCACGTGGCGATCAACAAGTAGATAAAAATATATTTCATTTTTAACTTCAACTATTCATAACTCGCCACGTGGTATGTGGGGGACCCGCTGACGCAGTCGTCACTGTCCACATCAACATTTACAAATGATGTTATCACACTTGAACCAAATTGACTGACGGAAGTGAACAACGATAACCAAATTGATGGTTTTTAAGTTTTGAGGACCAAATTGATTTTTTGTTGAAACTTTGAGGACCGATTTGATAATTTACTCTATAAAAATGGAGAGGATGAGTTAAATAATAAATTTGACACCACCTCGTGGAAGCCTTGAGACGGTTCACCCCCTCCTCGAGTGAGAGAGAGTCATTCAGAATCTATTATTTATATATTTGTCTAATTAATGTTCATTATTTATTATAACTTTTTATTTTTTATATAAATTTTAGAATTTACTAATTATATCTGTATAATAATTGTTTCACCAATGACCTTTTCATGGGGAAGGAGCCCTATCCGAGGTCCGGGTTGTAATTTTGGTCATGATCTGATGGCCCAGCTTTAAGAACCATAAAACGGCACTTGGGCATATTAAATCCACATTTTATGGCTCGTGTCGAGCCGGTCTGATGAGCTTAATTAGCTAGGTCCATATAGGGTATACTATATGACTTGATACTCCGATGTTATTGAAAAGTAATAATATAGAAGCAGTACAAAATATTTTTCTTTGAATAAATATATAAATTACCTGGAGAAGAATTATGATACTAATGGGTCAGACGTTGCAGCCCGACAGAATGACATGAGTGCTGGGAACATAGCTCATCAGAGTGAGAAAGTTTTCAGTGATAATATCACGTACGTAATATTAACGTAGTATACTTATTTAATTAGAACTTAATATATAATCAATAATTATATAATTATAATTATTAAAATTTAATCTTTTAAAAATGTAAAAATCCTAAATAAACGGTGAATTCTAAATGGAAAGAATATATAAATAGTAAAAAAATCTAATAAAATGGTGAACCATATCAGAAAAAATATATAAATGGTAAATTCTGATTGAATAGATATATTATATTAGCATCGCCTATTTGGTAAGAATGCTTTACTGAAAACTTTCACCATAGGATTTAATCGGACGAAATCTGGATACCTAATGATACTGAAAAATAAAAATAAAAATATATATATATATATGTATGTATCTCATTCAGATTATCGTGGCATGCCATCTATTCGACCACTTCCTTGGACTCGCAAACTTGCACATGTGGCAATAGCTTGGTTACTGAACTCAAACAAAAATGGATTTTTCCAACCCGGAATTAGTCATTGATTATTTATCAAGGAAACTGTGATTATTTTTTCTTAATAGATTTCACCTGCTTAGTCTGGGCCAATCATCAGAGGTCGGTCCAATTACTTTTTTTCATTTACACCACACAATATTCCTAAGCTAACCGAAGGAACTAATCTGTGGTCGAGCAAGAGCTTCTGAAAAAATTTCCATCGACCTTTCCAACCCAAGAATCAATCATGCGATCACTCATTTAACAGTCTAGTAAGGGAACTATTATACCAGCATTAAGCTGGCTGGTCCGATCCCTCCATCAGGAGAAAGTCTTCAGTGGAGCAATCATACGACGTAGACGATACTGATATGGTATATTTATATAATAAAAACTTAACATGTTATTAATAATTATACAGTTATAGTCATAGTTTTTAAAACCGGACCGGACCGGCCGGTTGGACCGGTTGGACAGGAAACCGGGCATCAGTCCGGTCCGGTTTTGTTAATTACCCCGTTTGAGATTGAAATCGGGTTTGACCTTGCAGATCGGCCGGTTTGACCGGGTTTTCACTGAACCCATTAGAACCGGTTGAAAAACCGGTCAGCTTAGAAAATTTTTTAAAAAAAAGGTAAAAATAAAATTATTCTTTTGCTTCAAGCCGCCAAAAGGAAACCCTAAAGCAAGCTACGAAGAACAAAAACTTCGTCTGACTCTGTGTTGATTGTTGCCCATGCTGCATCAAGCGACTACCACTGCTGATGTTACCGAGCGCCAAGCAGCTGCTGCTGTTACCGAGCGTCGAAGGACTGGTTCTGCGCCGGGCGTCGAGCTACTGCATCTGCCGCTACTGTGGTCTATCGACTAGTGGCGTTGCTGCCATGCATCGACCAATTGCTGCTGCTATTGCCGTGCATCGATCGATTGCTGTAGCTGCTGCCGTGCATCTGTAGCTGCTGCAGTGCATCGGTCGATTGCTATTGCTGCAGCCGTTCATCGGCCAATTGCTGTAGCTGCTACCACGCATCGACCGATTATTACTACTGTCGTGTCGAACAATTACTGCTGTTGTTGTGCGTTGACTGGTGCTGCTACTCTCATCCGTCGACTGGTGGTGTTGCTACCGTGCGTCGACCAATTGTTGTTGCTGCCGTGGGTGAGGTGATTGGTGCTGCTGCAGCGTCGAACAATTGTTGTTGCTGCCATCGTGTGTCAACTGGTGCTGCCGCCGCCGCAGTGTGTCGACCGCTGCTACCGCCGTGCGTCCATGACTTCTCTTGTTGTTTTACTTCCTGCTTGAAGTTTAGCGAGCCGATTAACTTATCCTCTGTTGTCTTTCTGCCTTGCTGTTTTGTTAGTACTATGTTTTTCGTCCGTTGAACGAGTTTTTCAGTATACCTTCCTCTAATTTGAGTTTGCTTTTAAGTTTTATGTTTGGATTTGATTATGTGGATTGCGGGGATGGTATGTGTATTTTGAATTTGGATGGTAGATATATTTATTTTTAGACTTAAATTTATGTTTTGTGTTGAACTTATATATTATAATTATTAGGTTAAAATTGGAAAATTAGATTAATGTCTACAATATGATATTTTTCCTTCTTAATTATTAATTCTATATTTTATCATTATTATAATATTATTTATAAAAACCCGGTTGGACCCATTAAACTCCGGTTGGACCTATAAACCCGAGAACCCATGTCTTGGCCGGTTTCCGGTCCGGTCCGGTCCGGTTTTAAAAACTATGGTTATAGTTATTAAATTTTAAAAATATTAAACCATAAAAAATCTTAATAAATTGTGAACTATAATTAGAAAATTATATAAATAATTAAAAATTATTAAAAAAATCTAACAAATAGTAAATTCTAATTAAACAAATATATAAAGATTAAATTCTGATTGGAAAGATATATCATACTAATATTGCTTACGTGTTACCATCATTATATAGACTTTTCCCTCCACTGGCTAGCATTCGCGATTATATCAAACAATCTGTGTGTTGGAGATTTTTCATTTACGATTAGGTGAGATCGATCCATCCGATCCTGTGGGAGTCAAACTCATTGAATTCCGGGACAGGTACACCGAGCAAAAAATAATCAAACACGCACACGGTCCATTCATTTCACCGGCTGAATGTTTTGTCAGCCAAGAACAGAGTCCAACAATTTCGTTTTCAGATGAGTAAATATAAGTTTGGTTGAATGAGCTTGAATGATTTTCAATCTCATGCGCAACACAGTAAGATTTTCGCTGAAATCAGAAGCAGATCATCGACCGATGAATGAAACAGGAACGGACACAAATGCTCTGACCTGCCGATTCTCCGTCGTGGAAGAAGAATCCTTCAATTCGAGGAGGCGAATGCCCTAATTCCCTCGATGAAGGTCCAACCCTCGGGGCGTTCAGATCTCTTCACGTACTTCCTCGTGTCCGTGTACTCGCTCAGCCCTACTCCGCCTATCCTCCTCCAGAGATCCTCCCCGTAGCTCCTGTGAGCGAAGTACGCCTCCGCCTCGATCACCATGCCGGCGCCGTTCTGGTCGGCGCCGCTGCGATCGAGGCGATGGACGCGGATGGGGGACCGCTCGTAGTATCCGACGCTGGTGCCTTCGAGGTCGTCGATGCGGGAGAGGCCGCCGGAGGAGACGGAGTAGAGCTCGCCGGAGACAGAGTGGCCCTGGCCGGGGAGGTCGATGAGGAAGGGGATGCCGTAGGGGCCGCAGACGAGGGGATAGGAGCGCTCAGTAGAGTACCGGCCGAGGTAGACGGCGTCGTTCGAGGCGATGAGGTCCTGCATTAGGTTGTGGTTGGCGAAACCTCGCTTGAGTGTGCCGTACGTGAATACAAGGCTCTGTTGATCCGCCATTGCCGCGTGCAGAGAGAGAGAGAGAGAGAGACGACGAATCCGAATCCACAGGCAGGCCGCTTTAGAGCAACGCGGGCGACGTAAAGAACGAAGTTTGACATCAACGCGACAGTGACATTTCCAAGCCAGGCCCAGCCCATGATGTCTGGGCCTTAGTGGGCTGCAATTCCATTTGGGCCCATTTGCCTGGTATTCTAATTTAAATAGCAACCGTATATTCTTTTTACTTATTTTCGTTATTGTTTATTAATATTGATTTAACCAATAAATAAAGAGTGAGGTCTGAGTCGCAAAATAATTTTTAAAAACTATAATAGAACGTGAGTTGAGTTAACCGAAAGCCGTAGGCAGAGGATAGCAGAATACCGATTCAAGTGGAGCGAAATCTAAAGGAGAAGAAAAAGATGAAATTTAAAGGATAAAACAAAATCAATTATAATAATATAGTTAAAATCATTAAATTTAAAAAAAAATAAATTTGTAACGCCGTAAATTCATCATTGCGTGCAATTTCAGCTCATGAATCAAAGAGGGTCTTCCGTGTAATGAATAAGGCTATATCGCAGTACGTATATGATATTACAGATTAATAAGATTTATTTATAAAATTATAAAAAGAAAAAATCCCAGAAAAGTAAAAATAATTAAGGTTTATTTATATATAACATCATGTAAGTATTATTAGAGGAGACTTTCTCCAGAAATTGGTCAGGCCAAAGAGTAGCATACTGCGAGTCAAACTTCTCGAAAGTCAGCAACTGACGCAGTGGTTCGAGTCAGAGTCAACCTAAGCATGCCAGCATCCTCGATCAGGCGAATCCCGTTAAAACCCGGTCTTGTCGGGCCTCCTTAGTTACATGGCGCACCATAGCGGCCCAAGAAAAAGGATTTTAAGGCATTGTTTCAATGTAAGAATTAGAAAATAATAATTTACTTTATGTTTTATAAAGTCTTAAGCATTAAAAATCATACTGATTGTCAAATTAGATTAAAAATAAAAACGGTGTCCGAGCGAAATATTAATAGCAAAAATGACAGTTTAATCTAAAAGATTAGAGCATAGCATTTCCAATTGGAAAAAAATATGCCAATTAGGAAATTTACTCTTTTTTTTTTGTTTCCCAATTATTTGGAAATTTACTTAACAAGAAGAAAAGTATATTCACTTACTATCCCTCTAATTTTGCTGTAATACAGTTCCGGAATTTCTAACACATAGTTAGGGAAGCCGATACGTCATTATCCGGAAGGAGAAATTCTTAAAATACTAATAAATCGTGATAGATTATTAAATTAGTATTAATTATTTTAATAATTTTTACAATTATTACTAATTATTGCATTAATTTAATTAATATTTTTTTCAACACATTGTTATGAGATATCCAAATTTAAGATATTTGAATCAAAGGTTGCAAAACTTTATAAAAAAAATGAGAATTTTTCCTTTTAAGATGAGGCCAAGCGAGATGACGACATAATCACGTGAAAGTTGGAAATTTCCACGTGTGTTGTCTCTCTCCGTGCGGGTCCCGCTTCCACCCAATTGGAAACTCTGCGACATGGAATTTCGACGCGTTCATTAACATAGATCCAAAAATTGAATTGGATGAATAACTCACCACGCTCATCGAAATGACGCTATCCGTGAGATTTTCTACGGCGCCTGCGACAGCTTGAGCTTATACCCAACTTAAAAGCTTAAATTAGTGAGTAATAATATCTGATTTTCTTATAAATTATGAATGTTTATATTTTTTTATATAATATGAAATTCATTCATAACACTATCAAAAGTAAAGAACGAAAGCTTACAATATATTGATAGGAGAGATTTATCAGCACAATCTACGTTGCAGCTGAGACATACATACGAGGCTGTTGTTCAGGGACGGATCCAGAAAATTTATATAGGAGAGGCGAAACTGTATAGGGTATTAAGGTAAAGAATTCAGGGGGGGCGAACTATGATTATTCAATAAAAATGGATAAAATTAAGTAAAATTTGCATAGAATTTTCCGAGTTTAGGGGGGCGATCGCCCCTCCGCGCCCCCCCAAAATCCGTCACTGCTGTTGTTGTTGGACAACTAGAATGATGAGAACATGTCCTTGCAAGCACACGACCACGTACACACGACATGGAGCTAGCAAACGAAAGACATCATGCTCGGGAGACATTCTGTATCGCGGAAATCGGATGATCATGATTCATTTTTGTACTCTCAAGGGACCACAATTCATCATTGTCAATTTAAGCCCGGCTACCCCGTTTTCACGAGTATGAGAGTTAGGGGGGAAGAAGGATATGGTAAACGAGGATTGTCGACAGGAAGGCTCTATAGTAATCACCATGTCATCCCATTACTTAATATTCATACCTTCTTATTCAATTACAAGCATGACAAACAGAGAGACTAAATAACTAATGTTGAATGTCGATCCCACTAAATCCTAATTTTCTTATTTTTATTGTTAGGTAATTTATAAATAATGAAATTGATTGTTATAAAATTTAAATAAATTTAGCCTTTAGGATGATCAAGCCCTCCATCTTATCCAACTATTATAATAAATGAGTGAATTGGTGTTAATTATTCGGATATTTCTCGTAATTATTATTAATTATAATAGTTATCAGTTATTCCTCACCTTATTAGTGAGAGAATAACAACGTCCAATAATTAGCGAATTAATCAGGATATTTAGTTTATTACTAACGACACCTTCGTTTTATAACATGGCTGGCCCCTCCTTACTATCTTCATCAAGTGACATATCAAATCACGTCAATGAGGAGGCCCAGTGCCACTCTTCGGCTTCAAGGAAAAAAGGAAGACCAGGACCGGAAAATTTATTTCCTATTGTGCCCATGGCTGGAGCACAGCACAGCGCAACAAAAATCAATTGGAGATAAGAACTAATTAATCTGTGGTTAGAAATGGTTTACGTCAAGCCCTGGAAACAGAAGCATTCTTGGAGTCACATGGGTTTGGTGGGACCAAATTGCCCTCATCATGTTCTCCCACTCCCATGCACTCTTCAATCTGCTGGACACTGCTAGCTAGCAACCCACAGCTTTTAGATTTTCTCCAACTACCTTCTGACCCAATAATGCACTTGTCAACTCCACAATTATCAAAAGCCACTTAGCAACCAAAAAAAAATTTAAATTATCATATTACTTGGAACAATTTTGATTTCATGTATATGGCACGTACCTTAATCGCAGAGAAATTCCTAGATCATCGTACATTATTACATAACGTGAGAAAATATTGATCAAATTGTAAAAAACTAATAAATTGATATTAATCACAGAACAATTACCCTAATTATTACTAATCAGAGCACATGCCATCTCCACAATTATCAAATTCTATGTTTTTTGTAATCAATTATCATGTTACTTGACCACCAAACGATTTAAGATTTATTGCAATTTTTGTTGCATAATCATATCTTAATTGCGTGATTTGAGAAAATGTTTCGGAAAGGATTTGATGCAGTTCACATGATCCTCAGTTCAACACCAATAGGTTTTATTCTCTGTTTTTCATTATTCTTTTCGTATTTTTAAATCAACAAATCTTCTTTCCGGTTGGAGAAAATTGAGCTTATTGAAGAGAGGATAAGGAAATATAGATTTGTATAATGAAAGAATTTTGTTGATTTTTACACTATTTTCAACCTTAATTTAGTAGAAAATTGTTGATTGCCAAACCATTATCGATTATTACAGGTAATCCGTAGAAAATGATAATACAAAAAAAAAAAAACAAAGAGAGAGAGAGAGACGGTTTAGATTGATGGAAGGAAATACGCACAAGCGGTAGCTAAAGTTGGATTCATCCTCTGTACAGTGGCGACCGCCCCTGCGCCACCGCCGCCTTCGACTGCCGGAGCCGGAAGGCTTTGATTGGGCTCGGAAAGTACCAGCTCCGTCCCTTACCGCTTGCCGCGGCTCCGGAATCAGCTCCGGTGAGATTCCACGTCAGCGCCACTGACCTGGACTTCCTCATCATCCTTGACCGCTCCTCAGCCGCCCTTGCCGCCGCCTCCGTGGCTTCTCGCTCATCCTCCGCTCTCCAGCTCTCGTCTCCATGACAGGACGCCGACTCCGCGAATCCGCCTCCCGATCTCTTGCTCTTGTCTCTCCTGAACATCCGCCAAAACGAAGCCGTCCTGCTCGTCCTGCCTCCCGGCGAGCCCCCGTCCCCGTTCTCCGGGAAGCCAGCGTCGAGGTCGTCCGCGTACCTCGACCGCGATCGCAATAAGGATACCGCAACGGATCGCGAACGCCGGAACGACGGTTCGGACTCGATCAGGTTCGAGACGCGGCCGACGGATCCGACGCCGCTGTAGGAATCGCCCCCGGGGAAGAACCGGGAGAACGAGGAAGAAGACGAAGAGGAGGACGTCGTCGTGGTAGAAGCGCAGCAGCCGCAGGGGCGGAGGCTGGCGCAGTCAGGGCACAGGTTGCTGAGACGCTCGCGGAGGCAAGTCGGGCAGATTCCGCTCCGGCGGCGCCTCGACGGATGCTTCGGGCATTTCCACACTTCCTCTTCGTCCACGTACATACCCATTAAAATCTCAGCTGATGGAAACCCTTCGTCTTCTTCACTTCTCTCTCTCTCTCTCTCCCCTGCGGATTTTCCTTCACTCTCTCTGTTTCCCGTTTCCGCTCGTCTGGCCGCGGCGATTGAAGCTTATAAGAGTAGGGAGTTTGGGGATTTAACCGTGGTTATCAGCGGAAGTCCTGAATTAACCACGGTTAAGCAGTTGGATTAAGAAGCAAGATTTCCAAGATTTAAATTAAAATTAATATTTTTTCTAGCTCTTTGCTAAAAAGAGATAACATGAAATAGATGAATAAAAGGTATACAAACGTAGTACTTCATTGAATTCCATTTCTCTAAAACTGCTTTGTCGAATTGATAACGCACTACCGGCGTGCTGTAAGCTAAATCAGGATGAATCTGTCAAATCTTTCGATCTTATGTCATTGAGCTCGCAGTTGGATTAAGATGAAACTGTCGGGACTGTAAAATTTTAGTTAGAAATTGCTGTTTCACGAAACTCGAGTATATATTATTATTAGTGAACTTCATAGGAGACCGATATCGTATGCACACCTAAATTCCAAACTTTACGTGGTTACATTCAATTATCTAATAAACTTGGAGGGGGTGCGAGGGAGGGGGACTCGAACCGGAACGACGCGTTTGCTGGAGTCGTGGGTGGGAGGGAGGTCGTCTGACGACTGACTGGAATTTTTGGCGGTTTTACGAAGAATGCTACGCAGATATTATTTTGTTTCGTCTTTTTGCTATTGTTTTTATTTATTTATTTATTTATTTTTGTTTAATTTCATTTCTTCCTGCTGATACAGAGGATGGACCTTTACTTTTCCGGGGTGGGGGTTACACACGTGTGAAGCATGTGAACGGTAACTTTTGGGACTCAGTTCACACGGGGGAAGTGGACGGGTCATGGGCTGCTCAAAATTTCTGGGATCCACCCGTGGATTCTGATTTTGAAGCAGCTGAGCTCCCGCGGACGTTCGCTTGACCTCAATTAAATATGCTAATTTTTTATTTTTATTTTATTAAAAAATAATATTTTTAATCATAACCTTTTTTACATTTTTTTATTATTTTCACCCTAAATTTTTATTTTTTTTCATTATTATTCTCAATATTTTAATTTTTTTCTACTTTTACCATATAATTACTTTTTCATCCGAAAACATTTTCCATCCCGAAGTAGTTTTTAAATATAAATATTTTTTAAAAAAAGAAAAAAACCAAAAGGAAAGTAAAGAGCACGGTGT
Organism: Lagerstroemia speciosa; assembly: GCA_037672795.1. Classification (NCBI taxonomy): domain Eukaryota; kingdom Viridiplantae; phylum Streptophyta; class Magnoliopsida; order Myrtales; family Lythraceae; genus Lagerstroemia; species Lagerstroemia speciosa. The sequence goes on along the minus strand of CM075304.1, from coordinate 2,287,087 downwards.
GATTGTTCCTGATTAAAGAAATGTTAATTACCAGCAAATGTCTTCTCTAAAACTAGTACTCTATCTTCCTCATAGTGGATTACACTTTTGTACCCGTAGTGGTCACGAATCAATTTCAATTAGGAATTTTAAAATATTAACAAAATCAATAAGATGTTTGGTTCATATCCAACTTAAAAGTTTAATATAATCGGTTGGTGGTACTCAATTTAATATCAATCAGGTTTCAATCTCTTATTTGTCCATATGGGATTGGATTCTTCAACACCTCTCTCATGTAACAATATGTTCACACTTGACACATGCGCTCCCTTAACAACTAACATCGGGCCGGGTGTTTTTCTTCCAATCTCTGGTGGAGAGGACAACTGATCACAAAACGAACTTTCTCTTATGTTCTCGGCCTAACAGCTAGGCTAGAGGTGGGTGTTTTTTCTTCTAGTCTCGGACTTGCCGTTAATGTGAGCCGACATTATAACTTACTTTGATACAACGTAAACGTGGGTTCATAAAAGAGTGGGCTTTGAGAGTTAAATCTTAAATCGACTAGGCTGGATAATGAACTTGGGTTTATAAAAAACTGAGTATTACAGTCTAATAGCTCATACTTTTAGGTGAAAAAGAGTCCAAAACTCTTGTAGATCTAAATGAAGAATTTAGAGGATCCCAAATTGGAGGGAGATGAGGCTACTGATGATACTCTACTAATATTTTTCCTTTTCGTTTATTTTTTTTATTTTTTGGAAAATGTTTTTGTTAAAAATTATTCTTTAATAGAATATGCTTTTTTAGATGGAAAAAGCACCGGTAGGACCAAAGTGACAAAATTTTAAAAAGGTGAGGATAAAAATGATAAAAAAAAATAAAAATTTAGAACGAAAATAATAAAAGAGCGAAATGTTGAGAACCGAGAGTGTATTTTTTCCTTATTTTTCTAAATGTTGTTTTCCGCCTTAACTAAACGTAATTTCGAACTTGTGAGAATATAGGAGTAAGAGAGAATAAAGGGGTAAATAAGTCCTTTAGATAAGCAACACACCTAGAAGTTCTTAATTTTTACCGAAGATACCTTCCCAATGGTGTCGCACCGTCATCACATGAAGGCCTTTATGTGTTGATACCGATAAATGAAAATTATAAATTTTATTTTTATTAAAATCTTAAAAACAAAAAGGCAACGTTAAAAATATTTAAATTTAATTAATTTATATTACCATGTAAATATTGTCCGATGTCATGCGGTAAAAATTGTTGTGTAGATTACCTTCTACCGCATCAGACCCACATGTCTTATCTTAAAATTTATGTTGGAAAAAAAAATTAACCACACCAATATAATTAAAAATTAAATATGAGAATTGCATAGATAATTAAAATATATTACTTATTTATTATATTTTTATCATTATTTTCTCATCGTGCTCAATAAAATTGAATCGATATCTATTCTTCCATCGGACGGTGAGATATTCCACTGTCGAGGAAGAGCTACGATCTCCATCCACTTTGTAGTTTTTGACTATTCTTCCTCAAGTCATAAATCAGAGCAATCATTTTCTAAATTGTCACTTCACCAAACTATTCCCACTTTATGGCCGATTATTGTTGAGGATTTGACAGCAATATTTTCTTTTTCCTTACAAAAATATGTATCACATAAATGTTAACATACATACATATATACATATATATATATAAGTAAATTCAAATGAATTTTAATCTCATTTTCAATTTTCAAAAATGTAATCAATTAAATTTAATTTAGAATTGGTCAATTTTAATTTAGAATAAAATAATTGATATAAAATTTTTTTCGTAATTTGTTAACTTTTCATATTCTGTTAACTATTTTTACGATTCTGTCAACCGTTTCCTGTGATTCTATTTATCATACAATCTCCTTTCAGTGTTTTAAAATTCTCTAACTCTTGGTGATGCACGCAACGTTCACAAAAAAATCTATTTTATTCACAAGAAAGCTCTTTTAATTCCTCACATCTGCTTCCTTTTTATCTAATTTGAACCGCTCATTTTTTTCATCTATTTTAACCTTAAATTTATTTCTCCGCTCAACTCCATATTTTTTATCATTCTGTTATTATTTTAGTCACCTTAAATTTTTATAATAATACATATAATCGACAATTCTGATGCACAAATATATATATATATATATATGCTATAATGAAAAAATAGAAGGAAAAAACAAATTGAATGTCATTCATATCATACGCGTATATAAGAGTGGCAATGGGGTGGGGCGGCCGGGCCGGGCACTTGAAGACGCGGACCTGCTCTGCACCCTGGATGGGTCGATTGATGACAAGGACAGACCGATGGCAACAAGCCACAGACTGAACTTGTCTGTTTATTCTTGTTTTTGGTTTTTTTAATGATGGAAATCACGACAGTGTTCAAATTGATGCCATCATCAGTCCACAGGCAAATGAAAATGAAGACCCTTCCAACTAGCTCTTGAAAATGGCGGGTTTGTTTCTATTAATGGATCTTGAGCTAAGCAAATAAAGAGAGTATATAATATGATATTAGTGTACATATCTTCTATGGAGACCTCTATTAAACCTTGCCGGTACCAAACCTTGGACCCAGCACAGTCACGGCGCCGCGGCGCGCAAATCACGTTGCGTCACGGCGCCGTGACTGTGTCAGGTCCAAGGTTTGGTACCGGCAAGGTTTTTTAAAATTTTCCATCTTGTATATCTATATCTATATTTATACCTATACTATTATATGTAAACTTTTAAAAAGTTTGGTATCTTTTTCGTTTTCCATATTTTTCATCAATCTAATTTACATATTAAAATTTGTGACGTGCATCTGATTTTCATATCAGGGGTTCAGTCGTTTTTTCTCACATTCCATATCCACAATCTTAACGATAAAAATCTTCCGTTAACTGTTCAGATATCCTCATCTCACTCCGTATTACTCAAAATCTACAATTCTAATAGAAAAAATGTGTCATGTAATCGTAAAATTGAAAAGATAAAATTGATATAATATGCTAAAGAAAATTGAGAATGCCCTGCTTGCTACTGCAAGTTAGCGAATTTTAAATGAATCAATTATCATAAGTTATAAATAAACAATCTAATCATACGGTCTCTATTTTACATTTATTTATTTTTAGTTTCTTTTCATGTGTAGCATGGATCTGTCTCTAGTATTATATATGCAAACATCCAGGACGTTTGGTTTTTTTTTTAATATTTATAAATTAACAATTGACTCATAAAGTTCCATTTTTAGTAATCTAAAGATTAAGAATAAACTAAAGAGTATGATGGTAAATCTACTCGTACGCAGCTACCTAATCTTTCTGTACTCTCAGTTTCTCTCCCATCTCCTCTTATGTTTGTTTTTCTTGTATCTATTATTATATGTGATCTTTTTTCATAAATTCTATTATTATATGTGATGACGAAGTGGTTTTCGTCTCACTTCTGAGTTTCTTATTTTACCCTTTGCATATAAAAAATGAATTTGTAATGACTTTTTTTTCTCGATCTGAACCATTGATATCCAAAAGTCTAATGGGCCCCGACTGATCCAGTTCGAGCCGGGAAGACCCATTAGAGGGTAAAACTCTCTCAGGGCGAATTTTCTCCATTCACAATACTGAAATCCGGGACCTTACTTAAGGGAAAGAGTTGACTTACCACCTCAACCAATCAATTTTGATAATTTTTAATGACCTTTAGACAGTTAGCGTAACCATCACCACATTCCTCTCTTCCATCACTGTCTCCACTCTCTCCTCCGCATCTCTTCTTCTCTATATATTTATAGGTATTTTTTTTTTCTTATCCTCCTCATCAATAGCTTGCACACTTAAATTAAGTATTAAAATTTCATTTATCGTAATTTGATGTTAAAATAATATAGTTTGGCAGAGTAAAAAAAGACATTCTCACTTAGGAAATTAATTACAATCAGTTCCTTGAATTGTGTATGACTCGATTGAGATAACAGATATCGTGCACAATACGAGTAAGTCTTCAGTAGAGCGGTCATACCACGTCAACATTGCTTACGTGGTATATCCGTGCAATCACAACTTGACATGTAGTCAATAATTATATAATTATAGTTATTAAATCCTAAAAATCTTTTAAAAAATAAAAAATATTAAATAAATGGTCAACCCTAATTGGAAATAATATATAAATGGTAAAATATATTTAAAACCAAATAAATAGTCAACTCTAATTGAAAATAATATATAAATAGTGAGTTCTTATTGTATGAATATACCATGTAAGTGGTGCTGATGTGTTATAACCGCTCCACTGAAAACTTTCTCGCACAACACGAGTGGGCGTCTAGTTTTCTCTTTATTGTTTTGGCATTTTCATTGTAACTCAAATTTTCCCTAAATTTGTTACCCATATCCATATCTGATTTACCAAAAACTTACATACTCCGACTTAATTGGAATTAAAATTTTATTTAATCATCAGTCACATAATCAATTTTTTATAACAAAATCTGTACATAACACAGGTCAAGTTCTAATATATATATGTGTGTGTGTCTATAATTACGATAAAGAGATTTGGTGCAGCAGTAATCGTCCTCGATTTGAGATCAATACGTGTCGAATTTCATCCTCGACAATGGGAATTTATGCAATCCTTTATTCCTCTCAACTTCTTATTCTCTTGTAGATTCATCGAACCGTTTTATAAAATATATATATATATATATATATATATCTATGTATGTGTGTGTGGGTAATAGCTACAAATGCGCGAGTCAACATTGACCGACGAGCAGCCCATATGAATTGTGAACGAATATCAAACATTTCGCAAATCCGTTCAGATTCGACATAGAAACTTCGACCGAGTCCGACAGAGAAAAGTTCGTTACCCCTATGAACTCTTCTTCTTCCTCCAGTTTTTTTTTTTTTTTTGTCTTTAAATTTTATATAAATTTTTACTGATTTCACATATAGGTTGATTAAACTATCTAGTTTTACCCTTTAGAATCCATCATTTTCCACTTCATTGAGTTTTATCTCTCGTATGGAATTTCTGGATCCATCCCTGTCCAGAAACGAATAAGGGAGTAAGAAATAAGGGGAGGAGAGCAGGAGAAAGGGAAAGAGGACTTGGAACATTCGGTATCACTTTCGACCTAAAATATAGAGATTCAGGGTTTAATTCATATTAGTGAGACTTCCCATACTCTTTTTTTTTTTTTCCCAATCCGAACCACTGATATTCAGGAGTTCAATAGGTTTTGACTAATACAGTCTTAGCTGTGAAGGCTCATTAAAGAATAAAATTCTCTCAAGATAAATTTTTTCAAGTGGTTTTGTGCTCTTTAAGGGGAGAATATGAAATCTCTAAATTACGTGAAATTTTTCAGTAATTCTACCTCATTACGTTGTATGAGGAAACACTAATCAAGACGTGACAAACAAGTAAACTAGAATTAATCGCCTTGAAAGTTACTATGTTTATTACTGATCAATACAATTTAATTGATTATTCCCTATCACGTCATTGTGAGATAGGACTATCTCAGATTTTTTTCCGTAATTTCATGTCGAATGCGAGTTGAATTTCACCAACCAAGTTGTCTTAATAGTTTCTGGGCATTTCTCAATGGGCCTTGAACTGAAAACCGCCTGAGGTGGCCCAATCGATTCTCTGGGTCAATCCAAAAACGTGAGAAATCAACCGCCTTCCCAGACTCTGCAGAAAGTCTCCCTCAGGAACGTATCAATTGTATGAACTCTTCTATTTTTAAAATTTTTCTCTCCTCCTTCACGGGCATTTTCCTTCTCTGATCGTTAAAATTTTGTCTGTTCTTTTCTTTTTCAAAACTGATGCTGAACCATGGGAGAAAAATTCTCGGATTTATACCGGTAAAAGATTCATAACAATCAATATTTGTTGCAATCTTCTTAGTTACGTGTTAAAAAGTTTTTGATTAGTTGATTTTTTAAGGATGTATTTGTTTTCTTATTCCGGAAAACTTTCAACGTAATTCTCTAGTTTTAGTAGGGAAATCGGATTCCGGTATGCGGGGAGAAACCAATTCTACCACATGAGTGAATCAGAATCCTTTTTTCAGGAAAAAACAAATTCAAGTAAAATCAGTGATTCCAATTCCGATTCCGAGGCTAATTTTTAAAAAAACAAATGGACTATAATATTAATTAAAATAATTTAATCAATTCCTCCCCGTAATGACATGCCTGAGATTCCTTTCATTTAGAAGATACAAAAGTCATAAGAAAATAAATGAAATTAAAAATTCTACTGACAAGAACCAGGCGCGAGCTCGCTGATGCCAAATTAATACACCCAGCCCCCTCCGCAGCTTGGGATTTATTTAATGCGAACGGTATTCGCAGGAATTAGGTACGTTTCCTTCTGGAAACAACTTGGCAAAATATCTCTCGCTGAGATATTATCCGATATTTTCAACGCACTGTCGAGAGTGCATCAATCCCCGTGAGAGGATTATGGAAATTCCGTTATAATGATGCTAATTAATAAAGTTAAATTATTTTTAGAATTAATTTTTTAAATTTTTTGGATTTTATAAAAAAATTATAGAAATGGTTAAATTTTATTGGTTGATATCAATACGTAAGTACCGTCACGTTATGGAAAAAATCTAGAGGCAATAATAATATCTCGTGATGACGTAATTACGCATAAAACTTGCTTGCTTGTTCAGGAGGCGATTGCCCCTCCCTAAATCCATCCTTATACGTACAGGTAGTCTCATCAAGAATCATGTGTTAGAGAATAATATAGATCTTATGCTCTCGTGAACTACTTTTGAAATGTACACGCATCTTACTGACCTGAGCCAACCCTATTTTTCGGCGTACAAATGAGACACGTAAGCCTGAAAGGAGTGGAAGGAAGAGAAGATGGAAGGGGTACGAGAAATTTCACTGATGAGATTGAACTTAGGATCTCAAGGTTATCCGACAAGAACGGTAAGGCACCGGACATCTTCATTTCAAAAAAGCAGAAGATTCTTCTTGGTTTCGATTCTAAAGCCATATTGACCTGAAATCACTGTCATATATCATTAGGTTCCCCGAGCAATTTTATTTTGTCTTTTGGGTACTGCGATTCACAGCGTCAAACAATGCGATGAGTAACGCGCCTCGTACTTAAATAAGGAATAAAAGGTTCCGAAAAGTTCTATTGGTAATAATCGAATTCATGACTCCGTGGTCTCGTGTTGGAGAAAATCTTCAGTAGAGCAGTTACCGTCAAATCAGAATTCATCACTCACATATTTATTATTCTTCCTTACTATGCTGTTGTGTTCCATGTAAAATACTTGTTGCATTTGCCTCTACGGTCCAATTAACTTCTCGGATTAGTTACAAATGCTTAACGTTAATAAAATTATTTTAATTGTTACTAATTATATTGATTATTTGATAGATTAGCATCTCTCTTATATTTTATTTACTAATTTATTAAAAGTTAATTAAATTTTTTTAATTATGTGATGAGGTACGATCAGAAAAGAAATTTTTTTTTCAATTTATCTAAATTCTAATTGAAAAGAGTAACATATGGGTTCATCTAGGGAAGAATGTAATTGTGATAATTGACTGAACGAACATTCTCGTACTTTTTTTAATCAAATATCGTAGTACAAAAGATAAAAATTCTACGATCATTAATTTTTGAATCATATGTCTTATTTAAGAATAAAAGATATCGAATCATTGCAAGTAATAGGTTTGGAGTTGATGCACCGAGCAGGCTGGTTCCTTAAGCATGACGTACCTCGACCGAATTAACAAGGGCACCATAATTTTTTTCTCTTAGGTTCGGGTTCGGAGCGAGGCTCGGAAGTGGACTCAACCCAGCACTGAGATAAGAGCAAACCACTCCCCTGTTCTAGCCACCCGCCACCACCAGTCTCCTTTCTCCTCTCTCCCCCTCTTCCTCTGTGAGGCGAGAAACAGAGCAGTCTGTTTTTCGACCGGGAAAACGACGGCTGTCGAGAATCAGTGGAGCGCCGCCCGCGAAATCAAGGCTAAGAGCAGAAGAATAATGGTACGTGCAGTCTCGAATCTCTCCTCCGATTGCATTTGCTGAAAGGGACTCGGTGGATTGAGGGGGATTTTAATCATCAAGTTCAAGTGTAGTGTGGTTTGTGATTGTGTCGTTCGTGTCTGGTGCTCTCAGGGCCCTGAAGAAGAAGAAGAAGACTGCGGATGGCCTCCATGGCTGAAGCCACTGCTGAGGGAGAGCTTCTTCGTGCAGTGCAAGGTACACGCGGACTCTCACAAGAGCGAGTGTAACATGTACTGCCTGGACTGCATGAACGGCGCTATCTGTTCCCTCTGCCTCGCCTACCACAAGGATCATCGCTCGATTCAGGTCCGACGACTCCTCATTCTCAAATCAGTATTCGCTTCTCCCCGTGAATGTTGACCGTGAGATTGAAATACAATTTGTGTACGCCGATGACGACAGTCTCCAGTACTGAATTTGCAGAAATTCATTCCCAATTTGTGTTATATCCGTTCATTTCTGAGGCGAAGCGGCTGTGTTCGTATCCACTTTCAGAATCAATTGACTCCTCATTTTGATCTTCAAATTTAAACACTGAATCACCAAATCGGCACAGTTCAGTGTACAGCACTGCAATCTGATGTTTTCCGGCTGCTCTATCTTTCGGCAGATAAGGAGGTCGTCGTACCACGACGTGATCAGGGTCTCGGAGATCCAGAAAGTTCTCGACGTCACCGGAGTTCAGACCTATATCATCAACAGCGCCCGGGTTGTCTTCCTCAACGAGCGACCGCAGCCTCGGCCGGGGAAGAGCGTGACCAACACCTGCGAGGTCTGCGACCGGAGCCTCCTCGATTCCTTCCGATTCTGCTCCCTCGGCTGCAAGGTACTCTGTCACCATTGCTCGTCACCGGATCGGAAAGATCTTTGCGTCCTCCGATTTTCCTTCCTGTCTACATCTCCGAAAAGTTCGATGGTCGAAAGCGGGGAAAATTCAATGTTTGGTTTGCTTCACAAGTAACAAAATTTAATGTTGGACGCGAGGAGTGGACGCTGATAAGCTGATAATATACAGTGGGTCAGGCTTAGGTTCGACTCTTTAGGGGAGCCAATATCTGGTTTTAATGACAAGCCCCGAATAGTATAATATACTATCAGGTAAATTAATTGATCACGGTACTGATATATTAAAAAAAAAAATTCAATGCTCGCAGGCTGGCAATGTTTTCGATTCAACAACGTTGACTTTTCCTCGCTTTACCTTGTGAAGCAATCAAACGGCCGTCTTATTTTCTCTCGAGCTCGATGACCTCTTCATTCGATATTAAATCGAGTTTCTTGTGAATCGCAGATCACGGGGACATCGGGCAACCTCGCGAGGAAGAAGAGGGCGAGGATGAGGCTGGTCAGATTGTCGGACTCGGAAGACTCGTGCAGCAGCAGCAGCAGTGGCAACCGCAGCCACAGCGCCAGGGCCAGGCTCCACAGCTTCTGCCCATCGACTCTGTCTCCGACGGTGCCGAGATTTCGGATGGCCAAGCGGAGGAAGGGCGTCCCTCACCGAGCACCGATGGGTTGCCTGATGATATAATACTAGCACTGGTAAATAGCTCACCCTGTGGAAGCGTGTAAAGAAAAGGAGAACATTGGCTCATCACGTGGCGGGAGCTCCGGCGGCCGGCGGCGACGGGGAATGTAAATAGATGCATTGATAGGCTAGAAGATGGGTCGAGTAGATTAGCTGTGAAATATAGAAAATGTATGCTGAAGAATTATCAAGTGCAAAGATCATAGCAAATAATGTCTTTGTACGTAGAATTTTTTTTTCTTTCTTTTGTTATCTTGGCATAAATTAGTACCAGAAGCTAACCGGTGCTAAGGGTACAATTGTCAATTATAAAATATTCTAATATTTGAGTGTTAATTTTTTTCGATAATATTCTCAAGTTTAATCAAATTGTGATAATATTTTAAAAAAAATAAGATGTATAATTAGAGAGAATGAGAGAAAATTTGAAGATTGATTAGAGAGATTTTGAAGCAGGTATTACTCATCTTTATGAATGTGTAAGAGTCTGTCGAGATCGATTAAGGAAAAATCGATCTTGCGGTGATTTCACGTATTTAATTTAAATTATTTTTTTGTATATTTTTAGTATATAAATAATACATACCGAGTACGATCCGATGTGGTTCCTGACTTTTCATAGGTGTGGAATGAATGGAAAAGCAAGCTGGCTGAATTGCCGTGGGTGATGATATTTCTATATTTAGTAAGTGGAAGTGCTTCGGGCTGAGGGAAGGGATGATCTGGTACCGCAAACTGCCACTTGCGGTGGGTCCTACGGCGGCAGGCTCCTCCCGGGGACGGCTGTTGTCGCCTCCTGCGGGCGTTTCAGATGCCCATTGGACGATGGAAAGATACAATATAAGTGGAGAGGCCTTTTTATCTTTCCTCGAATCATTCGTTATACATGACGAGGTCAACTTTCGATTCAGCCCACAAATTATTCTCGCTAGGTTTTTATCCGTTGTGGGCAGAAGCAGTGAATGTCCAGTGACCCTAACACGTAATGCTCGGATATCTGTATTCAACCGTGAACGTATCGGATGAGTTAAATAATCAGTACTAATATTGTCCGGTCCATTGAGCATGAGAAAGTCTCTTGGGTAACCATGTGATCACGTACTAGTTTTTATACGGTGACTCTAACTGATAATATTTTATCTATACTATTATATGCAAGTGCCTGAAAAGTTTGATATCTCTTTTATTTTCTGTATTTATCATCAATCTAATTTACTTATTAAAATTTATGACACGTATCCGATTTCTAAATTAAGAGCAAATTAGTAACTTCAATCATTTTTCTCTCACACCATATCTACTATCTTAACAGTAAAAAAACTTTTATTAACTGTTTCGATTTCCTCATCTCACTTAATATCTACAATTTTAGCAGTAAAAATATGTCACATTTTTAAAATGAATGATTTGAAATTGTAAAATCAATATCGTTCAGTCCACTTACTACTGTAAGTTAACGAATTTTAAATAAATTAAATTAAACGTTTTGATTATACGAATTCATTCTTGTATTTCATATTTATTTATTTTTATTTTTCTTTCGCGCATAGCACAGGTCCGTATCTAATTTATTATTATTATAATTTTATTTTTAGGATTTTATGAAAAATCCTAAAAATAACTAAATTTTACTAGTTGATGTCATTGCATAAATACTGTCACGTGATGACATCACCACATCACGTATAAGACTTGCTCATTAAACAACTGCCCAGTATCTATCTTCCCTTGGTAAAATCTTGTGTTCGTGTGTTACAAATGGATGAAATTTATGATTGAGAGAATTTTATTTTTTTACGAACTGATCAGGTTTGAAACTGAATTTGTCGAATCTAGCTAGACTCAAAAATTTCAAACGGCACACAACAAAACGACAAAAGAGGGGGGGAGGGGGGTGAATGTGTGGAGGGGAAACCACACCGTTCTTGTGGGGATCCTCCATGGATAACACAATCTTGGCCTATTACTATGTGAGATCACTAACATTGCCTAATTTGCCATTTCACACACAGACAGGCATCAACTCCCATTGAATAGTGACATGTGCTTATTTCTTTCTTAGAACTCCCATCGACAGTTACGTCGTATGCAATGCGATGCGCATTTCCACACCGTCAGCATCAGCTCGCCGGGAAGATGGGAAGTTAGAGACCCGTAAAGTTCGAATGGAGTAGGGCATATGCTGTGTAAAAACAATTACCCGGTAAGGACATGACCTACACTGAGCGGAATGACATGGTATTGGAACCGTGATATGACCAATCCAGTTCGAGTCGGGTACGTCTACTAGGAGATAAAGTTAAATCTTCTCCATTCATAATATTCGAACATGTGATTTTACTTAAGGAAAAGATTTACCATGACACATCAACCAATTCGTTTTGATGACTTAAATCAATTTTGATTCGCTCTTTATGCATTTACGATAAATGAGTGGGACGTATCGAATCTGATCTAACTCTGCAAGAATAGAAACAAAGTGGACCGTCGCACACGTTTCCCACTAGAGACGGATCGATCGGTTATGGAGGCCTGGAACTTAATACCCATTTGGATTTATTCAAATCAACAAAAAAGTGGATGAGAATCCAGTGCTTGGATCACTTCCATCAATCACATCGATCGATGCGGTCGGTAAAGGCCATCAGCTGGCAGGACTTACATACCCAGAGAACTTTGACAAAACTTTCAGTAGTGCAGTGATTTCATATAAATGATACTGAAGTAATTTATCTCTTTAATTAAATTTACTATTTATACATTCGTCTAATTAGTGTTCAATATTTTATTATGATGTTTTATGTTTTTTAGGATTTTTAATTATAATTAAATAATAATTTATTACAGATCAACTCCCGATTACATGAATATACTACGTCAGTATTAATACGTGACATGATCGCTTCACTAAACACTTTCTCCTATATAATGGTGAAAGCCGTTCAACGAGGTTTTCTTGGCTATTTTTTCGGACCCTATTTTTGATATCGAATGAATTAAATAGAAGAATAACTTAATAAAATTTATTATGATAAATGAAAACTACTAAATGCAACTATCTCCATGTACCAAAAAACTAAATATCATAAATATTAATTAAGCCCAACTTTTGAAAAAAAATCATTTTTATTATCAAAATCTAAAAATAATATAAATCATTTTTAATATGATGTTCCATTATTATATGTTCCGGGGTCAGGTTTGAGTGTCGTTAGATTGTTTGACCGGTGTAAGAGCTTCTCATATCGGTTTTTCTCTACTTTAAAAACCACTCGAAATATATCCCCTAAGAGGTCTTAGTTTTCCTAATCAGGTTGGAACATATTTTAGATATTTTAGTTTTTCCTCTGGACCCCTGCAAAAGCAGCCAACGACTTTTGGACTTGCTTTGTAATAGAGAAAAAATATGTCGGACACGGCGGTACTCGATAGATCCATTGGGTTGCAAACAAGTGCAAGATTTGGAAAATCATGTGCAAGGTGAAAGAAAGGGGTTGTGCCACTTTAGGGTCCACTTACATAGTTGCCTTGTTCATTCTCATATAACATCCAACACACAAATGGCTTTATACAAAAGATGCATTAGGGCAAAGCTATGAAGTTTGGTGCCAAAAGCTTCTAGGAATCTTTCTAACATGCCCCATTCATACATATATACACACACGTATACATGTGTATATATGTTTTCTATTTATCTGTACCTCGGCTGTGACTCGGTCATGGTATGCCATGAGTGAGCGCCATGTGACGCCGTGACTTAATCACAACCAAGATACAGTATCGTTAAAAATACGGTAGATGGCTCTGTGTTTGTTAGGTAGAAAAAGCTAGAAACCAAAGATGCCAATGACTTGTCACATCTTGACCTAAATTACCTATCTAGACACGTGAGACAGTAGCTCGAACTTCTATAGTTCTGTGAATGGAACAATCGACAATTAAATTTTTTTTTTCAATTTCAAATCCAAGAATCAAGGGGGGAAAATTGCTTGGGTCAAGCCTAGAATCATATATTGGGCCTAGCCAGTGGACGCAGGGTCTAATTTCAGATTAAAGAGCAGTCTCATTAAGCAAACATGATTTGTTTTAATGGATTCACATTTAATCTGCTTAAATAAAAGGTCTATGGTTTTGTCTATACTATTATACGTAAATATTTGAGAGATCTAAATTATCTTCAGCAAAAAAAATAAAATATTTGAGAGATTTGATTTTTTTTTGGTTTTCATATTTACCATCAGTCTAATTTACATATTAAAATTTATAACATATATCTGATTTCTAAATTAAGAAAAAAATTTTAATTTTATTCGTTTTTCTCTCACTCAATATTTATAATCCTAATAGTAAAGATCTTTCATTAACTGCTCAAATTTCCTTATTTCACTTTATATCTACTATTTTAGTAACAAAAATCTATAAGTTTTTAACAAATAATTTGAAGAAAACGTAAAGATGGATATGTAAAATTGACATAATATACTGATGAAAATTGAGAATGCTCCACTTGCTACGGTAAATTAACGAATTTTAAATTAACTAAATTGTAATAAGTTATAAATAAATATACTTATACGAATTCATACCAGTATTTAATATTGGCTTGTTTTTATTGGTTTGTGTCTAGTTTTTATATTTCAAATAGTAAAAAAAATATTTACATAAAAAAAATTAAAACTTATTTGCAAAATGACCCCAAAAAATATCTGGTTTTGCCCCCTTATCCTCTTCCTCTTCACTCCGTGTCGTGCCACAGCAAACAGCGGACCGACAATGGCGACCTTAGAATCATCCCTCTACGTCCTCTCCGGCAATACCCATCGCCGGCAGCCCGTCCTCACCCAGAAGCCATCTATCGCCGCCCTAAAGTTCCAACTTTCCCTCTTAGCATCCCCTTCTCTTTCCCAAAAGCCCATCCTTCCTCTCTCAACATTTCCGACCAGCAAGAGCAATGGCCCCTCCTTCCGAATGTGCTTCTCCGTCCAGGAGGTGGCGGCAGAGGCCGAGACGGAGCAGGCCCTGGTGCAAAACATAAAGAGGAAGCTCTACGTGTTTAACTTGCCCTGGTCTCTATCCGTCGTCGACATCAAGAACCTGTTCGGCGAGTGTGGGACTGTCAAAGACGTTGAGGTTCTTCACTTTCCCTATTCTTTTTCTTATGTTTTAGCTCGATTTGGCGAATCGGGTTTCTGATTTATGGTTGCATTTTGTCAGATCATAAAGCAAAAGGATGGTAGAAGCAGGGGATTTGCTTTCGTGAGCATGGCTTCAGGGGAAGAAGCTCAGGCTGTTATCGAAAAATTCGATTCCTACGTAAGTTGCCTTGCAATAAGCAGTTCAGCCTGCAAAGATCTATAAGTGTTTAAGTTCTACTAGTTTAACAAAAAGCATGTGGACTGATGTTTTAATCGATATTTTAAGAATTCACATCCAGAAGACTTTCAGTGTCATCCTAGCAAGCAAAAAGGTAAAGCTGCGCACTTGGGCATTTTGGTTGATTGGTCAATTGATATAATTGGGGACGTTTATTTACAAGCAAGCTCGCTACAAGCTCGCTTTGGCTTATTGACTGGGCAATGTTTGCGCAGTTATAGCATTTCAAAAAACGAGCTTTAGTCCATACTTTTGAATGCATATCCAGTGGAGCGGATATAGAAATATGGGATCTGTCAATTGGTTGCTGGTGATTAATGTTAATATCTTGGATATCAAGATCTTGGTGTATTGAAAGCTTGTGGTAGCCAAAATTCCGCAAGCAATGCAGTGATGTTCATCGACATTCCTACACACTGCATTCCGCTTTGGGGCGGCATAATCAACTGTTTCCGTACCTGGGCATGTGTATGTCTTTATGTTTATTAATCTCTTCCTGTTGTTTAATAGTTTGTTGTTAGATGTACACGTCACTGCGAGATTTTTCTTCCTTCCTCTTGTCCGTTTATCTTGTAAATTATGCAATAATTGTGAAGAATGATCACCATCTATCTGTTTATGTGTATTGATAACGTACTTTGAAGCCATAGATTTTTATAATGCAGGAGATCTCAGGAAGGATTATCAGAGTAGAGTTTGCTAAGAGGTTCAGGAGGCCTTCTCCTTCCCCGCCGGTTCAATCTCCTCCTGCTCGAGAGACCCAGCACAAGCTCTACGTTTCTAATCTAGCATGGAAAGCAAGATCTACACACCTCCGAGAACTGTTCTCTGAAAGTTTCAATCCCGTCTCCTCAAGAGTTGTCTTCGAGAGCCCCTCAGGTAGATCTGCTGGATATGGGTTTGTATCCTTTGCCACGAGGGAGGAAGCTGAGGCGGCCCTCTCTGCTTTGGATGGGAAGGTAAACTGATTGATGCTAATTTCTGGCAATGATGTTATGGTAATTAGACAGCATTATGACTGGCCATGATATATCCGTCTTATCTTTTTCTTGGGCTTTCCTTGTGATTTACGGGTTAGAAAGCCCGAGTAGACTGATATCTAGTTCTCTCTATTTCAGATCGGTGTTTTGGCCAAATAGTCTGTTTCCATAATCCTGATGCAAAAAATATTAGTGGAAAAAGTGTGTTGATCTCGCATAAGTGTCCCGCAGGAACTGATGGGTCGGCCACTTCATCTTAAATTCAGTGAAAGGAACGCTACTGAATCAGGCAACGAGAGGGAAGAGGAGGGAATGTTCGAGGTTCAACCAGAAAGCTCGTGAGTCTCATATGCAGCTGGAGAATTGGATTGCCTAGTGAGGATACTAAATGAGACCGAACCAGTATGTTCAAGCCTCCCTGCAGTTTTCTACGAGGGTGATATCCATGTTCTGTACATTTCTGATGCCGATCTTCATTTTTCTTCCAAGCAGGAAAGAGTTGGTGAAGCACGCATACTCACTGTCTTGTGTCTTGGCCTCTGAATCTCGCAAGAGTTGTTGGCTGTGGCTCCTCCTTCTTCTTCTTCCTTCCCCTTGGGCTCCTGTCCTTATTAATACAAAGAACAATGCTATCTTACTGTATGCAAAGGGATTGATTAGCTAGAGGGACGTTTTTCTGTTGGAAGATCGATGAGCATTTTGTCTAACATCTTCAATGACTCTGTCGATGGTAAAAAAGGTAAAATCCAGACAAAGGATTGATGTTTTACACCAGAGTCTTGTTGTTCCACAAGTGAGTTTGAGAGTGACAGTCCAGATCGATCATCCGGTACTCTTATGTCTAATGAAACATCGATCGTGACACGGATTGTGGGACGGCTGTCTCAGATCGACTCTGGCATCAAATGTGAATCAAAACGAGAAGCATTCATCTCATCATTATTCCTGTCAATGTAAATGTGTGACGCTTCATCATCACTAAGTCAGTGTCCTTGCCATATACAATACATAAGCCTCACAATGAATGTTTAACAGTTTAAAATTTTCTTTCACGTGATTTGGTGAATCTAACATTTTAAGATGAAATCCTTTCTAACACTTGTCAATACACATATGCTAGAAACTCGCATTCTTTACATTTACACTTTAAAGGTTATAAACTTCTTAAACTATAAAAAAAACAACCTAGCAGGATGGCTAGGTGTCCTTTTTTTTTTTACTGTGGCTGGCTGTATAACTCTTTTTTTTATTCTATCAGTAAAAAAGGATAATAGTAATAGTGACGATTCCACTATCTGCTACGTAATACTTTGATTTTCGTGTTCAACTGCGAATATATCAGATAAACTCAACAACGGGTATTAAAGCGTACACCGTCAATATATCACTATTAAATATCTAGTATAGTTTAAGAAATCAGTGTCAGAGGTGGTAATTTGACCGGCCTAGTTTTGTCGTGCCAGGCTGGCCCGGCCTGATAAGAGGGGAGCCCAATAAGGCTCTGCCCAAGCACGACACCTAACATTATCTGGCTGGTCGGTCAGACTATCGGGCAGGCACGTTAAGATTTCGGGCCGAGCCAGGCAGATAAGGATGTGGCCGGAAAACCCTTGACCTAAAATTGCCACCTGTGGCTGTCAGTTCTACATGCCCACTAGACGAAAATGGGTTCCAAGAGACCAGTTCCATATGCCCAGGCACCCACAGCCCGTTTGCCACTGGAAGATCGCAGAGGAAGCTTCGTCCGCCTGACCGTTCCGCCACGATCGATCCCCTTCCACCGCCGCGGGCGTTCAGCATCTCCGGCTAATTTCCGATGAGCGCCACCGTGAGTGACCGTTCAGGAGAGATGCCACGCCGGTTTGGTCATTTCCTCACCGAGTCCATTCGGTCCTTCCTTCTCTCAGCTTCTAGTGACCCTCAGCTCTCGGAGGAGCTCCGGGTGCTCGCCGCTGATCTCTCCTCCCTAGATAGTCTGCCTTATAAGTCTCTCCGAAGCATCTGGATAGCGTCTTCCTCGGAAGCGCGGCCCGATTTGGTCCGGCTCTTGTACGGATCCCACTTCGTTTTCACAAGCCCTAAACCTAGAGAGAAGGTAGTTCTTGATTCATGCTCTTCAATTCTCTTGAGCTGAAAATTTCAATTCCTTGAACACTTCTTCGCGTGCTTCTCGCCGGGAGTTGAAATCAGAAAGATGGAGAATTCTTGAGCGATTCTTGTCTTCATTGCATTATCCTGGATTAACTGGAACCCGGAGGAGCTTATGATGTTTACTATAGGATTGAGAACTTAGGCATGCTTCTGCTTAAGGGAAACTGTGCATTGGATTGTCTGGTAGTCTTTATAAGATGGTTAAATATGGTTCAATTACAGAGCGAAGAATTGAAGGCGAGGCTGAGGAAGCTTGCGGAGATAGCGGAGAAGAAAGCTTACGAGGAACTTGTCAAAGACATTAAGCCCAAGAAGGCTGTGGAGGAGCCCTTCTCTTCATACAAAGACCAACTTGGTTTCGGTACTGTATCTTGTTCTCCCTCTCACTGTTGTCCCGCATTCTCATATATTTTGGTTATCTGTCTTAATAAAGTGCCACTATGTGAGTTGATATTGTGTGTGCCCGTTAGCTTTCTTTTGATGATGGAGGACCCAAGTAGAATATTCCCTTTTTGAGAGTACTCTGACGTTGTTCGGAGTATCTTAGACTCTGAAACACCGTTCTGGTGACTGATCAACTGCTATCAATCATCTCTGTGAGTCTGTGTTTGGGCAACATTCTTCCCTTGTAGATCTAGCAATACCTCTAGCTCCTTTGTAAGTCAGTGTTTTGGATTGCTCTAAAATATCATCCTTTACTGTGAGACCGAAGATCTGAACCGCTTCATTCTAACTAATTAAATTACTCTGATTTATATGCGTGAAGGGAAAAAAGAACACTGAATTGTCTGACTTCTAATTGTTATCCTTCAGGTGTGAGCTGTTGACTTATTATGTTTTTTCAAACTAAAAAATTGAGTTCTCTAGTTGAAGTAATTTCATTGAGCTGCTGCATATGTATACTCCTGTTTGAAATTTCACAATTTCCAACAGAATCAAATAACCATGTTGTCTTTCCAATTATTAGAAGTGATGTTACTAACAATAAAAGCAACATTGACTATATGAAATTATGTGAGGCAAGTCCATCTTATTCACATTCACCTGATGCTGGTCTGTAACTATTGCAGGATTGCACGTCGTGGCTATAATGTTTACTTGTTATTTGCTCGGATATTTTGCCTTCAGAGCACTGTTTAGTCACAACCCTGTCCTGGTAATCTTACTGGATTTCTTCCTTTCTGCTTTCTAGCATATATTTATGTGCTCTCTTAGTTTGTGCAAATGAGATTTATTCATCGGCAAGCGTTTTCCTTCTGATAATCATTTGGTTTGAGCATCACCTTTTATTCCTTATTATTTCAGAGTGCTACTGGAGGTATACTTGGAATGGTTTTCGGCATGCTACTGGAAACCCTGCGTTTCATTATTTGGACCAACAAGGATCTTAGACCACCTCCTTCCGCTTCGAGGATAAAGAAAAACCAATAAACTCGGCCCGAGAGGTTGCCTTACATTATTATTTTCTACTAGTTCTTCTACTTTCTCAAATCATGAAAGCAAACTCTCATGTTGAGTGTAAGCTATAGTTTTTTGTCCTTGATTACAAACTCTCCAGAGTTCCATGATTATATTCACATTCAATTCAAGAAATCTTCAAGGATTTGGTTTCCTTCTTCCCTTTCTAAGATTTCCTAACCAAATTATTTTGGGGCTGTATGCAGCAGCTTTGTTACAGGATTTAGACAATGGATTCATGTGGAAGTTGCTGAGATTAGTTTCCTTTCATGCTCTTGTGACTATACCATTTCTTCTTCTCTGGTCAATTCGGAGGGATAGAAACTTTCTGAGTAGTTCTCTACATATTACAGTCTTTCTTTAAAAATATAAGCTTGAGGATAATTCTAGCTATAAGGGGTATGACTACTGGTCGGACAAGTTAACAGAAAATGCAATTGGTCTCTGATGGATTCTCCTTTTTCATATATCATTTTGCTGACTGTATGATTTTTCAAGTTTTATCCACTTATCCTTGTTGTATAGGAGCCTAGCTCTGAAGATTCCTCTTACGGAAGGAGCACTGCAGAGTTTGAATTTTATGCCAATCTTTACGGGGAAGGGTCTTTCGTAGTCCTAACAGTTGAAACTGGATGGGAAGCAGCACAGAGTGCTGGAACTCACATACGCATTGAAATCACTGTCTTGTATGTGCTTCAGTTAACAGTCAATCTTATGTAATAATCTCAATGTCAGCTTCAGCTTTTGCCAGTTGCTGGAGGAAATTCCATGGTGACCAGATACTGTGGCAAGGACGTGGTAAAGAGCTTGTGAGATTACTGACATTAACATCGACCGGCAGGAATTGAGCAACTAAAGAAGGAATCCTCTTCCTCAAGTTGTGTATTGTTAAATTTGAAGCTTATCATATAAACTGAATATCTAATCCTATGTTTCTGAAATTTTCTTCTCAATTTCATGTATTTAGTATTCGGTTTTCTTTTGTCACGCGTGCAATTTGTCGTGACCGTCTCCCTGTTTGATGTGTCACATTTGTTAAGCCCCAAACAAATTAAGTGGCCTCCTAGTTGGAATACAATGACTATGAGAGACATTACAAGGTTGGGAACTGCCTGTGTTTCAATTCCATCATGCCCTGATGGTCAATCGACTGAGACCGAGATGTTCTTTAGTAGTATGGATTGACTAGGGTCATACATCTCTTTTGTAGTATGAATTGACCAGGGTCATCAAATATACCGAAGAATCAGCCGCTTCACTCCAATCCAGAGCCTCCATTTCACTTTCAGCTTTCCATTAGTCCCACCTTGCACAAATTTTACACACCCACACCCCTCACACTTTCTGTTTTCCCCTTCCATATAACTTCCATGGTTTCAGCTCCTTTGGAAACTGCAGGAAGAGGCTATACTGAACCTCGAGAAGTGAAGCAACACCATAAACCCGAGTTAAGTTTGAGCGGATTGTCCCTGCTATGATTTGTTCTTTCCCATCAGTGTTGGGGTGACGGTGATGACACCGATGAGGAAGAGAGTTGCGATGGATTGGAAGTCATAGAGGTCCTCGATGGATTGCAATTCCCCGAGAGTGATTCCAGCCTACACAGAACAAAAGGAACCCCGCTCGGAGTTAGTACCCTCCACTTCAGGTTAGATGCAGATATGGAGAGAAAACTGGAAACCGATGGGAAAACAGGGTTTCTATATGATCAAAATTTTCTAGTATGACATCATTAACTGCAACACTGATCCACCGCTGCCATTGATATCCTCCAACACACGGGCAAGTAAGATACAAGGACCAAGAGATAACAACTGTACCATAAACCATCAAAGCAGAGCAATCTGTGGGTCGGTAAATTACCCTAACGGTGACAAAAGCAGCGGGGATGAGTCCAATGACAGTTGCCAGGAAGAAGGTATGGTAAGGCACGTCGACTATAGGGGAAGCGAAGTTGATGAATGTGTTGGGCAAGGTTGGTGTAACCCTCAAGAAGAGCATGTAGTTCAGCAGCCGTTCTCTCCTCATGGCAACCTCAAAGATAAAAGAATATGCCTGTAACTTCTGGCTCCTGTGAATGAAGAGAAACATCTAGGAACTCGACTCACCTGGGCTTGAAAGAACCTCAACTTTTCTGGCCACAGACAGAAGACGATGGGCCTTCCGATCATCTTGGATAGGAAATAGCATGAAGAAGCCCCTGCCGTGGCAGTGAACACAACGAGAGCTAAACCTTTGAAAACACCAAAGAGTGCTCCGGCAAGTAAGGACATGAAGATGGTGCCCGGGATCATGAAGGTCTGCATAAATATATAGACCATGCAGTATCCGATCAGAACCTGCAGCATGTAGTCACTGGTGTAGCCTTCAAGGCCGTCTCTGCGTGAAATCCGGGACCAGGTTATCAGTACAACTGAATTATAACAGTTTCAGGTTATTTAAGCCCGAACGAAGTGGAGTTGTTCTGAGGATCTAGCGAAGAACCAGAAAAGGAAAAATGCTCGCTGGTGTTTCAATGTTGTTTTTGTCTGCATAGAATAGAATAAGTTGGAAACTTTGCAGAGTCGGAGCAAACCAAAAACAGAAAATCCGAAGATGCTCAACAGTACAAATACGAGATCGGGGAAAAGTTGCATGTACTTGCGACAACACATCCAAAAGACCAACATCACAAGAATGAGAAAGGAAAGACATGAAGCTATCGATTTCTTATAGAGAGGAAATCACTCGGAACCTATAACCGGTTGCATGCTGCACGGAAATGCGTATTGCATACAGTTCCCAGTTTGTGGTCAAGTTTACAATCTCCTACAAGTGAAGAACACCAACCAGCACCACCTTATGCTATGGGAATATACTAATCGTGGGAATGGCTCGAAAGGTTGACTGGTAGACGGATTGCGACTGTCTTCATAATCATCAGAACTTGCAACAATTCTCAACTCCTAAGGGTACGTACAACTTCGAAATTGCAAAGAGAAACAAATCCCATGATCCAGAAGTGGTTGCCTCTAATGAGGACCTTCCCTGACTGATCCATACCAGCTATATCTGAAAAAAATTAGGACTTTTTGGGTTGTTTGGGAGGTCCAATGAATGACAAGTTAGGTATAGAAGGAGATAGAAGGAAGGAATAGGAGTATAGGAGTTTCACTCATGAGAATTGAATATGAATCCTTGGTCCAGTCGAGGGTAGTATCACGAGATCGAGCCCTTTCGCAATTAGGTATGAAAATCTTGAAACTAGCCACTATTGGGGAAGCTGCTGAGGAATGAGACCATCTACCGAGCATGCAGCCAATAAAAGTGTCACTGACATCAGAGATTAGCAAAACATCGTTGCTCTACACAAAATCAAAGGCAGCATGCACCCCTGGGGATGCTCCAATCCCGCATGCACAGAGGAGGGATGAAGAAAAAATCAGGAGTTAGGGCTACAGCTCAAGCTGGAAATCATCTTATCAAGAAGGTAGCTTAAGATACCTGAGGATCTGAAGATCATCCAGGGTGCGGGGCAGCTTAGGGAAGCTGTAGTCGGAGACAGGCATCGTCAGGTAAACCCCGAGGAGGCCCAGAGCAAAGCCGAGAAGCACCAAGGAGGCCCCGGCGACCTCCCGACGGCTCAGGGGGAACTTAGATCCTGATCTCACATTCGTGTCCATCTCCTCCGAGCTCCAGAATTCTCGTTCCGATCTGCCCCCGGTAGAGAGAGCAAACCGGGGACGGTTGCTTCCCCTCGCTCTCTATCTCTGCTCGAGCTTGCTTATGGGGCACTTCTTCTCCTTCTCCTTCTTCGTCCTCCTCCTCCGTCTCCCCTCTTGTGCTCTCCCTTCCCCAAAATCTGATAATGAAGAGAGAGGGAGAGAGTATTCGTTGCGGCGGAGTTTTAAATTCGAAACAGACAAAACAGATCGTTAATGGCGCTGTTTCCATTTTTTACATTTTCTTTGATTAATTTAAAAATAGATAATTATAGCTAAATTATTAAATATTTAATATTTTTATAATTAAATACTATAAATTTAAAAATAAATTATTTAATCTTATAAAATTAATTTCATTACATTTTTTGTTCAAGTTATTACTGTTACTGACATGAACCTTATATCAGTAATAATTTTTGTACTGAAAGTACACGTTACCCACTTGACAATGAGAACCGCGCGACACGTCGGATCCGGCAATCATTGTATTAAAAGACGTGTGAGTCCTTGGAAATTCTGACATCTCTCCCGCAGCCAAGTCAGACCAAATAATCCCTCTCTATATTATTTAATTTAATTTAATTTTATGGCCCTGAGCCAACCCTAATTTCAGCTGAAAAAAATCACAATTTTAATTTAAAATAACTATAATCTAAATTCAAAGAATTGCCATTAATTATCTTCAATTTTTCAAAAAGTTATAATCTCAAACGAAAGAGTTAAAGACATTAATTTAAGAAATAATTAATTATTTACAATTGACTACGACCTTTTAAACTGAAGATGCAATTTCTTGAGAAATGTTTTTAACTCTTTAAATTGAAATTATAAATAATGATACGATATTAGAGTCATCAATGTACCACCTCAGATTTCACGAAGAACTCGATGTTTTTAGAAGCAATTTTGTCGGCTGGGCTGTTACTGTGATAGCCAACAAAACTTGATAATCAAGTTGCACTGAATCCAGATGCTGAACTTTTAGCATCCAGTCCAGGAATGGATTTAGAGGTGTGCCGAGGTGAACACCTGTCAAAACTCAAAAAAACCTGTTAAATCTTATATAAAATTTATTAATTTTGTGTATATATATATTGAATTATTTTAAAAATTTGTTGTGAATATGCAAGTTTAGGCTCAGCGGTCTGATCTCTGTGACTTGCTCTCATCAATCTTGCAATTGTCATGATTCTTACTTCTTTGAAAAGAGAGTGAAGAACCAGAAATGAAGTTCAAACCAGATTGGTAAATCATCAATTCAAACCCCCTCTGTTTTAATTCTAGATTCATACCAATTATCAAAGCAAAGCAAAGAAGGAACTGTAGATTATGCCTCACTAAAACTTTCAAAGCACTGAGCATGTGTAAATGCTCTAATCTGTGTCAGATCTTTTGAAGTCTGTCAAATCAAAACATCCATCAACCAATGGTTATGAGAATCGACAGTATCTTCTGATTACTGGGTGAGCAGTTTACCAACCAAGGGCTGATTTCTTTAACTTGCATCTACACACTAAGGAACCTTCCATGCAGGGGGAATCGAATGAGAAACAGAAAAAGGATCCATTGCTCTTACACTGATTTGAACTCCTTTGCAGCTCTTCATGAGATGTGGTACTGAGGATTTCGGGATCATTTGGGAGGAGCCAGGTCCCCATTCTTCATGACTTCGAGCCTCTTTGCAAGAAAACCACCTGCTTTTTTGGTTTAACAGATATTACGTTTAAACTCGTAGAGTTTTAGCATCAGCAAATTGCAACTTGCAGTTTTAAAGAGAATATGCAGTAGTAGCTCTGACAATACATGGGATTTGCATTAAGATTTCACTTATCTATGAATTACATTCTGGTAAATGGTTTCTGAATCATGACAGAATTCAAACAATAAACACCTAGCTAGAAGGATCTTGAGAGCGGCAGATTCTACCCTCCGATTAACAGCCAGACATCTAGCAATTTACTTGAGATACTACTGTGCTTCAAAAGGTTGGCCATTCGTAATGCAAGATTAGATGAGACGAACTAAGGTGAGGACGAAAATGGTAGCATGTTTGAAGGTGGATGATATTTGTTCAAAAGCTGTCCTTGCACAAAAGAAAGTCTTACACTCTTGGGATGCTTCTCTGATAAGATCATGACTCCAAAAGGATACTAATTTCTGGAGAATATTTCCTATTCAATCTGGGGATTGTTTGAGAGAGGTGCAGCTCCTTAGGGAGGCAAGAATTGGATGAATCTCTATTATTATCTTTGTATTTGTTTTCTTTTTTATGGGAGAGATCGGTTGCCTCTCGAAAGTACCGAAACATTCAATAAAAATCTATTTGGGTCCTATCATTCTCCTTCTGGATAAGGGATTAGGTAAGGACAGGAAAGGACCAATCCACTTGGAAGATAATATCATTCTCTAAGGACTACCAACGTAATGTCTAGAAGCCAGATGGTCTCTCTTTGCCGGAAGAAAATCCACCCTCCAAGTCTCCTGAGTCCCGAATTTGAGGATCAAGGCAACATGACAGATTCTATGAATGGTTTTATGTCCCTACATCTCCACACCACCTATGGAAGTTGTTTCCAAGCAAAGCAAAGTGCTTTACCTCCAAATATCTCCCCCTCTCAATCTCACAAGACTCGCAAATCCTTAAAATCATGCCATCTTTATCATAAGAAGAAGAGAGAGACAGAGAAAGTAGGGGTCTAAGTCACAAACCGGGTCTGGATATGAGATTGATGTGAGAGCGAGGACCTTCGAACTTCCAGTTATCTTCATCCAAGGACTTGACCTCCCTGTTCAGCACAGCCATTAGATCCGACTTCAGCACTGCAACAAACATTTTGGGGAAACAGACTTGTGAATACTGGACAACATCCTACATGGATAAGCAGCAACCCAGTTTTCCAGTTGCATTTTCAGTGAAGTGCAAGATTCCATAAAAACATGTTTGGAATTCTCTTACATCCCTATTCAAGAAACTCAGTTTCCATGGAAAAACTCCAAAAGCTACTCATCTCCATGAAACCGATATTAGAAGTGTGAGTCTTAGCAGGAATTCATTCTTATGGGCAAGTTGAATTAGCGAAAGATTAGACGAGAGAAGGGGGAAATCTACAAAATTTACAGAAGCAAGACATGCTTTTCCAGCAAGAAGCAAGAGAATTCAATCGTTCCAGCCCTAATTTATAATCAACAAGTAGAAATGGTGCCCGGACGAGGGTAGATGGAAGCTCGGTTGCGTGAAATTAAAGTGGATGGGTGAAGAGGAAAATTCACCGAGCACTGCCTCCTCCTTGCGGTCCTGTATGGATATCAGGTCGGACGGGAACTGAAAATCATCGGCGGAGAGAGCTGCGATACTCGTGCTGCCTCCGACGACCGCCGTCATCGGTATAGATGAATGTGCGGGGGACGACGAGCTGCTGTTCATTCTATTAGCCGGTGCACAAGCCTCTCACGAAGACGAAAAGCTCGCCGCAGCTCCGGACAGGAAAAGCTCGTCCCTGTTCGATTCAGCCCCAAGACCCGAAGCTCAGCACAGCAGTCCGTTCGAGTTCAATCATCGACGATCGTCGTCGGGTTGAAAAGACCGATCTCGATGGTAAGAAAATAATTTCAATTATTTTTTTAAATTATATTTACGATCTCAATAAAAAAATTTCGTTAATTGTGTAGATTTTTTTATGTCACTCCATATCTAGACATTAGTAGAAAGAATTTATCAATTTTTTGAATGAATAATTTGAAATTGAAAAAGTAAAATTAGCACGATCTCTTTACTAATAACAATTGAGAATACTATATTTAATGTTAATAAATTTTAAATAAATTAAATTGTAATAAATTATAAATAAATTATCTAATTATACAAATTCATCCAACTGTCTCATATTTGTTTGTCTTTATTTTCTTTCTGTGCATAGAACGAGATCATGTCTAGTATTATATATTCTAACATTTGATAACCTTGATGTCTTTTTTACATTCTCAAATTATCCACTAACACATAAAATTTGATTTTAAATAATCATTAGGTTAGAACCCCCATTCCTTTTGCATAAGACTTTGATTAAGGATTGTAACTGTGATTTCTTTGGAGGATCTGATGAACATTGTACCAGCATTGATGGATAAATGAAATATATTTTCTGGCCAAAAAATAAGAATAATCATTAGGTTAATAAAAATTAAAAGGTATAATGGTAAATTTAATTATTCGTAACTATCTAATATTTCTTTACTTCCACTTTCTCTTCCATCTCCCCTTTTAAATTCATTTTTTTTATATCTTCTCTTTATTATTTTCATTCTCAATTAATTTTATCCTAAATTTATTACTACTTTTTTCACCAAATTGATTATATAGCATGAATCCATATCTAGTTATTGCTATTTATTGGATATGTAGAGATTGTATACACAAGGGAAAGAAAAAAAAAGGCTGTACACTTTTTTTATCAGTTGAATGTGACAATAAAGTGTCGGTGAAACATAGGGCAATCAACGTGTCCCATGGCTGGGCCGGTCTAAAACATCAGACCTCGTCCCCGCTCCAATTGACTTTCACCTTGGGGCCAGTGGGTCCGTCCTCCCCGAGCACCTCGCTCGGCAAGCTCTTCACCAGGCTCTCCAAGGCCGCCTTGAGCTTCCCGGGCAACACCCGCTCCACCTTCTCCACCTCCTCAGCCGTGTCGTAACTGATCTTTGGCCCCCACTTCCTGAAATAGTTCAACCACGGAGGCGAACTGACCGTTGCCCCTGCAGGGTAGTCGACTGCCACGATCGAGAAAGCAGCTGCTGTGTCCATGGTGAGACTGCTCTTTGCAGTGTCATTCCTGATCCCAATTGCAGCAGTGCCTTGCAGGACAAGCCCCGGTTTCGGGTACGAAGCATGGCCGTTCAATGAAGAGTAGGCCCCGAACCTGTTGCTGACGCCGTCAAACTCTAGCTCGGAAGCATCGACCCAGGTCCCTCCACTGTGCTGTGAGAAGAACACCCTCCAGAGCTCCCCGTTGAAGTTGCTTACCCTAAGGGTCACATGCTCCCAATCCCCAACATGTTCCCCGATCCTGCCCAGAGGGACGTCGATAATGTCGAATTTAGCCGTTGAAGGCCCGTTGAAAGGGTAGAAGAGCCATATGGCTATGTCGGTGAAAGTCGCACCGTACATCGGCTTAAGGTGGAAGTAGGGCCTCGAGCTCTGCAAGTCTCCTTTCTTTACTCTCTCTCTGTCTGCTTCATCCACGGGCAGATCCAACCAGTAGGCCCCGTCGTTCGAGCCACCTTGGGGGAGGTTCGAACCTGTGGGCTCGACACGAACAGGCTCTGACTCTTCCCCCTTCTTGTACAAGAGGGCTCCATTGCTGAAGAACCAGCTAACCGAGCTCGGCCTGTACTTTTCCTTGGGATGGAAGTAAAAGAGCGGAGAGTAAGCACGGACCAGTGCATCTATTTGGCTCATATTGGGCATGTAAGATGTATTATTGGAGCCATTGTTCTTCAAACAGGCGATAGGAATTGAAGATCCAGTCCCACCAGAAACCTGCGTAGCAAATGTTCCTGCACATACACCCAGAGCTTGTGTACCTCGAATCTGCGGTCTCACGCTAGACACAGTGAACCCGGTCGTGTCGCTGAGCCCCCAGATGGATGTGTCCTCCTCGCATTGGTCTGTGAAGTCAGACCGTACGCATCGGATCCTGTCCAGAGATGGTTTCTGCGGGGAGGCAGTGACGATGAGGCCCACAGCTCTGTAGCCATCAGGAGGTACAGGAAGCCAGAAATAACCGATCCCATCGTGCTTGATTTTCAAGGACTCGCTGCTCCAAATAAGGGTGTAGTCGATCGGCTTTTTGAGACCAACCCCTCCGTCTTTCCCTACGAGGACCCAACCATTGAGGGGCCTGTTGTTGGGTTGGCAGTAGCCTCCGAGTACAAAGAATCCTTGCGGTATTGTGGCAGGATCGAAGAAAGATGCACCGAGGTTGTCCAGTCCTCCCTCGTATGCTGCCCAAACTTTTCTGAAAGTTGATACTTGGCACACTTTGAGGCCCCCTAGATCAATAATTCCGTTTCCGAATCCTGCACCTGCATTGAACAAAACCAACTGATCATCATCTCTAGGCAGACTCAGCCTGGCAGAAGTTAGGCAGTCATTAAAACAAAGTCGATATTCTTCAAACTTGTCCATTATTCTAACAGAACATCAAAAAGTTTGCAATTACCGGGTGGCCAAGTTGGCAGAGGAGCTGGGAGCTTGAAGGCTGTTTCGATGGGAAGAGCTTTGCTACCGTCATGTACATCCCCGGCGGTCGAAGAGAGGGTTAGGCTGTCTTCCATTTGTTGTTCTATCTTTGAAATAAACAATGAAAGGCAGAAGAATACGATAAGTATGTAGAATGTATCCTAAGAAACAAGAGGCATGTTCTTCTCTGCTCTCTGCCACAAATTTTAAGGATAATGAACTTCCTACTTATATAACTCAGTAGGACAACCTCCATGGCTGGCTGTGTCGTACAAGAAAGACAGGAAGAGTGGTAGAGATAAGAGTCTCAAAGATAGGGAAAGACTTGTAAAGCATAGACAACAATTGCCTTCAAGCAATAAAATTTGCCAGATTGTACAAACATGAGTTCTCTACTGCATGGACGATACAAACGTTCTGGGCCACAAAAATCCTGGACACTGACACCTCACGGGACACAAATCCTGGCGGCCAAGCAAGGGAAGTGCCCAGTTCTCTGGAGATTGTGCCCTTTTCACATTCTATGAGACCCATTGCTTCTTGATCACCTTCATTTAAGACAACTTCGTGATAGCAAATCCATGACATAAATAACTTGCAAGATATTGTCTTCGCCACATGGTGATTGGCAAAATATAAGTCATTGATAATGGCCAAAATAAAATGATTCAAGCATGAATCAACTTCTCTTTCACTTCAAGCAAGTATTGCTCACTTTGTTATTTGGAGTACCCTTCCCTTCTAGCAATTCCTTGTTGCCTCACTTTTTGGCAAAAAACAGTATTTCTAACCAGCACTTCTCATATCATAAATCTTCCATGAAACTGGATGCAATATTTTATATCCATTTCAAAAAATTTGATCTGTCTCATCCAACAATCTATGAAGACCGTTGTACAGGAAACAATTGTCCAGAACCAAAAGCACAAAGCAGCCTATCCACGCCAACCTCGAAGAAAAGGAAAACAGTCAAGAAAACAAAATTAATATGATACTCATCGCTAGCAGGACTTGACACTCTGGAACACCATAGTTTGACAACGAGCACCCAAATCAGTCTCTTAGGAAAGTCAGTGGATCATCGTGTTGTTGCACTCCTCACCGGATGCTACCGTTGCACTATATACAAGGATATTTGGTATTCTCCTGATTATACTATGAGAACTATGATCACAATGAGAAGCACGATCCCGAATATCACCAAAAGCAAGCAGGCCTGCACCAATAAATGAGAAAAAAGATCATCTAAAGAACCCAGAATCAAGACAAGACGGACAAATGGGTTAAGATTTATCAAAACTAAATCCCAATGCAGAAATGTGCCCAACAGAGTTCAAAGAAATGTTAAAATCACCAGAGACGAATTTGATCGTTGGGTCTTTGCAGCTTTTGCCAGTTGGGACTTCCCTTGTGACGTTGCATCGTGTGAGTTCTCAATATGAGTTCCAATATCATCTGCACCACAAGATTAGGAAAAAAGTATGATTACAATGAATGCATGAAAATAGCCAGAGACTCAAGATCCATAGAAAAGAACAGAGATGACTTGCCTATCATAGTTCCCTGCTCGTGTACCAGCACTGCAAGATCCTTGAAGATCTCATTCACCTCACCAATTTGTTGCTGAATTTCTTGAATTCCCTGTTCTCTTTCCTCAATTATGGCCTCATTGAAAGCAATCTCGTTGTCCAGCAGCAACACTTCCTGTCTACAAGATGATCACTCAAAACTGTATTATTCGCATTCTTTACACCCTTGAATCTCATTAATTATCATAATACTCGAGTATCAAAAGCATACAAATAGTTGTTCAATTGACAAAAAAGGATGGAACTCAAAATTCAGTTGCCGCCATTAGATGCAATAACCTTCTTACTCAAGAAGACTATCCAATTCAACTTCACACATTGACTGACAAATTTATTGATGAGCAATTGTCCAAGAGCTAACCTTCGTGATTCAACAAGAAGAGCCTGTTGTTCTGGAGTTCTGTCTGAACTTCCCTCAATCTCAGTAGACGTATAACTGGATTAAGCATACATAATTCATATAGTTATAAAAAGTGAATTTATCAAGTTAGCAAGAAGAGGAAACGACACTCAGAAACAATCGTGGCACAAAGTTGCACCAGCTTCCAAGATATATACTATACATTAAAGAAATGCTGGTAATCCATCGATCCTTAATGGCTACATATCTCAAGGAGAAAAAGGAATAGTTACATACCTGGAAGGAAGAGCTGCCTGGGGTAGGGCATATGCTGTTTCTCTCTCAGCTGCAAGACGCTGAGCCTTCTGGAACTCTTTGAGAACTGCCTGAAAATCTTTTGCAAGTTTGGCATCTGTAATCTTCTTATTCGGCTGCAAGTGAACGTATATGTTCATATCAGAAAGAAGGGTAGTTTGCCTTAACGTATTGCTGCATATTGAACAGGACAGCGATGAATTGTATATGCAAGTTGAATTCACACTTTCAGAACTCATGGAGTCACACTATCAAGTCATTATATGAATAAAAATCACAGTGGTCTCAGTTCTGAATGCGAGATCAAGTGTGTTTAAGAATGAATTTCTCTTGCTCAAGCAGATATTTCCGTGAACTTACACTAACTCCAGCATGATGATCAGTTTCACTGGCT
This sequence comes from Lagerstroemia speciosa, assembly GCA_037672795.1. Lineage (NCBI taxonomy): Eukaryota > Viridiplantae > Streptophyta > Magnoliopsida > Myrtales > Lythraceae > Lagerstroemia > Lagerstroemia speciosa. Next base: position 2,254,927 of record CM075304.1, on the reverse strand, counting down.
TGTTTTAGTTTAGCTGATGTATCCTTCACCAGCTGGCCGATGTGAAGCCTTGTTTTGCGACTGTCAATCAAAAGCATCGTTAGAGAGCAGCCATCATCACTACAAGGGTTGTAGGAAATTGAAAACATGTTCCTAATTTATCTTTCAACTAAGGATATATCAATAACATAGAATCGTTTCATGCAAATTTAGACCCTCAACTAGGCAATTTCAAGCCTGGTCTCAATTTCCCTAGGTACCATTGTTGACGGTCGATGGCTTGGCACTTTAAACATGATAACAATTCCACATAAAGCAATCTTCTTTTAAATCCCTTACAATTCAATTCTTGTATTGTGACTTGCAAAGAATCTCCACTAGGATCATTCTTCTTTTAAATCCCTTACATTCCGCATCAAGCATTCTTCTTTTAAATCCCTTACAATTCAATTAATGTGTTGTGAATCGCAAAGAATCTCCACTGGAATCATTATGATGGAACATAAACAGTTCAATTCTGTAAGTTGCATTAAATCAAGAACGGTTCTTCATATCATAGCGGCAGAGGAGAAACAATTGCCCAATAAAGATTGCACAAATAATAAGAGTGGCAGAGCCAGTAATTCTGCCAAGAATGGCATTAAATCATAGAATTGGAACGAAAAAAGAGGGAAGGAAATTCGCCCAGAAAAGAAGAAAAAACTCACAGCTTCTCACGGAGCTCAGGGGTGTCCTTAGGAGTTCCGAGGGTGTTGACGAGCCGATGGAAAGTATTGACGGCGGTGTTGATCTGAAATATCCCGGAGGCCACCGCCTGTGTGGCATCCTGCTTGCCGTTGATTGCATCCCGCCTCGCTGCCAAGCCACGGCCCGATTCCAGGTCCTGAAAGCTCATCTCTTCCTTCCTCGTCCGCTCCTCTGATCAACCTCCAACACTAGCCCCCGCAAAGCTCTCTTTTCTCGGGAAACAGAGAAATTTCTCCGAGAAAGAATCGAAAAGGCCAAGCGGAAGGGAGAAAAACGAGAATTCGCCCAATCAACAGAGAATTTTGGGAGAGCTGGGGAGAATTTAGGGCACCAGAGATGCCGAGAACTGAGGTCAGATTGTGACGCACAAGTTGAATCCGAGGAAACGCTGAGTGAAGCAGTTACTCTGCCATATATCCATTTACTTAAAAATTAATATATAATATAAATTTAATTTTATAATTTTAAAGTTTTTAAAAAATATAAAATATTATAATAAATAATAAATTTTAATTAAATAAATAATACAAACAATAAATTCTAATTAAATAAATATATTAAGTAAGTATCATCTACGATGATGCATAGACTCTGTAAAGTTTTCTTAATTGTTTTGATGTGGAGTTCATTAAAGACGGATGGGAAGTTTTCTGTTTTTGCATTTTGCTCCCTTACTTTTAATGGTCAAAGAATAAGAAAAATGTGAAATTCGGTTTTCTTTTTTGAAAAACAAAAAAGATAATTAAGCTATAATTAAACATAATTTCTAGATGGAAACTAATTTTTCAGACGGAAAACATGACCATAGGATTAAAATGATAAAAATGTGAAAGAACGAGGATAAGAATGATGAGAGTTAAAAGTTTAGGATGAAAAGGAGAAAAACGAAAATGTTGGGGTTGAAAAAAGTGCCATAGTAGGGTATCTAATTAATCTTCTCCTTCGCGGAACAGCCTCGACGATAGGCCTCTGACGACTCCTCCGGCGAGTTCTCCGTTCTGACGGTATCGTCGCCTCCGAGCTCCTCGATCCTCGCAGGTTCTGACCCGTCGAGATCCGCTTGAGCTGAAATTTCACCCTGCTGTGAACTTATTCAGACTCCAGAGTACTTCTCTCTCACCGCCCCTCCTGCTTTTCCTTTCGGGTTTTCCATTTCTTGATTTTCTGATAGGATAGGCGGCCGATTCTCTTGATGATGGGAGTTATTTGAATGGAATTGATTTCGGACTGTAGCGCCGTGGATTTCTTCACCCGCTGTTATCGGATTATGCTTGGCTCAACCCGTTGCTGAATTTCCCTTTTTGCTGAAACCGCTGACTAAATACTCGTCAATTCTAGCTTGTGGCTTGTCTGTGACCTTGATCTCTGAGCCTGTTTCTTTCAATTGCGATGTGCTGCCTGTTATTAGTGTTTTCAGCACAGCTTTCGTGCAGTGGCATTGGAGCTTATGAAATTGCCTAATTCTCTTGTGCCTTAGTATGACAGTGCTGTTTGCTATCGTGCTGATGCATGAGATTTGCTGTTTTACATGTATCTCAATTTCGTATCATGATGATCAGTATTGGATTCTCTTTATCTGTTATGATACAGGGATTTAGACCTTCAAAGTGATGGATTTGCTTACTGCCTATTCGAACTCGAAAGATCTCTCTTTTCAGCCATTTTCTTCCCGTCCTGAGCTGCTCCTTTCATTCATTTCATCATGCCGTTTACTCTTCTTGTTGTTTCTCCACTTGATACCAAACAATCTTACCTACAGTTGATTTTGGATCATAATTATTCGTGTTGTGTTGAAAATAGCGGCCTTTGCTCTGCAGAGACTAAATCTAAAAGCGACAGCATCAGAATGGAATTAGCTGACAGAGCTGTTGGGCTCTTGCTATCATTGATCAGCTTATCCATATTCACTTACTATACGTTTTGGGTCATCATCCTGGTGATTTTACCTTGCTCTCACTTCGCTCTTGTTTATATCCATCTTCATTGCTATTCCAAGACTCTGATAAGAAGCCGTATTAACTCCTGCATTGAATCTGTTTGACTTCTGCAGCCTTTTGTAGACAGCGATCATTTCATCCACAAGTACTTCCTCCCCCAGGAGCACGCCATCCTCATACCCGTTTTTGCTGGAGTGGTGCTTATCTCCTTCTTGTGCTTATTCATTGGGTACGTGATGCTCAAATCCAAGAAGAAGAAAGCACACTAGAGACATCACTTCCTACTTTCTCACATTCAGGGATTTTTTGTTAGCCTATCAACTTATCATATATGAGATCTGTATTGCTAGTTCTTGGGTGCTCGTGGAAGCCAGTGTTCTCCAAACCCAGTGGATGAGAATCTTTTAGTCTATTTCATGATTTGCTCTGGCATCACAGTACAATGACTTGAATCATGAACCTCAAGTAATAATCGATACTTCTTGCATTACACCATAAGAAATGAAGCGTCCTTGCACCCTCCAGATACGAGATGATCTTGAAGATCACTACTATCCTGAGGTGGGTCAACTTTCTGGCTTCAACCTCCAAAGCCAAGAAATCAACTTGCAAGCAAATGGGCAAATGTGGCAGGCAGGATTCCGGTTGATGCGAAGTTTCGATCAGGCCCGTGAATTATCAAATGCTGCAGAAACTGATCGCATGGGCAAACTTCTGAAGCTGATCCGCCCATCACCATTTATGTCTGCCTCCCTGATTATCTCCAGTAATTGAATTATACTGCACTTTACTATCATAACAGACGGTGCCTGGATGCAATGGCCAACACAACGACCAAACTTGTCCTTGTACGACTAATTTTCTTTGCTCGATTTAAAAGGAGAAAGAAGGGAAGTACTAGAAACACACTGTTGAAATTCATCAACAAGGTGTAAGAGTTTGAAGTCATATTCACCCACGACCACTCTGGTACAAGAAAATCAATTGAGATCAATAGTCTGATGTCGATTTGGTAAGACAGGAATGGATAATAGAATCTCGTTGTAATGTAACTGACATTCTTTTGCTCTATTAATATGGCATTCTTTCATATCAAATCGGCTGCAGAAAAATCTCGACAACGGTCAGGAACTTACTGGTTACTGAAAAACGAAGAAGAACTGGTACTTCCAAGCTAATGTTCATCATCCTCGTCTTTCTTCAAAATTACTAACTATCGATGGCATCTGTGTAGTGAATCTGTGAGAGACCATGAAGACAGCATTATTTCTAGCACTGGAAAGTCTTGGAAAATGAGTTTCCATACCCTTTCATCTTGCTGGCATTAGTTCAAGAGAGGGCTTCCTTCCTTGACAAGAACAAAAAGCCCACCATCGCCTCTTGAGATCCTCATCTCTTCATCCAGGTAAGTGATGAGAAGCCATGACTGAGTCCTGTTCCCCGGAATCGGGAGCTTGAGCGGAGGCTGACCCGAAATTGCACGCGAGAGACTTGCCACAGCCTCCTGCACGGGGCCAAGGGGCTGCTGGATGGCCATCAGATTGATGTTCTGCCCGAAGACATTTACATTCTCAGGGAAGTCGATTTGTGACTTTATTTCTGGAGGTTGAAACGTTCCTTCCTTGAATTCAACCTGCATCAATAAGACATCTTGAGACCTCAATACCCATACCTGTGAATTTTGAAGGATTTGAATGTTTTAGTTTGTACAATCCAGGAATGGCAATGTATTTGTTATCTAATGCTCCGCATCTTCTCCTCAGAAGATATGACACGTGAAAGTGATGCAGTAAGGGACGAGCGGACGTAAACAAAACGAGCTCATTCTCCGATACCATGTGAAAATGTTAAAGGACCGCATAATAACTTAGCTTGTAGACAAAAGTCTTCCAGTATATAAAATACGCAGCAGCATGAATGACCAAAATTTAATCACAATGCTCCTTACACTAAATCACCAGAAAAAATCCCGAATTGGATTCAAAATTTGACCATGACCAGCTACCAGTTAGGGTAATCAACAGTCTTTAATCATCTTTCACAGAGTAATAGTTTTACAGTGATTAACTAAATCTTGAGCACAGCCTGTACTAGAATCCCTCCCATTGTGGCAGTTTCTGGCGATCACATCTAACTTCGCCGGGATCACTTCCGTGTTCCATCAACTAGTTCTGGTTTTCTCAGCTATTACTAAGGACATGTATAGTCCATAACAAGAGCTGCTCATCTAGTTATGAATTCTAAACTTGTGCGACAAAAGGATGGTGATTTTTCATTTCTTTACAGTGAAAGTGCAAGGAATCAGTTACCTGGATTCTCGAAGGGCTTCTGATCTCAAAAGCAGCAGATGCGCTGAAGGAGAAACTAGCGAAAGGGCTGGACAACGTCGTGGAGTTGACAATCGTGAGACTGCTGCTGTCAATTGACTGGCATATCTTGTCCACTTTCAGGAGAGGAGTGGCCCCTGCAGCTAGAAGAGGCAATAGCTCCGAGAATGCGGTGTACCTATACATTCACAGTGAAATATTACCATTCTTCTAATTAATTGAAACTGCTAATGAAGGGCGAAGTAACCATCTTTTCCCAAGAATTGCCTTAGAGACATTGTTGTCGTCTCAGTGGGGAGAGGACATACCAAAATATAACTGTGAATAAATCCATGTATCGGACAAGGATTTTTTTTTCTTTCTCAAATTGAAAAGGCAAAGGCTATGATGAAAGCACAGAACAGAGAGATCGCAGCCATGGAAAATGCAATGACAATTGCTGACCCATCCCAATTACATAATCACGTATCAAAAGTCAGTTGTTTCCCCATAGTTATGAGGACATGCTTGATAGTATGTTTGGGGCTTTTGGATTCAGATTCTTTCACAATTATCTGCAGACAGATCTTCAGACAGAGACATCTTTGAGTCAGAGTATTCATGTTTGCTAGAAAGATGCATACTTTGTCCAACTCAATGACCCATAAACCAGCAAAACTGCCATCAACAACACAGACTCCATCTCTTGACTATCGCAATAACAGGAAAACGCAGATAAGTCAATGAACCGATGTAGATTCCTCTCAATCATATCAAATCCATTGCATCAGGTAGAAGTAACGCTTCAAAGCCTCACTATTCCCCTAATTGATTTGGCACTTAACTCCAGATGCCAATGCACCATTTGAACTACAATCAGAGCTGACTTGCTACTCATCATTGCAAAGTCCAACACAAACACTGTGGTAAGTGAACAGCATGAAGGAAAAATCAATGCAGAACTAAGTCACAATCTAATGCAATTAGAAAGATGCCATCAATCATCAACTCGTAGAATCTGATGACAACGAGAATGAGAACTCACACTAAGACCCAGCTCCCATCGAGCAATCCGGACGCTTCCACTGGGGCGGGAGTCGGGTTCGCTGCCTCCAGCTGATTCACCAGCTCCAAGACCTCCGCCCGAACCTCCGGGCTCGCCCGGAACCCGAGATTGGACCCGAATACTGTATCCACCAAGCACTTCTTCAAGTCCCTGACTTTATCGTCCACGGGAGGAGCAGCGGGGCTGCCGTTGCCCCCAGAGACATACCCATCCACGGTCCCGCCGCCCGACACGTCGGTCCCCCACTCATCCTCCTGCTCCACCTTCGGAGGGTCGGAGTCGGAGAACTTGGAGGAGTTATAAGTCCCTTCGGCGTCGGACTTCTCGCCCCACTCGTCAGTGACAGTGGGCGGCTTGTCGGTGGCCGAAGGGTCGGATTTCGGTTCAGGGTCGGGCGAGCCGGGGGAGAGGGAAGATTGCAGGCGGGGGAATCTTCTGGTTGCAGAAGAGGGGGAGGAGAGGAGGAGCGGGCATTTGATTTGGAAGGTGGAGGGAGGAGGGAAGCGGGGCTTGCTGCCGAGGAGGGAAGAGGAGGGAGGCGGCGATGTGAAGAGGAGAGCCATTTTCATTGGACGAACGGACGACTGATTCGCAGAGATTTTCTCAGCTCTTTTGTGGAGCGGAGTTCTTGCGCTCTTCGTCGTGCAGGCAATGCTACAGGAAAGACCCAGGAAAAAAAATAAAACAAAATTTAATAATAAAAATGGACGGGCCATGGGCCGGCTCGGTATTGGAACCGGCCCTGAACCAGGCATGAACCAATTTGGAGCCATGATTGACCTGTAATTGCTGATTCTGGTTAGAAACTAGCGATACCGATTTTAATTGTCTTTTTTTAAAAAAAATTTCATGAAAACAAAGTATAAATATAAAAAAGTAAATTCCCTAAATATTCTTAATAATAATAATAATAATATAACAACTCATTTTTTAGGTTCTGAAAGTCAAATTTTGTATTTAATATTTTTTATTTGAAGGTTTGTTTTATAATTTTTTATACCAGAAAATCATCAATAAAATAGTGAAAAGGAATAACATAAGGGATCAAATTTATATAATACTTGTGAAAAATGGTTCAGTAGAGTGATATCGCTCTCGATCTAAAGACTAAGAGATTCCGAATTCAAATCACATAAGGTGGGACTCTCCATGTCCCTTCAATCCATGTTCCTTATGTCTATTTTAGACTTGGATGACTTCTTTGTGTATTAAAAAAATAATTTTTTTCGAGTTTAAATGTGACTACGGCTTTAACACCTCATATGAATCCTTCCCTATTTTCCCAAAAATTATTAGGTGAACCTGCTTCGTTAAGTAACGTGAGAAAATACCAATCAAAATATGACAAACGAGCAAATTAGCATTAAATCACCGAACCAGTTGCCACAATTGATACTGATCAAAGTAATTTAATTGATTTCTCGTCACTACATCATTATAAGGTACGATTATCTAAGATTTTTTTTCTATTTTCCTTAGGATTTATGAAACTGAATATACTGTAAAAAATTCTTGAGTGAGCCGAGCTTACAGATGACGTCGTGAATTGAGCCAAAGAATGTCTGACACATAAACAAATATTGTTAAAAAATAAATATTGTAAATGAATAGAATAATATTATGTAACAGTTAATAATAATATATTAAATATTTATTAAAAAATAATTAGCTAAACTCATATAAGAATCTGTCCAATGTTACCTTTCACTGTCCCGTTGACCAAATAGCGAAAATGGTAATTACGTTTAAAAAAAAAACACTCATCATTAAGGGCAATCAAAACTCAATATAACTTTTAAAAAGGATTTTTGGTTATGATCTTTAATACTGCATTTTGTACACGTGAATAAAATAGATTGAAATTTAATGGGTATTTTATCTAGGGATGTGCATGTATGAGTCAGTCTGTCTCCTGCTAACTGATTCGGACAGTTAATTGAATTATTCGTAACTTTTTTGTTTGAATAATAATTTTATGAACCGTTTAAACATTATATTCATAACTCGATGAACTTTTATTTGACATAATAGTTACGCATATTTGACAAGTTTTCATGTCCAAAGTGTCATTTTAATTTAAAATTAGCAATAAATAGTATTTAAATAAATTATAAAAAATAGTATTTAGATATAATTAAAACTATATGTTAACCTGTGTTACACATGAAAAAATAAAAAAATAAATGTGAAATACTAAAATGAATTCATGGAATTTGATTATTTATTTATAACTTATTATAATTTACATTTAAAATTCATAAACTACAGTGGTAAGCAGAGTATTTTCAGTTATCATTAGTATATCATGTTAATTTTACAATTTCAAATCATTTGATAAAAATGTGAGATTTTTATTGCTAAAAAATATAGATATTAAGGGATATATAGTGAAATAATAGGGGTGATTGGATTCGGGTACCTTATATTTTTCATGATATCTGGATCCTACCATATTTAAGACCGGTTCCTAAAATTTAGAACCTAACCCTAGCCTATTGGTTTTAAGAACCGGACTTTGCCCAGAACCCGTATTATACCACTGGTTCCAAGTACCCGCTTGGATCCTAGTCTTTTATTAATAAATAAAAATAAATTTTTAAAATCAATTAATGAATAATTATCCAATAATGAACTGGGTACTCATTTTTTCTATCCAGAACTTACTATATTCTCATGAAAATGTACCTTATCAAGTAAGTTCTGATCGGTTCCGGGTCAAAACATGTGATGTGTTAAATAATAAACAAGTATTAAATGGTGCTCAAAACATGTGATGTGTTATAGGTTTCAAGTAGGGTCCGGTTCTAATATTTAACAAGGTAGGGCTCGGGTTCAAAATTTAGGAATCAGTCTTGTATAGGATATGGTCTGGGTACCGTGGAAAAACACGGGGTATCCGGACCCGAACACCTCTAGTTTTGTCATCTTATTTAGTTCTTTTTTACCTGGTCACATTTTTAAGATTTAGTTAATGTGTATCGCTCCATCAAATTTTACGTGATGGGCCCTTCAATAGAGAAGCCAGGGTCCAATTGGAGCCCGTTGGGCTAGGGCAAATTTGTCCAGGCAAAACATTTGGGCCAGGATCCGGACAAGCTCCTCGAGACAACCCCGGGCCAGCTTTCCATCGTACTGATTTTTCGGTTGGAGGTCGGGAGACCGGTCGCCGCACCGAGCGAAGCAATAAATCTCCCAGCTGAACGCTTTGAAATGCCGTGTCTGTCGTTACCGGTTTTCGGATTCTGAAGCAGGCTGGGGCTGGGGCCCCATGAGAAGGAAATAGGTAAGCATAAAATTGAAGGGGGACAGAGAGGGAGCGGGATAAACAGGTGATGGGTTTACAGAAGCCCGTCAGAGTGGGCCTGGTGGTCCAGGCCCGCCCACCCACCCGCCAGAAAGAATTCGATGCTTCATCGTATGCCGTGCACTGCACGCGGTTTCATCGTCGTACCACTCACGGCACCGGCACGGCTCGACACGGTCGGGGTCCCATCTAGCGCGTCAATGCGATCGGATACGAGTGCTCTGTTATTTTTTTTAACAATACCCGAAATTCTCATCTGTACAGCACTGATTTTTAAATTTTCGATATGGACTCAATTTCCATGAACCTTAATTAAAACTTGTATTATACCACGAGTTTCCGAACTTGCTGGCCGTAATTTTGCAACTTAATAACCGAGTTTGTGATAAGATTTTATAATTTTAAATATTTTATTTTTATCGGTTTAGTTTAATGTTATAATATTTAATAAATATTAGTTAATTATCGGAAATTTTTAATTTCTTTTATTGTAGTTGTTGTTCATGTCAAAATTATGTTATATTTATGGAATAAGAAAAATTGTTATGTCAAATAAAAATTTATCGAATTAGGAATTCAATATTGTTAAAAACTCGAGAATCAGATTCCCGAACATGAAATTATAACAAATTGAAATCAATCATCCCGTTTATATATCTGGTTTCAATATTGGTGCCAGATATCGTATCGCTGGAATCTGGACCAGAACCGGCTTTAACTAGCTCCGATTCCGTACTACCCGAGTACCGGTGGACGCTGATTGTAATTTCCTTGATTTGGGCTGGGTAGTACAGACAATACATGCCGTACTCTCGAAGTAAATATTGTTTTCTTGTACAGGTGGACACACCTGTCTTCAACCGTATCAATTTATTATGTTTTACATATTATTATTAATTTCTAAATTAAATCAATATATACGAGGCCCTCAGCTCAGGGTGCCCCTTCATTACATAAATTACACATCTACCCTCTCTTTTCTGAATTACAAGAAAGGCAGTCGTAACAGTTGCCCGACATGCAACATAATGTTTAAACTGTCTTGTTCGACAATGAACACATCACCCGACCTGAACAACAAGTACTAATACGGGCACCGTCAACTTAGTACCACAAAAAACTTAGTATGGTTTAATAAGTCGGCATCCGTCAAGTCACAGACAACACTGTCTAGAGTGAGATTCAAACTTGTGACCTCATGTACGTAGCCCCAACAAACCGCATGGAACTGGTCGTAATTACACATCTACCCCGAATAACTCTTGCAGCGATATGTTCCGCAAGGAAAAAGCCTTTAATTTCCGTGACAAGTCCTCAGTACCCAACACATTTATCCCGGCAAGCACTGAATTAATTGTGCTTGTCGTGTTTACTGTATTTCCAGCTAGGGTTTGGTACATAATATACCAATGCCATGGCATTGAGGTACAGGCTGACGCCCCGTCGACCGTAGTTTCTTCGTCTTCACGCACAAATACAATTTTCCGATACCGTTTGTAAACAGGGACGGATCTAAATAATTTACTTGTGGGATGAAGCTCAATGGAGGAATACGTTAAACGGCGAATTCAAAATATGATGAGAGGAGCATGCTAGAGAAACAGAGAAACGTGGCCAGAGAAGGCAAGGTTTCAACTTAGATAACCTCTCAGTCAAAGACAAGCCTTAAGCCTTTTCTCCACAGGCGGCATTTGCTCAAGTCGGGCCTTTTGAGTTCATATAAACTGGGACACATCCTTCAATTACTCCAAATCCTCTGGCAGTCTTTTTCTTGATCACCGTCGTGGTTACTTAGAATATCCCGGATCGATACAGAGGGACCATTTCTGGTATGCAGAATCCTCGCAATGAGGCAAATACAGAGTATACTTTGGTATGTCCCTACTAGTTGGAGAATTGAACCTTTGATCTAGTCATGCCATAGTGACGAACTTTATTTAATTAAGCAACTTAATGAATTGTATAGGCCGACAGTCTATTTATAGGCTTAGTAAATAGATTAAAATTGGATATAAATAATTTTCGAATATTTTAAACAATATCCGAATCATATATAAAAATTTCCCAACGATATAAAAAAATGTACATACTTGACATGATTTTATTCTTAGACATTTTATTTCCTACTAAATATAAATAATATCTCAAACGCTCCATCATATGGTAAAATTCTTTTCATCGTGAATAATTCTCGTTCAAATATTCAAACCCGAGATTTTATTTACTAGTTCATGTTTAGGGTCTTTCATTTGTGCAATGGATATAAACCATAATTAAGGAGAGCATTTACGCTCCAAATTTTGCGTTTCAGTTAGACACATGGAACGCTCTATATTCAAAACGGCTCGTTATTAATGATCGGAGTTTCCGGTTCGAGTAATCTAATCGGTATTGCCAATAGTTGCGATATTCTCGTACTCTTTTATCTTCTCTCTTACTTCTTACTGACGTTACAGTCAGCAATGATCTAGCGTTTTAAAATTCGCTCTCATTCGATTTGGTGAGACCAAGCTCACGTGTTCGAGTCTCGTTCTGGATAATATTATCAGAAGAGATTATGCTACTTAAACTATACCGGGATTTTGGTGGTGCTACATCGACCGGATCAGTATTAGTACCGGCTGTTCAGTTCGTCTGATATGTTCGCGGTTTATTAACACGAAAACCCGAACAATGCAATGAGATTAATCGAGTCGCCGCTACTGTTGCTATCCTTGTTAATGTATCGAAACAAGAAGATCCAAAAAAGAACATATGATGAATGGCTTTGGATCCAATGCCTACCCCATGCAGTTAATGCGTCAACTTCCCTGATCTTCCCGCGGGGCTTTTCACGCGGTAAGAAGATAGGGGTACAACCGTAAAAGTGTCTCAACTTTTATTTTTTAATATTTTTTTTCGGTTAATCCATATTCGAGCAAATCAATGTTCCAATACGGATACCAAATCAAATATTTCTTGTACTGATCGAGCATGCAAGGAATTCGATTTAATCAGACCAACGGTGTCTGTTGAGTACCCAACAAGGGATCGACGGCCTCGATTCCAAACATAACCCGACAAGATAATGGTATCGAATTACAAGAACCATTGATCGTGCATCTATGTATGGGTTGACTTGCAATGTCGGTCCATGTACGAGATTAGAATTGATATTGTGTGCCCATGTACACATAATTTTTGTTCTGCATGAAATCTAGTTGATCGTGACTGATCTAAATTCAAATCGGCTTGTTTATTGAAGGATAACAGTCTCATAAATCATGGACTTTTATTTCTCTATATTTATGAAATTTAAATCACACGCCTTACGTAAAAAGAAAGAGGTGTCGAATCTGTCTGAAAAGAAAACCTGGTATTTGACTGCGTGGTTACTATACCATTCAAGTAATGGCAAGAAATATTGGATTGACAACATGTCTCGGGATGCTACGTCATTGACGTCGGCACTGCTTGATAGTGTCACGAGTGAATAAAAATTAGTTATATCAGTATATTTATAAGAGATAATTTGGTGTCAAAATGTAAATTCAAACTTTTTCAAAAAATAAAAACCCCAATAACCTAAATAAAATTCTAAAAAATCTCGACATTAATTAGCGAGAAGGAAAAAAAATATCGAACGATATAGAATACGAGTTTTTTCTGAAAATTTCTGATGGTTTATTATGGCTTTTATTTAGGATTTAAATTTGTATTTTATAAACTATTATTTTACCATAAATTTATTAATATGATTGATTTTTATTAACCCGTGATACAAGTAATAGTGTTGACGTGATATACCAGTCACTGTACGACCTTCTCCTCTCCATTGATAGACATGAAAATTTGAGCATTACAAAATATTCATATCCACAGTGGTAAGAAGGATACATAACTATTATCTTTTTACTGTTCAGTTACTAGAGCATTTATGAGCTTAATACACTAATTTAACAATTACTAATTTAAATTAAATAAAAAATTCTAGAAACTCGAAATTATTCTTATATTTATCTAATAATCCAGTAATTGAACTATAAAATTTACCACGAAACCATTTCTAGCTACGAGAAAGTCTTCCTTGCATGGCTGCACCACATGACATTAGTGATGTGGTACTGCTAGAGAGAAAAGCACATGCACTATGTGATATAGTAAAAATTCACTCACCTATAGGTCGTCATCTATCTTCTATAATTTACTGAAGTACATATAGTTTGCCACCTGTAGATATATTACATCGACCGCGTGCATGAAGATTTTTCTCCCCAAAAAATTCTTAAATAGTCATACATCATAATGACGTGATGATAAAGAACTAATTGAAATATTTTGATTAGTAATAATTATGATAACTACTCCGATAATTAACACAAATTTACTTATTTATTATATTTTAATCGTTCGAGATTTTTTCGCTGATCATGATATGAAAATAATTTTAGACGGTCTTATCTAATGATATTATGTTGATGCATAATTAATTAAATTACTTTTATTAGTATTAATTAGATAATTATTTATGTAGTTAATATTAATTTATTTATTTAATATATTTTAATTAATATTTTTCTCATTACACATTATAATGAAATATGATCAACTACGAATTTTTCCGAAGATATTTTGTGTAATGTAATTCCCCGATGAGAGAGAGAAGGTGCCGTTGAATGAGGTTGGAAAAGGGGTTTGACTTTAAAAAGTCCTTTTGGGTAATAGAAACGCCAGTCGTACCAAAGGGAAACCGCCACGTGTAGCGTAACAGTCAGAGCGATTAAGTGGCTGTTCTTGGGGTACTTCCCCTTCCCCCTCCCCTTCTTCTCTCTTACTTACCGTATGGTAAGAAGAACGAAGGAAATATAAACAATTCAGACTCTGATCAAATTGAATTACACCCGCAGAGAATTTATGGAAGCGGAGGGAAGGAGAGAGAGACCAGAGACCAGAGACCCTGACGATGAGCTGTGATGAACAGATAGCCGCTCTGGTATAAAAGGGAGATCGCGGGGGAGAGATAAGAGCGAAGGGATGGCCGAAGGACGACGACGACGGTTATGGTGATATCTTCTCCGACTGTCTCTTTGATGGGGCTCTGCTTCTAACCAGCTAGAGAGAGAGAGAAGCTTTCTCCTTCCTCTTCGACAGCTACCGAGTCTTCCTTCCTGCTGTTTCGCGAAAAGACGCCGACACTAGTTCGATGGTATTCACTTAATTCTCTCTCATTCAGTACGCAAAAGAGCGATATAAACGTAGAAAAGATAGAATGAAAATGAGATAAAATAGACACGAAAAGTTTCAATAGTGAAATTAAACTAGGACTTTTAGGTCACAAGCAAAAGCAGTATCTCTATGCACTGAGTCGGCCACTCTCTTCTTCCTCCTCTCTCAGATCTCAGGTTTCCGATTTCATGGAGGATTTGAATCTCCCCCTTTCATTTTCTGCGATCTCCCCTTCCGTTTTGATTGGCTAAAAAGCTAGGGTTTCTCTCGCTCGCCATGGTTTTTTTTTTTTGGGGGGGTATATTTCCAGGTTTGGAAAATATAAAATCTTGTCTCCCTCGTAGTGGGAGCGTTACGGAAACTTTTAACCCTTCCTTTTCTGCTCTCCTTTGCTTTTTTGCCCTCGTAGATCTTCCCAGACCAGCCATGGACCGATCTGTTTGATGTGTTTCCCAGGTTTCATTACATGTTCGGTTGGCCGTCCTTAATTTTTACGATCCATCTCGATTTATATATATATATATATATATTCTGTGACATATTCTTATATATATATATATATGTATGTATTTTAGTTTTAAGCTTAATAAACAATTGCAGGTCTCTGTAAGCTGAGGCGAAGGATCGTCACCCGAAAACTGAGCATTTCGCAGGGTTTAAGGTTCCGTAAGGCACTGCATCTCTATTCCTTCTGGCTGGAAAAATGTTTGGCGACTGCCAGGTTATGTCGTCCATGGGAGGGAACGGGATCTCCACGGACTCCCTCTTCTCCTCGCCGATCCGGAACCCTAATTTCGACTTCATGTCGAACCTTCCCTTCAACACCTTCGCTCCTGTCATTCCGGTGAGTCCACACCCACTCTCTCCTTTTTCCCTTTTCAGTTTTTGTTTAAGGTGAAATTGGCGGCAGTAATTGTAGAGGATAAGTTGATCGATGATTTGGTACCCAGAAGGAAGAGAACGGAGCGATGAGGTTCGGGAAGGAAGAGATGGAGAGCGGAGGGTCAGGGAGCGAGCTCCAGTTAGACGAGAAATCAGTGAACGAGATGCCGGAGGGCGGCGACACCCAGCAGCCGAATGCCAAGAAGAAACGCTACCACCGCCACACCGCCCGTCAGATCCAAGAAATGGAAGCGTATGCATGCTCGATCTCGCTCTCTATATGGAATCAAGCATAAATTTCCAGGGAGATTCCTTATCTTTAATTGCATGCCCTAAAGCATCAATCTTGAGAAACTTAATATTTTACGAAAATGCTATCCTCAAGGTAATGGGCATGCTAGGTTTCAAGCAAAACCAGCTAGAAAGAACAAATCACTCAGGGAACTTCCTTAAATCTTTGTTGTACGATGTGCAGTTTGTTCAAGGAGTGTCCGCACCCAGACGACAAGCAAAGGATGAGGTTGAGCCAAGAACTCGGACTCAAACCCCGACAAGTGAAGTTCTGGTTCCAGAATCGCCGGACACAGATGAAGGTTAGTGTCTTGAAAACTAGTTAAACAAGGCAATGCAGTCTCTCTAAGAAGTCAGACACCTATTTCTTCAAAACCCTTTGCAAACCCTAAAATGTAGACACTGAATGGTGAGCACTTGCCGTGTCTTAGCTCTAACACAAACACTAAGTCTTTGCTTTACATGAGTCGACCTCACTCGTCATTTGTAAACTTGAATATTGATTATTTGATCTCACGTCTCTTTTTATTCATTTTAAAAATAATGCTACTTATATATCAAATAATTATTGACCGAGGTTACTATACCGTTCAACAGTTGAACTCTCCTCCGAATTTAAGAATTTCTTGGAGGAACAGTGATTGTACGGGCCGTGCTTGCTTTGTAAATATGAAAATACTAAATTGTCACAGAGAATCATTTAAAAATTCCTCATATATCTTGTTTATGCCTTTAGAACATATATAAGTATTCATGACAATGTGGTACACAAATCCCAAGTCTGAATGGATTCAACTTAACCAGCTCTACACACACACATATATATATTTGTATGTATGTATATACACATCCCTATATTGTTCTTTAAGTTGGGTTTAAGAGATCAGAGGGATCGGGAGAGAGATTTACTTGAAAGGATGGGCTACAGAGACTGTAGCACATAAATGTTTAGCAATAAAAACCTAACTGCTCGTCTGCTTCCTGCAAAGGGTGCATTGAGTAAATGCCTTCTCCAATTAATTAGTCTTTCTGATTTTCGTGCGTTTTCTTCAGATTTTTTTTTTTTTAATTTTCTGTCCATGATCTGATTAACTCGATGACTCGTAGGCGCAACAAGACCGAGCTGATAATGTGATGCTCAGGGCGGAGAACGAGAACCTCAGGAATGATAACTACAGGCTGCAGGCAGCTCTTCGGAATGTTATCTGCCCGAACTGTGGAGGTCCGGCCATGCTCGGGGAGATGGGATTCGACGAGCAGCAACTCCGCATCGAAAATGTTCGGCTCAAGGAAGAGGTCGGCCACGTTCTTCTCTCTCTCTTTGTTATAATTGAAATTGTATTAATAACACAAAAGGTACATGGTGTACACAAAATGAGTTTGCTTAGTGAGATTTAAAGTGAAGCGATGGATCATTAGCGATGGCCACGTTCTTCTCTTTTCTGCATCTGCCTGTATCTGTACATCTTAGTGGTTAAAACTCCATAAATTCAAGCAACTGGTCGTGTTTATAATTCGCAGCTTGATCGAGTATGCTGCATAGTTTCCCGGTATGGCGGTCCACAGATCCAAGCGATGCTACCGGGTGCCGTCCCCTCCCTTCTGCAGCCATCGCTCGAGTTGGACATGAACATCTATTCTGCGAGGCAACAGTTCCCCCAAGACCCTTCAATGCTAACCACTTGCCCGGAGCTCATGCCGACCATTCCGATCTTTCCTTCCTCCGATGACGGGCAGCCACCCACAGCCCCCTTGCCTGAGGGTGGCTGCGGCATCATCCTCGTGCAGGAGGAGAAGTATCCCCTCGCGCTCGAGCTTGCCATCTTGTCACTGGACGAGCTAGTCAAGATGTGCCACTCGACTGAGCCTCTCTGGGTCAGGAGCGACGATAAGTTCGGTCTCCCAAGGGAGGCGCTCGACTTCGAGGAGCACGCAAGAGTGTTCCCTTGCCATTACAGTAAGCTGTGTCCGGACGAATTTGGGATCAAGGAGGCGAGTCGTGATAGTGCTGTGATCATCATGAATAGCGTCACTCTCGTCGCTGCCTTCCTCGATGCTGTAAGGATACACTTTACACACTTGGATCAATGTAAAGAGGTCAAGCTGACAAATTGACCATTTCTTTTCAGAAGCTTTTGTTTCCCTAACATATGTTTCTGCTAATCAATTGCAGAACAAATGGATGGAGCTGTTCCCTTCCATGGTTTCTAGGGCAAAAACAATCCAAGTCATCGCGTCAGGCATGTCTGGTCACCCGAGCGGTTCTCTCCACCTAGTAAGGGATAAGATTTCGCCTACTGACGCTTTGCATTGTTAATGATCGAGTTTGACAATTCATAATAACTGTTCTTGAAAACGATCAGATGTACGCGGAATTGCAAGTGATCTCTCCTCTTGTGCCGACTCGGGAGGTGTACTTCCTCCGATACTGCCAGCAGAATGTGGAGGAGGGAACATGGGCAATTGTGGATTTCCCCATTGATAGCTTTCATGAAAGCATCCCATCTTCATTTCCAAGGTACAGGAGAAGGCCTTCAGGTTGCATCATCCAAGACATGCCCAATGGATACTCGAGGGTACGATTTTCTATCCATGCTGTATTGATTCAATTCCTTAAAAGTTAATTCGATTTCAAATTGATCTTTTGAGGGTCACTTGTTTTTCCCTTTATCTCAGGTTACATGGGTCGAGCATGGAGAGATCGAGAAGAAACCCGTTCACTCAAGCTTTGCTCAATTCTTATGCAGCGAGATGGCATTCGGAGCTCAAAGATGGCTCGCTGTGTTGCAGAGACAGTGCGAGCGTGTCGCAAGCCTCATGGCCCGTAACATATCCGACCTTGGAGGTAATCGAATTTGAATCTCCATGTTCTTCTTCCGTCTTTAACTAGAAAAACTGTCTGGCATCGAATTTATTAGAGAAATCATAATCGTATGTACATATTCGATTATTTTTCGTAAAAGGTTCTGCATACAAACTTCTTTGTAGTGATACCATCACCTGAAGCAAGAAGGAACATGATGAGGCTTGCCCAGAGAATGATAAGGACATTCTGCACAAATATTAGTACTTCCGGAGGACAATCATGGACGGCTCTATCGGACTCCAGCGATGACACTGTGAGAATCACGACCCGGAGAGTGACCGAGCTGGGGCAGCCCAACGGTCTGATTCTTGCAGCAGTGTCCACCACTTGGCTCCCCTACCCTCATTACCAAGTCTTCGATCTCCTGAAGGACGAGCGACGCAGATCTCAGGTCAAACTCATCCCTACTCCTTTACCGGTTTCACCCCAATGTCAGGTTAGGTCGATCATTGTTTCTAGCGCCCATTATTAATTCTCTGATCAATGAGATCGGTTGTGGGCGATGGTTTTCAGCTCGACATGCTTTCGAATGGGAATTCATTGCAAGAGGTCGCTCACATAGCTAATGGCTCTCATCCTGGGAATTGCATTTCTCTACTTCGCGTCAATGTAAGCAAACTATATTTCTAGGTTTTATGATATTCAATCGATCATTATTCGTCTAGGGTTTGTGATCCCTAATCCCTGAGTACATTTTTGTTATGCAGGTGCCGAGCAACTCCTCCCAGCATGTAGAGCTGATGCTGCAAGAGAGCTGCACTGACCACTCGGGCAGCCTTGTTGTCTACTCCACCATCGATGTAGAATCGGCCCAGCTAGCGATGAACGGCGAGGATCCTTCCTGCATTCCTCTTCTCCCCATTGGCTTCTCAATCGTCCCTGCAGCCTACCCCATTCCTGGATCCAGTGGGGGCTCAGTTCCATCTCCGCCTGAGGTCAGGGACAGCCCAGTCTCAGGCTCCCTCTTGACGGTCGGCCTCCAGGTCCTCGCCAGCACTATCCCAACCGCCAAGCTAAGCCTGTCGAGCATCACTGCCATTAATACCCACATCTGCAACACGGTGCAGCAGATCAGTTCCACCCTCTGCGGCAGCAGCAGCTTGAACTGCTCGACCGACAATGTCGGTCCAGCGGTGGGGCTGTGCACCGAGCCTTCTGGCTCACCCAGTCATTAGGTATCAAACTAGTAGAAGTCTCCAAATTACCCTGAATCTCCCTTCATCTATCCTCAGCGCGATCTTATCAAAGGTTTCTCCGAGCAAATGGCGTCGTGGGCACGATCTTGACTGCAGCCAGCTCGGAATGCGAAGAGTGGGGAGGTTATGGGTAATTTGGATCGAACTCTACAGCTAATAAATCTAGGAGTGACATCAACTGGTTCATTTTGAACATTGCATATTTGAGGACTTTACTTCTAGTAGTGCATGTAGGTTTAAGTAATTAAATTAGTTAGGTAGATACTAGACCACAAACTCGAGGACGGGTCGCCTTGTGTCTATGCTTTACTGGGGTTCCCGTTTTTGCATCGTACGTCTGAGATGGATCATGAGCCGCTTGGCCTGTGCATCGGACGGCTCACGGGCGATCTCGGGGTACGGTTGCCAGCGCAGAGGAATCCCTAGCGTGTTCTTTTCCAATTTAATTGTGTTAAGAAAGAGGAGGCAGAGAGTTGGGTGATGAGGGGGGCGGTCAGGAGGAGTCAAGAGCGCAGCAGAAAGGACCCTTCGTGGAAGGATGTGAATTGAATGGGGGGCTGGATTGGATTAGGATTAAATTTGGGGGGTCCACTGTGAAAGGAAAGTGTGTGGTTTTTGAAATGCTGGTCGGATCAGGGGTACTCAACGGTCAGCGAGGGGGTGGGTGGTTCGGGTGTTGACTCTTGTCGGCCCATTTCTCTGTTCAGTCAATTTAATATCCCTCTTTTTTGTAAAAGATAAAAAAAATCTTAAATAGTGTAATTTTTTTTTTACCAAAATAAGATCTGTGACGTCTCTCCTCCTTCTGGGAAGAAAAAAAAATCTTGAATGGTTGTCTGGCAAAATAAAGTAATAATTATAACAAGAACTAGTGCTCGCCACTAGCTAGTTTGGACTTGGAAATGGTCAAAATAGGAACCAGTCTCGAACCGTCAGATTTAATGTTCAGGGCCAATTTCACTGCCCTCAAAAACAGTAATTACTGATTGCGATTGTAACCTGAACCAGCACGAAACTGACTGTTCTACACTGAACCGGCGAGAAAATTTTAAAAAAAGGGGGGGGATTCAACTGCCACCTGCCCCTGCGGTAGGCTACGAGCCTACCTCTACTAACCCACCTCATTTCAGGTTTCCTTTTTTTCTCTCTCTCTTTAATTTTCGAACGCTTTTTCAGTTTTCATAGTAGTGTAGATATTTATCCTATGATATAAAATATAACTAAATTTATTATGTAAATCACTATTCAAATATTTACATATGTAGAATTAACCATCTATAATTATAAAAATTTTACACGTGCTAAAAATTTAATTGTAATTTATACAATGAACTAGTTATATAAATCAAATTTTATTTAATTTTAACATAAATTGAACTAGTCAATTCCAAACTAGATGGAACCGTGATTTCGAGCAGAAATTGTCCGGTTCCGAACCGCCCTTTGAACCTTCCTAAGGCTAGTTCCAAGGGGTCATAGAACCATTTGGTTCTAAAGTTCTGAAATTATGGCCAGGACTTACCAGAACACCCTAATAAATAACATCGATTTATTTATTCACCCCTATCTTCTCTCCCATTATAATAAAAGGTGGAAGGCCCATTTTTTTATGAATAAACATATAATGTGTAATATATAATGATCACTGCATAAATCACTATTTAAATCTTAACAACTAAAAACTTACAATTTTTTTAAGAGTTAATTTTATGCATATTAATATCTTAGAGAGATTTACATAGTGAACTTGTGTACTATTACACAGTGACCATCCCCTCAATTTTTACACCACAATAAAATGGAAATTTTTTTTTTTTTCATATTTAATCTCTCCATTCATCACCATCACTACTATGTGCAAAGTTACTTGTAAGGCTTGGTCTCACACACTAGAAGCTAACTTAAATACTTACCTTGGGAGGGGTCAGATAATAATATGCGTTTCTTCGCAGAATTTGCACAGCTCACAGTCCCGCTGCAGTCTTCCGGTTAACCTGTTCTTAGAGAACCTATCCAAAACAGATCTATTTCTAGCAGAAGCATAGATTCTGATGGATACAATGTACGATACCACTGGTAGGAACAAATTACTCCCACCGTGTCTAGGCCGGGAGCGAGTGCCACCATTCCATGGTCAAGTTTGGAAATATCCATGTGATATTGCAAATCTTTCCTTCTCGTGCATACACTGTAAGGATACGTCAGCATGGTTCACTGGTTTGGTATTTGCCCGAACCCTTAACCGTCCGCCCTCAAGGCCAGAGTCATCAATTTTCCTCAGAATATTGACCCTGGGAGAATCCGATACGACAAAGAGGCTTCTGTAGAATACTAAATAACCCGGGGAGCACTGATCCACGTACACTGCCCAGATTCAACATGTGAATGAACGTGCAGGGGACAATCCATCCACAGCTGCCTGGCAAGAGTTAAAAACTCTGAATCCCAAAACAGCTATCCTATCCTCATGGGGCTACTGATATTTGCCACATGTTTAAATCGGGTCTAGTAATGAACCACTTCGCCTTTGCCCGAGGTAGAGAGGTGACTCATTTCAACGCCCTACTAGCAACTCAAATACCTGAAGCAGCGCCCAATATCGAATGCCTCCACTAATTTACTCCTTGTAGAGGAGAGGTTTTATTTCAACAGAGGCTGTAGCCGCCATATCAGGCGGAAGCATTCTTGGTAATGACCTTCAGTAGAAGATGAATTCCCGCCCATAACCGCAGACAGAGAGACGGAGTAATCCGGACCAGAAATCTGATTCGCCCGACAATCAGACTTTGCAACAAAAGGTAACATGCGAAGTAAAAAACCGAGTTTGCACAGAGTCTTAAAGAGTAGTACACATGATGGGTCATGTTGTAGATGAATCCTTACTATCCTAACATATACTAGATTTAGGAAATAACAAGGTTCAGCGTCTTGAAAACCTACTACTGTTCGGTTAACAAACAGAGCATGACAGACTTCATGTCGGCACATTTAACAGCAAGCTGATTCCAAATTCATCCCCTCCCGATGAAACCAGATTAATCATCGTAAACGATAGATCAACATACCATGGAGAAAGCCATGGTGTGTCATAAACCACCTGAGCCCTTCACGTTCTGCTCTGCTGCATCACTTGCACTTCACGACTTGGGGGTATCTGCAGGTGCTTGAGTTTAATACTTGCATATGTGACACTTTTCAGATAACAAAGCAAAGGGCAACTTCATTTTTCTTTGGTTTTACATAGTAATGATCACACATTACCTTGCATTGAAGGGCTGTTATGGTAGATCTCAGCAGATCATCACCAACTATAACCCTCAACTTCTTGACAAAATCATCCCGCGTTATCTTCTTAACCTGAGAAGATACCAAATAGACAGACAGACCTTAGATGACTGGCACAGATATCCACCAAATTCCCAACACCCTTGAGAGGTGCGAATTTACCCTAAACAAGCTGTAGTTGGAGTTGATCATGTCCATGTTCTCTGAAGAAACTTTATCAGAGATAGCATCAAATAACATTGGGAAAGGCATCCAAGGGGACCTCGGCACCCTCGGGGTACTTGAACCCGTAGTAGGAGCTCTTCCATTCGACCCCCCATTATCCAAATCTGGTTCATTGTTGCTTCCCTAGAAATCAGTGAAGACGAGTCATATATGGTTACATGGATGCGAAACTGCAAGCAAAGAACCTAATCTGAGGCTTACCAGATTAATGGTGGATTGAGCCACGTTAGAATTTCCAATAATAGTCCCTTGCAAAGTTGTCACACCTGACACAACTTCACTCCCCCTTCCATTCAAATTCCCTGTACGAAAATCAAAAAGAAAAATCGAGGTCCTAAAGCATGAACTACTTGAAGGTATAGTAAGTGCCAAGCTAACTGACTCATTGAATCAGAGTTGAAACTGAGTAATCATCTCCTGGATGTAACAAAGCCCAACCAAGGAGGTGAGCCCATGTTCTCCAGAAGAAACTTCTATCAATTTGGCACCCAACTTCACATCAGAATTGGAGGATGAGATTGAGAAGAAGATTTCTGAACATCAGAGAAGTTTCCCATGTTCCAACACCATCGATGACCCATAGCATAGGTAGCATAAACTACACTATGAATGTCAGCAGAAAAATGGAACAAAACAAGCAAAAAAAACTCTTTAGGAAGCAAGGCATCACCTTCAGCATCGAGTGGAAGTTTGAAACTAATAACATATTCTGGATAGATGTGGGTATTCACATTCATAGTCCAGACTATATAGTGTGCCGGGTTTTGAACGTCATCCACTCCACTGTCAAACTCCTCACTAGTTGGATGAAACTGTCTAGATCCAGGAAGTACACGCTCCATGCTTCCCATTATTACACGGCAAAATGCTATGTGCCGAGTGCCATTTTCGTCAACATCACAATATTTGGCACTGAGAAAGTCAAAGTTCAACCCTCACTAAGAATTGTTATGATGAAACCCATCTAGTAATGGGGGGAGAAAAAGACGAAAACATTTGATATGACAATGGAGGGATATTCCAATCTCCAAGTTTCTTAAAGCAAGAATAACTTACTAAGCAAATAAACCAAAAAAACACCCTTAAAAACATAGAATCCTGAGACCTTCAAACGAAGACGATGAAAAAAAAATTCGATGCAAAAATTTTGCGTAAAGTAACATGGGAAAAAAAGGGGGGGAAAATTGCAAGCATTAACAGTTATCGTCAAATAAAATAGCTCCAGAAAACCTAATTCCGACAAATGCAACCCTCGCTTGATAGGGCCCTTAATTCCAAAACCTGTCCTTAAGAATAATTTTCCAGTTGGCAGGCAGGGATTGAAAAAGAAAAGATCAACCTGATGTTAGGGCAGTTCACAGAAGTAAGATGAACACCAGCTCCATATGCAGATTATTTATCAAAGCTCCACAGGCTCCAATACCATATGTCCTTATAGAAGATAGCTCTCCACTTGAGGCAGCAAGCCATGCATAGCGCACATTTGCATCTCCCCGATACTTTTTTGTAATTTCAGCTTGCTTCTGAAAGAGCTCAAACCGTGCTTGCCCCAGAGTCCTTGAACAGTTCTGCATACCAACTATGTTCACACTACCAAAAGATGTCATGTTCATAAGGAACATCTTCCGAATAAATTCAAGATCCAGTTCCTCCTCAATAGGTTTGACCACAGGAATTGCATTAGCTTCCACTTTCTGGTTCATGTCATCAGTAGTGATCATTCTCTCACAAGGGGCCTTTTCACAAACATCTTCAACAGCCAAAGCAAATTGGTTGCCAGCAGGTTTCTGATCATTTAGTATATCCTCTTCAGGAGTATTTGATTCCCCGCTACATTCTCCCACATGCACTCCATTAATGTCAATTTCAAGATGCAGCTTCAATTCAGGAGGTTGAGAAAAGTCCCTGAAGAGATGATCCTCATGTTTACCAAATTCATGGTGGCAGCAATAGGCAGTGAAAATTTCCGGAAAAAAGCAGCTACCAGCCTCATCAATCCAAGCAATAGGTTGATGAGAACCTGTTTTCAAGTCTACACAGGACATGTGCAAAAAATCTAGAAGCAAATGATAACCATTCAACTCAACCTCAACAGGAGTTTTCTTCATCTTAAGGTCCTTCTTGATCAAGGAGACAAGATTCTGCGGAAAATCAGTCCACTCATCATGCTGATAGAACATCAGACGCTGTGGTAGCCCAGTTTTTATGAAATTCGAGTAGTATCTCGCAATGGATTTTTGGGAAATGCACCCAGAGCTCACATATTCCCCATTAAAACCATCTAGTTTCCGTCGCTTGTCAACCGTTTCTGTTGGCAAGTTACACATGCTGAGGGCAGCACAAGCAGCATTGCCGGTAAATGCTGCATGTACTGCCCGTTTTCTCTTTGCCTTCAGCGATATTGCTTGATTGCTGTCACTACCCAATGCCTTTGCGGTTCTGAATTCCATTTCTGTATGTTCCTGCTAGATCAATCCCTAACAGCTTGTTTGAACACTAAGGTGCGAGAACAAAACTAAGCAAAGATGAAAAAAATAGCCCTGGTAATTCTCACAGAAGCTCTACCATAGTGCATAGATAGTAAACCCTGCACAGTTAAGAAAGTGTGAATCACTAAAGTGCAAACCTTATGAACAAATGGTTATATATAAAATTAGCATACAGGCAAACATATATTATTTAACACTAACATATATAAGCTTCAGGCAATTGGCACAGACTTATCGCATGAACACGGATACAGCAAAAACAGGTTGCATCATGACTTGACAAATAACTGAAAACAGAACTGTCCGCCTCCACCATGATCTTCAGTCAACATCAAAAGGCAAAGAATAATGCTTAAACATCATGCTTCAGTAACAAGATTAGATTGAGAAAACCACAACCAAAATAGAAAGGGCAAAGGTTAAGCACCTAGTGATGCAGAAGGTAATCATCCTGAACATAATATCCCCTTTTTATTTTCTGATCTGTTGATGATCACAGCACAACTCACTGAAGTGAAGCCACCTTTTTATTTATTTTACACAAGTCAAAGCAGCTTTGCTCCTGCAATATCCAGTCAAAGACAACATCTCCCATCAAAGCCAACACCACCAAATCCAAAGGTTTGCCACAGCTTCAACGAACAGCCGACAAAAGGCTGCTCAAGCTTCAAACGATATATATGTTCCAAAAACAATCAGCTAACAACGGAAAAACCTATGTACTAATTCCTCCGTATTCCGGTACAATTCAACCATAATCATAAGAAACACATACTACACGCCACTGAAATCCCAAATCTCGAAACAGACTAGCCCTTGTACAGAGAGAGATACAGATCTGCTGAGAACGAGTCAACATAAATTGATCGGAGGGAGAAAAACGGCAAAAGATCCCACAAGCGGAAGTGATCGCCGATCTTGCAAGCTCCGGACCAAGAAGAACTCGGGAAAAACGAATTTCGTGAAAAATAATTGATTCGGCAAATCGAAAGCTCAATATCAACGACCGATCGGATGGATCGCCTCACCAGTGAATTGAACGATCATAAGGACGGCCGATGTGCTTCGTTCTTCATGAGATGAGGCCCGAATTGAGAGGATAGATGAGGGAGAGGGAGGGATGTAAGGAAGGGGGCGCAGGAACCCTACTTCAAGACCGGTTGAAGATGAAAGGGACGTGGGGAAACGCCGTCAAGTGGGGATGAACGAGCCGGCGGGGTCCTCTTAACGATGAAGGAGCCGGCTGACCCAAACGGCGTCAGTTAAGTCGGTCAAGAAAGAAGCGGTATTCTTTTTCTTTTTCTTTTTGTGCGTTCTTTTTTCCTTGCTTGAGAAGAAAGCAGGCCTATGTCTAATCAATTCAGCCACCGATTACGAATCTGAGTAATGATATCGTCACCTGCAGTTCAGGAAGCCTCGTCACCGCCTTGTTTTTCTAATTCTTTATTTAATTTAGTTATCTATATCAACGGTATCTATATTTATTTATATGCTATTACGTAAAAATGTTTAAGATATTTATTTTTTTATTTATCACATTTACTCTCAATCGAATTCATATATTAAAACGTACGATTTAAATGTGCTTTATAAAATTCCTGAGACTAAGGATAAACTAATAATTTTAGTTATTTTCCTCTTATTCCATAGATCCTAATAGTAAAAACCTTTCATTAACTGTTCAGATTCTCACACCCCACTCCAAATTTACAGTTGTAGCAGCTTTTTAAATGATTAATTTAGAATTATAAACTTGAAAATTATAAACTTGAAGGTGTAAATTTAACACGGTATACTAATGATAATTGAAAACATCACGTATGTTATTATAAATTAATAAATTTCAAATATATTAAGTGATCTTATATTATATACAAATAATCTAATTATATAAATTTATATCAATATTTCACATACTTATATTTTAATTTTTCCGTGCACAGGGTCGGTGTCAAAGTAATTTAAAATGAAGGGCACTTGCTTTTCTCGTGCTTTGAGCTGACGTTCGAGGAAGTAGGCTCCAGCTTTCTGAGAAAGCCTCCAAAGAGCGGACCCCACTAATTGCATGATAAGAGAGAGAAAGCGAGACGGACTGTTTTTTTCTTCAGTAATTTATTGACTATAATAATTCAACCTAATTAACATCGTGAAGTAACGTCGTTTAGCAAATGTCAGTGGGAAGTTGGGTCTGGATGACAGAAGTTAAGTGTTGATGAGGACTGAGGTGGATTTGGTAGCTAAATATCTACCCCGGAGTCATGTCATTTCTATGTCTCTGGTGCCACTTATGAGCCTTCTCTGCCGTGCCCTTACACGACCGAGGTTGCAATATCTCCACCTGGTGCTCGCTGTGTGGGGGAGGAGGATGAAAGACGTGGAACGCACCTTAGGAAGTTGCCATGGAGCTTGAGATTTCCGGTCTAACCTGGGAATCCTATCTCACAGAAGGTAGCGCACTCCCTCCGGGTGGAGGAATGGCTTGAAATAAACTGTAAATAAAGCCTATGAACTCCACTGTTCAGAAGTCCTGTAGAGTTTTGGCAGCTCAAACACCATTCCAGTGATCAGATGGCGGCTGAACACAGTTGGTTCGGAGGATATGAATCTCGAAAAAGCTAGAGGAGGGGGCAGCCTGATCAGGGACTCAAATGGGCACTGGATTAGCGGCTTCACCGAGAACCTGGGCCGAACAACTGCAGGATGATTCGCAGCGAGCTGCAGATCTGGGAATCAAGAAGCTTATGTCCGAACTTGACTCAAAAGTCCTATTTGATCTCATTTAAGGGTGTTCGAGCATTTGCCGCTGAAGAATCCAGTAACAATCTATCGTAGAAATTCCCTTTCTCTTGGCAGGATGATGATCGGACTGCAAAGAGGCACATGAGCAGGAGACAGTCTTGTATGTTACCGCGTAATAGTACTTATGTAATAACATCAACTAATAAAATTTAATTATTCCTATATTTTTTCTAGTTTTATAAAAAAATCTTATAAATATTTAAATTTTATTAATTAATATTGTCATATAAATAACGTCTAAGTCATAAAGCGGATAGTCAAAAGATTTGCTCCATAGACACATAGACACAGCTACACAAAGAGGGGTAAGGAATTTTCCATCTCTGACTAGTACAACAAAGGTCTCTGCAGTAAGCCATCGAGGAAATTGGTATTTGCCTGGAAGTGGAGACCATCATGCTATAAAGGAGTTCCCTGTGCAACTCTCTCACATATTTTATATACGTGTAAATTTTTTACTATTTTTTAGAATTAATTTTACATGTATCAAGATCTAAATAACAATTTATATAACGAATTTATTATATATTATATATTGAATATGTACTTCATGCTAAGAGCTCAAAAATTGCATTTCCTTCTCATCAGTTCACATATACTCCTCAACACTACTGTTGCACGGGAGAGACTAGAGGGCGTTTAGTTGGATGTAGAATGGGTTACATTCTCATGTCACAGTTCACCTTGTACCACATATTACAACGTTTATATGTAAAATTTATTATAATATGAGATTACATGATTTAAGATTTTACAGTGTGGTTGATAAAATCTCTGCATTCAAAGACATAACATTCTTAAATTAGAACCAACTTTTCGTCCATTTTACGTATACTTGCTAAGTTTTACGGCCGACTTTCCATTTTTCAAACATTGCAATTTCATATTCCCATCTATTTTTCAAGAAAATTACCATAACCTTAACACTCAACATAATCTAATAATACTTAAACAAAACTCTCCGCAGGGCAAAAGAAACCAAAGGCTAAGTGGCATGAGGCAGTTACCTGGCTGGCTATCTTAGACAGATAGCCCAACAAAAGAAGAATCGCAACTAGGTCTGACCACGATTCTAAAACCGGACAGTTTTGGTTTAAAACAGTTGGTTTCGATTCCGTGATCCCTTGAAACCGACCCTGAACTTTACTTTGAACTGTTTATGAGCGGTTCGAAACTATGGTTCCATTCAGTTCTAAACCGACTTTTCGATTTTTATTAAAATTTAATTTATATAACGAATTCATTATATAAATTATAGTTAAATTTTTAACTAAAATTTTTACAATTATTAACGATCAATTTTATACATGTCAAAAATTAAATTATGATTATACAATAAATTCACTCATATTTTATATTGACTCTAGGCCTAGGGATGGTGTCGGGGGGGGGGGGGGGGGCGGCCTAGACTACAGGGAGGGTAGGCTAGCCTGCGAGGGGGAACAGATGCAGACAATCAACTGGGGGGGGGGCGGGGGCGGCGCCGCCACATTCTATATATATATATTTTTTATTTTTTTTTTTGTTTCAAGCCGGTTCGGGACCGGTTCAGATTTCGGTTTGAAACTGATGGTTTCAGTTTCTAACGCATGAGGAACCGGCCCTAAACCTTACATCTTCGGGTTCAGGGCCGGTTCTGTTCTGGGCCCAAATCGGCCCCATGGCCACCACTAATTGCAGCATGGAGCAGGTTAGCAACCAAGTGTGATCAGATCCGAGCATCTCATATTTTTTTATAATACTCGAACCTTACTTTATATAGGATCGGTCCCTAACTTTTGAAAATGGATCTTATCTTGCAGAATTAGGAACCACACCCTATCCGAAACCTATATTATACCACAAGTTTCGGGTACTTTACTAAAGCCTGTCATTTTTCTTTCTTTTTTTTCATTAGGATAAATTTGTGAATACATATATGTATAGTCCATACATTTTATAATTAAGAGACGGGATTTATATAAATTTTTATGATTTAAATCTTATTATCATTAGTTTAATTATATCAGTATAAGATTTAGTAAATATAAGTTATATTTATATAAAAATTTAATGTGTTTCATTAGTATTTCTTATTCATTTATAGAGTCTATTGATATTTTGAATAAAATAAATAGATAATTATTATGTAAAATAAAAATTTATCTAGTTAGGAATTTAAGAGTATATATAACATAAGAATTAAACTAGGGACAATGACATTACTGCTGATTGAATATGTAATCAGTTCCAATTTCAGTTCCGATTCCAAGTATTGTATGATTAGAATCATAACCGGAACCTATTCTAACCGGTTCCTTAAATCGTTAACCAGACCCTATCCGAATGTCTTTAGTATGTACTCGGAGTAGGACGTTCCAACCGGTTCCCGTTCTATCCGATACCCATGCACAGCACTAGGAGCAACAACCAGCAGTAAAAAAGTGCACTGGCTAGCAGGAGGATGCACTGAAAAGATGCACTTCTTAGTGACAAAATGGAGACGAGGAAAACTGGATCCTGCAAAATCTACGAGCCGGCATGAACTTCATGCACATATTCTATGCCGTCTTGGCTGGAGACGATAAGATTCGGTACAAGAAAGTTAACCAGCTCCATGGTCCGCGCGTGCAGCCGTGTGATTCCTTTCCATACTTTGATCGACCTGTTGGTGCTGAATCTGTAGCTACGTATCTGTGAAGCTGAGGAGTTGGAGGCCATCCATGCTCTTACTTTAACTGAGGCTTCCTCTATTTGTTGTACTGTGGAAATTCCGAAGAAGTCGAACCGCTGCCTCTCAAGGTACAACCTGCCAAAAAACAAGGACTATCATCGGCCTCCGTCCTGGACACGCGGTTAACGGTATGATGCAACGAGCGGCGTAAGAGATCGAGATGCAAACCCCTCTGGGTCCCGATGTTTGCTACAGTATCTCATTTGAATATCAGCCATATGTTTACATAGAAATGGGGGTATCGTTTGCCTTCAATTCCTTCTTGTCCGGAGTTACCGTCTCGTGTCGGAACGAGCAGCTGTTCTTGCAGGCAAGCAGAACATGCAGACATGCACGTCTGTCTTCGAATCGAATTAAACAGAGAGAGCAAGGAATTCCAGGGACACTTCACTTGCTCATGCCATCGTTCTCCATTGCAGAGCTCTTCCCTCCTCTTACTTAGTCCGTTCTCGTTCCGAGAGATCGTCTGGAGCTTCCTCTCATGCAATTCCTGTGCAGATTTCACTCTCTGCAATCCGGTGCTTCACTTGGTGACGATGAATTTCACGGGATATAGTTAGCTGCGACCTTCGAGTTTTCCGGGTTTTGGTTTTGTTGAAGAGAAGGTAGGAAGACGAGACTTCTGTGGCAGCCCTGCCCTTGGACTGGATGAGTTAAGATATGTACATGAGATTTGTTGTAGACTTCTTGGCACGTCAGGGATTTGATTTAAATTTGAAGAGAACTTCTAGTATACTTTTATTATCTGATGAAGAAAATTATTGGGAAAGATTAATTGCCTAACTTTTAATATCATATTAGACAAGTTAGTCTAATTCAATAGTAAAATAAAATTTTATTTTAATTTCGAAATATGAAATTCTGGCTTAAATTAAGATTAAAAAGAAATTACATGATTTTATTTTCAAATTTTAAAAAATTTAGTTTTATTATCTTTAAAATGAAACTAGACGATTTTATTTTTAAAATTTGAAATATCGGACTTTTTTTAGAAAATAAATAAACTACATTTTTATGTAATTTACCCTTATTTTTATTTTTTTAAAAAAAACTTATACAAAAATCTTAAAATAACTTCATTTTATTAATTTGTAATATCACGCTAGTACGGTCACATGATATATCCGTTACACTACCATGCATACTCGTTTTCGAACTATTTTCCAATTAATAAAACAAATACAAATAAAAATATATTCTGCACTACGTTCCACTACAAGGATATGAGAAATATTTCCCAATAAATGATATTTTAATATAATAATAGAGCAACTTAATTAATATTCAGAAAGAAAAAATATAACCTTAATTAATTCCACAAAGTTCATTTATATTTTCCCCGATCCACAACCTTCTCTAAGTATTAAAAAAATGAAATGAAAAAAGAAAACTGGATATTTGACCAAAAAAATACAATAATTTACACAAAAAATCATATTTTCTTTAATAAAAATTTTATTTACATAGCATCGACCTGATCCTCACCATTCTCGTAATCAGCGGGAGCGGGGTCGCCGTGTCGGGAGTGGCGCTTGTGGCTGCCGCCGAACTTGAGCCGCCCCGTGTCGTGGTACCGGGCCCTCTCCGTCGGGTCGATGACGCACTCCGGCGGGGCGATCGGGTACCGGACCGAGTCGTAGCAGTAGTAGTAGTACATGTACCGCTGCCGGAACCGGCGCATGGCTGAGCGGCGTGCCAGCGTGAGGGCGGAGTACGTCTTGGACTGGAGCCTGGCGGTGGCGTCGGAGCAGATTGCGTTGACGTCGGCGGCGGAGGAGGAGGACTGGAGGATGGTGGCGTCGACGGGGCAGCCATCGAGGGAGAGGTCCGTGAACCTGGCGGTGAACGGTGCGTATTTGTAGTTGACCTTGAAGCGGCCGCCCGACGTGGCCCAGTCAGAGGCGTCCCAGATGGTCGCGTATAAGGACATGGGCTTGGACGGGTAGTCGGCGCCCATTGCCTCCGTGTTCTGTATCTCCCTTATGGGCACTTCATCCACATAAAATCTACATTTACAAGACAACAAAAAAAAAGAAATTATTTTGTGATAATTAAAACAAATTGATATAAATTTTAAATCGCATTATTTTTTAAAAAATAAAATTTAATATGTCTTAATAAAAAAATTAAAATATGTTTTTCTGATAATTTCTTCAATTTAAACTGTTTTTTTCCTCAATTTAAAACAAAGAAATTATTAGCATAATTATTTGGGGTAATGAAAATAAAATATTTCATTTTTTTATTTTGATCTATTTTTTTCATTTTTTATATCGATATTGACTAGTATTGTAACAATCGACTAATTATTAAAGTCTATGTTTTGGGTCTCAACAATTACTCTAAATTAATAGTGAAAATAATTAAAGTGGAAATTATTATTATTATTAATTATTACTATATAAACTCTTGTAAGTTGGAGATTATATTAGGTGAGTATTACAGATCTGCTATGAAAGTGTAACAACTAATTAAAATTGATCTTAAAATAGCTAAAAATGCAGCCGGACCGATTTCAACCTAAATCAGTCTTGACCGGCTCTTTCACATTTACAGTGAATAAGTAACATTTACTGAATAATTACCACCCGAATCTGAAACATCACTATGTCCATCCAATTACCGAGACGTGCCGTAGAACCGATCGTGACGCGAATCGTGCGTAAAATGCAACACGGCAAGCTCACACAGAATGTAATTGTACTGGGGGCCGAACTCACATGGCGTTCTCGGGAGTCCAGAGGATGCTGTACCGGTGAAAGTCCGAGGTGGGATCGAACCAGAGAGTGTATCTCTCTTCCCTCCCCCGGTGAGTGCTCCCGTTGCCGTACACATTGGTCTGAAACCTCCATTTCCTCCCTCTTATGTTTCCTAGGAACTCGATGTCCAGCTCGTCGTGCGTCTTCTCAAAAACGTCGCCGTTCGATGTCTACATAACAAAAGAATTATGAAATTAAAAAACGAATTAAAAAAAAAAAGGCCTCCAAGCTTTGACATTAGCAACCACTCCCATCCCACCTCCCATCATTTACAATCATGACATGACAATTATTTAGGGAAAAAAAAGAATTGCACACCAAAAGATATGGGTTTAATAAGATGGTTAAATTCCCGGATCTGAGGTACGAGAAAGGTGAAAATCTGTAATTGAAAGAATTTTACCTTTGATAGATTGACCTAGTTTGAATCTTGACGAGTCAGTAACAATATCAAAATTAATTCATAATTATTCAGAATTTAATAAATATGAAAACCCGAAACATATATATATACACACATATATTCTCTGTACAAAGAAGTCGACCTGATGTGCATGTAGGAATATTGCAGACATACATAAAATGCAACGACGACGCCGGCCGTGTAATTCGATGGCAGCTTGATCTTGGCGCTGTAGAACCCGTAATGGTACATGTCCGACGCGATAAACCCTGCCCCTGCACGGGAACGTAAATTCTCCAGTTAATAATAAATCTTTTGAAATGCGAATTTTATCATCTTAATATATGGAATCTGCATTTGATTTGATTCTACGGAAGGGAAAGAAAAGGAAGGAAGAAAACTGTGAGATTCATGAGAGAAAAACCAACGTCCGATTTCCCAGCACCGGAGAATGATGAAACGATCATGAGATTGATTTTGTATCATCTATCACCTGTGAAGCGGTCGAGGAGGAGGCTGACGCCGCGGCCATCGGCGGATGGAGCGCAGTTGGCGTCGCCGAAGAGGGGTCGGAAGCCGTCGGCGAAAGGGATGGTGGTGACGTCGAAGCCGTCGCTGGAAGCTCCCACGGCGCTGGCGCAGCCTATGGAGGAGGAGAAGAGGAAGAAGAAGAAACGGAGAACGAGGATTGAGGCAGATGTTGAGGGACAGGAGAGGCTCCGACGTCGCAATTTTGGATCCATTTTTCCGCTTCAATTTTCTTTCTTTTGTTTTTCTCTTCTCTTCTCCCTTCCCAGCAGCTATTTATGTTGTTTTTTTTTTTGCAATAACTAACAATTTTCGAATTTATTTAAGCGTTAGGCCAAGGATTTTTTTTTTTTTTACTTCTATTTTATGTTTCGCCCCCTTAAACTCGATTTCTAGATCAAGTCCCGGTGGCACCACCCTTGATCAGAGATTAATGAATTGTGAGTTCGATTTTAGTCGATGGAACTCGTCGTAATCTCGTACGTCTCCCTTCATGTTATTCTAGGATGATATTACGAGTGACATGCGAGGTCGTGGGGAAGGAGGAATTTTGTACGGGTGGTCCAATGGGATGCAAAAAGTGGAAAATATTTAATATTGTACGTATTTAATTATTATAAATGTTATTATCAGTATATCTATTTCTCGTATAAATTAAATTTAATTAATAAAAAATACACTTATTTTTTATATTAAACTATTGCTTTTTGATAATATGTATTCACAACCATTTGCATTTTTTCACTTTTAGCAGCTGTTACTTTTTTTCATCTAAAAAAATATTTTCTATCTAAAAATATTTCTAACAAAAATAATTTTTAAAATTTGAAATAACTATGGAAAAACAATCGAAAAGAAAAAAAAAACCTCAAATTCAAACTCTTCAATATACCAATTCAGTCCAAACGTAAATTAGTTGGAGCCCGTCAAATTTCCGAAAATGAGGCGGTTCGGGTCGAGAAAGAGAAGAAATCACTGCAAAATGTCTCAAACTCGAACTCTTACACCTTCTTTTCTCCTGTCGTACGAAAAACACGACCGAGACTATCTCGGTCGCAATCTTTCAAGAACCGAGCGTCGGTTGCAACTTCCGCATGCCAAGTCAGTCTTCAACAAAATCGAATAATCGTAAATAAGCAGCACAGATAGGTAACGTGACAAATACGTGATTATTTAATTGCGATTTGCTCGACAATTCTAGCATTCTCGAATTGATTAGACCGCGGGAAAACATGCGTGAAGGCACGAAATCTGTTACTAATTTTGGGATCGTCTAAGCTACGAAGCATTGCTGCGAATCGACGTTGTCGTGTAGATGCATATAAAATTAGCAAGATGACACTCCATTAATTATGTGCACGATCTTCTTTCTTGTTCCTGGTGGGTCTTTAATTATATTACACGATCCAAATGAGTGATCCCGGGATTAAATCCAAGTTTCTCGATGTGCGTTTTGGCTGGTTTGGGATACTGCGTAGTGCGGACTAAAAATGTAATATATATATATATATATATATGATGTCCCTACCCAAGCGTAAGTGTAAATTAGGTTGTAATTTGAGAAATAGTACTCGGTACAGTTGGAACTGTGCGTTTTCGACATAGGTATACAAGAGGTCACAAGTTTGATTCTCGCTAATGAAGCTCCTTGTACCCTTTTGTTTCCGATTTTTTCTACCTCCTTCTATGTTTAAACGTCTCCTTTGTAGACAGGTCGTGATCGTTTTTGGTGTGCATTCTTCGATATCGAGATGTTTAATGAATCTTGACGGGTCGACTATCGAGTTGTGTCGGTCTACGTGGATTTCTTCAGTCCCATGACTCGAATTTTTCCGAGGCTGCAGAAGAAAGGGGTCGAACTATATTAGCCAATTACATCGCATTCTAAGTATTCTTAAAATATTTTATATACACAAATATATTTGTTACATAAATGTGTATAAATCTAAAAATAAAATAGGAGAATGAGGGGTAAAAGTAATAGAGCCTCATCGATCCATCCTCGATTGAGGGAAAAAGCCCTGCATGTAACGGGTACATCATATGATGATGCTAACGTCATATGATGATGTTAACGTGATGTTACGAGCCAATCAAATCAAGTCATTTCTAGGTTAGTTTTTCCCTCTTAGGATTTATTTTTTTTTTTCCATTTTAGATTTCATTAAAAACATCCAAAAAATAACTGAATTCTATTTACTCGTAACATCACATCAGTATTGTCACGTAATATGCCAGTCAGACGCAAGACTCTCTCCGATTGAGGGCTATACTCTTATGCCAAAACCATTTTTCTCGAGAATTTTCTTTTTATTTATTGATTTTTTGAACTCGTTGACGACAAATTGAAATAGAAAGTTGACAGCTAGGAAGATTATGGATAAGGGAAAAGTTTCTGTGACATGTCCCACTCCTCAATTTGCCGAGGTTTCAACTCAACTCAACGAGTCACGTGTCATGTGCAACACTCGGGTACCAAAAGATTAATGCCCTAGACATTCTCTTCATCGGCTTTTCTAACTCTCCCTGATTTTCAAGCAACTCGTGAACTGATGGCCAATGCATCGTCAGATGACTGCTATCGAATATGTCTAGGCTCCGACCGAACACATGTAATCGGCCACTGCTATTAGCACGTGTCTGTGTCAAGAACACTATGCATCGAGAGCACATGTTTATCAACTGGCTAGGGTTTGTGTTTTGTATTGAGAATTGTTCTTGGTAGACCAATGTTGAAATTCTAATAAAGATTCATGGCAGGACACGAGGAAAAAAAATCTCAAAAGATCTTATCTCAGAAAAAATTAATTAAATTACTCTAATTAGTAATAATTAAAGGAACAACTTGGGTGATTGATATCGAAATTACTTATTTGTCATAATTTAATTAATATTTTTTCACGTCACGTAATGAGATGAGATTACTTAAAAATTTTTCACTACTACATTAATAGAGGCTTTTCGCACGCACCAACTTGTCCTTTACGCGATCACGACCGTTCGTTCAATTCCTTGCACACATTCTGTAATCATTCCCCCGCAATCATTTTGTTCCCAAGCTAGAGAATCACACATTTATTCTATCGACAGTTTAAACGAGAGATCCTGTATTTGGTTTTCCTTCAGTAAGAACTTCTCGTGCTCGTGTACTCTTCTTCTGTATTCCTCTCTAAACTGGTCGGCGTCAGAGATAGATTGGTATCGATGTTGCCATCGATTTCCATGGAAGAAAACAAGAAAACTCCCTCAAGTATCATGTACATCGCCAACAATGGAAACCCTTACGATAAATCAGGCAAGATCCTGCAACTCAATCACATGATTGTTCGATAATCTAATCTAATAATTTACGATCAACAATTCAAATTAAGTAGAGAAATTCAATGTATCCAATGATACAAGCAAAGTTGGATAGAATTTCCCAGTGAAATGAGACGAGGGAGATGGCATGGGATTCAGAGAAAGTGACCTCAAAAGGCTGCCAGGTTGTTTCCCATATGTCCTTCACTGGGGACGGTGCCATGATTGGGACAGGCAAATTATCGATTTCATGGGAAATGGAATTAGCCAATGGTGAACAAAGTTAAGTAATATATATTGCTTTTAATTAATAGTTTTTTTATATTCTCTGCTATTTAAAATTCAGAAATTTAATTAAAAAATATAAATTGATTTTGATTTAAGTTAGTTTCACCCATTAAAACGTTAAATTTTCACAATTATGACTTTTTTTGTTCGGCCACACCACCAACTGCTTGAGAAAGTCTTGTACGTAACAGGTATATCACGTGATAATATATATGTGATGTTATAAATTAATACAATT
Organism: Lagerstroemia speciosa; assembly: GCA_037672795.1. Classification (NCBI taxonomy): domain Eukaryota; kingdom Viridiplantae; phylum Streptophyta; class Magnoliopsida; order Myrtales; family Lythraceae; genus Lagerstroemia; species Lagerstroemia speciosa. The sequence continues at coordinate 2,216,121 of CM075304.1, read as the reverse complement.
TTTTTATTTTTAAAAATTTTTATTTTTAGGATTTTATTAAAAAATATTAAAAAAAGTCTAACTTTTATTTGTTTATAACACAACGTAAATACTATCACATGATATACCTGTTACACGGAAGACTCTCTCCTACTCTTCAGAAACCTAATGGACCTTGACTAATTAAGGCTCGAGCCTGGTTGGCACACTGAGAGAGATAAAGCTCTCTCTACCAATACAGATTTTCTCCATTCACAAGATTCGAACTTGAAATCTTACTTAAGAGGAAGAATTATCTTAACATCAACCAATGCTCGTTCTCACAACTATTATTTTAGTCACTTACGAAATTTTAAATCGAGATTTTATTTAAGGGAGAAAGAAGATGTGGAACCATCTGAAGATCATATATATGTGCAAACATACACATGCATGGGAAGTGAATGATTGAGGTGAGTACAAGGTAACTCAACCACCCAACATGAGAGCAGGAGCACCCTTAGAATTTTCAAGGAAAAATCTCAACCTAATTTCAACTGATCCTTGTCCTGTTGTTTTAAATAATCTCAGATGCATTGCAATCTCAATCTCCTACCTACTTTTTTGTGTATGTATGTGGGTGCATTAGGTACCACCCTGGAACCCATTGCCCCACACGTTCAACCGCTACGGATTCCCGACCCTCTCAAATGCCTAAGTATTTGCTCTAAATCACGACATTCGTCAAGTGAGACTACACAAACTTCACCAAAAGTCTTGATTTTTCATCGTAGTATTAACGTGAGACGCGCGTTCAAAGTTTCCAGCGATCATTTAAAGTTTATGCCCTTTGAATCATCCTGTGCAAATTAAGTCTGAATTGGCCTGTCATGTAAGTAGAAGGCATGCAAATTGAAGAAAATGGTGATGTCCCTGTAAATTTTCCTTTTGAAAAAATGTGTATGGACTTATTTTATTTATGCTGAAAGAATGACATTACAATCCATGGAATTGGGTAAAAATCCGGTCGCAACAAATATCGAATGAGAGTAATGTTGATTTTTTTTGGTAAAGGTAGGGAAGGGGGCATGCAGGAGACCTTGTGGATGTGTGTGAGAATCAGGCTCCAGTGCTCAGTATTCATCTCTGATTTTGCTCTTTTGTTATTAGGCCCAGGCAAGCTAGAAGCCATAGAGGGCCATCGGAAGGCCGAGAGGCACGCACCAGGACCACCACCATGACTCCAAATTCCAGAGATTCCAAGGAGTAGGTGTGTGGACCATCCAAGAGCATCCTGCAATGCACGAGGACGACTTGGAAGCCCTCGACGCTGACAGGCCGAGGTGTATTGTATAACTCTAAATCATGGTCTTTCTTGCACAGTGTTCACCGGGATTAGCAGCAATCGCCCTGTGCCCATGCTTTGCTAGATGGCCTCAACTGTCTACAAAGAAAATTGGAAAATTTCCTATTGAAACACGACCTGAGAATGTTCGACACCAGCAAAAAGATGGGCAAAACAAGCTTTATCGAGAAAATAACTGCAACAGTGCAGTTGCAACAGGGGTCTGCTAGAACAATAAGCCGAACCTAGCAGACAAAATCACTGGCAAAATCAACCAAAATCCAGCTGTGTATCCTTGCTCACGGATTCGTGAAAAGGAAACTGTGTCGAGACATTTAAGCTACAACAGTACAAACCCGAGTTCTGATGGCTTCAATGTTTGTCGTATGCGATAGTTGTAGAGATAGTAGTGGAGCTTCCCATCACCAGGGCCGAACTTAAGCTCCTTCAAGAAAGACTCGTTCTGCATAACATCCAAGGCATTGAAGACATCAAAATCCCTCCGCTTAGCGACGATAAGTGCATCGTTCATCAGCTGAAGCAGAGGGGTCTTTGTTGCAACGTTGTAGTAAGAATAGGCAGCCTTCAGGGTTGAGTAGCTCTGATTACCAAGGATCGATGAGGGCAGAATGTAGAAGCTGCAGAAATCAGTGATCTCGTGCAATTCAGGGCTCTCGACCACGTAACTCTCGATGACATTCTCGGTCGGTAGAAGCCAGTGCTCCACGTCATTCTCATCAAACTCAGGGGCAACGACAAATTGGCTCAAGTAGTTCCTAAGCAGACGTGTAACAGCGGGGACATCACGCAGCTCCATCTTTCTGAATCCAGGGGTGACTGTTGACTCAGGCAGCTTGTAGAGCTTGATGGTACGACTCATAGTCATCCTCGCACCGAGCCTTGAGAACCCAACATCTATCAGCTTCTTCGGGTTCAGAGATCTGTGCCAATACTGGCATGTTGTTATTGGGGTTGGAAGAACCACTCCAGCAGTATAGGCTGCTTGCCAGATATTCTCCAGATGAACCCTCCTGGTTACCTCTTTAATCATCACTGGGGCGAGTCTTTTTGATCTGAGCTTCTTATGAACACACAAGAAGTTAATTTCTGCCATGGTCACAACTTCACTGCGGACTCGAATCCTTGCTGGAACGCCAGTGATGAAAGCGACCAGTTTCTTCGAGGTTTTGACACAGACTCCAATGTGCCAGCTCTTTAAGTAGCCAGGAGGGCGAAGAGCCCAGCGAAGGAACTCCTTTGAATAATTAAACCGGAACATATTCTCATCGTCCTCAACATAGTTATTCGTCAGGAGGTTGTAAACCTCCGTGCACATCTCCTCTGAGTCGATGTCGCAAGTGATCCATTCATAGGGAGTGGGAAGATTGTAGGGCTCTTGTTTCACTTCAGACAGGGGAGTCGGGGGTTCAATGGGGCCCTCGGGCAAACTCCTGTTCCCGATGTCTTTGAATTGTCCCACGGGTTGGGTTTCCCAGAACTTGTGCCTCGTCCCTAGCAGAAGGGATTCTTGGACCTTCTTGGCAAGGGAATCAAGTGCGACATCATTCTCAGAAGGTGCATTACCATCAGGGTTCGGATTCAGAGTCTCTTCCGGTGAATCGGAAGATGGGTTACTATCGACCATCCTTAATTAGCTCGCCAAAGCCCTGAAAGTCAATACAGCATATAAGGTTCCATCGATCAAGAAATGCAAGATCCGTTTACAAACGAGAAAAAGGAAGGTAAAGAATCAACTCATAATCATATCCAAAATGGAATCATTGTTTGTTTAATAGTTCAATTTAACCATTCTTTCGACTCCTATAAAAGGATTAATCCAACATTTATCCATTTACTGAATTGTCTTCGAGACCAGCAAGGGCCGAAACAAGAATTTTCCAGGAAACTGGTAATCATAAAGATTCCTTATTAAATTTCCCAGTTCCTTTAAGGAAATACAAGGCTCCACCAACCATAGCCATCGTACGAGGAATCGACCAGCAACCTGACATAAACGGATAGACCGACCGCAGATCTAACCAAAAGATCCGTCATACTCAATCAATCAACAAGAACCATCAATCGAATAAACAAATAATCGTCGGCAGAGCCTCTGAAACTAAAATCCACCACATCGACGGTCCGAGATGAGGGGTGCGTCAACGTTACGCAAAAGCACGGATACAACGATGGAAGCACGCTGACACTCAGGAAGAAGAGGAGAAGGGAGATCAGAACCTGGAGAGCGAAGACGACGATCGATTCTCCGAGTTGATTAGGGTTTCTCCGGCTACTCGGATATCTGTGAGGAGTGGGAAAGGTAGAGTCCCATTTGATTGAGGTTGCAGCCTTTGATTTGCCCGAAGATGTAGATTGCCGTTTATGCCCTTGCCGGCTTTCTTTGGTAAATGGGCATCGGCACCTGATTTTATTCTAATTGAAAAAAAATTTAGTATCTGTTATATAACAAGTTTGTTATATAAATTTCTCTAAAAATTGATATATATATATACATATGAAATTTTCAATACTTTCGAGAATTAATTTTATACATGTTATTATTTAAACAGTGATTTAATTTTATATTATACCCACTGAATATTTACTAGACCAATGGAATTGAATCAATTCGCTGGGTTGATCGAATTTGGAGTAAATTGACGATTCTACCCCTAGAAGATGCATTTTGCATCAATTCGTCCCTGTTCTATTCTGTAGACACTTTTTTTTTCGAACCATAAATTTCATAATCTAAATATCAATTTCATCGAGTAGCCTCAGTAGTAGGGAGCTGCGAAGTCAAACTTTCTAGATTCAAAACCCAACAGGCGTATGTCGGAGGGTGGAGGCTTTTCGGGCCTCTTGAGCCCGTCAAGATTTATTCTGCCTTATTCGATAAACGTAGTTTGCGGATTATTGCGTGTGCCCCGAGGAGGAGGTATCGCAACCACAACTAGTCGGATCTAGAAGGCACTCGGATACTCGATTATCAAAAAATATATGTCAATTTCATCCTCATATGTTCCGTTATAACACTGTTAAATGTCCAATTTTCATTTTTTTTCCTTATTTTATCTTTTTTTTACACGTATATCGAACGGATATAAACGAGTTACTGCTGGTTGTTGACAACTTGCTTGCTGCTGTCAGACGTATTCATGGTCTGGTTCAAGCCAAACCCAACTATGTAACCAGTTCGATTCTATTTGCAATATCGAGTTTGAATCATATTCATTTTACTCAAAATAACCGATCATACGGGACAGGATTTTATGGTTCGGTTAACCAGCTAACCGCCTTTTATAAAAATAAATAAAATTTGATCAATAAGATATAACTGGTCGAGTTCAGTTAAAGTCATGAATTATACATTTTAGTTTGAAAATCATTTTTATTTTATCTAATTATCGATTAAAAATCGGTTTGGTACGGTTGATCGTAGTCAATCCAACCAACCATGTCGAGCAATTAACCGAACCCCTTTTTAAAAAAAATCGAACCATATAGAACCGTTTTGACCAATTTTATTATTTTTAATTCATTTCAATTCGGTTCGGTATTTCGATTCAAGTTTTTGGTTCTTTCGGCAGCCCCAGCCACTGTCCTCTTGTGGATGGGCCTGATAACATGGCTGGACCTCTTGAAATGATACCTTCCGTGGGCTCTGAGGTTGAACACAATTTTTTTATTTTCAAAGAAAATATGTGAAACCGGCAATTCCGGTTCACTCAAGAGCGAACCGAACCGGAATTGTGGTCAAGTAAACAAATCAAAACACGACTACGTACTGTTGGATCATCTCTGTTCACGGGTGACTTAGTCGCTTGTTAATCGATGAAATTTTCGATGAGGAATGGATTGCTTTAGCAACACAACAACGTACATAGGGACAAACAACCTTGTTCTAACGAAATCATCGATCCAAAAATTTTCATGCTAATTAACGAAAACGAAAACATTGTCGACCCATTCAATTTTAAATCTTCTCCTTGGCTTCGTTGATCACATCCTTTCGCATGAGATGTATGATTCCGACACTTGCGTTAAAAATAAGGTAAGATCTCGACCATTTTTACATTTGTCCTATCGATCTGCGATTGCCACAATTCAGATCTGATGGAGTCTTCGGGTACCTGCAAGTACACCGAGCCCGGAGTTGGAATTCCGGGTCGACATTCCTATTCTTAAATCAGATGTGTAGGTGGACGAAGAGCATTATACTAAGTAAAGAGGGACCGTGCTATCTAATACCTAAATCTTCGATGGTCTGGTCGCATTTAGAATCTTACAAAGGTCTTTTCAGGGAGCAAATGTACAATTTGGTTGATATGACTGAATTCAAGGTATAAGCGCTCTCATGGGGCAATAATTCAACTCGATAGTCATCCGGGCATCTATGTAGTCGTAATGATCGATGATTAGGTAGACGCTTTCGGACCAACTAGTATTGATTGATTTATTGTCAAGTAGGGTCGGATGATCTCTACCTGCATCAAAATCAATTTATCGTCAAGTAGTATAAGGAATACCAATCCGATTTTGAGTATTTGACACTCAAATTAGAATCTGGAGTAGTCGATGATTTAGGGTGTCGAAATACACCTCGCAGGAGGTAAAAAGACAGCTTTACCCTTGCTGCTGCACTGTCCCGTGAGAGTATGAAATTTGAGAAAGAGGAAGATGTCTAAACTTGTACGGCCATGCAGGCCTCACAACTATCAGTTGGTAGAGCAAAGTCAATCGATCCGCGCGCAAGTTTCTACAGGTCGGGATCTCGATTCTACCAGGAGCCCCGACAAAGGCAGGACCAGCTATTCTTCTGAGATTCGTCTCGTGCATTTGCCCGATGATACAAGATGTACAGCAACCGGGGCGATGATAAGTGAAAGTATACAGTCGAACCCCCTTTGAGCTAATTGACAAACCCTTCTCAATTCCACTCCAAGAAGAGCTAAATTTTGGGGAATCTAAGGCCTGATTGATAATATTATTTTTTTCGGATGGTCTGTAGTCATAATCTAAAGGACCACATAGCTTCAATATCATGACAAATACCCTTCCCAAACTCAATGATTATACATATATATATATATAATATTTTATTACGTATCTAACAGATACTGTTCGAAATTTCAATGAGATGATTAATTTTGTGTATGAGTTTGATCCACCGACTACGGGGTGAAGCACACATCTCAACTCACATGACTCGAATTTGAGAACTAATTATTTAAGGTCCGTAAACAAAGGTGTTTAACAATCTCAATCAATCCATGTTGATAATTTGATAAGTAAACCGGCCACCCCACTATGCAATGTTCGAACTTTCGTGTTCAGTCACAGATATACAAAACGAACTGAATAATCGGCGCTCAAACATGATCATATCGACGTAGCACCACTACTGATTTAATACAGTTCAAGATGGTGTTATCCTCTAATCCCATGCCTAAAGAGCATGCTTCTACACCATGTTTTTCGACAAGTGTACAAAAGGGATTCGAATATAGAATTTTAAATTCATCAAATCGTATGAATATGAATTTTGAACTATTAGATCATCATTCTAAGTGATAACCAAGTTGATAATAATTCGTGTTGGAACAAATTAATAATCCACGAGTAATGCCACAATTATGTTCAATAATAATATATATAAACACAAAAAGCCATTTCTCTCTACCTCGACCCCCTGCCCAGTGGCAGAGCAATGCAGCCGCCGGAAACGACAGCGTACGGAGTCATGGAGCCCACGGGAACATTCCGTCCCCAAGGGCTATGTTCCAACGGTGCCTGCCACGTCATCTCCCCACTCCATTAAACTAAATTTCCCGCCGGATTTTAAAAAATTCCGATCCAACGTTCCGAATCAGTTCATGATTTGCAACCCGACGAATCCCGACCGCCTTTTCTCTGTCCCCTTCTCTCTGGACTGTATCCCGGAGGAGCCGTTTGGCTCGGCTCCGTAAGCTGGCCGAATATGAAGCTCAACCGCCAATCAAGAAGTATCTAGTTCATCAGCCGATTTATCATCTCTATCTCTCAAATAAAATATCGGGCTCAGGTCATATTAGTGGAAAAATTCATTATTCGAATGATTAGGCCGATCCAAATTGGATATGAATCAATAAGAATAGATTTATTTATGGATTGATTGGGTATTCATTTTTGCTTGCAGCATGTAAAAATATCAAGTAGTCCCACTTCACATTGACACGGTAAGGAAACACAAATAAGTTGTTCTAATTGGTGATAATTATGATAACTGCTCATGTGATTAATATTAATTTACTTATTTATCACAACTTGATTAATATTTCTTCGAGCTACCTGAAAAGCTCTCTTGCAACACCTAGCATCCAAAAGTTGGGAGCTCCACGAATCCAAATTCGAGCCGGATCAGTCTATAACAGGGATGAAACTCTTTATATACATGAAATTTCTTCATTTATAATACTCGAAGTTGAAACTTTATTTTAAGAGGAAAAATGGGTCGAGCACACCAAATGATCCGTGTTCGTTGTTTGAGTACTATATTAGCATAGTTGGGCAAGTTGTCTTTTGTGGGTAACCCTTTACATAGGGATTGGATTGGAGGATGAGGATGAGGATGGTTATCGCTTTTGAGATGAAATTACAGGTCAGTCTTCAACAAATTGTTCTTTAACTTTTACTGAACAGACATGTGTGATGCTCTTCAAGATCAGCTTGGAGTTGAACATAAACAAGCAATTTGTCAATCGTATTTGCTTGTCGAATGATGAGGATGCTTTGTAAATAATAACAAAAAATTACCATGAAATGATCATCTTACAATCCGGCACAACTACTGCATGTTACATACAATACCTTGACTATAAATGAAATTGGTGTAATGTTACCATCTTCGATATATTAAGAAATTTTGGATTGAATTTTTATTTCTACACTCATTTATTTTTCACCTTTTCAAATTATTTTTTCAAGTTCATGGGTCGCATTCGTAACTGGGAAAAAATAATGTATATGGTTGAATTACAGTTGCAATTTGGTACAAGATTTGTGTGGAGTTAATCCCTTGTATGATGTACCATGAATGCGGCTCTCCAATCACATGCCTTTGATTTTTCCTTAATTGCAGTTCGGAAATATAACGAGCACTGACTATGCTTATATTCGAGATGAGTCGAAGCACTGTACATGATGAAACTCTGTCAAGATCGATTTTATCCATCCACAGATATTAAATTCAAAATACTTAACAAAAATGTGTATTGAATCATCTCAATCATTTTCTCTTTATTGTCTTTGATTTAATTTTCATTGTATCGAGTAAATTCTGTCGTTATCTTCCCAATCTCTTGTGTATGCGCCGATGGCTTAGCATTCTCACTGCTGAGCCGGAACACCAGCAACCAAAGCCCTAACCCTAACCCTAGCCGATGAATATCAATTAATGTGCTAACTTCTAATTAATTACTCTCAAGTTCGCTCACGTCAAGCACCCAATTAGGGCTTTTCTTTAATGGAAAAACGACAGAGATGACACAGAGACAAGAGTATATGCTTCGTACACTTCCTATCAAGCTCACTATCTCCCGGAGCTAAAAACCTTATATATACCCACACTTCTCATCTAAGATATGTACCACCCACCCACCATATACAAAATCGAGTAACTTCCAATCCTCAGCTGACAAAACCCTAGTTTTTACACCAAATTCTTGAGCCATGGCCGGTTCCGAACCCGTGAAGAACAAAAACAACATCGGTGACATGAACAACTGCAGAAACAACGGTGTTTCTGCTGCTGCTGAAGCTGTTACAGCCTTGTCCACGGCAGCACCACCTGTGAAACCGGCCTGTCGGAGGTTTGTCGGGGTCAGGCAACGCCCTTCGGGTAGATGGGTGGCGGAGATCAAGGACTCGTCTCAGCGTGTGAGGCTATGGCTCGGGACGTATGACACTCCCGAGGAGGCAGCCCGGGCCTATGACGAAGCTGCCCGTGCACTGCGAGGCGACAGCGCACGAACCAACTTCGCATCCGTCAATGGTTCGTGCCAGCAACGTCCCGAGCTGCCTAGGGCGGTCCATAACTTGTCGCACGGGCTGAGCTTCTCATCCCTAAAGGCTAAGCTGAGCAAGAACTTTCAGAGCATCATGGCCAGGAGCTCTGAGAACAAGTCGTCCAAAAGTAGGGTTAGTGATCACTTCACCTTCGCCAGAATATTCCACTTCAAGGGCTATCAACAGTACCAGAACCCAGCCGACGTAGAGAACATGGAGAAGGTGGTCCAGCCGAGCATCGTCGTGCCGCCGCATGTCGCCGACGATTTTGTCAATCCGGGCTGCTGGGACAGCTCGAGCGTGTCAGACAGCAGCTGCGAGTGGGTCGGATTCCGGCACCCTGCTGGGTTCGATTCCGATGGGTCGTCGGATGTCGGAGAGTTCGGCATCAGGGATCACAGCGGCCGGTTCAGGGATCCGATTGCGGCGGGCTGGATGGATAGTCCTGAGTGGAGCTCGTGCTCGACCAGCAGAGGAGGAGAGGGCTCGAGCAGTAAGAGGTTCAAGGTGTCATCATCGGTGGTGGTTCCTCCGACGTTCGGTGCGTGTGGATCTCCGTACAATTATGATTCTTCCGAGTGTTGAAAGCGATGGAACCGCCCTGGGAGGTGGTGGATGCATGCAATTAGCTAGCTGAAGTGAAGTCAAGGTTGACACGATCCAGCAAGTGGAGATCTGAAGTTTTCTTTTAAGTAGTATCCTGTACAGTGGGAGACAAAGAAAGCACCTTATTTCAATACGATTCACAGGTGGTCCAGTCCTAGCACAGCAAATCGAAGTCTAGCTGTGGTGTCAGATGTCGGACTGTGATTTGTACGGTGATGATGATGAACAATGAAGAAGTTAACTTTTATTTAAGTGAAGGAATGTTGATATGTATATTTCCATGGGCGCTTTAGCTCTACCGTACCGAATCACAGTTAAACATGCAATACAGTTAGAATCTTATAAAATTTTCCTAATTCGGAAACCAGTTGTTTTTACACATGAATCTTTTCGATCATAAGAGAGGACATTGATCTAAACAATAATAAGAAATAAAGAGAAATAAGAGAGTATGAAATTCTCACAGTGATAATTAAACTCATAACTTCTTAATTATAAGTCAGAGTCTTGTATCATTACATTAAAACCACATCATTCATGACTCTTTCCTTTTTTGATCGGTTAAAGGAAGGTAATAATAGTAGCGACCTAGCTACTCAGCCACATAATGTTCCGATTTTCGTGTTCAACTGCGAACATATAAGATAAACTGAATAATCAATACTGATACTAACCCCGTCAACACAGCACTATAGTCCAAAAAACTGTTGTCCGTCAAACATAGACTCAAGAGTCTCTTCTGACAATATTGCTCAGAGTAAGACTCGAACATGTGACTTCGACTTTACCAAATCACATGGGAGTGAGTTTTATACCGCTAGATTACCACCTTGATGGTCCTTCATCACTCTTTCATTTGTGAACAATCTCTACTTTCACAACCTTTCACGTATCACTTTATATTTAGAAATCTAATAATTATGGACTAGTTAAATTATTTCAAGTCTCGTTGGCTCGTTAAAATGATAGAATTCTTCCCGACATTAATATTCTTCATTTCCAAATCTGATACACCAATTAAGAGAAAAATATGAATCCAAATTATCTGTATTGATTAGAATGCTTAAGAGCTTTCTATTAAATAAATTATATTTCATAATAAAATCATATCAATTAATTAGATTAATTAATACCTAATTATTTTTTAATACTTGGTTTAAAACATCATATTTGTGATTTGGTGGTACAAATTCCCTTATTTATATATTCCGAATCCCATACATACGCGAGTACTTAAGTAGATTTTGAAATTTGTTAATAAAAAATATTTTTTTTTTCTTGTAGGCTAATTAAACACTTAAATTATTCAGAAAAATAAATAAATAAATAATATACATATATGTGTATCGTTTGGCACCTTCCTCCAAATAAATACAACATTAGAACCTCCAAACTTACTGGCAATGATTGATTGCTAATTTGATTGGATGCGATCATTTCTTAATTAATTTTGTGAAAGGTATCGTTTGGCTCGAGCCCTAAGTGGCACAGCCGAAAAGGGTCACCAATACTAAATACATATTCGGTGCCCATCCCTCTTTTCGTGATCTCAATCCTCACGGCGCGCACGCCGTGGCTGTTCTCCCATGATTTATTGTAACATACACAGCGGACCATTACGTGGCTTTTTAAATCAATGGCAGAATCCCCTCAGAGAGACAAATTTTTGGTTTTTAGGCTGATTCGTCATTCTCTTCTCTGACTGTTGGCAGGAATATGTTGAGAAACAGATAAAAGTTAATGGGTATGGGAGATTTTAGTGGGAGATGCCTTTTCTTTGTTGAAAGTTGACATTTTTTAGTTGCTGTAGGCAAGATTTCTGCCCTCTTACCATGAGGGGTTGGGCCGAGTGGTAAGCAGCTCGGTGCCGTTTAAGGAGGTCTCAAGTTCGAGACCTCACGTACGCAGCCACCCCCTGGGAGCCTCACCCGCCATTGCCAGGCGTGCGACCCGGGGCGACCAACGGATTAGTCAAGCATGGTTGGCTAAAAGATGTCATCTCACCGCTGGTGGGACCTGCTTGGATACCGTGGCTGGCGACAAAAAAAAAAGATTTCTGCCCTCTTTGTGCCCCTGATCGAGACAGGAGAGATTTTTCTTTTGGTAGGTATGGTTATTTTCTTAATTTTCAGTTCTAATTTTTTGTTTCTGTAGGTGGACACTTTGCTGTCATTTGAGTTCGTCTGTGGCTTCATTTGCTGGCGTTTGAATGGGAGTTTCTGCTTATAAACTTGGAACTTCTTCCTGCTTCAGTTCGATGTTCTTTCAGGAAACACGTGTGTGTTTTCTTTGGAGCCTTTTGCAACTGCTCCCTTGCATCTAACCTTTTTTTATATGTATTCTTAGTGCCTCTATTTCCATTTTTTACATTTTTGGTTTGGGGGGGGGGGGGGGCAAAGGCACGCTATCGAATCAGTGTTCTTGATCACTTGCACGTATAAGACTGTGTCGTGTTATTTCCAATCTTGTCTGCAAAAGGTCAAATCAGTGTTATTTTCAGTCTTGTCTTCTGCACGTTACTGTTACAGTGGCGGCCTCGGGATTATGCTCTTCTCTTCCTGCTCTGTATTTCTGAATTCCGGCACGGTATCGAATCAGTGTTCTCGGTCACTTGCACGTCTAAGACTGTGTCGTGTTATTTACAGTCTTATCTGCAAAAGGTCAAATCAGTGCTCTGCACCTTACTGTTACAGTGGCAGCCTTAGGATTCAACTCTTCTCTTCCTGCTCTGTATTTCTGAATTCCATCTCCAAAAGCAAGCAACATTTCTCAGCACCATGGAATTCTTGGAGCCTTTTGTGTATGAAACGAAGAATCTTTCTAATTTCTTATAATAGCATGGATCATTAATTCATCAACACCTATCAGAATTTTATTAGATGCATGAATTCAGAAAAGTATTAATTGAGATGAGAGTTGCAGCAGAATTTGCATAAACAATAGGCATAGTCGAATTGAATGGACCCTGTCGTTGATCGTAATACTTTCAGATCCATAATAACAGAACAAATCAAGCCAAAAGCATAAGAAGAATAAGGATGTGTATATTTACATGTTCGCTCGACTTATTCAACAGCTGCAGGATGCATATCCCCCGAAAAAGACTGCAATTGCAGAGCCACCATACTGGTACAATGCTATTGACAGTGCTAATCTTCTTTTCACATTTTCTACGTCCCTCACAGAACTAGAGGACCATCTCTCTAAGCTAACGATCAATTATCGATTTTCCTATGCTACGGGGGCAAACTAGAACCGAATCTAAGCAGAGCCCGCCTTTGGTGTGGGTACAGTCGATCTGGGCCATTGAGAACTTGATCTTCGTAGAGGAGTTGGGATGATTCTCGACGACAAAATCTCCTGCGTGGTAGTTGGCCCAGCTCCCAGGGTTATTCTCCAGGTGGCAGGGCAAGAAGGAGTGCTGACCATCTGATGTTGTCAGCCGGAACCAAACCGGCTTAATGTTCCAGCCGTGGACGTGCTCTGGGTTGTAGACCCGACGCCCCAGCCTCCTCGTGGGCCGGCCCAGCAGCACCCTGAAGAAGAGGCTGTAGGTCCCAGCAGGAAATGGGAACTCGAGCTCTCCATCTACTTCAAACCACCAGATCTGCTGGAGGTATGCAACCGTGTGGAATCTACATGACGACAGAAACATAAAGTTTTTAAACTACGATCAAGGATGGTAAGATGAAGCAATAATCCCAAAAAGAATTCAGAGCACGGCATTGCCCATTTATCTCACTCAGGGCATTTGTACATCTTGAGTTTAAAGATAAGGATGATTTCAAAGTTCGAGAATATCTCAGACTGTCCACCGGATTTGTTGGACTAGAGAACCAGCCTAGCAATAAAGGGATTGGCGAAACTCATCTGATTCTCAAACAATATCCAAAAGATCAACAGCTTTCATGGTGCACGGAATACTGAAATGTGAACATCCCAACCCTTAGGGTCCCGAATAATCTTCCAAACCAGCTGTAGTTCCGACTAGCAAGGGTGCCTAATGGATGCTTGGCTACAAAGCTGCCTAAGCGAAACTAGATCAAACATAAACGAATTTGCAATCCGCATAAGAGAAACAAGTGGACTTTATGATAGAAAAGAGAGAAGGCTTATTGCAAGAAACACCGTCAGAAACTAGGAAAAGCTCTCACCTTGATTCCTGGGCTGGGATATAGTGCCAGTATCTGCGATCGTCAATCCCTGTAATCATCAACCCCTTCGAGGAAATCGATAAGCAGACGCCCCCCGTCTTCTTGTCTAACCAAAGCTCCTGCAGGAAACCCAAGTTTCAGACCATAATCGCTACAATTCTTCAATGAATCACGGCAGGAAGAGGTGCAGGGTAATCAAAGTACAATACCTTGGTGCCGCCATCGAAGGGATTGGGGCGGCAAAGTTGGGCATAGATATCCCTCTTCTCCGAATTCAGCAGCTTCGGCTTGTCCAACACTCTCTCGACGATATCCCGGTAGTTCGCCGGCAGCTTTGCTTCCCATATGAAATTGGCCGAGGAAGCGCGGCGGAAGGCCTGGTTGGTTCGGGCCAAGTTGCAGATTTCCGGCGGGTCTAAGTAGGACAAGACCAAGGCCACGCAGCTCTCGGGCATGTCCCCAAGCCTAGGCTTCACCGGAGAGCCGTCCCCATCAAAATCCGATGCTTCCCCGGAGAGATTAGCGCCCATGGAACCAAGAACCTCGGTGAAATCCCAATCTTGAAAGGAACAAATTGCGGGATCTCCCGAGCAATTGACGAAAAGCCGACAACTTGATGAGAATTTGAGAACACCCAGAAGGGTTTGTAAGCTTCAGGACCTTCTGAGTTTGAACCTGAAAGTATGGATTTTCAGAGAGAGGGAGATCTGAATTTCAGAGCCGGAAGGATCCATCCCTGCTCGATTCGAATTCCGAGGAGACCTGAAGATATGAACTCTGACTGGGAGGTGACGCCGGGGATAGAAAGAAGGAAAAGAAAATATTTGCTTATTGCCGGAAATGGTTAAATTTAAATGTATGAAAAAAACTAATTGCGAGTCATTTCTTAATTAAAAATATTAATTATAAACTGATAAATTACTTTATCCACCAATCAAGTAACTAAATTATAAAATCTTTCATTTATCATAAAGTAATAATATTTAATTATTTTAATATTTTTAATAAAATCTTAAAAATAAAAAATAACTAATTATATTAATTTATGATACCGTATCATTATTGCAACTCTCTCTCCTCCTTTACATGTGACTATTGTACAAATTTTTTGTATCGTAAAGAAGGTACGTAGACGTAGGAGATGTGATAGAAGAAAAATATGAAAGTGAAACTCCTCGATAATCCTACCACCCTAATTGATATTAGAATATCTCAATTAAATTATAATAAATAAATAAATTATTATTAATTATTTAAATAGTTATTATAATTATTACAAGTAGAGCAATTTTAACAGTAAAATTATATCATATAAAAGGAGAAATAATCTCACTAATAGTAATTAAATCCAAAATCTCAGTAATGGTAAAGCTCCATACGTCTTCCGTTAACCATCTTTCTCGACTACCACATGACAGCCGCCATTTACTATTTTTGTTGTTGGGAGTGGTTTTGATGAAAACCAGGTTGTCTCGGGAAAAAGAACAACAAATATTAAACGACTCTATTTTATAGTAACGTGGTGTGAAAAAATTAAATTATTATAATTATTAATAATAAAGATAACTGCTCGGACGTTAATATTAACTTGCTCGTCCATCACGATCAAATTGATATTTTCGCACATCACGTAATAAGATAAAATTGTATAAGAATTTTTCCAAGTTCTAGCTCGCGTTGTGCATTTGTTTGTGTCTTTTTGCTCTTTATTCATTTAATAATATGATTACAATAATACGTATCGTGATGGGCATCTACGTCTGCGGCTAACTAATTCAAAAAACAAATGGAAAATGAATGGATTTGAGGAATGATTCATTAGATGGGAAGCCATTATTAATGGGAAAGCGTATACGAGCGTCCAAGGAACCGATAAAAAAACATTACATTAACGATTAAATTTTAAATATCAGATATTATATATAAAAATAAAATAATAATTTGAAAATTAGATTTGATATAGTAATATCACACTCGATCTAAAATCAAGAGATTATGTATATTTTTCATTGATAAAATTCATCGTATCCCCTTGTTAATCTCTGTGTTCTTTCTACCATTTGAACGGTAGACTTAATTTGTAACCGTAAAAAAAAGGAAAGGAAAGGAAAGGAAAAGAAAGAATGGATTATTTGTCTATACAGCAGCTGTTAATATCCATCCAAGGTTGGCTCAAGTGGAAGGGGCTTGTGTCGCTTAAACAGAGGTGCCGAGTTCGAACCCCTATGAACGCAGCAGACCTTCTTGGAAGGGGTCCCCGGAAGACCGTCCGATAGTACCCCGAATCCAGATTAGGCCGCTAGTATTCGGGTACCGGACACCGGGTAGGCAACTAAAAAAAATATCCATCCAGGGAACGTATGGGAATGAATTTTCTATTGGGAATGTGTTTGGGGGATTGATGATTGGATAAGTCTAAGGATAAGGCTTGATTGAATGACCATGAACCCTAAATAGCTTTTTTTTTTTTTTTATCAGTAAAAGTATAATACATTAATTTGTGGTTGGAAAAGTCGGCCCAACAAAATACAAAGTCTTTGATTTGCAAAGGCAAGCCCTCCTGGCTTAAAGAGTGAAGCAAAGAATTATACGATCTACTAATGCAATTAACTTACCAGCATTCAAAATGAGGAAAAAAACTTAACCAAATCAGACAAGATGTTGGAACATTCTCGGGATGGTAATCTTTCTTTCCTTACTGAACGAATTATTTATTGAGCGTCTGACAATAGACTGATTTTCCTCGAGTTCTATCTCTTGGCCAATTCCATAGCAAGGAGTAGGGGCGCTGGCCTCTTCCCGAGATGCATATGTTGTCCCCGGCCTTTGTTTCCATGCAACAATCTGAATCCCGTTTCGGAAGGCCACCCGTACGGCACACGCCTCCTTGCATGACCGTGCTACATCTACCAGAAGATTAATGTGATCAGCCTCTATGCTCATTAGTCATTAGGGCTAAGTTGTTAAGAACATCCATATGATGAGGAGCATGCCTTGAGACCACACAAGCATCATCCTTGTATTGTACACTTACTATTAATTGTACATAAAATAAAAATTGACAGATTAGGAGGTTCTTTCATCTGTAAAATTATGTTCCTTTTGTTCCATAAATTATATAAACTAATGCAACCAAACAATGAAAATCTGTTGAATTTACTTGAACACCATGTTAAATTTTCGCTAGATTTATAAGAAATTGAACTCACATTGGACTTAGTATTTTAGGTTAATGGGCACCCCTGTGTATGCCCATCTTGTATTTTGAAAATTGTCTTATATGAACTTGATACATATTGTATACATAGATGATTTCAAAGCTCTCCTTTCAATAATGGAAAAATTCCCTCGATTTGTTAAGCTAAACAATGGAAAATTGACCCAAAAATATTATCATCCTCTTTGGTTGATTACGTCTAATGGACAGCGCATTCGTTGACTAACAAGAACGCATCATAATTTATAGCAAGCGTGGGAGCTTGGTGATCTGAAGGTTCAGCCTCATCGCCAAATTGATGTATATTCGGCCGATAATCCCCGACGATCGACATCGGGATACCTGCTCCTATGATTCCTCACAAGTATGTAATATGATGTATGATTAAGTAACAACTCTCGTAACTTTTATCGGTTTCGAGATGTATATATCACTTGTGTTACGAATAACTACCAATGAAGACTTTATTTTTCTTAAAACATTTTTTGGAAAGGATGTTTTTTCTTTTCTCACTGTAATTTGATCGCCGGAGATTGCCGCACTTCCGTTTCAATGGCCAATTTCGGAAGAATACCTCGTGCCCTAATTTAAGTATCAGGGTCTAACTCCACCTCACCCTTCGAGACTCAACTTTCTTGCAGGTTTTTCGAGAAGCTACTTGGACCGTCAAAGCCTTAGGGTAAACCAACCAACTCAAGAAAACTCCGAACTAGCTAGCTACCCAAAGGGTCAATTACCAGGGGTTCAGTTGCAAAACCTATCACATCGAAATATAGATCAGAGAAAAATAGCCTCGGTGCAATGACAATGTGTTCGACCTGATACCAAATGATCTTGAGTTTGATCTTACTTGGACCGTCAAAGCCTTAGAGTGACCCAACCAACTCAAGAAACTCCGAACTAGCTGGCTACCCAAAGGGTCAATTACCAGGGGTTCAGTTGCAAAACCTATAACATTGAAATGTAGATCAGAGAAAAATAGGCTCGATGCGATGACAACATATTCGACCTAAGACCAAATGATCTTGAGTTTGATTTTTGTCAATTAATAGAATTGCTCGTGAATTTTATTCTTTTATTTTTTTTAAAGATGTTACCTTCTTTTTATAGCCTAATAAAATAACTATAAATTGAAGGGTCCAATCCGTTGTTCTGACTAAGATATATTACTAGTTTATATCAATTGACTGAGAAATGAGTCAATCGAAAATGGCCAGTTGGTAGTATTTTCTACCAATAATCTATGGTCCTTTGGACACCCCGTGTACCATATAAGTCGTCATCAGAAAGCCCTAGCTAGTCGATACCTTTCCCAGGAGAGATCTACATGACCTAATTTGTATGGATCCACGAATGCACATGCAGTGATGGACCTGGGGAGGGTCTGAACCGTCGAGACTCGAGAGGGGCAGCTGCCATTGACCCTCTAAATTATCGGTTTCGTGAACAGTTGTCTACGTAATTTCTTAATATTTCACAAATTTCTTATATTCATCTCTTAAGGGCTTCGATCCCCCTTGCCCAACCATAAAAGGAAGCTCAACTTGAAAGCAACCGAAAACCACGCGTTGGAAGGAAGCTAGTATTTGTGGATCATCTACATGAACATTATACTATATATATATATATATATATATATATCTCTGCGTGTGTGAGTGAGAGTGAGAAATTGAGGTTGATGTATGTAACGATTTAACACAGAGCTTGATGTATCTGCAACTGCAACGACTTCGACTCAAATACAGAAATCTTTGCTTCAATATTGTTCGGTGAGATTTTACGTGTCCTTTTAATTCCATTTTACTTTTATCCTTCTAGGATCACAAGTCTTCTTTATATTCAAAAGAATATTGAGAGAGAGAGAGAGCTAATTAGTAAGGAACTATACAAGCAAAAGAAAGAGATATTAGACTTCTGAACATGAATGTTATCAACATGATAACAGAGAGTATAGTGCGATACGGGTATACCATGTTGTTGAATTATGAGTTATTATGATAGGACTGCTGATAAAATTGGCTACTTGACCTAGAGGTGACTGTCGTGTTTGCGGGCCTACACTAGTGAGAGGCTACCAGAGACGGACCCGAGTCTATGTCAGTGATTACTGTGCGGTCAGACGCTAACATATTACATCATTTATAATAGTGAATACTATAAGAGACTGTGATCGTTTTTAGTTAAAAGCTTAAGTTATCAAATGGTGGTATTTAATTCTCTTATAAACACATCATCATTCTTTTATATGACCAATATGAGATCTAATACCCCTCTCAAGTATAGTGTGTTAAGAGGTTTAGCCCGTCCGTGATATCATGTTGAATGGTGTACATTGTGAGCGAGGTTGCTAGCTAAGTAGGCAACTGGGTTTAGAAGAGAGTGTCAGGTTTTGCAAGGTTATGGGTCAGTAAGAGATTGCCAACGACGGGTCCAAATTTATGTTAGAGATTGTCATGGTTAAACGCTTACATATTATATTATTGTTAATGGACCCTATTAGAAACTGTGTCCATTTTCACCTAAAAATCTAAGCTATCGGTTGAAGACTTATGTACCCATTACTATTTCTTAATTTGACTGATGTGAGATTTACATGACAGTGATTACGTGGTGTTAAGTAATCAATAAAATTCAGTCATTTTAAAAATATTTTGAATAAAACCTTAAAAATAAAAAAAGAAATAATTGATTCTATAAATTTATGACATCATATCAGAATTGTCACATGATATACCTGTTATATACGAGAATTCACATATGACAGAGCCCTTGATTTTAATTGGTTTTGTTGCTTCTGTATCTCTATTTCGCCTCTTTGGATTCAATTCTTGAATCTATCTCTATTTGGATTCGGTTCTGATAAGTTGGCAATATCCCGACCCTTTATTCTCCTCCTCCTTTTCTTCTTCTACTATTTCCGAGTAGACAGCTTCCCTCATAGCTTAAAATTCAAGAATTGTTGGTTGGAATCAACGTGGTGGTTGTTTGCAGCTGTTGATTTTGCTTCTCTCACAACCAAAACCTGCAGCCCTGTGCAGCCACCTACTCAATGACCAATAAACAAACAAGCTCTCTATAGCCCATTCATAAGCAGCTAGCTAGCTCACTTTGTCATCGTTTGTTGGCTTAATCTTTCCACCAAACACGACCATCAATATATAGTCGATGCAATGACAAGCATCGTACCTGCAACGAAGAATCCCGATCTCTCATGAAACGATCTGTAGGGCATCAGCACAAGCCAATTAGTTCGAAGTTCTTATCCCGGTCATATATTGCAATGATGATGATTTCAAAACTATGATTGTAATGACATGCAATTCCGAAAATTAGAGGTGGGTAACTCGAAAAACCGTACTGGTCTAGGCTTATTCAGCTCCATGGACTGTCGATGAGTGCAAGAATGGCCAAATGCTTGGCGGTGAGGGCGTAGACATGTTGTCCGGAAAAGAAAGCCAGTCAATTAACATAATAAACATATTGTTGAGGACTGTTTTGCAATTAGTGATAAGTGCGGCTAATTTGGGAAAAGAAAAAGAAAGGTGAGAAAAAAATCAGACAAATAATTTTAAAAAAGGGGAAAAATCCAAGATAGGAAGTGGGGCAAGGAATCAGGAGCCTTGCCATCACCCGAATCCCCTTTTTTTCTCATTTATATATGAGAAATCTTTAAATGATTTTATCTCATCATGTGATATGAGAAAATACTATTTAAATTTTGATAAGTGATCAAATTGGTGTTAATCCGAGCAGTTACCTTAAATATTACTGATCAAATCAATTTTATTGCTTTTTCCTCACGTCATTGTGAGATATGACCATTTAAGATTTTTTCAGTATATCTAGTTAAATTTCGAGTCAGATCAATCAGTTAGGTGGTAAAATTATCGCGATCGTGAAATTTTTCCAGTCACGTGACTCCACATTAATAGCATATTTAAGAAAAGGAAACGTCAAACACTTGAAACGGGCCAGGTTGGATGGCGTAGATCCCATTAATGAGCGATTTTATCATTAATAACATGCTTGAATTGGTTTAAGGAGGGAAATTAATTCGGGGATTGGAACATAAAAATCCTAATTGCCAATTTAAAATCAAGAAAATTTTTCATTTCCGCCCCTATAGCGAGTGCTAAATTGGATTAGAAAATAGAGAAAAATTATGCGACTTGTCTAAAGAGTCGAATCTAGTCCAACAAAAAATTTTCGTGACATGAAGAGACACCGTAACATCATCATTCTGTTGTCATTATCCCTTGAAATTAGAGCCATCGGCCAATTCAGTAGCCATCGACGACTGCAGTTGAAGAGGTGATGACCATTGCTGACGATCTTACACCTTCAAAATTGAGAACTATCCCGATCATAAACAAGTCTCTATTTTGAAGGGTTAATACTTAATACCATTATCAGCAGTCATCACCTATTCAATTGAGATGATCGGCTGCTACAAAGTTGATTAATGACCCTGATTTAGAGTAGACTGAGGATAACATTACAGCACTCCATATTTAATTTTTCATTTTTAATAATTTCTTAACATATACTATAATTAAAAATAAATTGATTTACAATTTTTAAATTTTTAATAGGAAAATGTGAAAAAATAACTAAAATGATAAAAGTGTAAAATAATATTGGTAATTATAATAAAAATTAGATAAATATAGTGAAATTAAAAAAAATAACAATGAGAGATAAATTTTTATGACATAAAATTACTATAAATTTTGCATAATACGCAGAATTTTGGTCATATTGGAAGAAAATATGAAGACAATTAATTTGACACGGAAGCCCCCGCATATATTCTTTCGTCACATAGAAGCCCACCCGTCACCACCCTTACGCTATCTCTCTCTCTCTCTCTGTTTCTGCAGAGAAAACATAAAGCCGCAAGTCTTCATCTCCCTCCCTTTCTCTCTCTAGAAAACAGAGGAGGTTTCTTGAAACCAGAGGATGCAGTGATCCTGTCCTGTCCTGTCCTGTCCTGTCCCAATCCTCAACTGTTCATTTTCTCTGGCGGCTGTCGGAGCCACAGTCCACTGAAATGGCTCGGAGCTTCCCGATCGTGTCGCCGCAAATGCCCTTCAGGACCAAGAGGGCTAACCTCTTCTACGTCGCCGCCGTCGCCATCCTCTGCGCCACCTGCTACTGCATCGGGATCTGGTTGAACTCTGTCCCCGCCGTTACCTCCTCCAGGGAAGGCTCCGCCGCCCCCTGCATCCCCCAGCTTCCCCGCACAGTCGTCCTCGACTTTGCCTCCCACCACCGTGCGGAGGACCTCGTCCCCACCGACGAGCCCATTCCCCACTTCCCTGCCTGTCCCTCCAACTTCACCGAGTACACGCCCTGCGAGGACGTCCAGAGGTCGCTCCGGTTTGACCGCGACAGGTTTGTCTCATCGCCCTAGTCAATAGCATAATTCGAATCGTCTGTAGTGTCCTCGAATTGTTTTGCATATTCAGCGAATGTCTGGTCGCCGAAAATGGCGATCAGGCAATATTACGCCGAAGGGATGCCGGAAAATTTTCGATGCTACAGTGTATTTACTATCTCGAAATGAAAGATCCTGTGGGGGCACCGATCTGACAGTTCTCCGGTCATGTTCTAGATCAAATCAGCTCTGATCGACTACAAAATCGAGACCTTTCGATGTTATTACATCGATGAAAAGTCTTACATTGCGATCATGTAACCTGTATTGCGCCAGGTTGATATACAGAGAGAGGCACTGCCCGGAGGAGGATGAGAGGCTGACATGTCGAGTCCCGGCGCCGCGCGGATACAAGGTGCCATTCCCATGGCCGGAGAGCCGGGACAGGGCGTGGTTTGCCAATGTGCCCCACAAGGAGTTGACTGTGGAGAAGAAGAACCAGAACTGGGTCCGGTTCGAGCGGGACCGGTTTGTTTTCCCCGGTGGCGGGACCATGTTCCCTAACGGAGCCGACGCCTACATCGATGACATCGGGAAGCTGATAAATCTCAAGGATGGGTCGATACGAACCGCCATAGACACCGGTTGTGGGGTAAGTATACAAAATCCTCCTCTTACACATATCTAATGACTCCTCTCGAGCTGGACCAGCCGGTTCATATTCTACGTGATGAACCCGCCTGTTAGACATTCAAAGCAAGCACATCCAATTGATTCCAAAATAGAATGATTTTCTTACTACACGCATGGAAATTTAGGATGTAATTAATATATTTAGAGTGGAAAAAAGACGAGGGTTTGCCTTGTAAATCTTATAAGATATCTTTCGATGATTCTAGAGAGAGTATGAATTATATTACAATAAATAAGTAAATAGACATTAATTAAAGCAATTTTGTTGATATTTCTCATTAATTATGGAAAAATAAAATTATTTAAAATTTACTCAAATTTATTATTTAAATCACTATTTCTCTCTAGGTGCATATCCTGTGTTTGATTTAGAGGTTCTTGATTCTATTCTTATTTGTGAAAATTTGATAACCGGCTACTAGAGTAGCCGGTCGGGTTGAACCGGGCCGGGTGGGGGACTGGGAAGAGCAATTAAGATTGACATCATCGTCTTACTTAAAATATGGTGGCTTTCTATTCGGTTGAATTAAAGGGACAAAAACGGAAATTTAATATGATAAATAAGGCAGCTGAGTTGGACTTCCGGGGGGGCGGATGCCCGGAAGGTTTCTTAATTATTAAGAATTAGTTTTTTTTTTCATTTTGGTATTAATTGTTGACAGCAGAAATTAGTAATTGACAAATATGCCACTGTTCTCCCTGATGATTAGTAGGGAAAAAAGTAAATAAAATATGCTGTCTTTATCATGTTATTAATTTAAAAATGGAAAAAGGGGAAGCTGCATAATCATAACCAAGGGGTGAAAATGTAATTCTCTGAAAATTTAGATAATTTGAGGTCTCATAAAATATTTTATGAGCTGGGGAGGGAATTTTGATATGGCAAAAATGTCCAAAACAGTCATGGAAAACATAAATATCGGGCTTTTTTTTTAATTATATTCTATCTGACATTTAAAATTAAAAAGTCCAATAATTTCAGTAAGGTCAATTTCTTTAAAAAAATGTTACTTTTCTCCTGAATAGAGAATATTTTTTTACCAGGTTTGACTTGACTTAGTGCGGACTGTTTGTGCTAAAATTGTAAGATTTATTTCAATTTGCCCCCTCTAGTTTTGTGGCAGTACAAAACTGAACACTTTAGTTTAATTTTGTCTCAAATCGCACACGGCAGTCATTAGCACTCAATAGTCTCCTGGATGGATTTTGAAGTCCCACCCTCGACTTACTATCAAACACAGTCGGGATTTTACCCCGATGTTCTTATATTGAAATCGGAGAAACTAGAGGTGCAAAACCTGAATTTTAGACCATAGAAAATAACATTGCAGTCCCAGTCTAGACTAGTCGGGATGCGACTTTGCACACGAACGTATTCCATCCAAAGTCCATAGCTGTTAATAGCCTCCACCAAATAGAATCATCGACTGATTGTGGATTTGTCAATAACAATCTCGGAAGACTTGGCACCGAGTGTTGGAATATCCGAAAGTCTCAAACATTTCCTTGCGGCCCCCACTGGGCTTTTTTAGTCAACGGGTTTAATTGACCCAGACAGAACAGTCAAAGTCCATGTAGAGACTCTGTGTTCTCTAGTTGATCATCTATTAGAAAGTTCTAATAGAGAGGAGATTTGGAAGTCATGATGCTCGTTCTCGATCCAGAAACTGACAGGTTTCGGTTCAATTCTGATCGATTTTGTTTTCATTGCTAAATCTCGGCTCTAGCCAGTAATATTATGTACTTGCTCTTGTTAATCTCTACAGAACTTTCTGTTCTTGCTTTAGGTGGCAAGTTGGGGAGCTTATCTACTCTCAAGGAACATCCAGACGATGTCGTTTGCACCGAGGGACACCCATGAAGCCCAGGTTCAGTTCGCCTTGGAAAGAGGGGTCCCTGCTCTCCTGGGAGTATTTGCTTCCAAGAGGCTCCCTTACCCTTCCCGGGCTTTCGACATGGCACACTGCTCCCGCTGCCTCATCCCGTGGGGCCAATTCAGTAATTTCACGACCTTATAAATCGAACCTAATTCCACGAGAAGAAGTGTTATTGGATGCATTAGTTATTGGGTCCAAACTGCATTTGGATTTTCTGCAGATGGCACGTATCTCATGGAGGTCGATCGGGTTCTGCGTCCAGGAGGCTACTGGATCCTGTCTGGACCGCCTATTAACTGGGAGAGCCACTGGAAAGGGTGGGAGAGAATGCCGGGAGATCTCAAGTCGGAGCAGGATAAGATCGAGAGTGTGGCGAGGAGCCTGTGCTGGAAGAAACTGATCCAGAAGGGTGACATTGCTATCTGGCAGAAGCCCACCAACCATGTCCACTGCAAGGCTCGCCGGAGGGTCGTCAAGTTCCCTCCCTTCTGTCCTGCTCAAGATCCCGACATGGCCTGGTATCACAACCATTTGCACTAAAGAGGTTCCCTTGTTAATTAACGCAATAATTTATTATTTATTACTTGATACGAGCGTTCGACTCTGTGTCTCCTGACAGGTACACGCCTATGGACACATGCCTGACCCGGCTCCCGGAAGTGTCCGATATCAAGGAAATTGCAGGAGGGGAGCTGGTGAAGTGGCCCGAGCGGCTGATTTCTGTGCCACCGAGGATCCGGAATGGAGGCCTCGAGGGAGTCACGGCTGAGATGTTTAGAGAGGACACAGAGCTGTGGAAGAAGAGAGTCTCGTACTACAAGTTGGTCGACTACCAGTTAGCGAGCAGGGGAAGGTACAGGAACCTGCTGGACATGAATGCTTTCCTAGGAGGTTTTGCAGCTGCCCTTGTGGATGATCCTGTCTGGGTAATGAACATCGTGCCTGTCGAGGCTCCAGTTAATACTCTCGGTGCCATCTATGAGAGGGGTCTCATCGGCACATACCAAAACTGGTATACTTTCTTCGATCTCCTCCTCTCTTTTCACGAACAATCAGAACCTTGAACACCAGTTTTGTAACTGCTGCAATACTTTCTCGAAGGTGCGAAGCCATGTCTACTTACCCAAGAACGTACGACTTTATCCATGCCAGTGGAGTATTTAGCCTCTACAAGGACAGGTATGGACAAGGATGGGTATACCACATGACATATGACATATGTCACAGGCCAATGGCCGTGTAACACGACAGTAAAAAGGGTCACAACAACGTTGATTTTTCTGCAGGTGCAAGATGGGAGACATCCTATTGGAAATGGATAGGATCCTGAGGCCTGAAGGCAGCATAATTTTCAGGGACGATGTCGATGTTCTGGTGAAGGTGAAGAGCATCATCGACAGAATGCAGTACGATACTCGAATCGTGGATCATGAGAAAGGGCCCCACGAGAGGGAGAAGATACTCTTGGCATCTAAACTCTACTGGACGGCAGCAGATGAAAGGCATGGAAGAACCGAAGCCAATTCGCAGAGATAGCTCCCTGTTCCTGCTCTTCCGGAAAATATGTTCCGGTTTTTATGTTTATAGATGATTTAGATGGATTGGACTCCGATTTTTTCTGTACTCACATTTTTTTTGTGTTTCGGTATGAATTATTCATTCGGGAAGGGGGATTCTTGTAGGGACAGATGAACAATTAGTTCAGCAATGATTGAATGGGATCTGTTTGCTTAAGGAATGGCTTTCAGTATACTCAAAGCCCACTTCCTCCGACTTTCAGTGGCTGAACCCAGTAGGATTGAGCTCGGAAATGGATTTGTCTGAAAACGATGTTCGATGTCTCTGAGGTTCATGCTCAAGGTCACCAACAGGCTCCTTGTGAATATGCCTGGCTCTAATTCGAGGTATGAGGAAACATTCTCTTCATTTTCGGCAGCTTCCAGGGGTCTCCGCTTGCAGAAGACACCTTAACAATGCCATTTGCTCCAAGAGATTCATAAGAGATAGAGGATCGAGAAGAAAAAGGGTTGCTACAACCGGCCATTCCGGGATTTTCTTGCTCAGTGCCACCATTTGCATACATGGAAGCCTCCAATCTCCCATATCCTGATCTTATGATTTCATTGCAGGTACAATCTCAGCGTCGTCTTCTGATCTCGGGTTTCAGGTTCGGGTCAAGCACGGCCCCGCCTGGTGGCAAGATCTAGGAATGTGTAAATGGGACAGGTTCTTGAGTCCATTATTTGGATCTCAGACAGAGTCATATGGGTCAGGTGGGGCTGGCTGGCTGGCTGGCTGGCTGGCTTTGTCACATGCAAAAGCTCCCCAGGAAAGTCAGCTCACCGACCCCGTGTACCCCACTCCCAGTCGAAATACACAGTCTACCCGATCAATCATTTAGATACTGAGGGGACTCGAAATGTACAACGATCGGTGTCGGTGAACGCATTTTACGTTCGATGTTTCATACACAGGACGTATCGTATGCGATGCACCTCCTGCTCAGTGCACGAGAGACTGAGAAGTTCGGGGAAGTGAATGCGGCGGAGCCGGGAAATTAGGGACGTAAAACTTTCAGCTGTGTGAGCTGAATTCAAAGGCTTTACCATTCTAGGATGTGCAATAGAAGTGGTGATCCAGCTATTCACTATACAATGTTCGGAGTTTGTATTCGAGCACAAACACATGGACGTATTGAACACTCAGCGCCAAGTAGTGGTCCCATCAATGCAGCACCGAAAGAGGACGGATACAATTAAAAAATGCAGGGTTCTTTTGAACTAGATCTAAGATGCGCACTTTTAACAGATCTCTTTGACAAGTGCACAGAAGGAATTCGAACTTGAATACTAAATTCACTAGACTGATTACGAGTAGATTTTGAACCACTAGAGCAACATTCTCTGAAGTAGGTATTATCCAATTATGTGAAAGATTCTATTGTTCAATTGTTGAATTAATCAAACAAATAAAAATTCTTTTTCTTAGTTTGAAATAGTTAAAGTAAACAATCAGTTTGATCCTAAAATTTATAATGATCCATCAATTTGGTTCTCAAAATTTGAAAACCACTGATTTGGTCATCGTTATTGAATTCCGTCAGCTAATTTGGTTCAGAGTTATAATGTCATTTATGAAGGCTGACGTGAACGCAACATGCCACGTGGCAATCAATAAATAGATAAAATTATTTAATTTCAACTATTCATAACTCGTCACGTGACATGTGATACAAAAAGAAATTGCTCTCACCGTCCACACTTGGATCAAATTAACTGATGAAATTAAATAGTGAAGACCGCACTTGAATCAAATTAACAGATAAAATTAAACAGTAAGAATCAACTTGATACTTTTTAAATTTTGAGTATCAAATTAATTGTTGGCACGTAGTTTACTCGAATATTTAATTATAAAAGCTTGAAGCTGACGTAATTGACCCGGAGGGAAGGAAATCACATTTTTTTTACACTGACAATCACAGACCTTTTGAGAAAGGGTCGAAACGGAAAGGAGAAGGCATTGAGAGTCAACCAAACCTTTTCGGGTGGCCTGGCCATTTGCATTTGTATTTGTATGGCTTCGAAGAGTCCGCATATTATTATTATTGCTCCTCTCTTCCCCTTTTACCCTTCCCCATACCCGAGGAAATATTCACCATACAATACACGATAAGTTCATTGCATAAATCACCTTCCAAATCTGAACACGTGTGCGGAGCAGATAATAAAAAATTATAAAACTTTTACACATGCTAAACTCTGAAAGAAATTTTATACGAAAAACTCGTTGCGTAATACAAAAGCTCATGTTCGCTCATCTCTATCTCCTCTCTGGCCTGTCCTTTTTGCTGCAATCGTTTTAGGGGGTGGGGCTGTCCTTTTTCCCTTTCTGCCCTTTTTATATATATTTTTTAATTTTTTGTTGGTAAGCTTTAATCCTTCAAAAAACTTCAATCCCATTCCCTTTTTGGTTCCATCTCGCAGGGCAAGTACTTGGAGGCGAGTTGGATATGTAAAAGATTCTATGAATCTAATTAATTAATAATTATTTAATGTACTGATGATCGATATTAAATTATTTTAATAGTGGATATTATTAATAAAAAGTATGTTTATGATTTTTTATTATTGTAAAAAATTCAGGGGAATAAAAAATCAATAAAATGAGAAAGAGAATGATCCTGTAATGTAAAGGTCTCGACTTAAATTTCATTCTAAAACTCCTTATATTCATTTTACTTCCTCTTTTTTCTATTTATTTTAGGTATGTGCGTGCCTTTTCGGCACACAAAAAAATACTGATAAATTGAAATGATTATGATAATATACTGATAATTATTTATTTATTTTATGACCATATATGTAATTTAATTGATAACTCCTCCCTCTTCTTCTCTGACTCACTCACTGGAAGCTTTATTTTTTTTTTTCTGAAGTCACAACATGCATTGAACGAGATAAAGCACCTCTTCCTCCTCCTCTCTCTTTCCCACTGTTCCTTCTAAGAGAGTAAGGAAGCTAGGGTTTCTCTTCTCCTTCATCCTCTTCCTTCCAGTCTCAGCACCTTCTTGATTTTCGACTCGGACGGCAGGCAGCAGTCGTCGGTGGAGAGGAAGTTGGAGACATTTGGAGCAGCTCTGTTTGGACTTCTCCGGACACCCTTTTGTCTCCTCATCCTCTCTATTCGGTCAGTCACGGCGCGTTTCCTGAGCTGTACCTCCGGTAATGGCGGAAACCTGGTGGTGCGTGTCGTGAGAAGAGGACGAAAACTGCAAGTGGGGAGGTGAGGGAAGGGATTACTGGAAAGCGCCGCGATTGGAAGTCCGCGCGAGAGTTTGATGAGTCTTGGGGGATTTCTCGACAGCGGCAGCGGCGGTTCAGGAGGGAGACTGGTGGATGGTAGCATAAGCTTTCCGTACAACAGCGGCAGGGACGAGCCGTCCGCCATTAGTATGACCTCTGGTGCAATCGCTCAGCCGCGTCTCGTCGCCGCCCCGTCTCTCGCCAAGTCCATGTTCAACTCCCCCGGCCTGTCTCTTGCTCTCGTACAGCCTTTCCTCTTTCCGTGAAACGAAAAATCTCTTCGCCATTGCCGCTCATTTCGAGCTCCTTTCTTTTTCTTTTCCCCCTTGTGAGGAGTTATGATGATTTTTTCCCCTCTTATGGGGTTTGGCAGCAAACGGGAATTGAGAGCCATGGAGACGTGACCGGGTTGGGGGATGGGAACTTCGAGGCGGCGGCGGGGATGATGAATAGGCGGAGCAGGGATGCCCTGGAACAGGAGCACGAGAGCAGATCCGGCTCCGACAACATGGACGGCGCCGCCTCCGGCGACGACCAGGACGCCGACGACAAACCCCCCAGGAAGAAGCGCTACCACCGTCACACGCCACAGCAAATCCAAGAGCTCGAGGCGTATGATTTCATGCTTCATCCTCTCCTCCTCCGATTAATTTTCTTTTCTTGTGCAATTTTTCGAATGGATTTATTTGGTTTTATGTTTTCTTTTCCAAAAAAAAAGTCTGTTCAAGGAGTGCCCTCACCCCGACGAGAAGCAAAGGCTGGAGCTCAGCAAGAGGCTGTGCTTGGAAACCCGGCAAGTCAAGTTTTGGTTCCAAAACCGCCGCACCCAAATGAAGGTGAAACCATAAGCTTTCATCATTTTTTTAAAATAAAACTTTTAAGGAAAAATCTTGGTGGGTTTATTTCCATCGAAGAAAGATTATGTCCTTGTGCGGTCTAACCGGGATTTTTTTGTGGGTTGATGTTGTTATGGCTGTTGCATCAGACCCAGCTGGAACGACACGAGAACTCGTTGCTCCGGCAGGAGAACGACAAGCTCCGAGCGGAGAACATGTCCCTCCGCGACCCGATGAGGAACCCGATCTGCACCAACTGTGGTGGCCCTGCCATCATCGGGGAGATTTCCCTTGAGGAGCAGCACCTCCGGATCGAAAATGCTCGCCTCAAGGACGAGCTTGACCGTGTCTGTACCCTCGCTGGCAAGTTCCTGGGTCGCTCTGTTATCTCTCCCGGTGGGCCAATCCCACCCCAGCTTCCGAACTCGAGCCTAGAACTTGGGTTTGGCGGGCTGGGCTCCCTCCAGGACTTCAGTGCTGGTGGGATCTCCAGCAGCCTCCCCATCGACCCTCCGGCGAGATCTGCTGCAGGAATCTTTGGGCTTGACCGTTCGGAGGAGAGATCCATGCTGCTGGAGTTGGCTTTGGCTGCCATGGACGAATTGGTTAAGATGGCGCGAACCGACGAACCGCTCTGGATCCGAAGCTCGGAAGGCTGTAGAGAGAAACTGAATCACGATGAGTACTTAAGGACATTCCCACCTTGCATCGGAATGAAGCCTAATGGGTTCGCCAGTGAGGCCTCGAGAGAGACTGGGATGGTCATCATCAACAGCCTAGCCCTTGTGGAGACTCTTATGGACTCGGTGAGCAGCTTTACCAGTTTCTTCCGTTCTCTAAGTTCTCCAATGGGAGCAGTAACATTTGGGTCTGGTCATCTAAGAATTACATCTTCTCTTATTACATGTTGGTTGTGTTCTAATTATAATGTGCTATTCGTTCAACTGACCAGTCTTCTAACATACTCACGTAATGAATATCAGAATCGATGGGCAGAGATGTTTCCTTGTTTGATAGCTCGGACCTCCACGGTCGACGTCATTTGTAGCGGCATGGGCAGCACCAGAAATGGTGCCCTTCAGCTTGTAAGTCTTGACTCTCAATCAAAGACCTTCAGTTCCAGTTGACTGTTTCCTTGGTTAAATTTTCTCTTCGGGTTGAGTTTTCGTGTCTAGATGCATGCGGAGCTTCAGGTTCTGTCACCGCTGGTTCCAGTCCGGGAACTCAATTTCCTGCGCTTCTGCAGGCAGCATGCTGAAGGGTTGTGGGCCGTGGTGGACGTGTCTGTGGACGCGATCCGGGAGACCCCATCAGGCCCTCCGACATTTGTGAGCTGCCGGAGACTTCCTTCAGGCTGTGTCGTGCAAGACATGCCCAGTGGCTACTCTAAGGTAACACTTCCTTTTGTTCGAGTCTATCTTTAATTTCATCTGCTCAGTCACATTTATTCAGGACTCCTTGGTGGGTGTCTTGAATTTCTTCCTTTCTCCTCCTTTGTGGTGTCTTTAATGAGTTCGCTGTAGCAACTCATCCAAAGTTTGGATCTCCCGGTACTCTTAAAGAACCGGTCGGCTCAACCCCCCACGGACCATAATGACAACCCTACTTTCAATTACTCAACACAATTCCTCTCCGGTGGCGCCGACCAGTCGTAAAGTCAAGACTCAAACTTGATACCCCAATAGCCGCGACCATTGCATTTTTTTCCGGGATTCTGGCCTCCCCTAGGAAACTGACCAGACAGAGAGATAGTTGTACCAAGCTGTTCGGCCATTACTCCCTGAATTGCTACTAATGCTTAGAGTTGTCCTAAGAACAAACCAAAATCATTAAACCAGTCTTCCGAAGGTATCTTGAAGACTCCTCTTGGGTTCGACGTTTTCCTCTCTCTCTCTCTCTCTCTCTCTCGGCACCATGCAGTATCCTGGCCAGCTGAAGGCTGAAGCACGCCTTGACACTAACTTGTGGTCTGGTTGGGATCCCTAAAAAAATTTTCGTCGACCCTCCCAGCCTAAGAATCGATTTTGGAATCACCCACATAGGAGTTTAATTAGGAAGCCCCTAGATATGGTAACGCGTCTTCTATTCTGGTCTCAAAATGACAAAATCAATATTTTATTCGTACCTGATTAAGTTTCAACGACTGGGGATTCATGGTTAGCGTTAGAATAATCCCTGCCGTACACTATCAGATCGATGCTCCCCATTTAAGTATACTCTTGAAGTCTCCATTTTGCTCCCGTTCCTGTACAGACACATTAATTTCACAATCCAGCCCTCTGGAAAGCAAAAGCCTTGAATCTTTAATTAGATATGTGTTGGGGGTAGCATTTGAATAAAAAACCAATTTGATGTTTCCATTCCAATCTTTGATGCTGTCTCGGACATCCCCCGTATTCTTTAATCTTCCATAACCATGTGCTGACTTGAGTCCGACCCTATTTTCGTTCATCCTCGAGTACCTCACCACCCCGATTTGAAGCTGATACCCGGCCTTAGCCTGCCTAGGAAAAGAAACCTATATTAGAAGAATTATTGAAGTACTTGTAATTCATACAATACAGTCGCATGTAATTTTGTCTGATTCCAGGAAAGACCCTTGGAGTCAGATCCCCAAGGACTAGGCCTTGTTGTTTTGTGGGCAGCCAAGGGTTTTTACTAACAAATCTCGCTGCTTATCTCACAAAATCAGAGTCTATGGTTCCCTGAATTCCTGCGGAAACTTTGATCTCATTGTCGAATGTATGTTTTTTATGGGCATTTCTTTTATTGGTTTTTCTTTGATTACAAGACAAATAAATGGATATATAAAGTTAGATGAGTAAAGAGATTAAAGGGCAATGAGGAGTTTCATTTATCAAAATCAAATTCATGATGTCTTGAATTCTTGATTACGGATCGAAATTAATACCGATCCAGAACCAGCCTTCTTTGTCGGTGAAGGATAGGAGTCAAGTATCTGCTGCGGGATACTGTTTGTCTCATTGAGCCAGTGCCTCCAGCAACTTTCGAGGTTGTCTCATTATTTTAGCATGGAATCATTTCTTCCCAATAATATTTTTGTATACACACTGAAAGATTAGAAAAGATTGATTCATTTCATTTTGCAACAGTCCAAATGTCCAATTCCATCTCTGCAGGACTGTTGTGGCATTTCTTGCACAGAATGGCGTCGTCTTCTTCCTTTTGTTTGTATTTCACTTTCTGCCCGACAAAATATATATATCTAGAGAGAAGACATATAACCTCTTTTTCAGTGAAATTTCAAGATTTGTTTTTCCCGGATCGTATGTGCTTTGGTGATTAAAAATTAAAAGTAAATGATAAAAGTAAAAGGACAAGAGTATCTTTTTTCACGAAGTAGACCCAAGTACTTGGATAAAGTAGCTTTAAGTTGATAGAAAAAAAGGGGAATAAAGGGATTCTGAGGATGCACCGGCAAGAAACTGCACCAAATGCCCATTCTCGGTGTTTATTATCGAACTAGAAGTTAGCAATCTTGCAAGTAATCTAATTAAGTGATATCCATCTCGAATTAAAGTTATAAGAACTTCCCTGTGCTCTCACTATCGGCAAGTTGTGGACCATTGCCAACCGATTTAGGAAGAGCTTCGGGAAAAAGCCGATTGACCTGATAGCGGCATCAACGGGTGACTAACTGAGCCGATCACCAAAGGACAGTTTGAAATTTGAATCATCTATAGTTTTTTTTTCCGAGTAAATCTATGATTTATCATTTGTTCAGATCATGCAGGGAATGTATTCTGATGGCTGCTGTTTTGCTTTTTACACAGGTAACGTGGGTGGAGCATGCCGAGTACGATGAGAGTCAGATACACGAGTTGTACCGTCCGCTGATAAGTTCGAGTCTGGGGTTCGGGGCACAGCGGTGGGTTGCCACCCTCCAGCGCCAATGCCAGTGCCTAGCGATCCTCATGTCCTCTGTCCCGTCCCGTGATCACACTGGTAATCCCTGTCCCCGAACTTTCTGCTACATCCAATGGAACTCAGAGAGTTTTCCGTGTAATGGCTGTCACATACTAATCATTCAAATATTTATAATTATTTTGTCCTGTAATTTATAACATATGCCACGTGCTATATACCAATTGTATGAAAACTTTTTCGAACTTGGAACCATCAAAACTGCAAAAACTCGAAGGTCACATATGTAGTAACATGGACATGCGGTTGGTGGGCACAGTGATAACAGGGAGTGGAAGGAGGAGCATGCTGAAGCTGGCCCAGAGGATGACGGCCAACTTCTGTGCTGGTGTGTGCGCATCGACGGTCCACAAGTGGAACAAGCTTGGGGCGGGTGACGAGGACATTCGTGTCATGACCCGAAAGAGCATGGATGACCCCGGGGAGCCGTCCGGGGTAGTGCTGAGTGCTGCCACCTCGGTGTGGCTGCCCGTCTCCCTGCAGAGGGTCTTCGACTTCCTCCGGGACGAGCAGCTCCGGAGCCAGTGGGACATATTGTCTAACGGCGGTCCCATGCAGGAGATGGCCCATATCGCCAAGGGCCAGGATGACGGCAACTGCGTCTCCCTCCTCCGCTCCAGCGTATGTTCTCTCGCTCTCGAAAAAGTCATATATAGGGGTACATAACATATCAGCAGAAATTATTGTGAATATTTGACAAATAATTATGAATATTTGATAAATTATATATACGATATTGATATATTAAATATTTGGTCATTCACTCACCCAATAAATTTTTTTTAATTGAAAGTGAAAATCTTATTCTTTTTTGAAAATGCTAGTGATTGGGCTGTGACATTGTTTGTACGCTGTGGTTTTAAGCGGGAGGTCGTCTTCATGGACAGAAATGGTAGAAATGGTCAAAATGACGCATGTGTCCCCGGCCTGTGGGGCCGCTCGGCTTGTCGGGACTCGGATACCGATGGAGAACGTGAAAATCTAGAGGATGGATTTGGGATTTTGGAAGTATCCATCAGGACGGCCTTTTTAGCCTGTAGAGTCAGGTCCCCTCAATAGGAAAAATAAAAAGTCAAAACTGCAAGTTAAAAAGTTAAAAAAAGTCAAAATGTGTAGACAGTTGTTGCCTTTTGAAGGGTAAAAGCGTAAATCCATAAAGGGGTTAGTTGGGTAGTTAGATGCATCTTTAAAAAAATATTTTTTTTATGAATGAAAAATGTTATAAATTAGGATGTTCTATTTTTCTTTAATTATTTTTACTCGTTAAAAGAAGAGAGGTCTAAAAAGTTCACCGGTGGGGTTTGACTCTGTTACCCCTTCCGGGCCTGCACGGAAAATGGCGGGTGGCTGCACACTCCGGCAGTAGTGGCATTCAAGGCGGATGACGGGAAGTCCTAGGTGCAAAGCGGTCATTTAAGGTTGTTTTTTTTTTTTCTTCATTTTCCCTGGCGCAGGCGATGAACTCGAACCAGAGCAGCATGCTGATTCTGCAGGAGACCTGCACAGATGTGTCGGGGTCGCTTGTGGTGTACGCGCCCGTGGACATCCCTGCCATGCACGTGGTCATGAACGGTGGCGACTCTGCCTACGTTGCCCTCCTCCCCTCCGGCTTCGCCGTCGTACCGGACGGCGCCGCCGCGGCCCCCCGTGGTTGTGCCCCTGCCCCCGATGGGGGACAACAGCGGGCAGCCGGGTCCCTCCTGACGGTTGCGTTCCAGATCTTGGTGAACAGCCTCCCGACAGCGAAGCTGACGGTGGAGTCGGTGGACACCGTCAAGAATCTGATCTCATGCACCATTCAGAAGATCAAGGCGGCGCTTCATTGCGAGAGCTGATCGTCACGGACTCATCAAGACCACAAAAAAAGTGAGGCCGAGTCACGGGACCAAGTCTTGAGTGGTGGGGTGGTGAGTCAAGAACGAACCGCGATGGCTGTGGCACTGAGGACCCTGGCAGTGCGGATCCGGAGCCCTAAAGTTGAATCGCACCATGGTGGTTCGGGTATTGACTCGGCTTGACCCCTGGGGAGGTTGGCTGAGGAAGTGAAGATCAATTTGTCAATTTGATTTATTTAAGGAAAAAATATGGGTTAAAAAGAAAAATGTGTGTGGGGGTTTTTGTAGCTTATTAATATTATTAATTAATCTAATTAAAAATCAGGACGTTTCAGTCTTGTTTAGTCTGACGGGGCTTTGTATCGGTCTCTGTCGGGTTACACTGGTAATTCATATTGTAAGAGTTCCACCAATGCATCTTTTTGGATTTTGTGTATCTATAATGTCGTGTGAATGCATTTTGTAATTTGAAAAATCCATCACGATCCAATCCTGTTACCATCGATCAACTGTAAAATTGTAAGAATTAATGAATTTCATGTTTTTTTTTCAGTGGATTCTGTTTGTGATATTATGAAGTTTCAAATCATATACTTTTAAATTATGATAAACTTTATAATAAAAAAATATAATTTATGAAGATTTTGCATTATAATAATTTTTTTTCATCTGGGTTAACAGCTAGCTAGCCACCAGGGAATCGGAACGTGATGATCACGCGCCACCTGTTGGGAGGCAGAAGGCAGAGCGGGCTGAGCCCCCAACTTTTGGCTTCGGAGAATTTAATTAAATGCTGGCCGGAGCAGAGTCTGCTGGGGTTGTGGGGGAGGAGACGGTCGGTAGTATTTAATGCACTGTCCCGCCACTGACGTGCAGTGGCCAATCATCGGCCGACGCGTGGCTGGCC
This sequence comes from Lagerstroemia speciosa, assembly GCA_037672795.1. Taxonomy (NCBI): domain Eukaryota; kingdom Viridiplantae; phylum Streptophyta; class Magnoliopsida; order Myrtales; family Lythraceae; genus Lagerstroemia; species Lagerstroemia speciosa. The sequence goes on along the minus strand of CM075304.1, from coordinate 2,178,520 downwards.
GCCGGGGGTGGGGGCGGGGAGGAGGAACAGTAGCTGACAGTAACGGCGTTTTCTGAAGAGCCTCTGAGTCTGGGGGGAGCGCGGTGATGAATAAGATACGTGGTTGGAGCGATTCAATTATTTTTTATTCAGTAAATTTAAATTTATTAAATCCAAAATAACGATTATCTTTTATTATAATAATATAATTTTGAATCGAAAATTAGGTTGTTGTGCTAAGTCATAATTTATAATTGATAGAATTTTACTTTCTTAATGAACCGAAAGTACTTGATGTCGAAATCGGATATTTGATGAGATGATATGGTCTTTGTCCCACCCGATGCAGGCAAGCCAATTGCCAACCGAAACTCGACCCGCAACACGATGAAGATGGGGTTCGCCATAGATTGCGATTTCGTAGAGCCAGATCGTTGGGCATGTTGTGGGTCTCACCTGGACAGACCTCTCACCGCTCGTGTCGGGACGGGGATATCAAATGGGGAATCTCTACGGAGCAAATATTCCCCGTGTAATACACGACCAGATCGTGTTGTATAAGTTCATCTCAGATTTTAATATGGATAAGATTTTTACAATTTTTGAGAAATGACTTTCTACACCTATCGAGATTTGAACGGTAATTTACACACAAAAAACTCATTACAAACATACGTTTCTACAGAATAATTTTTCATTCTTGAATTATATTGTTATGATTAAACCTAGAGGAGACTGTCGGATTTGTGTGTTTATATTAACTACTGACTTCACCAACGATCAACTCACAATAATATAATTAAATAAGAATTATTGAATTTATATATATATATATATATATATATATCAATCCTCGCGCATCGGAAAAGAAATTGAAGTTTGAGTTGATTGGATAACGCAGGGACTACTTTGAGGTTTTAATGAGAAAATGAGAGGTTGCTTTACGAGCGGTGCATTGAATCAAAGAACGAAAGGTCTTTTTTTTTTGGGCAAAAAAGTTCAATTCGAAAAATTTTCATTGATTTCTTCGAAAGCGATACGTGCGACCATTGAATTTCCCATTATCTGTTTTATTTTTGTCTCATCTTCGCAGCAGAGTGGTGTGCTGTAAAGCTCGTTCTCGCGTAGTTCGATGAGACAGACGACCCAGATTTAAATATTGCTCTGAATAATATTACTGAAAACTCTTGAACTTGTATTTTAAGAATGGACTCCGACAATAAACACATCCAGATCCCACACGCACACACTTAACAAGTCGTTAAACTCCCACACCCACAAATCCACGGAGTGTCGTCATTTTCTTCTCGGTAATCGGAAAGAAATTATCCGATGTTCTGTCAGTGTCATTTCGGGATCAAGAGGGGGCCATCGACGTCTCCATCGGCCAACTTCAAAGGCAAGTGGATCATCAAATCGTGAAGTGGTGGGGGACCGTGACCGTGACGTCCAACCCAAGCCGATGTTACCCACGAGGAGAGCGAGAGGAAGGGACAATGATTACCGTGCATGGTTTGCCATTTCTGGTATGAAACGTAAAATCTTCAATCAAATCCCTTTTTCTCCATTTTTAAGTTTGCTGCTCCGATTACAAAAAAATGTCTCATATATAATATAGAAACACACTGATGTACGTATATGTTCCTTTTCGAGTAGATAAAAGTTGGAAAGATAATGTGAAATGGGATCGAAATCGCTGATGTAGAGGAATCTGACCGGTGACAAGTGGTACATTTTCTGCTTTATATGCGGCACGACAACACAATCCGCGTAGTTTTATCACTGGAAAGGTGTCACTCGACCAGAGTGGCTCGGTGAAGGTGGTAGAATGTCAATTTCCCTTAAGTAAAGTCTCAAGTTTGAATCCTGTGAATGGAGATAATTCGTCTTGGAAGTGTTTTATCATTTCGTGTATCCACCTGATCTCGAATAAGATTAGTCAAGGACCGCTGGGTCTCTAAATAGTAGTGATACAGACCGGAAAAAATGGGTATGCACGAGTCTTATGAAGAGTCCATTTCGTCATTCCTCTCTTATGTTGGACTAATACGATATCTATCATATACCTCCTACCTAGGGCGAGATTGGAACTTGAATTCAACTCTCAACGAGAACACTGATGATGTGAATGGGTCCGGAGTTGCCGAGATGGAGAGCTTTGAGGAGAGGTGTTGTCCTCTTCAGTATCGGTACGACACTAATTGCACGATTTTGTCATTGAGAAGATGCCCCTGTAAGGAGAGGAATAAGCATGCGTCTAATGAAGAGCTTGCACTTGGTCATTTATCTTCGATGCGGGGTGGCTCGACACGACCCTCCAGTCTTCTACCTCTCACAGGTGGATGTCTGATGTCCGTTTCAAGTACAAAACTCGTGTAGACTATGCTGTCTTACCACTTATAAAGTGAATAATACCTCTTGGCAAGATCTTCCATGTCGGTCATTCCGATTCCGTCTGCACAAGACTTGATAATGAGAAATGAGATGTGAGTCAAGACAAGTCAAGTTAATGACCACATATCTAGAGTTATTTACTGTAAGTTTTTTTGATTGGATCTCCTCATCTACACAGTATTATATATACATAACCGATTAATTATATAATAGTATTGACGGGATGTGATATTAGCAAGACTCATAATTTTAAAATTTTTTAATAAATCTTAAAATTAAAAAATAATTTAAAAAATAATTAAATATATTAAATTATTATATATTTTAAAATATACCAATTATATACAAGACTTTCTCTGATAGCACTAGAATTTAAAAATTGGGGAGCGCCGTCACGAGTTTTTAGATAAGGATAAGGCGATCTTATCTAAAATCTTCAACATTTGGACGGTCAAATAATTGACTAACCGGTCGGGCTAGGTTGACCTTTTGGATTTAGCCTGCATATACCTTGTCAGACTTTTTCTCTTTTTAAAAAAAATACATTTTTCAGAAAGAGATAAGAAAAGTTTCACTGATCACGAATATATTTCCGAGCGTTCTTTTTTGTCCTAGAGAAAATATCACGAGACCGCATCCCTCTTCAGATCCGTCGGCGGTGCAAGTTCACGACTCACCCTGGAAGAGATCAACCGGCTCACTTCGCCCATTCGAGCCCTGATAAAGATGTGGAAGCATGAAACCCTGATTTTCTTGGCGACCCAATCGACGGATGAACAGACACCTCGGAATCTCACGATGTAGTCGGCTCTATCAAATCTCACCCTCCCTCCTGTCCATCCTCGTCGACGGAAGCCCGGAGTAGTTCCAACTAGGAGGAGCCGAGCAAGCATGTGGTGAAGAACAAGCCACCCGGGGTGAGTGGGCCGACTTGTCTGGGTTGAGGCCCATAATGTTGGGCTTTTACGAGGCCCATATACTGCTGCGCAATTCAACCTAGAGCACGGCCCACGATATTAGCCCAGCCTCTTCTGGCCGTGAACATTGGGAGTTTGAAATGCAAGTTCCCGTCAATATGGGCTTGATTTGGGCCTACCACTGGGCCGAAGCCCTGCCCTTTTTGGACTTGATTTGTTTAATTGACCAGTGTATGAACTGAATCATTTGCGAACCGTCTCATTTCATTTACACTCATCTTCCTCGATGCTATTCATTGTTTCTTTTACTGATTTTTTATATAATTTTTGATGCAATAAAAATTTTAATAGTTTCTTGTAAATAAATAAATAAATAAAACGAACCTGAAAAATTTTATGCTTTTTTTTTTTGGGTGAAAAACTTTTCCTCATTATTTGCCATTTGGCAAGAAACGGGTCAAAGAAAGAACAGTCAGATCAGCCACCCGAAAAAACCGGGGGTACCGCGCCCACAGAGAGTCCCTGCAAGGGCATCGCGGTAAAATCACCTCCACTGCGGATGCCCCAGCCGTTCCACCGTAGGATCGAGCTGAGGTGGCGACGAATAGACGGCCATGAATCGGAGTTTTGCTGGAACCTGTGACCCGGTGGCATGATTGATGGTCCAACTTTGACCAGACAAGAGAGAGAGAGTAAAGATTGCACTTTGCAGAGGAGGATAATAAAGATTCAGAGGTTCGATGATCGGAGAGAGAGACGGAGGCTTTGGGTGCGCGGTTGTGTAGTCTTTTTTCTGGTTCAGTTCTGTTCTGAGAAGAGGTTGTGGAGGAGGAGGGAGAGGGAGGGAGAGAGAGGGAGTTCTCCGATTTCACGTTCTCCCCCTCTCGTCGGAGGGGTTGAATCTCCTTCTCCTCCTCCTCCTTGTTCTTCTGCTCCATAACTGTCCTCCCCCTTTCCATTAATTTCTGGGGTTGTTATTTTCTGTTGTCTTTGTTGGGTTTCTGTTGAGAAGATTTGGTTTCCGTTACTGGTTTGGAGCTGGAGCGAGGATGAATATGATGCTCCGGATCAGGAGCGTCGCTTCAGGTCGCACCTCGATTTCGTCTGATCCTGTGAGCATCTCTCTCTCTCTTTCTCTCTCTCACACTTACCCTGCCTCTCTCTCTGTTTATTTCCATCCTCTCTAGCCTCCGATTTGCGATGCAATTGGTTAAGTTTGTATGTGGCTTTTCGATTGTCTTCCGATCAGGCTTGTTTTCATGGTTGCGAGTTGAATCTTCATCGTGCTGGGGAAGGTTCGATGCTTTTGAATTCTACAATCTCGGCTCCGGTTGTAGTGTTCTTTGTCTTTCTTGATTGACGTCATTGCGCTGTTCGTTACTATAGCATATCATTTGAGCTAGTATGAATGTTTATCAATCTTACGTTCATTACGTTTATCGAAATCTTAAAGCATGAATTGGTTTGAAAGCTCCTCTGCTTGCCTTTTGGAGCACCGCCATTTTTCTTTGGTTTCCCATGGTTTTAAGCCGATTTGATTTTTCAGCATCTGTTCATCAAAATCCCTGCTTTGCCTTAGGGAACTGTGGCATCCACATTTTGCTTTTGGTGATGTATATGTACTTTTACCTCTGCCTTTCGACTGGTGGAGATATTGATGGATTGACAGAAGCTAAGTGGACTTAAGTTTTGATTCCCTGTTACTTTCCTATCAAGCTAATTTATGTTTCATTGTAGGCTGGGGATTCTAGCTCAAAGATAACTAAATTTGATCAAGAATTGGAGTCAAAGGTCAATAGGGAAGCACATTTAGTCAAGAGAGGTGCCACTGGTCTGGAGCAGCATATGGCTTCTACATCACTGGACAATGCAACAAGCACGTCCCACACATCTTCATATGCCAAAACTGGTGCTGTTCGGATTCATCGGGAAATTCCTGGAACAGGAATCAAAGATGACAAATCATCAATGCATGATGAAAAGGTGCTACCTCTCTCTTTATCTTATTCCTTAGAATGCTACTAAGCTATGCAAAATAGAATTAATCATGGACTAAACTTTGTAAGAGTGAGAAATGAGAAACCTTTAGGGGTAACACGAAGCCAAATTTTTTAAATTGAAATTACATTTAGACCTGAATTTACCTTTTGACAGAGAGTGTTATTGTCACACCTTTTTATGTGTGTCAAAGATACATTTTGGGCTAATACATTTGGATACTGATGGAGTGGCATATATCTCACTGAAAGTTGCAGGATGCAGAACCAACTATTGTGAATGGAAATGGAGCTGAAACAGGTCAGGTCATTGTAACTAAAGTGGGCGGTCGAAATGGTCAACCCAGACAGGTATGACAATTTTCTGTTTGGAGTTCTGCTATTGACCTTGTCAGATGCGAAAGTGTTGCCAGTCTTGCCTAGTTGTCAATCAATTTTTTCTCAATAGGAGTTATGAATTATGTTCAGTTTTCTTTTATTACTGTTAATTTGGTTTGTTGTTACTGGATGTCGCTCGTTAACATTCCTCTACAGGATCCTTTTACTTTTTGAGGTCTTGATTCCTAATTTTTTACGGTTTCTTTTTTACAAGTATGAGAAACAATTGTTTATGGTATCCTATTTAGAAGTTTGGGATGCTGACTATGTATTCTTATTTGCACTCCAGACATTATCCTATTTGGCAGAGCGTGTGGTTGGGAATGGCTCCTTTGGTGTTGTATTCCAGGTATTCTGCCTTGGTGCACATGCTTTCCTTCTGTAAATTTTTTGTTCTTCAGTTCCTTGATCTCATATGATATATATTTTGCAGGCCAAGTGTCTAGAAACCGGCGAAGCAGTTGCCATTAAGAAGGTGCTGCAGGATAAGAGATACAAAAATAGAGAACTTCAGATTATGCGCGAACTTGATCACCCCAATGTCCTACAATTAAAGCACTGCTTTTTCTCTACTACCGAAAAGGATGAGCTATACCTTAACCTTGTTTTGGAGTATGTATCTGAGACAGTCTACAGAGTTTCAAGGCAGTATGTCAAAATGAACCAACATGTCCCCATGATTTATGTGCAGCTGTACACTTACCAGGTAAAGATATATATTGTAATGGGGAGCTGTTTTGACAATTTTACTTACTTCTAACTTGACATCCTTGGCTGCAGATTTGTCGTGCACTGAATTACTTGCATAAGGTCGTCGATGTGTGTCACCGTGATATTAAGCCACAAAATCTATTGGTAAGATATTTTCATGCTCTTATATAGATGTGATTTGTCTTCAAGGGATTGCAGTAATACAATTCCTGTACCATACCATCCTTAGGCATAAAAAAATGCTCCTTATACACTGTGCATTACGTTTGTGAAGTTCTGTTACCTATGTTATTTCAGGTCAATCCTCACACTCATCAATTAAAAGTGTGCGACTTTGGCAGTGCTAAGAAGTTGGTAAGTTTATTATAGTTGACACTCTTCAAGTTTATTCCTTAATATGTGTTGTTGCTAAGGAGAATTTGTGTATAATGCCAGGTACCTGGTGAACCAAACATCTCTTACATATGCTCACGGTATTATAGGGCCCCAGAATTAATTTTCGGGGCTTCAGAGTATACTACTGCTATTGATATGTGGTCTGCTGGGTGTGTCCTAGCAGAGCTTCTTCTAGGACATGTAAATATCAATTACTCTTTCCTTTTCTATAATTCAAACCAAACTCACAATTGTCTTGTAGTAAATGGTGTATCCTAAGAAAATTATGTTGTGTGACATCATACCTGTGCATTTAGTTGTACCCTCTTAGTAATAGTTTTCCTTGGTTTTGTTGGCGCTCTGCAGCCTCTATTTCCTGGGCAGAGCGGTGTCGATCAGCTAGTGGAAATCATAAAGGTTCATACTTTGCTTAACCTTTTGTCCATGTTGTCCTTCAATTGTTTTTCATTCCCTGCAACTGATTTTAGTTGTCTGTCATGTTACTTCTGTGACAGATTCTGGGAACACCTACTCGAGAAGAGATCAAGTGCATGAATCCCAACTATACCGAATTCAAGTTCCCCCACATCAAAGCTCATCCTTGGCACAAGGTTGGTCAAGTTAGAAGCTTCTGCGACTAGTTGACACCTGAACTGTGTTTTCAGTATTTTTATTATTATTAATTTTTTTTTTGGTGAGTATTGTTAGTTTTAATCTCGCTTAATTCAATTTCCAGATATTTAACAAAAGGATGCCACCCGAGGCAGTGGATCTTGTGTCAAGGCTGCTTCAATACTCACCAAATTTACGCTGTACTGCAGTAAGTATTAATATGAATTCTATGAAATAATCATCTCAAACTTCCCAGGCTGTGAATGCTGTGATATTTTATGAGAAATTACTGAACTTTGCTGTTCTATCTACTATAAAAACTGAAATCTTCTTATATTCTGCTTTTTTTAGCTGGAGGCTTGTGCACATCCATTCTTCAATGATCTGAGGGACCCGAATGCATCCTTGCCCAACGGGCGTGCATTACCCCCTCTGTTCAATTTCACTGCCCAAGGTAAGCTGATTCTTTACATCCATTCATGCGTACCAGGAAAAAAAGGACTATTACTCACCAGCTCTGGACCTTTTTAGCGATATGTGCATCTAATTGTTAGTTTTCCTGCTGACAAGATGTCCAAGTATTTATAGAATGAAAAGAACTTGTATTACGAAAGCACCTTTGATCTTCCTGGATTTTCATGAGTACATTCCTCAGAATTAATCAGCAACTGCTTTCAGACATGTCACCTTGAGCTTAATGGGACAGTTGGGCTATTATATCATGAAATGTAAAGCTAAAAAAGCAGAGACATGTAGTTTTAGGCTTTGTTGAGTCCATTCCCCTCTCTGAGAATCTGCTGTGACAGTATTAATGTATTTTTTGTTACAGAATTGGCTGGTTCATCTGTTGAACTGCGTAACCGTCTTATTCCGGAGCATGTCAGGAACTGAGTCTTCTGCAACCGATAACAATTCAATCTCAACATCCCTTGAATTTTTTTCCCGGGATTCTTTGGGTCTCTTGGTCAGTACATTTTGATTTACCCGTCCCTTTCAGCCTCAACCCATCCACCGAGGCCAGCATAAGAATGATGCATTCATGGAGAAGAAGATGACGGGGTGAGGTTCCGGAAACGAAAAATATCATCAGCTGCTCAAGTGGGTGTTCTCGTATACGTCTTAATGGGGAATGCCTTTCTTTCTTCCTCAGAATTTTTACATGTCTTCGAGTTTTCCATTTTTTGGGGTTAATCAAGCAGTCACTTGTCAAAGCTGTTGCGATTCTTTTTGTTATTCCAACCATTTGTAACTAAATCAAACCAGATGAAAGATTATTCAGTACATCAGAGATTAAAATCCCACTGCGATTCTTCAGCAGTAGATATGTTCCTACCAATAGAAAGTTCTCCTTTTGTGAATCTAACTCTTTCCGATAAAAGGCAAGACTGTGAGATGGGCAAACTGCAGTTTCAGGATGCAGTACATGATCGAACAACGGTTGAAATAATTGACATTACAGCTTTGCATTGGCATCTTTGGTGCAACCAGGAGCTTGTCTCACTTCAGGCTTTAGCCTGCAGTATATCAAAATCTCCTAGTTTAGCAGTTTCCTGATGTTCTGTATCAGTGTAAAGCATCTTTGTTTACTTAAGTTCCGGCACATGATAGCTCCCCTTTCTACTCCGAGAAACAGCTTTGAGATTTCTCTTTCGATTCCCTTTTCAGTCTCCCTATTCACTCTCAATGTGATTCTCGAGGCACTCCCTACCTTCTTCATTGTTGCTGGGTCACTCACCGAGAGATTACCTCTTTCGTCTCACACCAATCACCGACTGTATTAAGCTTTGTGAGTTTATGCTTCAGCTTGACATAAACCCTTTCCCTTGTCACAGTAATTCCCACTTACCATCATATCCAAAGGAGGAAAAGTACCCTTGGAAGCCTCCAATAGACTTCTACTGATTGCGCCTGTGGTGGTGCCAGAGAGCAGCAACTCTTTATTTTCTTTTCTAGTTGACGATTCCTGTGGAACCAAACAGAAAAGGAAAGTTGGGAACAGTTGAAGAATAAGCTTGGGAAAATTCTTAGAAAAGGGACCTTTTGAACTCGATCCTGACTATCTGCATTCTAGGTTCATGTGATCAGTAATGCTATGCCACGGACAGCACATATTTACCTTTAGACATTTTCGTCATTAGCTCCAATTTGATCACTGAAATCTAAACTAGATTCAACAGCCAGTCTCCTTACCTGTACCTGTAGAAAGAAACAATAGAAAAGGCACCAGTAAGATGCTCGTTGCTAGATTGAATCCAAAAGGGCATTTATCAGAATGTGGCTCCTCCTAGAATTGTTAAGCACCTTATGCTCGATGGAATAATCTCCGTGGATCAAAGACACTCCCTCACCCCCTCATGAACATATAAATCAAGCATATCATGATTGGTGAAAAAGCCTCTCAGTCCCGTATATTCTGATCAACAAATTTGCCTAACTTGTTGAACAGGAAGTCACCTCTATGATCTGCGCCAGAATCCAGATTAGTATGTGGCTTTTCATATGGAAGTTTCAACTATTTTGTTTTTCTACCTGCAGGCTCCATGTTTTCCCAAGCAAGCATGGAGTAATCTCCCTCCTGAGTAGTAAACCCTTCCATGACATCTGACAAGTACCCATATGACAATGTAAGCAAAACTTGCAAAAGTGTGAAGAATTTAAATGGAACCAATTTCAAACCTGATACCCTCAGCTCAGCAGCTTATTGCAGATGAACTCGAGTCAATAGGTCAAGCAATATAAGGGCACATGGTTTGTCTGAAAATGAACCAAATAATGGATTATAACAGATGCATTCCTTATATCTAGCCAAATAAAAAAACAAAGATGCATTCCTGCAAATGATCGGAACCCATGTTAGAAAAAATAGAAGCTGTCACTTAATATATAATACTTTTTCTCCTGTGCTGCCCCATGTTACAAGTCCAGGGAGAAATGCTTCTAAAATGAATTCAGATACATATTTCTGTATTAACTAATGATAAAAACAACCGAAGTAAACTGAACTTGAAAACAGGTTATTATTGACCTTCGCATTGATTTAATTAACCAATTTTTGAGTTGCTGTTGAGGAAGGATAACTGAAATTAAAAAGAAATGAAAAACTTAAACTGTTCATAATATAGGAAAGAAGCAAACATCAACTGAAATTTCGAGGGTTATGTGAGAAAGTCAGAAATACAGAACGGGGAAGTGAAAATTGTTTGGCTGCCAGGATATGAGGGGGAGAAACCTGTAACCGGAGCTATCTTTTCTGTAATCTTTTTGAAGCAAAAATGTGAACAACCTGACTTACCATTCTCTTCACCAATAATCCCCACATGAACATATTCCTCCATTGAAATGGTGGAAACAATTCAAATCCCTTAAGATGATGTGCCGATCGAAGACTGTTGATATGAACTTCATAGCACTGTGACAATCCCCACAAACTCTAAGGTTCTTAAATACCCGAATTGGTCCTCCATGAGGTACAACCAGAAGTCCAAAAGCAACAGCCAACTTCTCACTGTGGTAAGCGAGTCCAAGCTCCTTTCCCTTCTCATCAACATCATGGAGTGCAAAGTTCGTGTCAGGAACATAACCAGCTTTCTTGATCAAAATCATGACTTCATCAACCTTCGAGTATATCTCTATCATCCTTGAGTGAGCTCTGTCTTCTGAGGTGAAGGTGTGGACTTTGCTGTTAAACTCCATCCAACTAAGACCTGGCTCCTTAGTGATTCCTCTAGATTTCATCATCCTCCGAATCCTTGCGGCATCTTCTGATCTATTAGCTGAAAAGTACATATTAGCTAGGAGAACATAAGGCACAGCATTCATGGGTTCCAGCAGAAAAAGCTTCTGTGCTGCCCTCTCGCCCATGTCCAAGTTATTGTGGGCCCTGCATGCACCAAGAATAGCCTTCCAGACAGTTGCATCAGGCTCCACATCCATTCCATTAAGCAATTCTTCTGCTTCTTTCAGTCTTCCTGATCGCCCAAGTAGATCAATCATGCATGAATAGTGTTCTGGACCAGGCTTTATTCTGTAAATATGATCCATCAAGTCAAAGTATTGACGACCCACCTCCACTAGACCTGCGTGGCTACATGCAAATAGTACTCCAATGAAAGTGACATAATCGGGTTTCATCCCACAAGAGATCATCTCATGATAGCAATATAGGGACTCTTTTGCTTTCCCATTTTGAGCATATCCAACAATCAGAGCTGTCCAAGAGATCACATTCCTAATCTCCATGGAATCAAATATTGATTTAGCTTCTTCAATGGATCCACATTTTGCGTACATTGTCACAAGGGAGTTATCTACAGAAAGGGATGACCCAATGCCTGATTTAATTAAATCTACGTGAACTTGTTGGCCAAGTTCTAAAACTGTCAACTCGGCACAACAACTTACGATGTTTGAGAGAACTATTTCATCTGGATCAACTTCTGAGATTCTTAGACCACAGTACAATCTAATGGCTTCTTCATAATAGCCATTAAACGCATAACCAGTGACCAGAGAAGTCCAAGAGATCACATCCCTGCCAGGCATATTCCCGAACACTTCCAACGCAGAATTCATATTATTCTGCTTCGCATACATGTCAATAAGAGCATTGCCCACCAGCTTATAAGCCTCAAAACCATTTTTTATGATCATGCAGTGGATGGATTTCGCAGATTGTAAATCCTCAGAGGAGGCAAAAGAGTTTAGGATAGATGGATATGTAAAATCGTCGATCTTTATGTCTCTTTCATGCATTTTCTTAAACAAGGATTGAGCTTCCTCTAAGAATCCATGTCTAACAAAACCAACAATTATTGAGTTCCAAGATACTACATCATCCACCTCCATCGTGTCCAATAAAATCTTAGCACTCCCCAAGTTCCCACATTTTGAGTACATGTCAATCAGGGCACTCTGAACAAATGTGTTAGTCCCAAAACCGCTCCTTATTACGCAACCATGGATCTGTGCCCCAAAATCACTAGCTGAAACTGCTCCCGAAGCAGTCAAAACACTTGGGAAAGTATACTGATTGGGTTTAATCCCATTTGAAATCATGTCCCGGAAACACTTCGTTGCTCCAAATCCATCACCATTCTGAGCGTACCCTGTTACCATTGCCGTCCATAGTACAGGATTAGACTTCTCATGGACTGTCTTAAATAAATACTCTGCCGCCAGAATGAGCTTGCACTTTGCATACATGTCCACAAGACCAGTGACCACAAAATCGTTACAGTTGAAAGCAGTCTTTATTGCGTAACCATGAATCTGCTCCCCTTCTCGAAGTAAACCCACAGTCGAACAGGCTCTGAGAATGCTTCCCATGGTGAACTGGCTTGGTTGTTGGCCCTCCATCTGCATTTGGCCAAACAGCCGAAAAGCTTCACCCTCGTGCCCGAACCTGGCGTACCCCGAGATGAGGGAAGACCAAGTGATGGAGCTCTTACTTGGGGCCACCTCAAAGAGACTACTTGCTTCAGCTAACCTACCCGAGCCGGCATAGGCCCCGATAATAGTATTCCAGCTGTATTCATCTCTCCTCGGCATTCCATCGAACAGTTTCCGAGCATCGTCTAATCTCCCAGCTCTAGACAACTCAAGGAGATTGCAGTTCGATCCATACACGGAACTCGCTGTATTGACCAAGTTTTCCGCAGAAAACGCAATTTCTCGCGGACGTGCCGGTAGAGTAAAGCTCAGGAAACGTGGGTTTCCTCTTAACATCATCCACACTTCTAGTTGATTCCTTTCTAAGATCTCAACTTTCCCTCATTTTAAGAACTACTAAAGTCGTTAATGAAGAGGGAAAGTTGTGAAGAAAGAGACTAGTATAATCGGTATACCCTTATTCAGTGATCGTTCGATCTCACTCATAGAACTTATATCTCTTTTATCCTTTCTTCCTTTTTACCAGCGTAGAGCCGAAGAAAGGGAAGCTCCGATGGCGGGAGCTGCCATCGGAGAAATGAAAACAAAACCGAACTCCGACAAGCCGGCGAATTCTCTTCCCGTAACGGGCTCATGACTCCAGGCCTAAGTGAACTTCTTCGGCCCAACTAACAATTCTTCTAGTCGGCCCATTTTAGGCCCATTAAATATTTCATGGGCCGAGCTCTGGCTCTAATGGCGGCGGGAGGGAGCCGGAGATCAAATCGGCAGGAAGTCCGACAATGGGACACGTGTACATTGATTACGGGCAGTAGAGAAATTATTCTTCGCAGGTGCGTCCGTGGGACTGCGCGATGGCGAAAGCGATTTCCGTCTTTATCCATTCCCTACTCATTCGCAAATTCGCGCGCGTACCAAAAGTGAAAAGTCACTCGCGGTAAAAAAGGAATTTCTAAATTATTTCTTAAATAATTTATTCATATAAAAAGAATATGTGATATCTACCGCTTTTAAAAAAAATTACAAATATATAATTAATCTTCTATTATTACGTGTGAAAATAAAGATAGTCAATCTTTTAAAATTCTAAAAATACTATTAATAAATAAATTAGTGAAAATAATGACTAAGTGAAATCGTAAAATTATTTTTAAAATTATAACTACAACTAATTACACTCTAATTTTCTTTTTTCTAATTATATATTTTATTTTTTATTTTAATTATTGTAGAATATAAGAAAATATGTAAAATAAAAAGTAGAATTTAAAAATCAACTATACATTTAACAATTTCATGCATAGCAGTTCGGGTCTAGTAATCTTTTCTTATTTTACACTCCGTAACATTTGGACTTATGTATTTAACTGTAAACATAACAGACATATGAACACTCAACCCTTTTCATTGGTCTCATCGCCGCAATCCATCGGAAATTTAGTGCAGTTCAAAAGTTTGACATCTTTCAACTCCAGTCCAAGTTTAAAGATGGCACTTCTGGCGAATGTTTTGGCACAAATTTGTAGAGAGAATTCAGCCATGTGATTTTGGATTCACATAGAATGAATGATATTTGAGTTGAGTAAATATTCGGTGTGTAATACACAACGAATTTATTTTACAATCCCTCCTGAATCTTAATATGTATAAAATATTCAGATATTAAACTTACTTAATAAACTCGTTATATATTATACATTTTGGATAGTTACTCGTATAAGTTAGATTTGGATTAAACAGATATTATATAGCTTTCATTGAACTAAGACGGATGCAGGAGCGCCACATGTCATCTTATGACTGTGTGAATAAATAAAGCTAAAAAAATTATTTTAATGATATAAATAAATAAATAAATATCTAGCAAAAAAAAAGATATAAATAAATAAATATTAATTTTGAGGTAAAGAAATCCCTTCCGCCCTTTTATTCCGACGACGGAGCCGATAGATGGTGACCTCAAAGAGGTTCACTCGTACCCTCCAATTCCATCTTCTTCCATCACGCGCTTTGGTGCAGACCAGGAAAAAGCTCAGTACTCTCTCGTCTCCTTCCTTCCTCCATTGAATTCAAATTTCAACCCGACAGAAACCTAATTCAAAATCCCCCCACCCCGAATTTCTCCCTCTCAGCTGAGCAGCGCCCCCGGGTTTGCGGTGACCCAGTTCATCTCGCAATCAGGTAATGCTCCTCCTGGACCTGTTTCCGAGTTTCTTTGCAGCACACAGACACATGGGGTAGGCTTGATTTCGATTCTTGGTGGCCGGAAATATCTGTGTCGTGCCCCCTGATGGCGATTGGATCGATTCTCGTCAGCCCCAGTTAGCCGGCAATCCGGGTATGTTCGCTAATCGCATGAATTTTCATGTCTAGTGCTGGTGGCATGGTTTGAATTGGCCCTCACGAACCCCAGTCAGCTCCTGAGACTGCTGAGATTGTTCAATTCATCGGAAACCCGTCACGACCGGATAGTTCGGATAGCCCGTCTGTTGCCTGCCCGCCTGTTTTCGCATCCAGTTGGCTCTGCGAATGCCACCGTCGTCACCGCCCAGGCCAGTAGCTTCCCTCGCCGATGCAGTGGACACATCCCCGCTCCTCGGCCACTCTGTGGCCGACCACCTCCTCCGGAGCCGCCGCTTCCTCCGCCAACCAGTTCCACCGCTCCGTGGGACAGCTGCCCAGCTCCTACGCCGAGCAAGTGGGCGCCAGATGAGCCTCAGGGAGCCCTCCATGCAGGTCCGCGAGAATGCCGCAGAGCAGCTTGAGAACCGCCAGAGCGACTGGGCTTACTCAAAGCCGATTGTGGTTCTTGACATTCTTTGGAACTTGGCCCTCGTGGGAGCAGCCTTCAGTATATTGATTCTGAGTGTGGATGAAAGTCCCGATGTGCCTCTGAGGCTTTGGATTGCTGGGTATGTTTTCCAGTGTGTGTTTCATATGGTGTGTGTCGTAGTGGAGTATGCGAGGCGCCGAAGAGAGACGGAATATGCAGTGTTGGAGAGGAGTGGCGGATGGGGCAGTGGGGACTTGAGTCCATATTTGAATTCCAGTTCAGTTTCGGGAAGTGACGAAGGCGATTCCGAGGATTATGTGACAGAGACAGAACAGCATCATGATTACGAAGAAACCAGGTTTTTGCAATGCCCTCATGACTTTTAATCATCTTTGCTTTTCCAAGTTAAAACATTATACTAAAGCTATTTAAGGCGGGTTCCTCATAATTACATATTGGTTCCAACAACATAAGATTCTGTCTGGAAATCATGAGGATAACTGGAACTTTTTGTTGGTTGGGATAGAATGCATTTTGTATAGTTGCAATAGTTCAGTAGCGAAAAAGCAGCTCATCAAAGTAAAATCCTTGTCCCGGGTATCATTTCCTTTGACAAGATGGTATCTCGTGTCATTTCTATAAATGCTTGATTTTGTAGAGATGTTTGCTGCAGTGTTGCCCACTGTATATCATAGGATCTTTCACATTGCAAATCGTAAAAAGTATGTTTAACTTGAACCGTGCATGCTCCATGTAGTTTGCTGTTTAATAGTTTTATCTGTATCATGTGGCAGTATCACAAAGCATCTGGAATCTGCAAACACTATGTTTTCATTCGTTTGGTGGATCATTGGGTTCTACTGGGTTGACGCTGGTGGGCAGGACCTAGGCCAGGATTCGCCTCAGCTTTACTGGTTTGTTATCGGTGGAACAGCTCAATGCAAAATGTCTCCCTTCTTTATGCTCTACATGCGCTCTGTGCAACCTCCTTTTGATTGCTTCTTATGGTTATATCTGCAGGCTGTGTATTACATTTCTCATTCTTGACGTGGTCTTTGTGGTTATCTGTGTTGCTATTGCTTGCCTCATTGGTATTGCAGTTTGCTTCTGTCTCCCCTGCATAATTGCAATCTTGTATGCTCTAACTGATCAGGTAGCACCGATCACCTGCATCTCTTCATCAGTTTTTTACTTTTGGCACTTGGTTCCGTAAATATTGTATCCTCCAGTGATATTCAATGTCTTAGTTGCTCTGCTCAAGTAGAACTTGGCAATCATATCTACAACCTATGAACTGGACAATTTCTCGTGAGAAAAGCATTCAGCCATAACCTTTCTCTGAGTAGTGTAGGCTCTGACCTTATATGACAAATATGAACTTAACAGTATAAAGCTGCATTGTGCATCTCCTTGTTTTGAAATCTGGTTTTATTGAAAGACATGCTCTTTTTGGATCAATCAGGAAGGTGCAACACAGGAAGATATTGATAGGTTAGCAAAGTACAGGTTCCGGATGTTGGGAGACTATGAGAAAGTGAATGGAGATATTCAACCTTCTTTTGGTGGGGTGTTGATAGAATGCGGCACCGACACTCCCACCGAGCATGCCCTTTCCCAGGAGGATGCTGTAAGTTACGACTTTACCACCACCTTTTCTCCCATCTTTCTTCAACTGGTATTTATCACAATAGCTCCATCTTTCAACAGCATTTGCCTCTTCACCTTCTCCACCAAAGTACTGTCACTGATTGAATTTGTAATCATCTTTTACCTTATGTAAATCTTCCATCTCGGAATCCTGTGCTTCTAGGCCTGGCAAAACGTGTCGTGTTATGTTTAAACGTATTATGTGAAAAACTTCTAAACCCGTACAGGCTTGTTTGTTTTGTGGATCAAAATTGTCAAACTGGATACCACCTGTTTAATAACGGGTTGACAAAACACGACACTGTTAACCCATATAATTAAACGTGTTTAAATATATACATCTAGACATGTAACGAGTCAACATGTTTGCCTGCATAAACAGGTTAAATGGGTTAATAAGTTAAATATATATGTTGATTATATTTAGCTAAACCGGTTTAATGGTGTCACGTTTATTTATATGTGTTCAACCCATTTAGACACAGAACTTGTTAAAACTCAATTTGAACCTATCTAACTCTATGTCGTGTTAAAAAAAAAAAATTGCCGAGCTTACTGCTTCTATGGCTGAGATACTCATTCTGAAGCACAAAACGTCGTAATGTACAATCTCAGCAGAATCTAACAAAGAAAACCTTGTAGGAATGTTGCATCTGTCTCTCTGCTTACGAGGATGGAACCGAACTTCGACAACTCCCATGCCGCCACCATTTCCACTGCGCATGCATCGAGAAGTGGCTCCGCATCAACGCGATATGCCCCCTCTGCAAGTTCAACATCCTCAAGCCTCAGAACTGTAGCAGCAGCGAAGCAGTATAATATTAGAGGTTTGCCCTTTATCCCGTATCTCCACTGTTGTGAACTCCGCACTTCCTCCTCAGCTCGAGCACATGCATAGAGATATGTTCACTGCATAAATTGTAAAGAGCGCCTGTAATGTATCTTCCGCTGGGAGATCATAAGTTGAAAGTCTGTGCCAGTACCATGTTAACTTATGAGATCTCTTTTTATTAGCTGAGAACTTATGGCCCTGCCTGAAGCGTCTTTTTCAGCTCAACGTGTGCTCGGGTATTCAAGCTTCCAGAAATGAGTAGCATTTACACACTCGACTAAGGTGTTCTGTCACCTTTTCTTGTCGAGTAAAATATTAGTTTTGAGTTTTGTTAATAGAAAAAATTCATGTTGCATAGAATTTTACTCTTGTGTGCTTGTATATTCAAGCTCTCAATACGACCAGCATAGACATCCTCGCTCGAGGTGTTTTGAGACCTTTTAATACATTATCTAAATACGTTGCAACTGTGGCGTTTATAATTATTTATAGAGAAGGTGAAGTGCCAATCTTAGATGGTTGGAGTGCCATGTGGCTTCAGGAGGCAAGAGTATGGGACAACAAAAGGATAGCTCAACCAATCTAGATTGGTTGGTATGATTCGACATCTCTTCTCTATAAATATTATCTCGGATTCGAGTCTTTTAAATTGAAAAATCCACATTACTTTGCCCTTCAATGGGTTGAGTTGATGCTTGAATCTTGAAAAAGAATAGCTCAGCTCAGTTGTATGCTTTTATTCATTATCTGTCTTGTGATGCAAGAGAATGCATCTTGTATCACGTTTCATCATGTAATAGTACTTATACGATGATATAAATAATGAAATTCAATTAGTTTATTTTTTTTTATAAACTTTAAAATAACTGTACAATAATTGAATTTTATTATTTTATATCATTACATGATCACCATCGCCTAACAGCACCGTTCTGTAAAATGCTTTCTGGGTAAGGAGGCGAAAGGACATTCATGCCCTTTGTACTATTTCTACCGGTCTGGCTTGATGTCATACGACATTGGCCTTTGTGCACGAAAATGCGCAGCGTGCTTGGAACCGGATTTGATGCAGAAAAGGGCAAAATGATCCTGTCTGATCCGTGGCAAATCATAGCTGAAAACTCCGCCTCATAAATTTGACCACTCCTTCTGGTCAAAAAGATTTAGACCACTCACTCCCTCAGCACTAAGTAAATATACGGCATTGTTAAAATAAATTGATCGGGATAATAAAATATATTTAATTAAGATCTCGCATTTAAATCTTATAAAAGGAGAAAATTTATCTTGAGATGATTTTATTCGTTAGTGGATCCTTCTGACTCGAATTAGATTAGTTAAAATATATTAAATTTTTAGATACCAGTAATTCAAATAAGAAAAAAAAGTTAATATTTGCATATTAATCCCAGCTTCAACAATCCCACGTGCCAAATATTATTTATAACAAAATTATAATTTTTATTTCTGAAGGCATTTTAAATATGATATATATATGTATATATATTCAGGTTGTCGCAGTGCACGTGCTTGAATTATCAGGACACTGTTGGTCACAGTTCAGATCCATGTCAGTTCGATGAGACAAGTCTCACCAAATAGGATCGTGACACCTCGTTACATGGTACGGAATTTTTAATCATGTAAGACATGTTCGATCGGATTGTGTTGTACTGATTTAAAAGCATTATGAATATGACGGGGATTAGTAGCCTGAGGCTGTTTGAGAGTCTTGATCTATGACTTAACTGTAAAAGAGAATACTTGAAACCATGAAAAAAAGTCAGATCAAAGATAACAGTCCAAATAAATCTCTCAATATTTAAGTTAGTTGCCAAATATAAAGAAGTTCTGTGAAGATAGTGGCATGCATATTGATGTCTCAGAGTGCTTACCTTGTACTTGAGGCGACTGATGTTTATCGGGGGAATCAGGGTGTCGTGTCTGTCATGGTTGGCTGGTCAACGACCATTTAACACATTGTACGCTGTGCCGGACTCCTTGAGGGTGTAGCTAAGCTTAGCGGAAAGGATTTAAGGTCGAATGCCGATGTTCAGTATTTTTTTTATCAAGGAAGAACGATAGTATTGGAAAACTTATGATTTTGTATTCAAGTATTGTGAATGGATGATATATATGATTGAGAGAGTTTTATTTCTAAATGTACGGATCTAATTCGAATTTAGATTATTTAGTGTTTATTAGGTATTTGAATATTAAATAGTTGGTTAAAAACACCTAACAAGAATAAATTCTTTCTTCTGATTAATCGATGCTGAATTTCACAGAGAACATGGAACCCGATGCTAAATTCAGGAGGTCTGCTCCATGCCTTCGCACAGGGAATGTTATTCCAAAGCGAAGCTTACTGCCCCCAGTCAGAAAAAAACTCTTGTACCTAATGGGTATATTATGTGACATTATTTATATATTATTATAATATAATAGTATTAAGTTATTTTTAAAAATTTATTTTTATTTTTATTTTTATTTTTGAGATTTTTTTAGATGATTACCACATAACTACATTAGTTTTATTAGTACCACATTAGCTCTGTTATCAGCCAAGCCACCCACGTGACTGATGTTGATAATGGAAATAGAGTTCGTAATTTTATATGCTATTTTTAAATTTTGTGATATACTTTGATTTTCTGTTAAAAATTCGTATTTTTTAGATTTTCATTTCTATGTTATAATCCTTATCTTTTTTTTTCCTGCGCAAATTAAATGAACAGAATATTTAGGAAATTTTAAAAATAAATAAAAGAATCTGTAAATAGAGTAATGTCATGAAAACGGCCGCCCACGTGGCAGAAACCGACGGAATAAACAATCAGTTTCCATTGGCTCATCGGAGCACTGTAACGTTTGGCCCCTTCTTGTGGTAATCACGCACGTGCCCGATGTACTCTGTTGTCCCCATTATGCCCTCACCAACTGCCCGAACATCTCCCGGGCAGTTCTCACCCGCTTTCTCAACATTCCCTCGTTGCCCGTCAGCCGCCGGGCAGCCCGACGCCACTTCTCTCTTCCGCGTCTTTCTTTCGACAGCTTAAACTTTCTGTTCGGCCGGTGATATATAAGTGAGAGCTTCAACAGTCACACTTCTCCCTCCTGCGACGCCATTCCCAAGTCCACTTGACGATTCACGCTCGCCTATCTGTTCGGCCGCAGGAAAAAGTGCCGTCCGAGACAACTAGGAGCGGAAATCCCGGAGACAGGATCCGAAGCTTTGCGGTGAGGCTGTTTTGGGAGCCAGAATCGAAAATATTAGGCGCAGGATGTGGAACATTGTGCGATTTTCGGCTGCCAGTCTGCGTGGATCGAGGCGGTTCTCCGCCGCCATTCCCGGCCCCTGCATTGTGCGCAAGCGCGGTGCTGATATTCTCCATGATGCGTGGTTCAACAAGGTGGAATTTCTGGATTTCGCGCTGCATGCTGTATCGCACGTGTTCTGATGATCGAGATTAGTTCCTTTCTGTTCTGAAGTTCTCATAACTTGACAATGGTAGTTTCTCGTTGTGTATGCATTACTGAATGAATAGTGCCAGAACAATAGGAGCTAGGCATCAGATTCATTCATTTATCATGGTGAAACTCAATCTGAGATTCTAGTTTTTGGCTGTCTTGATGTCATTTTCGTAAGAAAATACAGTTACATGATTGTTGATGGTCAGACTTTTTCATAGATCAGGATAGCATAATCTTTTAGCTGGTAATGACAAATTTCTCTGTTTCTATAAGAGCAGGACACTGGCTTCCCCCTGACTGAGAGAGACCGGCTAGGACTCAGAGGGCTGCTTCCGCCTCGTGTGATATCATTTGAGCAGCAGTATGCTCGATTCAGTAAGCCTGCTTCTATCTTCTTCAGCTGTTGATATGAGCATTTCGTTCAAGGCAATTTCAAAACTATCTGCACAAGAGCATGGGGAGCACACGGCAATGAGCTAAAACTGAAAGGCCATCGCATGATGAATTATGTCAAGCATTATTTACTAGGAGAATGTGAGACCCTTTTTTTTTCGTAGCGACCTCGTGGAGAAAGACTCTACAAGCAAATGTCTTAATCTTGATGTTCACATGAGATCCTTGGAGTCATTAGCTCATTCTTAATATGATCAATAGATGTTTCCCTAATTGTAAAAGAGGACAGACTACAGTCATGCACTCTCTCATTGGTTGATATGGTTGGTCGTTTTGCCTAATCCCCAAATGTTGCCATTTTATTTTTCAAATATGTGCAAAATTTTATCACTCCAGAGGCAAATACCTGATCGAATAGTCATAAGCACGCTGTTTGCAATATTATGATTTCAATATATATTTTTCTCCCAGCATTTTGTCTTATTTCTTACATTTTGTTTATATTCTCAGTGGAATCATATCGATCTCTAGAGAAGAACACTCAGGGCCAACCAGACAACATTGTGTCATTGGCAAAATGGAGAATTTTGAATAGGCTGCATGACAGGAATGAAACATTATATTATCGTGTAAGTCCCTCTCTAACAGCAGTCCTTTCTTTTCCATATATGAGGCCCTATAATATGGTTATTGCTTTATGTCCAGGTTCTTATTGATAACATTGAAGATTTTGCGCCAATAATCTACACCCCTACGGTAGGTTTAGTGTGTCAAAATTATTCAGGGTTATTTAGGCGGCCACGAGGCATGTATTTCAGTGCTAAGGATAAAGGAGAGATGATGTCTATGATCTACAATTGGCCTGCACAGAAGGTACACTCTACATGCTCGAAAAATGATACTGCTCATTCATTTTGCTTGTCTATATACAACGCTTGACATCATGTTAAGGATAAGATCATTTGTTTCTTTCTGGTATGGTTTTTGGTGGAGTACATGTGATACTTAAAGGACTTTGCAGACAGTAGTTGAGGACACAATACGAGTTTCTTCTTTATCTGGATTTTTATAGAAAATTTAATCATCCAGAAAGTGCAATGCTAGCTTAAATCATGATTTAACTATTAAGGAATGTTTCAATTCTCATGATGCTGGCTTTTCCACAAAACTGCAGGTTGACATGATAGTTTTGACAGATGGCAGTCGAATCCTTGGTCTCGGTGACCTTGGTGTGCAGGGTATTGGGATACCAATTGGAAAGCTCGATATGTATGTTGCTGCTGCTGGTATCAATCCACAGAAAGTATGAATGATATATCTCTCTGTCTGTCTGGCTCTTTATCATGTTTTTAAACGACAACCTATGTATTCTAGTATGAGCATGTAGACGGTCGTATCCCAATCTGTACTTGTAGCCGGGAAGGTAAGCATAAGTTAATTCTAGAGCAGGGTAACTGATACAGCTGAGCTCACGTGCTCATCAGATGCCGAAGCACATATTCATTTGTATATTTTTATGCACAGACATGTATAACACTAAAATGCATACATTTAGATATTGCACATCTTTGATTTTTCTTAAACAAGCAAGCATATTCAAGTACAGCACAAATGTCACTATTGCATGCATGAACATTAAACATAAAAGTGGAATGATACTTGTTAGCAGGATGAGTATAGTGTTGACCTTGTCATTCCCATCTGTTGAAAAATTTAATGGTCATAGAACTTGAAGAAATGGAACGTGTATAATTTGTATGTCTTTGACAGATACTCCCCGTCATGCTCGATGTTGGCACTAATAATCAAAAGTTACTTGAAGATCGTCTTTGTGAGTAAGGATGATTCACATCTTCCTCATCCAAAGATTCCTTTCTTATTGTTGAGTAGTCATGCTCGATGGTGTCTGTAGAAGGATCATTTCCTTGTTTATAACTCTTTATACTTAAATTTCTTTCTCTTTATTGAGTAGTCATACTTCAATCCTACATTTACAATACTTAGCTGACTCCTGAATGTGATAACCTTATCATGGTTTATAGATTTAGGACTCCGACAACCTAGACTGGAAGGAGATGAGTACCTAGAAATAGTTGATGAATTTATGGAAGCTGTTCATGCACGTTGGCCAAAGGCAATCGTGCAGGTCAATTTCTCTTAGAATTGTGCATTTTGTGTTCCTCTTTGTTTGATTATAATGTTAACAAACAGTGGATTTTACCAGTTCGAGGATTTTCAAATGAAGTGGGCCTTTGAGACACTGCAACGGTATCGCAAAAGGTTTTGTATGTTTAATGATGATATCCAGGTGCGCAGAAGCTGCAAGCATGACTCTGCATACATCTCACGCCATATTTGCTTAAAGGTTTAAAGTGAAGTATCTTTGCTTGTTATATTTTACAGGGAACTGCTGGGGTCGCACTGGCAGGTCTGTTGGGAACGGTAAGAGCACAAGGCCAACAATTGAAGGACTTCATAAACCAAAAGATAGTGGTGGTTGGAGCTGGAAGGTACAGACCCAAATGGCTATGAATCAGCCCAACCTAAGCTTGTCATTTACATATGCTTGCTCTTGGAACTTTGCATCTTGTCACTCATTTTGCATGGATCCATTGCTTTGTTTAAGCAATATTTTGGCATGGATTTCAGTGCAGGGCTCGGTGTTCTTAGCATGGCCGTGCAGGCTGCTACAAGAATGGGTGTCAACAGTGAAGCAGCTACAAACAACTTTTACCTGCTCGATAAAGAAGTCGGATTTTAAGCTTTTTAACTTTTTTTAACTGCAGATATTCCTTAAGATGCTAACTATCGTTTTGTTTGTACTTCCACAAAATCTATCTGAGCATTTATTGAATGCACATGCAAAATTTGTCCGTAGTTGCTTTATAAATTTTATGGTTCTTCTCTTGATTTTTTGATTTGTACAAAAGCAGTCACCTAATGAATTAGTTAGTACCAGGGCTGCATCCTCAGTTTTTTTAATTGTTGTGGAAAAATATTTCAATGCAGGGTCTCATCACTAAAGAGAGGAAGAACCTTGATCCTGCAGCTGCACCATTTGCAAGAAATCCGGGAGAGATTGAAGGACTCAGGGAAGGTGCCAGCTTACTTGAAGTGGTAAGCCCTGCAGGAAAAAATATTCTGCCACTCTACTCCTAGGATTAGATTCCAAATACCCTGTATAGATAAGTACATGGTGGCTGAAATACCGGATTCCACCTTTCATAAGCATGAGGTTTTTAATTGCTGAGAGCACTCTGTCCAGATCAAAAGGGTCAGGCCACATGTGCTTCTTGGTTTGTCTGGAGTTGGCGGTATCTTCAATGGGGAGGTATGAGGTCCTTTAACTTTTTCTTTCTTTTTTTCCCTCTCCCCTATGCAATTTTTAGTAATTTTGCTGAACAGAAACCAGCCCAGATTTTTGACTCAGTTTCTTGCTGCTCTAGTGAGTTGATGACAGGAAAATTTCCAGTTTCATTGAAATTGATAACTAGATTCTGAACTTAAAGATTGCTTATTGAGGTTCAGTTTGCCACGAGATTTTATGTGATATGTAATATTTCTTGTTAACCAGCATGCTGGAAAATATGATTGTTTGATTCGTGTGAAACACTATCCTTTCTTCTATGCCAGTTAATCCTTTACATGTAGTTGTGGATAACTTATTATTGGCTTTGCAATCAGGTGCTTAAGGCTATGCGCGAGTCTGATTCACCTAAACCTGCTGTCTTTGCCATGTCAAACCCTACTATGAATGGTACCTTAAGCATTAATATGGCATTTTCTGCAGTTACTATGTGAGGTTTTCCATTTATTGCTGATGCCTTATCTGCATTAATTGTGCCAGCTGAATGCACTGCTATTGATGCTTTCAAGCACGCCGGACCAAACATTGTTTTTGCCAGTGGAAGCCCTTTTGAAAATGTTGATCTCAGTAAGCTCCATATAAGATGCCTTCCCAAACAAGTTTTTCGGTCATTTTTGGTGCAGCAGCAAGTCTCTTATTCTTTCTCTACAGTGCTCATTATTTTATATTTGAATAAGTTCAGCAATTTTTCCACCCATCTTTCGTTTCTTGACAGGCAACAGAAAAATAGGCCATGTAAATCAAGCAAATAACATGTACCTTTTCCCTGGGTGAGTGTTTGAAACCGTAAACAATCTTCAAGACTCTTTAATATCACAACTATTTGCTGAGAAATTGTTCTTTATGGACAGAATCGGTCTGGGAACTCTCCTCTCGGGTGCTCGCATTATAACTGATGGAATGCTGCAGGCAGCTGCCGAGTGGTATGTATCTCCACTTGCCCTCTTGCTGTTACTGGCTATCATGCTGGTCACACCCTTTGAAATTTTCGGACATCAGAGAAGTATGTACTAAATAAACCATTGATAGAACTTGATGCCGGTTGGATTAAATCTGTGCCTTATATATTCCACCAATACAAATGGACATATCTGATGCTAAAAGTTCCTCCAAGGAGCCGCACATTTCTTATCATAAATCACTGACTGCAATTTTATTGCCAGCCTTGCTTCTTACATGACAGATGAGGAAATCCAAGACGGCATATTGTATCCCTCCATCAAAAGGTAACTTGTGCCATAATCCTCAGATGGAAATGTTAACAATCTCTGTAGGACAGAGTTGTGCACAAGTTTGTTTAATGTCTCTGTTTTAGATATTGAGTTATCAGTTGTTGATTTCCCGGACTTGTGGTTTTCTGTTACGTTACGTTGCAGCATTCGCCACATAACAGCTGAAGTCGGTGCAGCCGTTCTACAGGCAGCTGTTGCTGAAGATCTGGCCCAGGGACGTTGCGATATTGGTCCAAGAGAGCTCCAGCAGATGTCAAAGGTATCCTATACATTGTCTCACCGATACAACTTTTGCTTAAACATTCACCGGCTTGACTTTTGGTCTGATGCAGGATGAGACGGTCGAACATGTGAAACGAAACATGTGGTTCCCTGTCTACAGCCCCCTCGTCCATGACAAATAAGTTTCTGAGGTGGGCGAATAAAGAACCAAAGCGAACAGTCAACTGACTTGCCTAAAGTTATCGGGACACTTGTTTAGGCTAGCTCGGCTGTCTTTCCTCAACAAGGATCAAAATCAAACACCGAATGACCACACGCCTACGTCTACTTCCCTAGTTAGATTCCAGCTGGTTAATGTTCAGTGAATCGATAAGTGGTGGGCGTGGGTTGATGACTATGCTTGCAATATGATTTACATGATGCAATGGTGCCGAGGGTTGTGGTTTCAGTGACAGGAAATACCGAACTATCTCAATGCAGGAAGGAAACCCTGAGTTATGAGGCAGAGATCAAGGCAATGAAACACGATCAAAGAAAGAACAAAACCCGAGCTCGATGCCACAAAGCTGTGGCAAGCACATAGGACAGTAATTGTTCACCGAGGCATTTCCTGTTAGATTGATGAAGAACCATTAGTGAGGTGTTCTGTCACTCGAACTTCGGATTGAGAGTGACAGTCAACAGTCGTCTACTACGATCTGGCTGGCGAATCCGTCCGACATGCATTCCCTGCGGATGAACATATGATATATTGCCATCCTGAACACTACCCATTGAAATGAAATACTGTCACAAACCCAGCAAAACTGCAACGGAGTGCAATTTTTAGTTCCTTCCGGTTTTCACCTATATCAGCTGTTGCGTTAGCAAAATTTAATGGTACCAGTAAAATAAAGTAAAATGGTTTTGGACAAAGCATAGCAATTAATTTTTGTAAAGTTATTGTACAAAACATTAGGGATAAAAGTCGTTGGGTCAGGCGGTTTTTTCTAAAATGGTCGGCCCAAATTTTTTCCAGGTCAATTTTAAAGTCAAAAAACCATGCTAGAAACTATTTAGCAATTGAAAATTTAACTATTGGCAGGTCTAATTTTTTCAAGTGGCTTTTTCGATAAAATAATAAATTAAATACAAAAATTATTAGATAAAATTCATTTTATTAAATTAGAAACTGCTAATCATAAGTATTTGGTGTATAAATAAGTTAAATAGCATAAATATGAAATATAATTTAAGTCTAAAATGTTAAATTATTATTATTTGATTAAAATTAAATAATAAGATGAATTTCGTATTACAGTATTTTACTTTTCATTATTTTGATAGGTTTTGGGACCTGCCGGGTTTTTCGAGTTAGCTTTTCATAATCTCAAAGACCATCCAAATTTTATGTAAGGTCCCTAAACCCAATTTTCTCAACTCGATCTCGGACGACTTTTTCAGGTCTTCGATTTTCTGATTTTTTTCCTTGCACCCCTTACAAAATATCACAGTTTTCACTGGAGCAATCCAATAATTTCACAAAATATCACAACAGCAGATTGTTTTCATTGGAGCAATCCAATAATTCCAAGCTCCAAGTTTCTTAATCAGAACTCATTTTTTCTTCGAGATCTTGTCGTTTACTGCTCAATCTAAGAGCCAATAGGAAAAGCAACACGCGTGCCAATGACTATATAGACCACAGACCATTCGAACTTGTCACCTTGATGTGACAACTGCTTTTTACCAATCAAACTCCCACTGGATATATATATTCAAAGGAGAGCAGATACTTCACAGCCCCAAGAGTTCTCTGGTCATCAGCCGAAATCCATCGTCATGGCACAGGCATCCACAGTTCTCGCCGCGCCGAGGTACCTTCACCTTCCAACTCTTTCCTCTAGAATAACGGTGACCTCGTATTTGGCAGTCGTAGTTTCTCAAAATAGACAGGACATTCAACGTTGCAACTCGAGAGGCTGTGAACATCTGCGATAACGTGATAGAGACCGGCGGTTTGCATGTCGTTTCATTAGTGTTTTGGCATATAACTAACAAAGGGTTCTTTGTTGTCTCTCTGCACCAAGGTATGCCGTGGTGACAGGTGCCAACAAAGGGATAGGGTTCGAGATCTGCAGGCAATTGGCCTCGAAAGGGGTGACGGTGGTCTCAACTTCGAGGGACCCGGAGCGGGGTCTCGAGGCTGTCTGCAAGCTAAAGGAAGAAGAAGGCTCTGCTGCTCTCTCGGGCGAAGTGCTTTATCATCAGCTTGATGTAACTGACTCTGGAAGCATCGAATCCCTGGTTGAGTTCATCAAGTCCCGGTTCGGGAAACTGGACATTCTGGTACATATGCTGGTCCAATTTTCCATAGACATGTGCTCATTGCTTATAAATTGCAACCTGACCAACAGATCCAATATCATGAGTGTGAAGTTGGAAGATTCTAAGCATCGATATTTTAGAAATGAGAAATTGTTTAGATTAGCATGACATTTTGATCTTTTCTTCCCAGAAATGTGCCGTAATTCCTTGTCTGAACTCTTCTTTCGATTACCTTCACCAATGACTAAGTAAGATGGAAATTGTTGAAGGTGAACAATGCCGGGATCAGTGGGGTTGTTTTAGATGTTCAAGCTTTTACAGGAGCTGTCGAGCGTGCCGGTGGTTGGGTAAGTCTTCATGCTATCCTGCACGGCTTTTCACAAGAGAAAAAAGGGAACTGGTTCGAGTTTGTCAAGGGACTAGCCACTTGTGGCTTGCCATTTAAAAGATACCACATAGTCCTAGGAATGTCTGTGACGGAACCTGAGTTTTGTTTATCTTTTGATGTAGCCAACTGACGAACGGGATTGGCAAAAGATGGTAGCCGACAATTTCAAATTGGCTGAAGAATGCCTGGAAACAAACTACTACGGTGCAGTGAGAGTGACAGAAGCCCTTCTTCCCATGCTTCAAGAGTCGGGTTCTGCAAGGATCGTCAATGTCTCTTCACTTGCAGGACTCCTGGAGGTAGCTAGTGATATTTCAGACTTCCCAGTTAGATTCTGATGAAATCATTTTCAAACCTTGGCTTTCCGGTTTTTTCTAGGATGTTAGACTATGAACTGCTTGTCATTGTAGTTGGGAATCGAAAGAATTCTATTTGCTGTCACTGGAATATGATCTTCGAACTCTTTTTCCTGAACAAGAACACATGAAAGTGCATTAGTTTTGCACTGCTGCATTCTCAAGAGAACGAAGAACTGGTCAGAAGTATGGATCAGATGTTTAAACTTGACGATTTCACTGAAACTCACTTTTGCTTCTTGGAAAAAAGATGGAAGAAGATCAAGTTTTGAACGAGCCTTGGATCTCAAATTCTCCCCGACTTTCTGCTAATCTTCGATCATTTTTTTCGCTGTCAACTCTCAGAACATTCAGCGGAAATCGACCAGGGATACCCTGAGAGACATCAAGAACCTTACAAGAGATCAAATAGATGGGATCCTGAAGGAATTCTTGGAAGATTTTCGGCACGGTCAGCTGGAAGCCAAAGGCTGGCCCGTCTACCTTTCTGCATACAACTTATCAAAAGCGGCCCTGAATGCTTACACGAGGCTCCTGGCGAAAGAGTTCCCGTCATTGCTCGTGAACAGCGTCCACCCGGGCTTCGTCAAGACCGATATAACAGGAAACAATGGAGTCCTGAGCGCCGGAGAAGGGGCAGAGAGTGCCGTCCACCTGGCCCTTCAACCGGAAAACGGGCCCTCTGGCCTCTTCTTCTCCGGGAAAGAAGTTTCCTCTTTCTGAGGGACAAAGCTGGTCGTTGAATATTAAGCAATAGATCAATAAAACCCCGCATTGGTATTTGATGACTATGCTTGCAATATGATTTACATGATGCAATGGTGCCGAGGGTTGTGGTTTCAATGACAGGAAATACCGAACTATCTCAACGCAGGAAGGAACCCCTGAGCTATGAGGCAGAGATCAAGGCAATGAAACACGATCAAAGAAAGAACAAAACCCGAGCTCGGTGCCACAAAGCTGTGGCAAGCACATAGGACAGTAATTGTTCACCGAGGCACTTCCTGTTGGATTGATGAAGAACCATTAGTGAGGTGTTCTGTCACTCGAACTTCGGATTGAGAGAGACCGTCAACAGTCGTCTACTACGATCTGGCTGGCGAATCCGTCCGACATGCATTCCCTGCAGATGAACATATGATATATTGCCATCCTGAACACTACCCAATGAAATGAAATACTGTCACAAACCCAGCAAAACTGCAACGGAGTGCAATTTTTAGTTCCTTCCGGTTTTCACCTATATCAGCTGTCACTTAAGCAAAATTTAATGGTACCAGTAAAATAAAGTAAAATGGTTTTGGACAAAGCATAGTAATTAATTTTTGTAAAGTTTTTGTACAGAACATTAGGGGTATAACTCATTGGGTCGGGTGGTTTTTTCTAAAATGGTCGGCACAATTTTTTTCCATGACAATTTTAAAGTAATAAAACCATGCTAGAAACTATTTAGCAATTGAAAAATTAACTGTTAACAGGTCTGGTTTTTTCAAGTGGCTTTTCGATAAAATAATAAATTAAATACACAAATTATTAGATAAAATTCATTTTAATAAATAAGAGACTGCTAAAATTGAAAGTATTTGGTGTATAAAATAAGTTAAATAGCATAAATATGAAATAAAATTCAAGTCTAAAATATTAAATCATTATTATTTGATTAAAATTAAATAATAAGATGAGTTTCCTATTACAGTATTTTACTTTTCGTTATTTCAGCAGGTTTTAGGACCCCTCGGGTTTTTCGAGTCAGTTTTTTGTGATCTCAAAGACCACCTGAATTTTATATAGGGTCCCTAAACCCAATTTTCTCAACTTGATCTCGGACAGCTTTTTTAGGTTTTCGATTTTCTGATTTTTTTTCCTTGCACCCCTTACAAAATATCACAACAGCAAATTGTTTTCACTGGAGCAATCCAATAATTCCACAAAATATCACAACAGCAAATTGTTTTCACTGGAGCAATCCAATAATTCCAAGCTCCAAGTTTCTTAATCAGAACTCATTTTTCCTTCGAGATCTTGTCGTTTACCGCTGAATCTAAGAGCCAATAGGAAAAGCAACACGCGTGCCAATGACTATATTGACCAGAACAACAACCTGTCAGCTTGATGTGGCAACTGCTTTTTACCAATCAAACTCCCACTGGATATATTCAAAGGGGAGCAGATACTTCACAGCCCCAAGAGTTCTCTGGTCATCATCCGAAATCCATCGTCATGGCACAGGCATCCACAGTTCTCGCCATGCCGAGGTACCTTCACCTTCCAATTCTTCCCTCTAGAATAACGGTAACCTCGTTCTTGGCAGTCGTAGTTTCTCAAAATAGACAGGACATTCAACGTTGTAACTCGAGAGGCTGTGAACATCTGCGATAACGTGATAGAGACCGGAGGTTTGCATGTCGTTTCATTAATATTTGGCATATAACTAACAAAGGGTTCTTTGTTCTCTCTCTGCACCAAGGTATGCCGTGGTGACAGGTGCCAACAAAGGGATCGGGTTCGAGATCTGCAGGCAATTGGCCTCGAAAGGGGTGACGGTGGTCTCAACTTCGAGGGACCCGGAGCGGGGTCTCGAGGCTGTCTGCAAGCTAAAGGAGGAAGAAGGCTCTGCTGCTCTCTCGGGCGAGGTGCTTTATCATCAGCTTGATGTAACTGACTGTGGAAGCATCGAATCCCTGGTTGAGTTCATCAAGTCCCGGTTCGGGAAGCTGGACATTCTGGTACATATGCTCGTCCAATTTTCCATAGACATGTGCTCATTACTTATAAATTGCAACCTGACCAACAGATCCAACATCATGAGTGTGAAGTTGGAAGATTCTAAGCATCGATATTTTAGAAATGAGAAATGAGAAATTGTTTAGATTAGCATGACATTTTGATCTTTTCTTCCCAGAAATGTGCCGTAATTCCTTGTCTGAACTCTTCTTTCGATTACCTTCACCAATGACTAAGTAAGATGGAAATTGTTGAAGGTGAACAATGCCGGGATCAGTGGGGTTGTTTTAGATGTTCAAGCTTTTACAGGAGCTGTCGAGCGTGCCGGTGGTTGGGTAAGTCTTCATGCTATCCTGCACGGCTTTTCACAAGAGAAAAAAGGGAACTGGTTCGAGTTTGTCAAGGGACTAGCCACTTGTGGCTTGCCATTTAAAAGATACCACATAGTCCTAGGAATGTCTGTGACGGAACCTGAGTTTTGTTTATCTTTTGATGTAGCCAACTGACGAATGGGATTGGCAAAAGATGGTAGCCGACAATTTCGAATTGGCTGAAGAATGCCTGGAAACAAACTACTACGGTGCAGTGAGAGTGACAGAAGCCCTTCTTCCCATGCTTCAAGAGTCGGGTTCTGCAAGGATCGTCAATTTCTCTTCACTTTCAGGACTCCTGGAGGTAGCTAATGATATTTCAGACTTCCCAGTTAGATGCTGATGAAAACATTCTCGAACCTTGGCTTTCTGGTTTTTCTAGGATGTTGGACTATGAACTGCTTGTCACTGTAGTTTGGAATCGAAAGAATTCTATGTGCTGTCACTGGAATATGATCTTAGAATTCTTTTTCCTGAACAAGAACACATGAAAGTGCATTAGTTTTGCAGTGCTGCATTCTCGAGAGAACAAAGAACTGGTCAAAAGTATGGATCAGATGTTTAAACTTGACGATTTCACTGAAACTCACTTTTGCTTCTTGGAAAAAAGATGGAAGAAGATCAAGTTTTGAACGAGCCTTGGATCTCAAATTCTTCCTGACTTTCTGCTAACCTTTGATCCCTGTCAACTCTCAGAACATTCGGCAGAAATCGACCACGGATACCCTGAGAGACATTGAGAACCTCACAAGAGATCGAATAGATGAGATCCTGAAGGAATTCCTGGAAGATTTTCGGCACGGTCAGCTGGAAGCCAAAGGCTGGCCCGTCTACCTTTCCTGCATACAAGGTATCAAAAGCGGCCCTGAATGCTTACACGAGGCTCCTGGCGAAAGAGTTCCCCTCATTGCTCGTGAACAACATCTGTCCGGGCTTCGTCAAGACCGATATAAATGGAAACACTGGAGTCCTGAGCGCCAGAGAAGGAGCAGAGAGTGCTGTCCACCTTGCCCTTCTGCCGGAAAACGGGCCCTCTGGCCTCTTCTTCTCCAGGAAAGAAGTTTCCTCTTTCTGAGGAAGAAAGCTGCTCATTGAATATCAAGCAATATATCAATAAAACTGTCCATTTGCCAAGAGCTGTGGTTTCAACAGCAGAGGCGGGAAGGAAGCCCTGAGCTATGAGGCAGAGATTGAGGCAATGAAACACGATGAAAGAATGAACCAAAAGCCGAGCTCGGTACCACGAAGCTGTGGCAAAGCCCATAAGACTGTAACTGTTCACCGAGGGATTTCCTGTTAGCTTGATGAAGGACCATTAGTGAGGTGTTCTGTCCTTCAAACTTCGGATTGAGAGAGACACCGTCAACATTCGTGTTCCACGATCTGGCTGGCGAATGCGTCCGATCTGCCTTCCCTGCAGATGAGCATATGATAGATTGTCATCCTAGAGCACTACCCAATGAAATGAAATACTGTCACAAACCCAAGAAAAATGCAACGGAGTGCGATTTTTAGTTCCTTTATGTTTTCATCTATATCGACTGTCGCATCAACAAAATTTAATGGTACAAGTAAAATAAAGTAAATTGATTTTGGATGAAGCGTAGCAATCTTTTTTTTTTGTACAAAATATTAGGGGTGAAAGTCATCGGGTCATGTCATTTATTTTTCCTTCAAATGATTGGGCTTGAATTTTTTTAGGTCAATTTTTTAGAGTAAAAAAATTATAGTAAAACCATTTAACAATTGAAAAATTAACCGATGAGAGTCTCCTTTTTTCGGGTGACTTTTTTGATAAAATAGTAAATTAAATAAAAAAATTATAAGATAAGATTCATTTTAATAAATAAGAAACAACTAATTGTAAATATTTGGTATATAAAATAAGTTAAGTTGAATAAATATGAAACAAAATCCAATTCCAAAACATCATATTATCATTTTTATGATCAAAATTGAATAATACGATGAATTATAATATTTTATTTTTTATATAATTTCGGGTCAATTTTTTATGATCTCAAAGGCCATCCGAATTTTATACAGAGTCCCTAGAACTTTTTTTTTCCTGGGTCGATCTGGACAGCTTTTTCGAATTTTTAATTTTCCTAATTTTTTTTCCTTACACCTCCTACAAAATATCACAACCGCAAATTGTTTTCATGGGAGCAATCCAACCTTTTAAACTTAAGCGTCAAGGAAGATAATCATATGGAATTTCCAGATAAGTCGAGAGAGGTTGAGATTATCTTGCCGGCAGCAAGGCTCCACCCTCCACAGAACCACCGCCAAGCACGGAAGTTCACGGCTCTGCTAGCTCCTGAAGGTCCACCCTCAGTCCATGGCGGAAGAATCCACGAAGAGGTGAAACACGAACTCTGCTCCTCTTCCCAAACAGTCACTTTGCCCTCATCTCTTTCTTCCGGGGATGGATTTAAGAGGACGCAGGGTGTGATTATCTCCTTGAACTTGATAAAATCTATAAAAATTTATATAACTTTTACTAATTTTATTCATATTTTTGTCAAGTTACTTCATCTGCTCTCCTTGAAATTTGACATTTTCTTGGAGTTTTACCCTTTAGATCGATTTTTTTGATCCCTCCCTGCTTTCTTCCCAGATTCACTTAACTAATGGCTTCCAAAATTTCTAAAACCCTTGAAAAAGGGACAGGTGTGCAGTGGTTACCGGTGGGAACAAGGGGATTGGGTTCGAGATTTGCAGGCAGTTGGCTGCAAGCGGTGTCGTGGTTGTGTTAACAGCTAGAGATGAGCAAAGGGGTCTCGAAGCTCTCAACAAGCTACTCCAAGGTTGCTCCTCGAGTGTCCCCGACTCAGTCCTGTTTCACCTGCTCGATGTCACCGACCCCACTAGCATAGCATCCCTGGCGGAGTTTGTCAAGACCCGATTCGGGAGGCTTGATATCTTGGTAAATCCAATGCATCCAGTTGAGCTTTGACCTCCATTTCACAAGCATATATGTCGCTCTGAAGTTGACTAGCATTCGAATTCGATATTTGCAGGTGAACAACGCTGGTATCGGTGGAGTTGTTATGAATGCCGATGCTTTGGCAGCTTCTGACTTTGGTAAGGTTAGTAGGGACATTTGTGGGTGCATTTCGATCCGGTTTGGATTACCCACCTAATGATTCTCGTGTTATTACATTGATATGGTTAAGAGATGGGAGTATTGTAACTGATTTGACAAGAGGGACAGGCAGTCAGGCAGAATCACTAGCTCGAGTTTGTGCAATAGCTCATTGCTGGAATATTTTTACAGTCTTATATACTCTCTACAAATCTCAGTTTCTAGTATTCTGTCCGAACCGATTGGGATTACTTCTTTACTTGGGATACTTAAAAAATTTGGATTGTCTTTCTGCAAAGTATTTTGAAGGATGTAATGTTGATTAGCTGCGGTGGTTGGTGATGCAGGAAGGTGCACAAGTGAACTGGCAAGAGATCATGACTCAACCTTACGAAGGGGCCGTGGATTGCATCGAGACGAACTATTATGGGCCGAAGAGAATGGTTGAAGCTTTCATCGATCTCCTGCAGCGCTCTGATTCTCCTAGGATTGTGAATGTTTCCTCCAGCATGGGAAAGCTGAAGGCAAGTAGAGTTGTCTGGGAAATCTTTCAAATCCATTTATGCAGAGAAACTAGCTTAAAGCACATCGACGTTGCCTTGTGTTGCTTTCAATCCCATCTCTTTTATGCATAGCAAAATTTTAACTGGAAATTCTATGGATAAGTCACTGAACGGTACAGTTTTTGTTATGCTTGCAGAATGTCTCTCATGAATGGGCTAGGCTAGTGCTGAGCGATGCTGAGAATGTCACTGAAGAGAGAATCAACGAGGTCTTGAACGCCTTCCTCCAAGATTTCAAAGAAGGCTCATGGGCCTCCAAGGGATGGCCTGCATTCATGCCGGCTTACACAATCTCGAAAGCTGCCTTGAATGCTTACACGAGGGTCGTGGCCAAGAAGTACCCAAAGATCTACATCAACAGCATCTGCCCTGGCTTCGTGAAGACTGACATTAACTT
The DNA here is from genome assembly GCA_037672795.1 of Lagerstroemia speciosa. NCBI lineage: Eukaryota > Viridiplantae > Streptophyta > Magnoliopsida > Myrtales > Lythraceae > Lagerstroemia > Lagerstroemia speciosa. The sequence continues at coordinate 2,141,635 of CM075304.1, read as the reverse complement.
TAACCGGGGCATTTTACCCGTCGAAGAAGGAGGTGAAAGCCCTGTGAGGTTAGCTCTGTGGCCCGGTGGAGGGCCATCGGGACGCTTCTTCATTAGGAAGGAGGAGTCCGAGTTTTAGGCTGGAAGAATCAGCAGGTCAGTCGATTCCTGGAATTAGCCGTAAATATCTTCGACAGCAACAGTTATCTATGTAGGCTTGCTGTTTGATCAATAATCCCATCTCAATATCGAACTCTTTATACCAGACTGGTTTGGTATCATGTTGATTCCTGTATCGATATGTCATTTGTTGAAACCGTCTCTTCTTCCGGGTATTGAATGACTGAGATCAACCGCATTTTACATGACTTCATCAGATGGAACAACTAGATACCAAAGACAAGACAGAAACAGCCCATAACTCACTATTCTAATCAAGGTGACGATCACGGCAAGGAACGGCAGGAAGATTCTCTCTTCGGCTATCGGACATGGAGGAAATACTGAACACTTACGGATATTTCCACACTGTCTCTATACACTAACTCATTGACCCGACCATGAATTTTATCCATCTCCCATGGTTCTTCTGTACTTTTGTTGGGAAAGAACATTAATAAACAATGTGATTGAACAACTGATAGTCTCTTGTTCCGAAGCTAACAGAAGATGGACGGGTCTATTTATTTTTGGTGAAGAATGCCGACCGAGCTAAAAAAAAACATTAAAAATGTGCTTGAAGACGTAGGCGCTGACCCAATCTGAAACTTATGTTCCATCAACACAGACAAGTTGCATATGAGTTTCCTCCTGTAGATGGAATCTATAAGGAAGCCCCCCAGAGCTCCCCTTCCTTCCACTGGCATAGTAAGGTTTTTCCCTGTCCACTTGTATGGCAGACTCCACAAAAAGGTATTGGAATGTTTCTTCTGTCTCCTTTTTCTTTTGTACTTCTTCTGGGAGTTGAGCTAAGGAACTCCAAGCCCGGAAGTCCGGAGAAGGGCTGCAGTTCTCAAAATTCTCGGACGAAACCAGAATTTCTGGGTTCCTGATCCAGGCACAAACCTCAAGTATCTTAGTTTACAATACAATCAAGTGCTCTGGTTGATAGGATCAGAGTAATCAACTCTTCTCGATACATAATGATGCTAAGGAACCCATCACTGGTTCACTTTCTCTGTCGATATCACGGACTCGCGTGAGATGGATCCGGTTTTGCAGGTGCGCAGTGGTGACAGGAGCTAATAAGGGGATCGGGTTTGCGATATGCAAGGAGCTGGCATCGAAGGGGATTGTGGTGATCTTGACAGCAAGAGATGAGAAAAGGGGACATGAAGCCATCCAAAAGCTCAAGGATTCCGAGCCGGGTCTCTCTCGCAATGTGATCTATCACAGGCTTGACGTTACCGATCCTGCCAGCATCGCTTCTCTCCAAGAATTCGTTAAATCCCAGTTCGGGAAGCTTGATATCCTGGTATCTATCCAATACTCTCAATCCCCACACTCCTTTTTCCTGTCTACTGTGTTTAAATGAGCATCTATAAGCGTTGGTTACCACTTTGCGATCGTGAAGCAATTCACATTCGAAATTTGCTGTTCATAAATACGTTTGCAATCTGCACTCACAAAGAACCTGACTGTCTTTCGCTTCTCGACACTCTTGTGTGATCCTCAAATGCAACCAGAACATCTGAAGAACATGATAAGCTACAAACTTTATGTTCTTTGTCTTTTTTTCGATAACAAAGAAGACCTCCATATCTACGGCGGATAGGAGAAACACGAATGATCACACTGACGAGAGTTAAACGGGGGATGTATCTACTTTGCAGTTGTTCCAGTTGAAGATGTCAAACTTGTACAGCTTCCTGCAGGTCCTTGTGACAAAAATCAATCGTTTTTTTTTGGGTAGTAAGGGAAAGTCCAAATTGACTTGGAAAGTGAAAGTTTGCAATTATCTATCTCTGAATTGGACATGTTTGCTTTGTTCGTTTGTTTTCACCTAAGAACAGCTGTCAATGATGGATCTGTCTTGAAATAAATTGTTTTTTTTATCCTTAGTAATAATCTATCCATAGCTTATCTTAATTTACATTTACTTTAAAGCTCATACATCCATATCCGAACCTAAAAAATGTACGAGCCTTGTCAGGTTTGTACTCGCACAATAATCGGATCTGATAGCACTTATAAGTGGTTGGGTTCGAGCCCAATACCTAACTCTCTTATATTTCCATATTTTTATTATTAACTTTTTCAAAATTGGATTACAACTCCGAACAGAAGTGCTGATACTGCAGAAGTTCATTTTGCCCATAAGCACCCACCAACTTCATCTTGCCATACAAATACCAACTTCCTTTTCCTCCTTGTTTTTGGTTTTTTTTTTGGTGCCCGAAACATATTCCTGTAATTGTGTTTTCTCGGATTTAGACGCAAAAGAACTGTAAACAATCGATGTTCTCGAGCAGGTGAACAATGCAGGCGTTGGAGGATCCATATTGGATGCTGAGGCAATGAGAGTTTCAGGCATTGGAAAGGTTATGCTTTGCATTCATCCCGCAGAATCAGAATCCGATGTGTTTTTCCAGGCCAATTCCCCTGATAGAAATTGCGATGATCAGGTGAAAGTCGATTGGAGCAAAATCGCGACCGAGACATATGAATTAGCAGAAGAATGCTTGGAGATCAACTACTACGGTGCCAAACGAATGGTCGATGCGTTCATCCATCTCCTCCAGCTCTCCGACTCCCCGAGGATTGTCAATGTCTCCTCCACCATGGGCAAGCTAGAGGTACGTCGAGAGCAGGGTCATTCCAGTGAGGGACAGGCCTTTCCGAACCACGAATCTCGACTTTTCTTTTCGAATTTCCTAAATGCTGAGAGTTAGACTTTTAAATGGAAACGGACCCAATATTCTTTTAAGCTCAAGTGGTTATTTTACATGACATTACAAGTCGATCTTGAACTCACTCCACGTGAGGACTGAGTACAGAACTCATGACCCGTTAAGACCCGATATCAGAAGAAAAATGCACGGCTCGTGGTTAGTTTATTGAGTACGGAAAAAGTCCGATTCATATGTTAGCCCCGAGGATGGAAGAGAAGGACTGCCTCGTGATAGGTTGTCCCCCTTCCCGAGACTGAAAGAAAAATGTCTAGTTCGATGTGAGTTATTGAGGTGAATATGGGCTCAGAGACTCTTAAGCCAATGTGGTTATTTTACATTGAAGTTTTGGGCTTTTCATTGTCTAGCATTTGCCAAATGGATGGGCGAGGGATGTGCTGAGCAATGTGGAGACCCTCACGGAAGAGAGGGTAGATGAAGTTCTGAAGAAGTATCTGGCGGATTTCAAAGAAGGTTCTCTCGGGACCAATGGCTGGCCGGCCGGTTTATCCGCATACACGGTCTCGAAAGTCTCCATGAATGCTCACACGAGGATCCTGGCCGCGAAGTACCCGGGCTTCTACATAAACTGTGTGTGCCCGGGATTTGTCAAGACCGATATCAACTGCAACACTGGCTTCATGACCCCCGAGGAAGGAGCCCAGGGTCCGGTCCGGCTGGCCTTGCTGCCTGACGGGGGCCTTTCGGGTCGGTTCTTCCAAATGACGAAGGAGTCATCCTTCGAGTGAGTAAACAGCTTTGTTAATAAGGTCATTTCGAATAACTTGCGTATGTTTCATCTGGGTGCTCTGGGAAGATTATGAATGAACGGTCCCAATCTTCTGCTCTAGCCATTCTGCTACATATTTCTCGATCAGTTGCCATTGCGAGTTAGATCCCACATCAATCGGTGGAGAGCGAACTTGAGTCCATAGGAAATTTAGATACCACCGCTTAACGACCTAGGGTTTTTAGCTGGAATAGGCTCGAAACTTTTGCACGACCGGGGGATATTTTACCGTTGCAGCTCCAAACATGTTGAGCTGGAGACTCCCATAAATCCGACTGCACCGGCTCTAAATTTTCGTATTTTCATTCATTTCCTTCCCCTTGTCTACATCCTCATCAGCCTTCCTTGTACCCGATATAATGATACATACGGAAATTATGGTATAGCAATAATAGCTTGGGGGTAACATAAATTTGTTGATATAATTCGTTATATATTTTGTTCGTTTAAGATAAATACTGAATTTGAGAGTCGCATGCATGAAAAAAAAATTCGTGATTAAATGAGTTTTGCTCTGTCATCGCTCAAAATTGAAGCATCCATGACCTGTTCGATGCTTAGACCAAGAAATAATAGCGGTGATAGTACGAGAATCGAGCATAACTATCACTATTTCATGGGCGAAATTGCCTTCCTTAACTCGTGCCTTATGGGACGAGGAGTAAGAGATGACAAAACATCTTTTCTTTAATTGCAGGTGCACACGAACAATATGGGAGACTATACCGAATCATTTTCGCACATCACCAAGGCCAATCTCGTGGGATGCTGAGTTAAATCGAGCCATTTTAAAAAGCAGAGGTCGTAGTCTAAATTTTAATGTTTTTAGATTATTATGTACCGGATATATTTATTTTGTACAAATTGAGAGGAATGAGAGGATTTTTTAGAATTCTCAGAAATTCCCTTCGTCTCTAGTTGATAAATTTTTAATGCCACTGGAAGAGTCTAGATTGAAATAATTCACTAGTAGGAATGACGAACGTCATGGTCTAAATGTAAAGTGTACAGTTTTTTTATTGATTAATAAAACCATAGAATTATCAAAAAAAATTTAAAATGGTACTTTTTAAATTATTATCACATGCATATTTTCTTTACAAAATTCAACGTGCAATTTTTCAACTTTATTTATGAAAAATAGTTTCCAAAACTACCTTTTTTAGAAAATTGGTTTTTTTATAGGTATTTTTTTTTTTTTGGTCGCCAGCCACGGTATCCAAGCAGGCCCCACCAGCGGTGAGATGGCATCTTTCAGCCAACCATACTTGACTAATCCGTTGGTCGCCCCGGGTCGCACGCCTGGCAATGGCGGGTGAGGCTCCCAAGAGGGGTGTCTGCGTACGTGAGGTCTCGAACCCGAGACCTCCTTAAGCGGCACCGAGCTGCTTACCACTCGGCCCAACCCCTCTTGGTTTTTTATAGGTATATTAGATTTTATAAGGTATTTTTGCTCGTTTCCAGCGGTAGTGAGCCAATCCTGGTGTATGTACCTCCGCGCGCACACTGATTTTTTAACTATACTTCACCCTTGATGATGTCATATTGATTATTCAGTTTGTGCGTACAATATCAAGGTAGATGAGCTCCTTTTCATTGGTCAGAAAAACAACTATCCTCGGATCGGTCCGAGGCTTTGTGCTGCTGCTTCAATTTCCGGTTCGGGAGACCTCTTACCTGTGGCGCACCTATTGGTGATGACGTCATATTCTCCGACGAGCGAGCTTTTTCGGCGGAGAAGGTCTTTGTAATTCTACATGTAATCAGTTCCGGCAGCCAGCAGCCGCTCAGCCTCAGCAGTCCAATGGCGGCCGAAGGCGGCGACGAGAGTTCCAGAAGGTTCTTCGTGGCCGTCCACGTCGGAGCCGGATACCACGCTCCTTCAAACGAGAAAGCCCTCCGCTCCGTTATGAAGCGCGCCTGCCTCGCCGCCGCTTCTGTCCTCAAGGTTTCTCCCTCCCTCCCTCCGTCCATTCCGTTCACATACATATGCACAGTGGCGCATGGATGATGGATCGCATCTTGTTTGAATTCAGTTTTGGGGAACAGTAGCAACCGTCATACATATAGGATTGTATAAGCTGCCTCTAGGTGCTTCCTTTGCCGATGGAGATGTCCATGACATTGATTCTTGTTTTTATTTGTTGCTGTCTGATGTTCAGGATTCTGGTGGATGTCTAGACGCTGTTTCAGCGGCCATTACGGTGCTGGAGGTACTTCTTGTATAGCATGAGTCTTTCTTGTTGTCTTCGCTAGTGATTAAACGTTGCTCTGCTCATCAAGAAGTCATTCAAGACTTATAGATGGGGATGAAAACTATCTTAACTGAATCTTCCCATTAATTTCATATTTTGCATCTGCAACTTAAGTAAAGCTGTGATTAATTTGTTGTTTGATGACAAAAAGGATGATCCCACCGCAAATGCCGGGCGGGGCTCCAATTTGACAGAAGATGGGCATGTTGAATGTGATGCCAGCATAATGGATGGTGATTCTGGAGCCTTTGGAGCTGTTGGAGCCGTCCCAGGTATTATATTGCGCCCTTCCCTTTTTCCCGTTGTTGGGCTCGAGGTTGCATACTTCTGAATGGAGATCTTCCTGTGCAGTTTGGGTTTTTGGTAATAATGTGGTGCAATTCTTTTATACATCTTCTAATCTCTAGATCAGGTGTTCGAAATGCTATCCAGGTCGCTTCTTTACTGGCCAAAGAGCAGATGACAGGATCTTCTTTATTGGGTCTAATATCTCCCATGTAAGGATTGGCTTCTTCCCTTCGGTAACTTTTAATGAGAATATTTCACCTTGGAGTCCCAAACACTATCTCTGCTGTGGAGATATGCACATCACTTTGTTGACACACAAAGAGCTGCATTATGATCTTGTATGATGAAAGCAAAACAAGGTTGTGATTCTGTAATTTTATCAGCAATGATGACCATATAATTTCTCATCATTTGCCTTAAAAGCATCTGCTTATCGCAGTTTCTTGGCTGGAGAAGGGGCACGAAAATGGGCAAACTCCAAGGGCATTCTGACATTTGCAAGTACAGCAGAAGCTGATGAGGTCCCAATTTGCTAGAATTTCTTAATCTGTTGTTTTTGCTGATTCTAACATCATTTTACTTTTATTCATACCTTGACATGGAATAATTGACCTGTCAATATATCGATAGCAGTGGTTGGTGACAGAAAGGGCAAAAAGGCAATGGAAAATATACAGAAAAATGGTTAGCGATGCTAAAGCTGAGATGGAAAGTGGTCCTGAGAAACTCATGTCTTCAGAGCAGTCTGCAGTATCTGGTGAACAATGTGAAGATATAAAAAATCATTGACTTTTTATTTTTCCTCTTTGTTGGTTATTTATCAATTTTAGTTCTTAAGTAATAGTATGTTTATCAGTCTCTCTTGAATCATGCAGAGGAGGATGTCATGATGGATACAGTTGGAGTCATTTGTGTTGACTCAGAAGGGCATATAGCATCTGGGTCCTCAAGTGGTGGTATCGCCATGAAGGTATCTGAGACATTTTCCATTTCCTTTTTATCATAATTTTCTATCTTGCAATACTTAAATCCAAAAGGCTTTTGATAGATCAGTGGCCGTGTGGGATTAGCTGCAATGTACGGGTCGGGTTGTTGGGCAGCATCAAAAGGCCCCTTTGGAGCTCCATTTATAGTTGGCAGCTGTGTTTCTGGTGCAGGAGAATATCTCATGAAAGGATTTGCAGCCAGGGAATGTTGTGTATCGTCATCGATGTACGGTTCTCAGTTTTTTGTGGATTTGGTAACTTTGTCATTTTTCTCTTGAAACTTGTAGAATCACATCATGCTTTCCTTCTATTGCATGAATTTAACTGCATATTTGAGATCAAGCCCTTATCAGTCAAACTCTCTACCATAGAACCAAAAAAAGGTAGAGCTTTGCTCGGAAGTATAGAAGAATAGGAATGGAGGGGCTAAATGAATTTATGAATTCTGTTATTCAGTTGTGCGATGCTATGTGGGTCTAATGTGTACTCCATCCGAGGACAGTATATTCCTGCCTTGGTTGAATGTGAGAAGTTTCCATTGTACTGGAACTGTTTCATTATATTTGGTATAGATCCCGTGACACTTGATATGGAGCAAAAATCAATCAGTTTTTTTTTTTTTTTAAATTAACCATGTATAAATGAATCCTTCCTCACCTGATCTAGAACCTTAACTTGACACGACAGTATTCATTGTACAGTTCGCACGCAGGCCCTGCTTCTGCATGCATGGAAGTCTTACACTCGGTAATTCAAGAAAGCAGTCAACAAGGTACTGATGGCAGTGCTGGAATCTTAGTAGTGCAAGCTGATGCTCCAATACCAGTTGAGTCTATGCTCTGCGTTCCTATATATCACTGCTCCGTTAATGTAGATGGAGATAGTACATGCTCAGGTTCATTTCGCTTCATTTGTTTTAATTTTTTTTTAGTGATCTATTGGATTTTCACCTCTCTCTTAGGTTGGGCGAGCTAAACCAAGCCTGAAGGCCATAGAGATTGCTGCTGCCTATTCTTCGTTATCATTTGGAGTAGGATACTTTGGGAGCTTCATGGAACGGCCCAAGGTATCATAATCTTGAAATTGTGCTGTCGTCGTTTGGGAGGATCGAAGACAATTATTGGCCAATACTATTAGTTGTTTCCTCGCCTAAAACTGTGGAGATTTCTTCTTCTACCCAGGTTTCTATCCTTAGAAATACAAAACAGCAGAAGGCAACCGGTATAGACCATTTTGAAGCTCGGATCGACCTGTCTGCAGACAAATGATGGTTTGTTATTCAATACTGAACACAGGATAGTTAGACCTTTGGCAGCAACTGACCCATTTATTTTCTTAACTTATTGATCGGTGCCGCTTTCTCTTGTTCTGTTACGATCTCTAGGTCACAATTGTACTTGATTGACTCGAAAAGTTCAACATTGTAGTTACAACATATTGTGGCACAAATAGATGAGAAAAATCTGTTTTGTCAGGGCAGTGAAGTTCATGTATGCAAAATATAGTACATGCAACCAAAATAGTACATAAAGAACCGGTACAAGATGCTCAAGACTCGAATTGTTTTCTCCCTAAAGCCGGGAGAAGTTTAAGAACTATGAATGAGGTAGCATCCGGCCAAATGAAGGAATTAATGGGGAAAAAGATCAGATGGAGTGTTCTTTTCACTGGCGGCGAGGAATATGATTCCTCCATTGAGATGCTGGGGTCAGTCTTGCACCTGGTCGTCGGACTCGGATTTGAGCTCTGCAGGTTCAGGGGGAGGCGTGTTTGAGGAGCATGAGTTGTTCCTCTTGTGGGTTGCGGAGTTGAGCACGTGCTTGTAGTCTCCTTTCTCCATGAACAAGCGGGCGAAGTGGTGCTTGCAGTAGAGAACCCCGTCGAGTGCAGCATAAGACGAGTGGGTCAGGGTGCAACCCCCATGAGCGCACCTGAAGCATGTCTTGTGGTAACATTCTCCCTCCATGGTCACCTGTTCAAGCATGCATTTTACCGATAACTAGTCGGTCTGTGAAGTCCCGATTGAATTCTTCTGAAAGAAGCTTCTGGTTACCTTTTCCAGAGGGTAAACTGTCTTCCCACAGGCAGCACATTTGTCTTGCGTTCCACTGAACAGGGAAGAGAGCTTGCTTGGGGTCCTAGTCTGTGAATGCAGCCACCATTGGACTCAGCAAGTAAGTCAGGATATTTCATTTCTTGACATGTTCGGTTTTGAAGTTTACAGAAAGGAGAAACGATAGCAGAGCCCTTTCGAGATAGATTTCAGTTAAAACAAGATCATTTGATGATATCAGATCACAGATATAACATACCAGCTCTTGTGGCTTGTCAGAAGACTTGGCTGCCAAGGCATCAATTTCATGGCAGAAAAGAAAGAGAATCCGAAATGTCAGTGACTATTAACGGCAGTTACTGTTACGGTTCGTGAGTGGTAGAAATAAGCCAAATCAAACGAGGGATCTTACTGAAATTCTTGCTGAAATTGCCCGACTCCTTAAAGAGCTGCTCGAAGTGAGTCTTGCAGTAGAGGACACCGTCCATGGACGAGTAGTTGCTCATCTGCCAGAGCAAAACCGACTTAGCTTCATTACCTCGACGATCCTTTTTCTCTACCGTTATGTTAACTGGTTTTCTTTTTACAGATTCTTCGTAAAAACAACAAACCGATTATCTGGTTGAGCAATACAAATTCTCTCTGGTGAAGTAAATCAGGGGGTCGTACCACGAGGGTGCCATTGCAATGGCTGCACCGGAAGCAGGTCTTGTGGTAAGGGATGCCTTCCATGGTCATCATATCAACGACGTGAACGGTCTTGTCGCACACCTTGCATCTATCCAGAGTCCCCGTGAATGCCATTTCCCCCCGACTTCTTCCTCCTTGTGGCCCCTGCCTCCTTTCCACCGAACGTTTTCCTCAAGACAAATCTAGGACGAGATCGCGGTGGCTTCGATCTTGACAATCTGTCTGGAGGAAGACAGGGGAGATGACGACGACACCTTGTTCCTCTGGAGGCTGTTTGTCTGGATTATTTGACGTAGGTTTTATGGGCAATGGGATGGAGCGATTTTTCTCTAAATGTGGAGGGTGGACGTGCGATTATGGTGGAAGAAACGGAGGCTCACCTTTGCTCTGACCTTTTCAAGGCCAACTGTTTCTCTTCTGGTCTGTGATTTGAATTAGTTGTCCTTTTTTTTTCTTTCCTTTCCTTCAAGAGTTAACAAATAAATTTTTTAAATGAAAATAGATGTGGACCGGTCTGTGAGGATTGTCATAAACCCGTGAATTCATACCTTAATCAGCTTTAATTATCGGTCCGGTTTTAAAAACTCTACTGCTCAAGTATGGTGTAAGAGGAAGGCCCAACACGTAAGGCCAGCCTCTTATGCTTGTCCAGGACAATAAGACTATAAACGGAATTTCCATGGAGGTGATTCGAGTCTGTTGTGCCGCTATTTGTTTTCGACGGGTATCCAGTGGTGGATGCTCGCTCTATCTCAGCCATGGGACCTGTTGACTGTTGCATGAATGCTGTGACAGTTTGTGTGTTTTTCTTCGGGAACTCGTAGTGGCATTTCGTGGTTTGTCGGAATAACAACCTTAAACTCGGCGGGTACGCAGATAATTGTAACCAGATACACACAGCCGTCGGAAGCTGTACAGGACAGGGCTTTTGGCTTGGTTCTGGTCCGAACACTTACAAATATGCTCGAGAAGCTCTTGCAGATGCTCTGAAACTCGGACGTGGAGCAGGTCTCGGATTGTAGCCACGGTTGAGAAGGGAAGGAAGCATTTGTATAGTACCCTTCTCCTGATATTCTTGATACGAATATTGCATGCTCCAACCGTCTCGCTATATCATGTTCGGACTTAAGTGTTCGGCCATGAACATGTAAGACGAATTAACAACCAGCACTCAATACTGACTATGTCAACGCAATATCACCCAGTCCCTAATATGACTATATTTCTCAAGGCCAAGATTCAACATCAAAGAACGTAATGCTAGTAAATGCATGTAATTGATAGAGAGGTTTCCCCTTTTTTTTTCCTTTCTAGTTTGTACAACGCAATATCTCTAAATCAGTCGAAATGCACACTGAAATTAATTTACAGTTGAGTCGCGATCCCTGAAAAAATTTCTGTCAACCCTCCCAATGAGCAACGAGGGATCGATCTTGAGATCAATAAGTTGGGAGTCTAGTGAAGTAACTATTAGATCAATCTCATATTGGTAATTGATAGAAGGGTTTCCACTCTAGGATAAGAATATAAAAGTCGAAAGAGTCGGTGCCATTCGCGAAATACATTAAAGTTCCGGGGCGAATAATAATAGCAGTCGAGAGAGTCGGCGCCATTCTCGCAATATATTAAAGCTCCGGGGTCGAATAGCAATTCAGCGTGATTACTTGACGCCCTAGGGGTGCCGGACTCCTCCATTGTCGACGACTCTCTCTCCCCGCAGTCTTCTGAAAACCTCCGCACGATCGCCGTGAAGCCGACGGAACTCCTCTCCGATTAGCGGGAATCTCTCTCCGCCTCTGAATTGCATACGGCCTCTCGTTTCTCCGCTGTTTCCATCGCTTTCTCCTTTGATCCGTGCAAAGATCCTTGTGTCGATTCGCTGATTTTCTATTCTGCTCTTCGTTGATTGACCGGTAGCGTGGTTTCTCTTCCGTTAGGTGTAAATCTTAAGGTTTAGCATTTGAATCTCTCACTGGAAGCGAGAATCGGTTTTTGTACCCACGGTTCCGCTCCTCGTCGCGATTCTGCTGGCATTGAAGCCGTAGCTCTGAGACTGATTAGTGCCTTTTCTGTTTCTCGTTTTCGATTCCTAGTTCTTGTTAGAATTGAGCCGATCGACGTCCGTTTGGGAGGGAAGTTTTGTAAAGAAAGGCGTGAAGTCTAGATTATTGCTAGGTAGTCTGGTAGGTTTTTGGATTGTCGTTCCAGTTTCTCTCGATGAACAATAGAGCTAGATATCCGCCAGGCATTGGCGCCGGAAGAGGTGGTGGGAATGGTGTCCCTGCGTTTCACTCTAGGGCACCGATGATGCAGTATGTGCAGAGGAATCAACTAGGACAGCAGCAGTTCCAGCCCAATTATCAACAACCACTGCAACCACAGCCACAGCCGCTGCACAATCAGCACCAGCAGTGGCCTCGAAGATCTCAGGTAGGCAGTGTGGAAGCTAGTGTAGATGAAGTGGAGAAAACTGTCCAGTCAGAGGCTGTTGATTCGAGGTGTGTGTTCTAATTTCCCTATTTTATTCTTTAGGACCGTTTTCTGATTCAATGACGGGGGAATGTATATCACCCTCTTGGCGAATTAATTAGTCCGTTGCCTTGTAGAGGAAACTCGAACTTTTTGTTTCTAACCCATGCTCAGTGATTTGGTGGAAGACTGGGAAAGTGCCTGCTGAGCTTCTTTGTCCACGAAACATGCTCTGCTATTATATCTGAAATTAATGCTGCTCTTGTATGCTTTGGAAAAAAGAATCTGATAAATCTTACATGTGGCGTATTTATAACTCCAAATTGTTATAACACACTGAAGCTGTGTCACTATTCCTTTCTTCATTGAAATGAACATCTTGCCATTGTGTATTTTATTATTGTCACCCATAGGTACGGTAAATAAAATTTTCCTTCATTCCATACTCATTTCTTTGATTTCATATTGTTTTGCCCTATAGTTCGCAAGATTGGAAAGCAAGTTTGAATATTCCTGCACCTGATACGCGGTATAGGACAGAGGTATGATCTGCTTATAGTTCTTCATAATTGATGACACTTATTCATCTTCATGTCTTCAAATTATTCTATGTATTTGAATCCGAGAAAGGTGGAGTTCCTTTTTATTGATCTTTGAAAAGTTCAGTTAATTGACCTCTGCTTTTTCATGTTCCAGGATGTAACAGCCACAAAAGGAAATGAATTTGAAGACTATTTCCTGAAGAGGGAGCTCCTTATGGGGATATACGAGAAGGGTTTTGAGAGGCCATCTCCCATCCAAGAAGAGAGCATTCCAATTGCCCTAACTGGCAGTGATATTCTTGCTAGAGCTAAAAATGGAACTGGGAAAACTGCTGCTTTCTGCATTCCTGCCTTGGAAAAAATTGATCAAGATAACAATGTTATTCAAGGTAATTTTCTCTTCATCATATTCCTATAAAATTCATGACTTGGTTTTCAAAATCTTGTTTAGCTAGTCTTTACTTTTGAATGGCCTTGTACTAGAGAGAAGCAGTGGCCATAACATCTCTCAAAAAGAATATTAATTCTGTTTGCAAAATATAGAGGATGTCAGACTTTTTTCATCTTTTGCAAATGTTAATAACATCTATCTGCTTTCAATTAACTGTTCTATGCATTTTTGTAACTGATTGCATGACATATCGAGCTGGCAAAGAAATATCTGACCCATGCCATCTGGTGCAGTTGTTATTCTTGTTCCAACACGAGAACTGGCTTTGCAAACATCACAAGTCTGTAAGGAGCTAGGGAAACACTTGAAAATACAAGTAATGGTCACAACTGGAGGAACCAGTCTAAAGGATGACATCATGCGGTTGTATCAACCTGTCCATTTGCTTGTTGGAACCCCAGGAAGAATATTAGATCTTGCAAAGAAAGGTGTTTGCATTTTGAAAGATTGTTCAATGCTTGTGATGGATGAGGTGAGCCTTGCATGACTTTTATTTTGTTTCTCTTTTTTAATAAGCCTACCTTTTATTATAATTCTTATTTAATGTTCCATAACAATGCTGACATAAATGTTGTGCTATTGTACCAATCTGTTGTCGATTTCAGGAATTTTTGCTGCTCAGTAATTGCTCTGTCACCTTTCCGGCATTTCTTATTTTAAATTATGGAGAAAATTTCCTTTGAATGATTTCTAATATTACAAAACTGTTATGTATGTCAGTTGAGCTTTACCCCTTGTTTGGCTGTTAAGGGAGGGGAGGTAGGGAAACTGGGGGAATATTTTAACTATGTTTGGATGTACTTATCAAAGGGAAGGGTGGAGAACAGAGGTGGAAAATTTTTTAAGTTAATTGACTATATTATCCTTTCATATAGGTTTCTTAACAAAAATAAGACAATTTGGTCATTATATTTCTTTTCAAACCTTTGATTTTCATTCAATCCTAATCTGGGTTTAAAGAAAATTGGCTTTAGGAGGAGAAAGGAGGTAAAAGTTTTACCTCTATTTTCACCTCCTTTAAAAAATCACATCCAAATAGGGTGAAAAACTGACTCTCCTTTCACCTCCATCCAAACAAGAGGTTAGATAATAAAGTGTCCGATTTGTCAAAGCCTAATGTTATTCCTATGTTTCGGTTGCTGAGTTTACTCCATTTTCCAAAGAAACATAATGAGGTTTTGCTGAATCAATATGGGGTTTTGTAATCTGGTGTCCTTAAAATGAGCTACAGTAATGTGTTATGTGCTTTAGCTTGGCTATGAGTTATCAGAATCTGATACATTTGGCTTTTATGAATTTTAGGCTGACAAGCTTTTGTCCCCTGAGTTTCAACCATCTGTGGAGCAGCTCATTCGATTTATGCCAGCCAATCGTCAGATTTTAATGTTTTCTGCTACATTTCCGGTCACTGTGAAGGATTTTAAAGAGAGATACCTGCACAAACCTTATATTATCAACCTTATGGATGAACTTACATTGAAGGGTATCACTCAATTCTATGCTTTTGTTGAAGAAAGGCAGAAAGTTCATTGCCTTAATACACTATTCTCCAAGGTCGGTTTGGACAATATCATGCTGAAGGATACCTTTCCTTTTCCTTGATGTTGATAATTCACTCGCTATTTCTTTTGCAGCTTCAAATCAACCAATCAATTATCTTTTGCAACTCAGTTAATCGAGTAGAGCTATTAGCAAAGAAGATTACGGAACTTGGGTATTCTTGTTTCTATATACATGCAAAGATGCTGCAAGACCATCGGAATAGAGTTTTTCATGATTTCCGAAATGGCGCATGCAGAAATCTTGTTTGCACTGGTATGTTATTATCAAGTTTTTGATTATGTTATTATTTTCCAGTTCTAATCATACAGCTTTTTCCGGAGTCGCTCTACTTGTACATTAGTTGTGACCAGAATTGTGTAGTTTAAAGCTAGAATTATGGATATGCATCTCGTGTAGATCAGTTCCATTTATTTTGCTGGCTGGTAACTTTTGGAAATATATTGAGTTTCAATTAACATTTATCTGACACGATCTTGTCCAGTCATTTGCGGCTGTGAGTAGCTTTCAGCTCTTTGATTTTTTATTCATTCCTTGTAAGTAGAGCATACAATGAACTTGAACATTAAGTAAAAGTTATGAGTGTGTGTGGCAGTGATTGACACATGAATGTATATCTTCTCATTGGAAAAATTCTATTGATCATTGATTCTTCAGTTACTCATTCCTCACTTTCCATTGCGTGATTTGTGCAGATCTATTCACCAGGGGTATTGACATTCAAGCCGTCAACGTGGTGATCAACTTTGATTTCCCCAAGAACTCGGAAACATATTTGCATAGGGTAATTAGCATACTCTCTCACTCTGCAGAAAATCTATATTTGCTACTGTCTCATATTTTGGTGTCTATGCAGGTGGGCCGTTCTGGAAGGTATGGTCACCTTGGTTTAGCTGTCAATTTGATCACGTATGAGGATCGGTTTAACTTGTAAGTATATGTTCTTTTTGGGGGCTGTGCTTGAAGCTTGGGTGTGCAGTTAGTGAGTCTTGCATTGTTCTTATCCCAACAGGTACAGGATTGAGCAAGAACTTGGGACTGAAATCAAGCAGATTCCTCCCCACATTGATCAGGCGATATATTGTCGGTAGTGTGTTGATCTCGGCAAATCCTAACTGGTGAGTCTTCTTACATTGTTCTTATCCCAAGTGCATTAGGGATTCATGGTATGAGTTTTAAACATCATCGGTAATGTTTGGACACCTGTTAATTTATGTTGTGTGTGTGTTAGGATTTGGTGGGGCCTTTGAAACTTATCAGGGGGTCTTTGCTTACATTGGAATATGTCCCGAGAATGAAACATGAGATGCTGGTGGTGGGTGCTCTTGGTGATATGAATCGAATGTCGGGTTTTGGGGTTGATTTGATGCTCTTTGTGAAACGGCGAGCCCTGAGTTCATGACTATGGTCTTTGTGAATGCTGGGAAGTTGCTGGGTGCAGACCAGTTTGGCATTTTCGGTTTTTCATTTCTTTGCTGGCCCGTGCCTTTGACTGTATGGTGTCGTGTTTACATCAATAACTGTCTGAAATATCGTCCTAGTTTTCTGGTGTTATGGACACAGTTCTCTGGTGCTGTGGCTGAATCAAATGTCCTGATCTGCTCTGCTTAGAACTTATGTAACTTTTTTTAGTTATGCTCTCTCTATCCCTCTCAATATATATATATATACACACACACACACATACATGGATTTCATAGAATAATGAAGGATATTGTTGCGGAGGTCAAGAATAGGGATGGATTTGAAAGCCCCTCTCTCCGTTCTCTACCAGTTAAGCCCACTCTCCCTAATGCGTCTCCCTCTTAGACCAACCACTGGACCACTGGAGCAGCTTGACCAGGGTGGAATCATCACACCGGTATAGTCAAGCAGCCCTTCTACCTGAAATCTATGAAACATCAGGTACACATCTTCCAGGTACACATCTTTGAAAGTCCTTAATGCGTCGAATTTGGGGACAGAAACCGTAGCATCTGATGGCAAGATAGTTATCTCGGGAGGGGGAGGTTTGGCATTTGTCAGTTCAGCCCGATCTGCAGCCAGACGAGAGATGGTAATCCCATATTTGGTGCCCAAAGCGCCTTGGGGGAACTTACCCTTTTCATTATCTTTTAGAAACTTCTGGCAGCAGCTAACATCATTCACTGTGTGCTGTCAATCACTAGAATACAGCGTCGTGGGACTTGAGAAGAAATATGGACTCGCACAATTATCGCAAATCCCACAAACGATTATCTACAGATGAGCAGTTCAAGACGAGAAGAGTACTTCCAGCTTCAAATTTGTTGTGCAAGGAGCATAGAATAAATTGCCCACCCACTTTCTTTACAAAGATATAGGGGAACAAGACCTTTTAATTTGCAGACCAAACAATTATTGAAAGGATTTGTTAGGGCTGCAGCAATGATGAAACCATCACATACCGTTTTACCGGCAAGTGATTTTATTTTATTTATTCATGTCATCACTTAAGTGCTCTCTTGCTTCTCCTCACTCCTCTATCCCAACAAAGTACATCATTGTTACTTAAAAAAAGGTTAAATGATACTTTTTAAATTTTAATATTTCGAGTTTTTATCTACGCCTAGCAATATATGACTATCGTGTTTAAATATATTTGTGTTAAAAATACCTTAACTCGTATACGACCTATTTAATAAATGGGTCAGGAACTTCAAACATGAACACGACTCATTTAAAACCAGGTCGACATGACACGACACGTTTAACCCATATAATTAAATGTATTTAGTGTAATTGTAATTTTAACTTAATATTTAAATGAATGTACTTAGTGTTAACTTAATAATAAAATCAGTTAATGAGTTTGACAAATAAACACATAATTAAACATATATAATTGTGTCGTGTCAGATTACATGGGTTCAACCCATTTATGTAAACAAGTTAAAACCTGTTTAGGGTTGATCCGAACCCGCCTGACTTCGTGTCCTATCGGGTTATCGTATCATGTTAAAATTTGCCAGCTTTACATTTATCATTCTCATTCTAAATTTTTGTTTTTTTCATCATTCACATTTTTAACTTTTTACATTTTTGCCACTTTTAGTCCTACAATAACATTTTCCAAAAAAAAAAAGCATATATCATCCTAGAGAAAAGGGAATAAATACTCAGTATACAAATGCGTATTATTCTGGATTTTTTTCCTCTGTGTCTAGACTTGCTATTGCCAATGCATATAATTTGACGAGGTTGCGACGCTAGGGTGTTAGTGAAGCTCGAAACTCGTCTAGGTAGATCAGTTCCGAGTGTAAAGGGAGTAAATATTCAGTATGTAATATATAACAATTTTATTGTGTAAACTCTCTCTAATCTTGACACCTTAAAATTTTTTACAATTTTCATGGATTTAATTTTTCACGTGCAAAGATATGAATGAAAATTTCCACAAGCAGCTTTAGCTTTTTCACTTTGCATTGGAACAAAAAATGTCCTGCATATTTTAGATATGTCATAAAGGTCAGGATGAAATAATAATAATAACCGAACTTACAGTTTAAACCACCCTTGCTCCTTGCTTGCATGGGAAAGGAAGGGGTAAATGGAGGGAAAGGAGAAAGGGATAAAATGTTCACTTTACTTGGTTGCAAATTTTTAGAGGAGGATAAGTACTTCGAAAAAAAATCTCAAATAACCTTATCTTACGATGACGTGATAAGAAAATATCAATTCAATTGATTTAATTAGTAATAATTATGATAATTACTCAAATGATTCATACTAGTTTGCTCTTTTGTAACAATTTAATTGATTTTTCTCACGTCACGTGGTGAAATAGGATTATATAAAAATTCCTTGAAGTACCTCTATCACCTCCTAAAGTCCAATTTAATTAAACTCTGAACTGGGAATGAATGGAGAATAAAGAATTAAATGACTAAATTATTATTTTCTCTTTTATTAAGGAACTGGTACATGAAAATAATATAGCTAATTCACTAAAAATATTTTCCCTTACCCTCCATTTCATTTATTAACCAAATAAGGTTAAATTTTTTCCTCCCTTAACCTCCATCCAAATAATAATATAGGATGATGTATCACATCTATCTCTGGCAATCCAAAGAAGGTGCTATGTAAGCAGTGCGTACCTTTGATTTGTCTGCAAAAGTACGAGACTCCACCTGTGTAAAAATGATTTAAAGAGCATAATAAGCATTAGAACATGAAATAAGCAACAGAGCTTCTTCTTATCAAACAATGCCCGACAATGAAGGTGTAGCTCCGCAACCATCTATTAAGTGCAAGTGACACTTGCAAGAAAGGAAAATGAGAAGGCATATGACGTCACCCAAATGGAGCAAGAGAAGCTATGTTTATCTAAAGGAACTTTTTTAGAAAAAATAGCATTAGAAGCTGTATATTTTTTTTCTTTTTGACAGTGGAATTCTATAGATTTGAAAATAAATAATTCAATCTTATAATATCAATTTCGTTACACTTTCGATCTAAATTGTCAATATTCTGTAAAGTATTTCGATAACGCCGTGAAGTCTACGTCATTAAAATAATGATGATTTGTAACTGAAATTATAACAAAACTGAACTTATAAGACTGACTTAACCATTTTTAAATCCTACTAAAAAAAATAAATATATCGGACTCTCACCCCATTATCCCAATTTTTTTCCAAGCAAATAATGATGACAACATAGAAAAATTCTGAAGTGAAGAGATCCTGATAGGCATGCATGCACAGCCGAAAGCAGCCACAATATCTCAAGGAATGCAGCAGCTTACACCCGATCTGATCATGCATATAAGAGAGCGCATAATTCATGAAAAAAGTCATACTGCAAACATGAGAAACCATTTTCCGTGCATGGAAAGAGGCTTGGAAAGGCTAATCATAACGAAAAATACAAGCAACAGAATAGCACTATTCAGAGCAAGCTATATGCAAATCTCAAGAAGAAGGGCATCAGCATCCTATCACTGTAGAAACATCTGTATACAGCGGGAGTAATCAAATGCTGTTTGATGTTAAAATGAGTGCAAATTCGTAATGCTGATAGGATCTGAGGTGAGATTGGACAAAATACAGCTATGAAGATTTTGCAAAATAACGCGACAGAGACATTACCTTAGCCTTTTATGTCTATCAATGCTACGCATATAGGAACACCTCGATGGACTGGATAGGAAATGGCTAGGCAATCCAGCAATATCTCTTGTAAAAGATTATGTACGAACATCAGCGCTGATAGAAGGAGCACTCTCATCAACCAACCGAAGTCAATTTCAATACGAAAACGTTAATATCTCACAATGATAGGAAAGGGCACATACCGTTGTTAGTAGAAGAGATATTGCTGTTTGAGGCAAAATATACGTTAAACCCCTTGCAATCGGCTCATACAAGGTGAAAGTGAAACAGCAACCTGGCTGGTAGCGATGAACGAACGCCCGATCAGGTTGAGAGGTAACAAAGAGGGCGGCACGCTCTAGCCTGTGATCGAAGAATCACACCAATATGTAGGTTAAAACACGTTAGGGTTCGGTAGAAGAACGAACGGACCATCTGAGGGACAGAAGCGAAAACCTTTCCACAACAGATGGCAGAAGGAGAGGGACCACCACGACAGCGGCCACTGGAGAAGAGGAGACACCAATGGCGATAACAGCGACGAAAGGAGAGACGCCGATCATACTAACAGCAAAAGGATCTGCAGACTAAAACATCCTAGGGTTTGGCCAAAAACAAAAAGGAAGACAGATCGCCACATGAGAAACAAAGAAACGAAAACCTTTCAACAACCGATCGCAGAAGGAGAGGGAACACCACGACAGAGGCCATTGGAGAAGAGGAGACGCCGATCATAATAACAGCAAAAGGAGCGAGAGACCTGTAGACTAAAACAATCTAGAGTCTGGCCAGAGAAAAAAAAAGAAGACAGATCGACCACATGAGGAACAAAGAAACAAAAATCTTTACAGAACCGATCGTAGAAGGAGAAGCACCACCTCAACAGAGCTCGCTGGAGAAGAGGAGACACCGATGGCGATAACGGCGACGAAAGGAGACGCCGATCATAATAACAGCGAAAGGAGAGAGAGATCGACCACATAAGGAACAAAGAAACGAAAACCTTCGCACAACCGATCGCAGAAGGAGAAGCACCACCGCAACAGAGCTCGCTGGAGAAGAGGAGACGCCGATGGCGATAACAGTGGCGAAAGGAGACGCCGATCATAATAACAGCGAAAGGAGCGAGAGATCAACCACATGAGAAACAAAGAAACGAACACCTTTACACAACCGATCGCAGAAGGAGAGGCACCACCGCAACTGAGCTCGCTGGAGAAGAGGATAGGAAAGGAATGGATATTGAGATTCCGGTTGTTAGGGTTGTTAGGACTGCGGAGGGGAAAGAGATTTGATCGATGGAAAATAAAAAGAATGAAAAGGAAAAGCATTTGACCGGACTAACGACGTGGGCGGTTAATATATATATATATATATAGGCAACAGATTTTTGTTTTAAAAAAAAAGAATATTAAAATTAAACATCCATTCAAAGTATTGAGGGCCGGGCAATGACTAAATATGGGAAGCTTTCACCTGCCGAATAATTCACCGTTTAATTAAATTAATTAAACGGTTAATAATCAATTATACATATCAAAACAGATTTTTAGCAATTCATTGTTATTTTTTATTAAAGGCGTTTTTGTACGGATCAAATAATTTGCACGGTAGAATTTTCTGTTAATATGTCCTTGCGGGTGAACTTTTGCGATCCAATCCTAAACCATTCAACAACCTAATCTGACCGCTTACTATGACGTGCCCGAGCTGGTGAGGTTTCCAGTTGGGCTTCTATAGCTGCCCTGTTGCCCAGAAGAACAGACAACGGGATCAAGATCCTCTGGAACTCCCACCTCAAGAAGCGGCTCCATTCAATGGGGCTGGTGGGGCCTGCGAGATCACCCGGGTCCACGGCAACATGGCACATGGCTCAGTGGGAAAGTGCAAGGCTCGAGGCCAAGGTTCGGCTGTCTAGAGAGTCCCTACTGTTGAATCTCCCTCCTGTGCAGAGATCCAATCCAGATTTCTTCCTCCAGCTATGGGAACTTGGAGGCCGGAGACTCCTTCCGTATGATTATCGTGGAAGAGAAGACCCCACCGAGTCGGAGCCTGATCTCAAAATTGACTGCAGCAAGTTCCTCTCGGTCTGACTCATCCTGCTCTGCTGAGTTAGAGGACTCTTCGGACACGGCCTTGCAACTACCGCTCAAATTCCCAATCGACAATGATATTAGCTTCTTAGAAAGGAGCACCAATCCATACGGACCGTCTCCATCGATGTTGTAGGTAAAATTAGGTGTCGTCATCTACTCGATATATAGGTATAAATATCTTTTGCAGACTTGGAAAATTTTCAGCTGGGCTAGTCAGTCAACACTTAAGGAAGGGAATTCCAATCCAAGAGACTTGTAGTCCAAGTCACTTAAGTCACCGGCAGTGTTTAGTTGTCTTTTTCAGTTCTGAAATGTTAAGGAGCCCTTGATGGTTCTAGACGAATGTGCAAATATGTTCCACTTTTGTGATTCGCTCGACGTTCCAGATGTTTGTTTCAGTATTCTCCGGCCTCTCTTCGATCCAAAACCGACCTGATTCCAAAATTGTTTGAGTTTGGGACCGATGAATGCAAAACTTCCTCCCCGGTGCCTCTGCTTCTGCAAGTTTCTGCTTGGTACCGAACTTGTGGCTAAAGAAGCTTCCTCTTTCGATGACGTGGAAGCTGACAAGAGGATGGATTTCTACAGCCAACAATTCATCTTTCCAGTGCAAGCATAATATAACCAAACCAGAACCGATTCCCTTTCCACGACTGTTCCTTTGCAACATCTACACACACAGAACGGTTCGACATATCATGGAGAAATGTACGCATGGAAACATATGGAAGACAATTCAGAAGCACCCGAGGAACTTCTTTGGCCTGTTTCCTATGGCACGATACTTTGCAGCCGTTTCCTCTGCCTTAAGGACTTCTTCTCCGTGCCGAGCCTCGATCATTGCCTTCTTCTCCTCCGCTTGCTTGTGGATTACAGCCACTTTGTTCCTCATCTTCTCTCCATACTCTGCCTTCTTCTTCTCGAGTTGCTCCTGCAAGGGAACCAGTCGTGCAGCACCGAACATAAATCTCACATGATAAGGCAGGAACCGATCTGTGATGGGGTGGATGCCTCAGAAATTTGACAGCAGCTCAGTGTTTACCTCAACTTTTCTCAGCTCAGCTTCTTTGGCAGCCTTCTTGCTGTTCTCCCAAGCAGTGATAACTGCCAGCTTCTTCTGAGCCCTGTAAGAACGAGATAAGTGAATTCTCTCTCAAAATTGCCTTTCATCATGAATAGTTGCAATCGTTTAGCGTCGGATCCTAATCCTCTTCTTGCAGATTAAGCAGGCAAACTACAGACAAGTACAGAAACAAATGGCCAAGAAAATGCAATTCGTGATCTTCAACTCGATCGTTCGGCTTCAAAAGAGATGGGTCAGTCAAGTTGTAGTTGATGAAACCTACAAAGCTGAATTGCCTTCCTTTCTTTGTAAAGCGAAAATGTTGGGGTTTCGAGTAAAACATATCGCATTCAGTTGCCGAGAAAATTAGCATTCCTACTGCATTTGAATAGAAAACCATTGCAAGGTCAGCCTGAAAGATTCTATGGGAACAGATTTCATTCCCCTTGATTGATCCAAGATTACACGTAAACTTGGGCATATCACTACAGTTGAGATGGGCTTTACTTGTTCTCGGCTTTCGCCTTCTCACTGTCTTCCCATGCCGTGATAAAGGATGCGTTCTTCTCCCGCTCGACTTCTGCAAGGGCGAGATCTGAAAGGAAACAACCATAATCAATCATCTGATCACTGATCAGCCAATGTTCATTACCATAACAGCAGCTTAGGTAAGTCTATGACATCGAAAGGACTTACCTCTATCAACTGAAGTCTTCTTCGCCAAGCCACCTGAAGTTTCTGTGGAAAACAGAAAACAAGAAGAACACTATTAGCAAAGTAAGGGGTTACGGTAACAGGAAAAATCATCAAGCTCATTCTCTCGGGCAAAATAATGCGAATCATGCCGACAGTTGATTGGATCAATTTCTCAGTAGACCCGAAAGTACCTTGAGCGAGGAGACTGTAACTCATTCTTTCCCGTTGATACAAAGAATACTGGGTCTGTGGTCGCTACTAGGTACACATACAGCCGCACAGAAGAACACAGTCAACATGCCCTTTAAGGAGGAGCTCCACGACCATGAACTAATCCAAGAAGACTGAACTTTTATGCATGAAAATTGGTTTTATATATATATATATATATATATATATAACAAGGAGTTTATTCTCATGAACGCAAGTCCACAGATCCATGTGAAAAAGCCAAGAGCTACATGCTCAAGGGGATTCAAACCTGCGAACTCGTGGATTTTTATAGGAGTCGTATGCACATCATATTCATTTGAGATGAAAAGGATTTTTTGATGCCAGAAAAGAAAAATAAGAGCAAACGGGAGGACCCACTTGGGAATCTCGACGAGGTTGCTTTGTTTTATATTATGAGGGCAACCCTCCTCCATTCCTTCATCTTCAACGAGGCAGGGATAGCACCAACAGAAAAGTTTAAAGTTGATTGTTCCACACAGTAACGGGCATAACACAGATTCTATTCTCAGCCTCACTTTATCGATTCTTGAAAATAAGAAGCTTGAAGAAGAAGAAGAATGCCCCGCTCTACTTAAAAGAAGCAAAGAAAAGAGATAGAATCAATACCTCCACAGACTAATAGAGAACCCGGATTTCATGGAACAAATCACAAAATGAAGGGAAAAGAAAAATACAGAGCTGGATAGCAAGAGCCACAGTTCTGATGAGGATTGACAGAGACGCAAAGGACCCACAAAAAGAAAGTTCAATTGGGATATGTAAGGAGGTTTTTTTCTAGGTTATTTGCCTATAAAAAGTGAATTGTTCAAGAATTTTTCAATCTATCACAAATTTTTTTATCTAAAAAATTACAAATTATCTAAGAATTCTCCAATCTGTCATAAACTATTTTTTTACTTAGAAAATCACGAACTATGTAATATTTTTCCTAATTTACAATGTCATTAATTTTGACTGCTGATTGTTGATATATACTATTAATTTTAGTGATTGTGCAAATAGACTCTGACGTGGTATCTCACGTGGCATCCATCTGGCTATAAAAATAGGAAACATCTGTTTGCACATTTGTTTGCATGTCTATCATTTATTTGCACGTCTATCCTCATGATAGAATAAAGAATTCAATAATAGTTCGTATTTTTTATGACCAGGTAAATACCACATATGATATCACCCCGACTTCATTTGCATAATCAGTAAAATTAACGGAACATATCAGTAATTAATAGACAAATTAACTGTGTGGTAGATTAGGAATTCTAATAAATATCCAAAAAGGAATAAATGATCTTCCTCAGAAAGAAGAAGCAGCCAGGCAAAAGGCGGTCAAGTCACCGTTATATTTGTAATAAGCCCGGACAAGACCTGCTGCTTGATCTTGGCCAGCCAGAGAGGTGAACATACAGACCATCGGTAGTACTTGCAGAGCTGGTTCATCGATTGGCTTGGTTCTGGATAAATAATCAGCAAACACATTGGTAAACGAATACTTAGAGAACTAATCGGCCCACTGAAGGAGTTGAGGATGCGACACTTGCTTCTGCTTCAACTTAAGCATGTTCGTGAATGAAGATATGTCAGTCTCACCGAGAACTGATAGCCAATGAGATGGAACTCAAACCTTTGTATCCTATACTTAACTGCAAGAATTTCTTGAAGGTAGAGTGGTTGTGTTTTTTGGCTACCCAACATCAAGTAGCAGGTCTTGATTGACGACTAAGAGCACCTGATAACCTACGAGGTAACATTCCTCCAGAATCTAGGAAAGAAAATAGTTCGTGGTAAATTAATAAATTCTTGGATATTTCTTGATTTCTGGGAAAAATAATTCGTAGTAGATTAAAAAATTCTCGCATAGTTCGTACTTTTCTAGATAAATAACTCCATTTTTTTAATTTCTTACTTTCGGAAACTACCACAGCCTTCTCACCTGGGAGCCAGTCCTCTCCTATGGGTATAACAAATGAAAGTATAGTGTCACGAATTAATCAAATTAAGTTATTTTTATTTTTTTTTTAGATTTTATTAAAAAAATTTGAAAATAATTAAATTATATTAACTCGTAATATCACGTCAGTATTATCACGTGAAATACTGATACAGAGAAGAGAAGACTCTCTCCTCACCTGGAGCTGCAGCAGCAGAAGTTTTCTCCTCTTCCTTCTCCTTCATCTCCTTAGGAACTTACTTGTTGGGGGTTTCCTCCACAGCCTTCTCTGCTTCGACCTTCTTCACCTCCTCCGCCGTTTCTTCTTCCATTCCCTTCTTCACTCTTCTTACCCTTTTTTTGGCTTGAAAACTATAATACTTCACTCTTCTTGCCTATCAATAGCTTGTTCGCTCTTCTAAAACTTTTCTCTGATTGATGCCGTTGTGTTCTGTCGGAGTGGCCCTTCTATAAAGAGTAATAATAACGAGTAACTGCGCTGATTAAAAGACATCTATGATCTTCGAAAGCTTGCAGGATTTCTCGATCGGACGGCTCGCAAGGTGGCTTGTTGTGAGAGCCCATTTGGGATTGGATGCTGCGCAGGGAGTGAATTGCTCGATTTGTGCCGACAGGTAAAACGGGTAATCTTTAGAGAGGGCAGGGGGGAGAGATTTTTGCAGGACAAATTAAAGATGGGCATTTTGTTTGAAGGGCTTCACTTAATATATATATATATATATATATGTATATATATGTATATGTATCAAAATTCAAAGCGTGTAGTTGAGTTCACTGATTATACGAGTAAATTTGGGCCTCGTGATCTCAATCTAGAACGATACCAATGGCATTAAACTCCTCTTTTTTTTTTTAATTTTAAATTTTTGTAGAAATGGTGATGGTGAACTTCATCCCCCCAGCAAGCGTCTTCTTCATTGTTGCCACGTTGTCAGTCTGCATTTTCCTTTTCTATTAGAGGTATTTTTGTTGGGGGAACAATACGGGTTCCAAGGTCACTGACATGAATTGGTTAAAACAACTAGCACTTGATCATCTTAAACAAAATTTTTAGAAAATTTTAATCTTTGTGAATACACAAAATTCATACCGGGAGAATTTTACCTTCGAGTCCTGTCCGGATCTTTCTGTTCCCATATTTTCATGGAAGTCATCCTAAATCTGTTCGAGTTCCTGTCAACTGAATCTCTGTGAGGCCTTCTCTGATCTGGGATTCAAGAACCTTGCCGTATAAGAGAAGATTCCATGGTCCAATTTTCCCCCGAGATGAGTCTGCGGTAGAATCTAGTTTGCCAAAATTTCCAACTGCCGGATCAACTCGATACTGCAATTCAAATACCAGGTTGTCTATATACACTTCATCGTAGCAATCCTTCATCCTCTCCCATCGGAGACAACTCCATTCTCAAATATCTGGACTACCCCACTTGAAACTTTTATCAGCGTGATCTGCTAACTAGCAACAAATCAAGCTTGGCAGCCGATTTAACTTGAAAGAATACGACTCTGGCCTTCTCCGAAAGGTGGAAAGCTTCTGCTTGATTCTGATGAGTAAGTGAGTTTTCTAATGGGAATCTGTTCTGGGTATTAAGACAGTGCAAAATCCTAGGCAACAACAAACAAAAATGACAGGCGCTTGGCCAGGAATCAGTGGAAACGCATTCCCTAAACGGTACAAGTTCATCAGACTTTGACCGTCATCTGTCTATACTCAGCTATGAATGCAATGGGCAAAATGTAATTTTGGAACCTCTAGCAGAAGATTGAGCAATGCAATAGAGCCCGGACAAGGGGCGAAGGTGAGCTTAGAAATTGAGCTCTAGCTCACAAGGATCAGACAGCTCTCGGTTATTCTTCGACCATCAGCACTAAGGACATATATAAGCACACGAACAACAACCCAAGTCCCAAATCCTCGAACCCCTTTCTTTCCTGAAGCTGGAAGGAATCATCAATGAACAATGACACAGTGAAAACCAACTTAACGGAAAAATCTTCAGAAGACCGGTTTCTCGAATAGCTACAGAATGAAATATGAAGTACAGTGTCAGTTTGATCCACAGAGCGAGTCAGTCAGCTCTGTGCCACCAATTGGAACTAAAAAGATTCAGACTTACCTTGAAATTAAGAGGAAGAAGATTATACATCGCACTGGTATGAGTGAATTACAAGACAGAGAAAGCACTGTCATCCACGCATCAGATCGATGTCAACATGGACGTCTTCGAGATCCGATGGTTGAGAATAGCGCCAAACCCCCAAGGGAGGTTGAGTCAAATTTTGACTTAGAGGAGTCGATGTCGGACTCCCTATCAGACTATCTGAGACTCGGGCCACCTCCGAGCCATCCCCTTTCTTGTTCTTTGACTTTGAACTGCCCCACGAGAAGCTCCCGATTATCACCTGAGAATTCACAATTTCCTCCATCAGTCAGTCCCCTATGTTCAAAATAGATATCATTTTGACCGTGAACCCCAGCCATGGATTGTCCGGTTCTCAGAAAGAATCAGCTGGGAGATTGAACCCATTGGACCAGATAGTTCCTTCTTAGGAACGGACAGCCCATGCCATTTTTCTCATTGAACAATTTGATCATTCAATGGAACAGGTCCCGTATTCCTTGCATCAACATTCCTAAAATTCCCTGCTTGGTCCCATATCAGGTTCTAAGAACCAACGTGAGATTTTCGCCATATTTATAAATTTATGCTGTATAATCCACAGGAACACAAAAGAAGCTCACTACCTGTACAGGGCTAGCTGCAGTAAGCATTCCCCCAACTCCACCGCCGATGACACGGCCATCCGGACTGGCAAGGGAAATGCTGAGACCACCGCTTCTACCACGGGATCCACCGCTATCAGTGAGCAAGTAAGACCCTGAGAGGCACAAAATCTCAAAACAACCCTGCAAGTACATCGAAGTAATAGTTAAGGATCTATAAATTGCATTGAAATCTGTAGGAAAGAAAGAGCATTTGTTTCCATTAAAATCATCAAAGTTTACTGGAAGTTATAAGCACAAATAGCTGATTACAGACAAGGACAGCAGTAGATTATCAAACCTCATAAGTGACAGAACCACCAGAGCTAGAAGCCTGTCGTAGAGTAACGGTAGATACCGAACCCATAGCAGACAATATACATATAGCTCTCAATCCTTGCTGCGAAAATGCCATGATTTTCGTAGCAATGTCCTGCAGATGAAAATGAAGTGTTTACATAATGAGTAATGCAATATGTTGAAGGCCAAATCAACAGTCTACTGCATATCCATGCAAGTTACCAGTCAAAAACTTTCAACCCATCAGGAGATACATTCAGTCCATAAAAAGCACAAACTACTACAAAGCCCAGGAAAAGGCAAATCAATAACTCATTATTGTGTATGCCCGAAGAAACGTTTCAAGATTTGCATTTCCCTTGCAAAAACTATAAGAATTTGTTCCTCAAAAAAATTTTCTTTTAAGAAAGAGAAGAAATAGAATTCCATGCCAAGTATCATCCTAATTTCACTGATTTGTTCAGAACAACTAACTGAGAAAGCATTGTCCCATGAAAAATATTGGACGATTGTCAAGCACATTATTAAGAGGACACACAGTAATGATTAGTTTTGAGCAAAATGACATACTTCTCCAGCTGCCACGGTGATGATATGTGGAGTAAATCCCATCCCAGCAGAGCCAGATAGCCATTCGCCTAGCAACCAGTTAAAGGATTTGTGAGTAAATACCAAACTAAGAAAAGCAAAAGTAAAGCAAGAACTTTTGCTGCACTTCCATATTTAGACTCATCATTTAATATTAGCCACCAAATAACTTCAACTAAAACATAATAATCTTGACTTTTGTGTACTGATAAGTTTCAACTCGGTCCAATTCGCCATCAGTTAGCAGCAGACAATGCCAACAGTCATGGGAGCTGTGGATACTCTGACATTTCCATGGAACTTATAGTAAAAGTTCAGCATGAGGCCTACTTTACATTAACAGTGCCCAGGTAACTGATTTCAAGTAAATCCTAGAGTAGAGTTGAAACTAAGATGTCCTATCTACTTTTGACAATGCCCTTTCTGTTCGGAAAAGGCAAATGCAAATGTCTTCAATTTACATTGGAAAAAGATTATCGCTACTGACTTCTTCTTTATTATAACTAAAGACAAAGCAGGATAAAATAATTCAGTTCTCCAATAAACTATTCTGAAACGGCAAGGCATTCACAAAGAGCTCAACAGCACACGCGCACACAGAGACATACGAAGAGACATCTACGAGACTTGTGTCTCACCAAAGGAAGCTAACTGCTGCTTCCTCCCCGAACCGGGAGGCCTCCCTCGGCCCCGCTTCTGGGTAGACCCCAGCGAGCCGGAGGGAGAGATGGAAGCCGAAGAGAGCGCCAACGAAACGCTTCCATCAGCTCCATACTTGCGAGGCCGGCCTCTCTTCCTCTTCATGGGCTCGGCCGGCGCCGGGGGCACCATAGATGGGGCGCCCACATTAGCCGAGAAACCAGACGAGGGATCCGGCTGCAGCGTTGACGCGAGAGAGCTGGCTCCGTAGTTCGACTGGAATTGCATGCCGGCTGCATTAAGAGGCTGTGTCCCAGAGATTCCTCTCTGGGTGTTGTAGTAAGGACCTCCCATAGTGTCTGTCCGATCCATGCATTTACTTTGGAGAAATGTACACTTTAAAGCACGGTCAATTTCGTGCAGCAGGGCCTTATCTTAGCTCAGATCTTCGATAAAGTGGAAAAAAAAAAAAAAGGCCAACAAGACCGCCCAAAATCAGCCAAAGGAGCCCCTCAAGAAGATCAGACTCAACCAGATCAAGATAGGTTAATCTAGATATAGATGAAGAAAGAAACAAAAGGGGCAGCAGAAACAGAAGGAGAGTTTGCAATAAGATAAGATGGGAGAAGCTTTTGGACCTCAAAAGAGAGACAAAAGATATGGAGATTTAGCTATCTGCAGCTCGCAGAGCAAAAGGAGAACCGGTAAAAAAAAAAAAAAGGGCTTCATTTTGAAGATAGAGAACGGAAGAAAAGACTTAAACAGGTCCACTATCACCAACCCATCAAGCATACTAAGACTTTGGCACGAAGCATCTTTTTTGACATTAACCCCGGTTGGAGATTCAAAGAAAAATCCCACCTTTGAACGCCAAATTCAAGGCAATGCAATTCCACATTCAAGAGGAGGAGAAGAGGAGGAGGAGCTCGAAAGGGTCAAGAATTTAATGACCATAGGAGCAGGGTTTCAGAGAGAAAATTAAAAGCTCTGATTGAGTGCAGAGAGGGGAAAGGAGAAGACGGGGCATTGTTTTGAGGGACTCGTGTCGACCCGATAGACCCTGTTGAGTCTGCAACAGGTCCTTATCGAATTGCAGTTTTCTAGGACAAACAGGAAGAGCTCTCTCTCTCTCTCTCTCTCTCTCTCTCTCTCTCTGGGTGTCTGTGTTCCAGAAAAGCTGTTTTATCGCAATCTCTTCCTTTTAAGCTGTGGCTGTCTCTGGGGTTTGGGCGCGGAGAGATGAGAACTCGGTTCTAATGGCGAGGAAGCAAACAAAAACTTGGACTGGAAAAGGTGCTGTTTGTGGATAACACTGAATAGATCTTTTTTCTTCTTCTCTCTTTCTTTCTATCCACGGTGAAGAGAAGAACCAAAAAGACGGCAAAGAACCGTCACGATTGTATAGCACATTTACTCGGCTGGTCCGTGAGCCCCACCTTCCAATACGCGCGCATGTCGCGCGTCTCATGCTTTCTTTTTCATGAGTTCCATTGCCTTCCTATTCATTTTACTGTCAGCCCGCCACATGAACTAAAAAAATCTTAAATGACTATATCTCAGTGATGAAAAAGGTTAATCAAATTATTCTTACTAGAAATTATTAAAATAATTATTTAAATAATTAATATTAATTTATTTATTTGTTATAATCTAATTCATTTTTTTATATCAAGTGATAAGATATAATTATTTAAAAATTTCTCAACGATACAGTTGTATTCAGTGGATGACTTGCAATGCTGGCTTTTTCACTTCTTACTTGGCTAACACTAACACTCAGGACTCTCAAGATCCTGACTGAAAAAATCCCATTGCGGTTTTGGAGGCTCCCTGGCGACCCCTTTAGAGGCGGAGGAAATTTTGTGATCCAATCATTGAATTATTATGAGTTGCTGAAATTCACTTTTTAAAAGATTTATATTATAAATTGCAAACTGCTTAATGGAACTGTGAAACATTCTAAGAATTGAACACTAGAAGCGGCTTGATTACGCTAAGTCAGACAACAACAGATAAGAAGTGACAGCACCATGGAGGCAAACCACCCTTCACCTTTCCCTAGGGCTACGAAATTGCCATTTACCGCTGGTCAACGCACTTGCGGTTGACCGCGACCCTTGTTCACCACGTCCAAGGCCATTGGGACATGACAGGAACAAGTAAACGCAATGAGCCCTGGCAACGACACGAGAATTCGGCTGATGATCAGAAAAGAACTTGCTTGGCTACCAAGCAACAAGTATCGAATCCACGTCGAAATCTACATATTGCGTGTGAAAAACGGTATGTTCGATTGTTATTCAGATGTCCACGTAAACGTTCAGACACATAAGAGAACAAGAAATTGATATGATATGCCTTCTTAGGTTACAGCACCCTTCGGTCAAAAAGAGAGATCCCAACAACAAAGAGCCAGTCATCTTCACACCCGTACGTTTATCTCATTATTTATCGTTCATATTTACTATACATTAACATGGTCGAGATGTCCATTAATTATTCGCAGAAGACCCATCATGCAATCAACTTACCTCGATTGTTGTAGTGGTCGTGAGTATGATATACCTTCTTCAATCACGGCGTATCCTTCGGTCGAGAAGAGAGACCCAATAATAAAGAGCCGGTCATCTTCACACCCATGCATCTATATCTCATTACGTATCACTCATGTTCAGTACGCATAAACATGGTCAAGATGCCCATTAACTATTTGCTGAAGATCGATCGTGCGATCAATTGATCTCGATCGTTGTAGTGGTTGTGGGTCAATTCTTACAATCGCCATCCTTGTGGATGGTGCTTTCCGAAGAGTTAAATTAGACGAAAGGGGACCAAAATTGAAGTTGTTGCTGTGATTTACTTTTTTTTTTTTTGTTTGGGTAACTGTTGTGATTTCTTTTGACTGTGTTAAGATTTGCTGGGATGACTCCGGCATCCAAGCCCAGTAGTAACAGCTCCACCATCTAATATAAGTTCCAGTCGCGTTTTAGATTTAAATAACTCTTTGAATGGAAATTAATTTGTAAAAATGGATCTCAAGTAAAATATTTCCTTCAATACCGGAATAAAATTGCATCTTAAACATGCGATTTTAATTTTTATAAAAATGGCATCTTGAAGATGTGAGTTGCCATTTCAGTACACCAAAATTTTAAGATTGGAAAATTTTCCAATATTGAATGAAATCATTTACCAGAAAAATATTTTTTCGATTTAAATTATTAGTATCCAAAAAATCAATAAACTCTAACTAATATAATTCGAATTGGAAAGGTCCCTTAAGAGATAAATCTCTTTCAAGATGTATTTTTTCCATAAATTTTAAAAGAGCAGTATTTGTAATCAATTCCACCAGGGTCAGCCATAAACGATGAAATTGCCGTAAAATAAGGGCAAGAGGTAGGCGCCACGCTCCTGAGAAGCGCGTGGGGGTCCAAGGGGGAGGCAGGGAGGGAAACGGGCTCGGGCCAACCAGGTCGTGATGGTTCCATTCCATCAATCAAAGCTGTAGCAAAAGAAAGAAAAGGAAATATCTGAGAGCGCCATCTTCAGATTACCATAACCACACATCTCAAATCCCTGGCAAGTTGCCAATTGCCCTGAATTCTTCACCCCATTAGCTCGTGAGATTCTCCTCCCCTTCCTCCTCCACCCCATTTCCATTCTATTCCACACTACAAAACGGAGTCACCATCGAAAGTTTGATAACCCATGCCCAAGGCTATCCTCGATGGTGATTCCTCCCAGCAAGAACGCAACATTTTAACCAAACATCAATCTTTTGTGGCCTGTGCACCGCACGTTGCAATGGCAAGCTGTTTCGGACTTAGCTGTGATCTGACCACTTGACAGGGGAACGCAGAACAGTATTCCTTTGTCAACTCTTCCAGCAACTTGAAAAGGAGAAGAGAGAATGGAAAACAGTTTGGCAAACAATGACATGCATTTGTGTCATAACATGGGGGGTCAACTACCCTCTTTTACTTCAAGCATCCAAGTTTGACAAAGAGACTTCATGCTCAGTGGGGTTTCCCTTGCTTGTTTTTTCCAAGTGGAACAAAACCTGAAGAGGATAAGGTTCCTACTAATTGATATCATCCCGAATCACATACATCACAGCATCAAATGCAGCATTGATGAGCATGGTGGACAAAGAGCTTAACAGAGCAGAATGAGAGAGGATAAGTGGTCACTTTCTCTGGGGGGTGGGGGGATCGGTCGTCGGGGGTTCGTTCATTTGCTTGCCCGGTGACTGGATGACCCTCCTCAATCGATATTCAGTTGGGATCCTGATTTAGGTAGGATGTTCTTCTCAATGCATAACACCTACACTGGCATCATTAAATGAGATAAATGGATTTGCTCTCATTTTCAATGCCGGGAATGGCTGAACTGATAGATCTCCTGACATCTACTAAACAAGACCTGCCAAGCTTTCCAGCAGACTCTCATGAATTGCACTGCACTAAGAATTCAACTCTCTCCCAGCACTATGATTACATAAACACAAGAACAGCCTCGTCATCAAGTAAGTGAGATCTTACCCAATCTATGACTCAGATAAATACCACAGCTTCACAAATTTGCAACTCTTCACCCCACATGCAACTGCTGCATACTCGGTTCCTATTCTACGTCAACTACAAAAACTCTAATAAGTGGAGAGAGCATTGAGTTCTGAGGCAAATTCTTGTAGCAGCAATCCCAAATTCCACGTCACACACTCATGTTCATCAACTGGGAAGTGTAGGATCTCAGTCAAACATTCGTGGACTATTTTTTTGAGGGGCATCCCATATGGCCCTGGATAGCCCTTCATTTTCAATGAATGGAAATTCATTTACCAAAAGGAAAAAAAAATGTTGGCGGAGCTAATTTCATCAGTACATTGTCCAAGTAATCAAACCTGAGAGCACTTCAATGAGAAGGTCTATTCAGTTTGATGCAGGGAATATAGTTTCCAGGATGTCATCTCTTCAGTACATTTTTCTGGTTTATTAAAAAGAAGCTTACAATCTCCTTCAAAATGGATGCATATTGAACTGAACTAAATAAGGATTCACTTCCAAAAATTAGACATAGATAAGATAACATCACGACTGGTCTGAGTCGTCAAAGGAATCCACTGTGACTAACTTAATCTGTAATAAGTTGGCAACTTAAGGGCTCAAGTATGGACTGCTCATATACTAACCATTCCAGTAGACAGATCTTTTACTGTCCCTGCAAGTTAACTTGCGTAGCTCGGAATGATTCCTTGGTTACGCCATAATAAACCGGCTCACTTCCACTAGAAGGAAAGGTAACAAAATTCCACCCAAAAGCTGATCCCCCGACCATAGATTGCCTGTTCCCCACATCCTCTGTCCACTGCTTGTTCTCAGAGAGTTTGGCAGATGTCTGGTCTATTCGGTGGTGCTCTGGTGGCTTAGACTCCCGGGCCCTTTGGTTGTCCCTGGCTTCAGCAGCCATAGTTGGGCCTTCAGGAATATTTGTACACTTACCCATGAATGCTGTTTCTGTAACCATCTGCTTGTACATATCCATCAGAATCTTCACATCTATGAGATTGCAAAACGCCCAGATGAGATTTTACGGACATCTTGGAAACAAAAATTAAGGTATGTTATGGAAGACTGTGACATGAAATGTTAGAAGCTCACTCTCTCGAATTTCATCTGCTGCCTTGCATTCTCGAAAGTTTGGTGTTTTCAGCACCTTCAGAGGGGCAAAGAGTGGACCAATCAGTGCCAAACAAGCATCAGAAACGCTTAACTCCATACATGATCATATTATCAACTCAAATAACGTAATCTCCAAAACAGAAAGTGAAGAGAAATGGAAGATAAGGGAATGTGTTCCACTAAACATTTAGAAAACATCTAGGAAACATGACAACACCAAAGCAAACATCCTGCTAAAATGTGCTTATGCAACAGAAACCTCACTGAGCATTGCTTACTGCAATTATTCATATATAATATGAGAGACCATAGAGCAATCTTGAACCACTGCAAATCCTATTCTACCGAATGGAGGCGGTCGGATTTGTTAAAAGATCATCTTACCTATCAGCTACTCAATAACGAAGTTGTTTGCTCACATAACTGTGACAGTAGCATCAAATACACAGATTCCAGTTAACATTCGTGTCACACTCAAAGGTAATAATTGGAACATCAGAAAGAACCACAATCCTCAAACAGCATAAACCGTGTAATTCGAGCATCTATATGAAGCCTGTCCTACTCAACTCGAGCACCACTGCTTGGATCTTTCGAGCTCAGGCTATTTCAAGTGCTATCAAAGCCAACAACTCACACCCCCTATATCCAAAATGCTGGGGGAGAGTAGAATGGAAGTCTACGTAACCATATACCATACCCTTTGAGGTGCAATGCCCTCGAGGGGCAGCCCTGATGGTAGGGCACTAGGGCCCCAGACCTCCCAAGTTCAACCCAGCAGATGCATTCTCACTAGGGTGGGTAGTTTGCGGGCTATTGCATGTGCCCGAGGAGGAAGGTATCTCAACCCGACAGTCGGGCCCGGTGCCCAGATACCTCGGTTGTCAGGGGAAAAAAAAAACCTTTGAGGTGCAATAACAGAAGGAAGTGCTGAAATTATTGTGACTCCGACTTCTCCTAGGACAGATGGTTCGCACCCACAAGAGATATCAACGGAATAACCTGAGGTTGGTGCTAATCGGAGCAATGAACCGATGACAGGCCCAATTGAACAAAAATCAGCAAGGCAAAACGAACAGACCAAGAAACGAAATCGTGGCGACTGCAGTTCAGGAAAGGAAAAGACCACTTCGTCCAGAACAAGAATTAACCTCAACGAAATGGGGTCGGAGATCTTTAAGCACAGAACGCATCTTGAAGTATTTGGACTGCTGGATCGAGGGATTAGACTCCAGAGGCCGCTTCTTCGTCTGCGGCGGAGCGGGGGCCTGAACAGGAGGCTGCTCCGGCGGTGTTCGTGGGGCCATGGCTTCTGTGTCCTGAGCTGGAATAGGTTCTGGATCTTCCATGAAGAGATGAACGGAGAACTTTTGCTTCTTCTCTCTAGCTGGGTAGAGCACTGGAGGGGATTATGTTTCCGAGGACTGAGACAGGGCAATGGAGAGGATCGACTCGAGTCGCGATCTTCGGATCAATAAAAGGGCAGGGGTCAGTTCAAGTGAAATAGAAATTCAGGGGTCTAATTGAAATTAATATAAATTCAGGGGCATTTCTTGATCTGACAGAACTTCAATCTCGAAGCGGCACGCAGGTTCAGAAGCCAGAAGAGGAGAGAGCAACCATCTGCGGAATTCTTCTTCCACCTTCTCTATCTGCCGATGAAATTGTGCTTCGAAGCTTAGAGGAACCGCCATTGACGAGACGATGATGAAGCCCAGGACAGACAAGCTCGTGAGAAGAACGGCGATGGTGGCAACGGTAACCGCTTCCTACTTCCTGTTGACTGCTGACTACGGCCCCGAACCCAATGTTCTTGATCCCGTAAGCTTCGTGCCTACCCTGGTCACAGTAATGATCAATCTTTTGCGTTACCCAGAAGTGATCGATGATGAAAGTTTTACACTTGTGAAAGAAGGTTGAGTTATTAGACTGGAACCCATCTGTTGGTTCACTTAATCTGGTTGTTATCTTGTCTCCCACATATGCAGAATATCTGCAATTGTTTCTGCTTTGCTGCTGATCGTGAACCCGAAATGTTTGAAAAGTTTTGATTTTTCAAATGGCTGGTACTTTCCAATGCAGTAGAATCAGAGATTCTTGTATTATTTTAGTGTCCCCTGCCGCAGGTTAAAAGAATCAGGAAATAGAGCGATAGGCTGCGTAGTTTCTGCTGAAACGCAGGGTGGTTGTTACATTTCTTGAATTTGCTTAATTTGCTTTTCAACTGATTTCCCGAGTTCATAGTTTTACGGTACATCTTCTGGTATTGAACTGCTTCATGATGTTTGCCGGACAAAAAAGGAAGAAAAAAAAAGCACCTGGGGGAAACTGATGGCCTTTTTCTAAGTTTTGTATAAGACTGATATGGGTTGGCCGAATTATTTTACATCGCCCCTTCCATTACTTATGTATCCTAGATTGGATGTGATTGTCAAGCAGGTATGGATTTAAGGCGCTCTATGATTTTGTTTATCTTTTAAGTTACAGTGTTATGCACCCTTAGATTCGTTTTTTTATCTTTACGGTGAGTTTCGCCCTCCTTGACAATCTTTCTGGTCCATCTCTCTTGTCAATGGTGTGATAATTTGCCCTTCGTAAAGATTTCACCTTTTCTGGCTGTTAATATTGCTTGCTGAAGATCCAGTGTTGCTTCCATTGTCGCTAGCTGGGTCCATTTTACTGCAAGCTTTTTAAGGTCTTGCTTGTGTTGCTTAGAATTGCTCCATTGATCAAGGCAACATGATGTTGCATTGAAGAATTGTTTACCTTTGCTGCTTAAACAGGATATTGTTCTTTAAGTCATCATTTGAAAGGATTCGAATTTCATGTACGTGCAAATATGTTCATACATGCATGTTTGTCACTTGCTCCGACTTTAAATGTTTAGCAAATATATACACAATCAGAGAGGTCAAAACTTAGTTTATGTTTGGCACTTGACAGTAATCTTTGGGTAATCTGAAGTGCTGGTAGCAATGCCGTTGAAGCAGTAAGATTATTGCTACTCTATATATATCTCTTTACTGGCACTTGTTGGGCAAATCCTTCTGCTCTGTGCCTTCACCTGGTAGGTTTACGTTATCTCACCAGATTGCTGATTTTTCCTTCTTTTTTGGGTAAAAACTGGTTTTCCCTTCTGTCTTCTCATAAGTTACTTGCACTGTTCAGTTGCTGTGTATCCTCTCCTTTTTTTTTTTTTTTAATTACTGAAACTGAATAACCTGGCAGATTAAGAAGGCAATACTGTCGGTCGAAGATCGTGTGAAAGAGTTTGTTCTTGGACCGAGTGGCAAGCCCCAGGAAAACCAGATGGGGAGCGTGGGATCCAACAACTCAAAGGAGCAACCATAGACTTTGCAGCAAAACCTCACTGTACAGGAGTAACATGATGTCTCACTCGATGTCTAACCTTAGGCTTTGGAGCGCTTTTTTCTTGGCCGTAGTTACATTATCTTGACCAGAGAATTCATGACACAGAGAATGAAAGATTTCCTTAAGATGGGTTCCGAATCTCTATTAAACTGCGGGTTCAACATTAAATCAACAGAGATCTTACATTGTCATACTGAAAGTTGCTAAGTTGAACACTTCCCGGAACATACAATCTGGAGAAGCAACAGTTTGTTCATTTGGTTGTAACTCATTCAGGATGAGTTACCAAGAACAAATATGGCTGCTGTGGTTAAGGATTATGAGTAATTACCGATAGTACGGCATGTTGAGAATGGAGAGTATGTAAGCTTAGAGGCTCATCAGCTTGCTTGGATGCGGTATGTTTATGTGATTTGGATAGAACATAAAAGACGTATCTTTCATCGATTATATTGGAGTGAGGAGTTTTTGGTACATTCCATCATTGATACAGTTAACACTTAAGCCTTGCGCAGGTAGTGAATAACTTCATTCGTCAGAAGCAAAACAGAAGAAAAGATAGAGAAGGAAAGACAAAAGGCAACCTGCAAGCTCAGAATCCTTTGCAGTGAAGAGAAGATCACGGCCAAGCATGAGCTTGACTCCATCGACAATTTAAGGATTCATCACAGCTTCCAACTACGATAAGCATCATCACACCGAGCAAGAATCTGATCCAGAAAGCCGAGAAGTTCTCTTAACGGCTCCAGACTGAGATTCAGACATATACATCGTACTACATAATCCATAAAGAAAAGGGACAGAGGATCGTCGCTACGTTAGGGTTTGTCTCTGCAACCCCCGGGGGCTGAGTTTATACGGGCGGGGGAGATTCTCGGGTCGGGTCAGAGTGGTGGAATTCGGGCTTACAACTCGGCCCATTTTATGTTTTGGGCCCATTTACTGAGGCCCATTTATTTTAAAAGGGCCGGCCGAATCAGGCTGGTCAAAATTTGGAGCGATTAATGAAAGGCCCATCAACAGTCAGTCGATTTCGCAATTGTTAAAATGGGAGCATGGTTAGTTAAAATTGATAAAAATATCTTTTTATTCTGTTTGAGTATCATAAATGGAGAAATTCAGTATTGGAAGAACCTGAATAACATGCAATACAACACACTGCATTGAGAGAAAAATGATTGGTACCAGTCAATACAAACCCTAAAACCGAGAGATTTGGTTTGATGGTAAGGAGGACCACAATTGTCTTGTCAATCCCAAGCTCGAATTCTATTGGTACCGGTCAATACATCTAAGTTTATCTTATTGTGTGCGCTTGTTGGCATACGTACGGAACTGTGAGAATTAGTCGGACGAAATTCAAATACACTCAAAATAAAATAAAATCCTAAAAAATCAAAATATTCTTTTCAATATCTTTTTTTTTTTGTTTTTAATCTTTCTAGTCATTTCTCCGTTTTGGTCAAGTTTTGTGGAATCCTCTATGGACCCTGTAGGATTTCGAGCCCTACCGCTCAAATTATTTCTCCACTTTGCTTTTGGTCAAATCACTAAATCATATGTGTGTGTGTATATATATATTGCTGAAGCAATAGAGACCTCGGTTAGGTCTGCATGTCATCGACATGTTTCATGTTGAAAAGTCCATTGATATTGAATGGATAATATATAATAATAACAATAATTAGTCTAATATCCTCATATCATTCTATATTTATATTAAGATTGTCATCAAATAATAACCTTAATTAGTATTTCCATGACTCTTCGAGCTAATAATTCAAGCATTATAGGTTGAGCCGGTTGAGGTAGTCAGGCATCTTCTCCTAAGATCTCATATTGTATTTAAACAGAAAATTTCACGACCGCGAGAGTCTTACCCTTCAGTGTCCGCGCTCTGCTCAAAACTGCATTTTTGTGTATTGCGGATGCGTGAATTTGTTAGGGCAAATTAATAGAGAAATCAACAATAGTCAAAGGAAGAGATGGAGGTGATGGAACGCACGACGTCTTTGCTGCATGCTAATCATAGGCCACATGAAACACACGACATTTTGTGGGTACAATAACATTTTTGCAAAAGAACTTAAATAAAATATATTATGTCATAATTATCTGCTGGTCATCTCTGAGAAGACAACCTTAAAAATATCCCCACGTGCTTCTTAAGCTTAACCTCCGACCACTGCTACAAAAAATATATATATATATATATATATATATATATCTTAGAGATGGCATTGGGCCGGGCCATTGTGGGTTTTTGAAAACCCAGACCCTACCCACACCCAGTACAGGTCGACCCACTCCGTGATCCGTGCGGGGCAGGGCTGGGGGCACAATTCAACCCGATTAATAAAAAATATTTTAATATTATATTAAAAATGTAATATAATATATAACATAAATTTATATACTTATAATAATATGGTTAAATAAATGTAAAATAATTAGAATTTACATAATTTTAACTAAATAGAATGATTGTTACTCAATTTATTAAGATAAAATATTCATAAATTAAATACAATTTAATTTTAAAATATGTAATTGAGTTATATAGTATTGTCGGGACGGGGCGGGCCCAATGGTAGATCAAGCCGTTGGTTTTATTTTTCTAATTTGGTTTATTCAGTGTTCTTAGTCCTGGAGGACAATTTTTATACGTGGCACGAGCAAGTGGAGTTACTTCGAGTATCAGAAGATTAAGAACATTACCATCTCGCATTTCATCGAGTTTCAGGAGAAAAATACCCCGGTAAAAGTTCTTGAAACGAGACACGTTCAATGCAATTAGAACACTCAATCTGTCTCGTCGGATGAACTGTTGAGCAGAATGTATACAACGAGTGACTCCGAGTTACGATTTTTTTTCACATCTAAAAAAGAGTAAAATAAATTATTAAATAATTATATTTCATTACATGATATGAAAAATTTAAAAATATCCATAAATATGTATAAATTCAATAATTATTATAAAAATGAACCAAATTATTAAATCACCGGGGTTTGTGTGCCAATTCTGTCGCTACGTCTGATCGGAAATGGACAAAATTCTTGCCGATTGAGTCAAATCAATCGCATATATTTATTCCAAATGGTAGTATTTGACGTTTAACTTTAAAGTGCGGTAGAGCAGAAGAGATTCGGAATCGTGTAAGGAAATGCGATAATAGGAGAAATTTTTTGTAATCTTATTTCATTACGCAGTATGAAAAAATATTAATTAAAATATAATAATTGAGTAAATTATTATTAATCGTTCGAGTAGTTATTATAATTAATATTAATTAAAGTAATTTGATTAGTTTTTTTCACCATATTATTATAAGATAAGTTCATCTAAGAATATTTTAAGGAAATACTAATTAAATTATGGTTAATTGGACACTAATTATCCAAGTAGTTATTATAATTAATTATTATTAATTAAAGGTAATTTTGTTAATATTTCTGGTTAATAGAAAAAAAAGTCTTACACAGTCATACCTTCCAAAGACATTGTAAGAAATTATTAATTAAATTATTTTGATTAAAAATAATCAAGACAAATAACGGGTGATTCTCATGCCACACAAAGTGAGACATGATCATATGAGAATTTCTCAATTAAAAGGTACAATCATTTAAAATTTTCATGCTGTGATCGTGTCTATACAACAAATAGGAAAAAAAATTTTAAAAGGGCAT
Source organism: Lagerstroemia speciosa (assembly GCA_037672795.1). Lineage (NCBI taxonomy): Eukaryota > Viridiplantae > Streptophyta > Magnoliopsida > Myrtales > Lythraceae > Lagerstroemia > Lagerstroemia speciosa. Next base: position 2,098,490 of record CM075304.1, on the reverse strand, counting down.
ACTACGTAATGACGTAATGAGGAAAAACTAATGAAAATGCTCTGATTATAGCTAATTAAGACGACGACTTGAATGATTAATAATAATTTTATCAATTGATATTTTCTTAGGTCATTATCTAAGAATCTCACCAGATAGGTTACAAGTAAGAATTGTGTGATCATCAATTGATGTAGCTCAGAGCACGATTGATCCTTTCCTGTCCTGTCGTGGATTCTGTCCATATCGAGGATTTCCTGTACGTTAATGTTGTTCCGGCCATGAACGGTCTCCGAGAAAGACAAAAGGAAAATCATTCACTCAATTTTCACCGAATCACTGATTGCACTTCACATGTTTGTTGAATTGCCGATTGATTATTGGTGTGCGAGTCCTCTTTTTTCTCCCTCTGCACGTCTGGAAGATGCAATTCTTCCATTAAACAACCTGCAAATTGATCTGTAAATTCCTCTGTTCACACCACGGAATCTTGATACTATACGAACTCTCCCCGTTCCTGTCTTCCGGGTTCTTCCCCGAACCCCAACTGAGATTCCACTCTTCCTCGCTCGATCGATCCTCTTCCTGAAGGCTATACGAGAAGGGAGCTTGCTCTTGAAGGAAGACGTTTGGGAGGGAACCATTTCAAACGGTTTCGAATTTCGAACTCTCGATAGCTTAAAGGCAAGAACTTGGAAAGCAAGAAAGGGTTCCATGGAGTTCAAAACCGTTGCTTTTGGGCTTTAAGGGGATTTCGAGTTTCAGTTTTTCAAACTCCCGTTCAAACTTATGCCTTAATGGCGGGTGGAAAAGGGAGAAACCTTGCGGCATGTTCTGTGAATTATTTTGATTCCTGACTGTAAAAATGACCTATGAAGAACCCCTTTTGCTTTTTGGTGACAATCCAAAGGAAAAGTTCTGATCTTTAGCTCATCACTTCCCTTCTTTTTGTTTCTTTGTTGCCCCATTCAAATTCATGAGCTCTCTGCATATTTCAGTGCAGTTCCCAGCTAAGTTCGTGATTCCATTAGTGTATTTGTCTTGACTCTCTTTCTGCGACGATGATTCACAGAGTCGAGCAGAGCACTGGCTCCGGTTTCAGCTCTTCGATGGGGAAGTCTTCGAATCCTGATGGGAACTGTGAACCGGGGTATCAGCCGTCGCCTTCTTCCCTGGACCAAGTCGACCGGCCCTCTGAAGAGACCCCAGTCTACTCGACTCTGAGCACAGATTCCTTTAGATACTGCAGGAGTAATTCTGAGACCTCTGAGTTCTCAGAAGCCATAGATGATGGGAGTTACTCCAGCGAAGCTTCTCCCTGTCAGTGGCCAAGCATTAAGTCGGGACGCCACGACCCAATCATCTTGAGTAGGCTTGGGCTGAAGCAGCTCCAGCATGACCATAACCAGAAGCTTGTTACCCTTGAATCAGTAGAGTCAGGTGGGCTAAAGTAGGATTCTTTATGTTTCTTTTAATAGTCTGTACCACGTGACGTATGTCACGAGTCAACGAGCGTTTAACACAATCGAAGATGTTTGACAGATTATAAGTATGGATTAAGCACTCATTAACTTGTCACATATATCACTTGGTATACCTGTTATATAGAAGGCTCTCCGAGCCAAGACTAACATCTGGTTTTGAATTCTCTAGAGATCAAGATGATGAAGGAGCGATTCGCGAAGCTGTTGCTGGGTGAGGACATGTCGGGGAGCGGGAAAGGAGTATGTACGGCCGTTGCAATCTCGAATGCCATCACTAATCTCTACGGTAATCTTGCTACGAAACAGAACCAAACATCAACCTGGAGCAGAATCTTTTTTATCTTCTGCAGGAGCTGTATTTTAGCTGTAATGGGTTGTCTACTTTGCAGCAACTGTGTTTGGGCATGATCTGAGGTTAGAGCCCCTGAAGCCAGAGAAGAAGGCAATGTGGAAAAGAGAAATGGACTGTCTTCTATCAGTGTGCAACTACATGGTGGACTTCTCTCCGACACTGCAGACCTTGCGCAATGGGACGACAGTCGAGGTGACCGATTGACGAAAACTGGAATCTTCTGTTTGGTTATGCTACTGGTGTGTAGGAGATCTCTTTTTTGACTGTCACATTCCATGTCTCAGATAATGACGAGCAGGCCGAGGTCGGACATCTACATCAATCTCCCCGCGTTAAGAAAGCTCGACGCAATGCTTGTAGTAAGTGTGGAAGACCGGATCCTGTTTTCCATTTTTATTTTCCTTGAAAGCACTAAATTAATAAAAGTTTTATGAGGTCTTTTTCGTATGAGGCTTAGAAAATCGAAAACTGGGATTGTACTGTGAAAGCAAACGGGCAGGCGCAGGAATTGACTGAAAAGGTCTGTTCTCTGAACTTGTTTATGGGAGCAGGAGATCTTGGATAGCTTCCAGGACACGGAGTTCTGGTACGCGGAGAACGGGAATGTGTCCTCAAACTCGAAATTCCCGGGATCCTTCCGGAGATTCGTTCACCACGAGGACAAGTGGTGGCTCCCGGTCCCTTGTGTTCCTCCAGAGGGCCTCTCGAGGAGTTCGAGGAAACGGTTGCAGCAAAAACGTGACTGCGCTAATCAAATCCACAAAGCAGCGATGGCGATCAACAGCAGCGTGCTTGACGAGATGGATATTCCTCAATCGTACATGGAATCTCTTCCCAAGGTGAGTTCTCTGAGTACTGGAAGAAGCATGAACGAGTGAGTTTGGCTATGGAAACTTTTTCTAGTTCTTTTCTGCTTTCTTGGTTCTGGAAGATGAGAACAGTTCTCTAGTTTTCTAGAAATAAGTTCAAGATTATGTTATAGTTTACACTCCTCAAGATTAGCCTTCGTGATCCAACTTTTTCTTATTGAGCTGTTCCAGTTCCAAGGCATGCAGTGACCGGTTCAGAGGCTGAACCAGCTTCGAACTGAATGGACCGACTAAGTTTGAGCTGGAACTGGCTAAAAGAAAAGATTGAATTGCTTTAAACCAGTTTGGTTAATACACTAAAGTATTTAAGTTGATCGGCATTTGCCGACATTCGACTTAGGATTTCCTTCCTACGATCATCACTGACTCGAGTTTCCTTCCTTGTTTAGTGCGGAAGAACGAGCATCGGAGACTCCATCTACCGCCACATCTCTGTGGCACACAAGTTTTCTCCAGACAGCATCCTCGACTGCCTCAGCATAGCATCTGAGCACGAGGCCCTTGAGCTTGCTGACCGAGTCGAGGCCTCAATGTACTCGTGGAGGAGGAAAGCCTGCCTCCACCACTCAAAACCTTCGTGGACTTCAGTGAAAGAGTATGTGGCCGAGACCGGTCGGGCCGAAAAGAACCACAAGCTAGCAGAAAGAGCCGAGAGCTTGCTGTTCTGCCTGAAACAAAGGTTCCCTGAGCTCTCCCAGACAAGCCTGGACACTTGCAAGATTCAGTACAATCGGGTAAGCGGAATAAATCACTTTTATATCAACGATGAGGTTTAGCCAATGGTTATATACCACGTTTTCAATTTATCAACTGTCCAATTAGGATTATTTCTCAACAGCCGCCCTTACTTGATAACCTAAACTATACCACATGCTTTTAAACACTCACCCTCAACAGTTGAACTTGAGCCGGGTTTTATCTTCCTTATTGACCGATGCTCACATGGTAACCGGCCCTATACCATGTAAAATTTTCATTAGACCTATAAAACGTTCAGCTAATATTCATTAAAAAAGGTCTAAATTTATAAATGATGATACCAAATTCTTCATATATATTATATATACACTTATTGACCGATGCTCACATGGTAACCTGCCCTATACCATGCAAAATTTTCATTAAACCTATAAAATGTTCGGCTAATATTCATTAAAAAAAGTCTAAATTTATAAATGATGATACTAAATTCTTCATATATATATATATATATATATATATATATATACTGCCTGATGTTAGACCCAAATGGAACACGCAGGCTTCGATTATAGCTTCTGATGTGGAATTTAATTCTCAATATTACCATAAAACCCTAATCTTCTTTTCTGCATTTTTTCCGTTTGGGTTTTTCATGGTGCAGGACGTGGGGCAGGCAGTCCTGGAGAGCTACTCGAGAGTGCTGGAAGGGCTAGCATTCAACATCATGGCTTGGATAGAGGACGTGCTCTGCGTAGATAGGAACACCGTGACTCATCGAGAAGAGTAGAATCCTAGGGAGTTACTGCTGAGATCTAGAACATCAGTGTATATATATATATACACACACGGTTGCACGTCCTGTGGTAGGAGATCTCTGTAAAGAACTATTTTTGCAGTACATAAAAGGAGTTTCTGAGGTTCTGCAAACCTCTTCCTTTGTAATTTCTCTCTGTTTCGTCTCTATAGTTTTCTCAATACAATCAGTCACTGCTTTGGTGGAAAACAAACTCCTCTGGCTGATAGCAGTGAACGGGGCTCTGAAATCTCTGAAATCGTCCCTCTATAGTACAATTCCCCACTTGCAAATGTGGGAAGTGAGGAATTCTGTCTACTAGGAATTTCACATCCATTTGCTTTCCGGAAAATAAACAGAGGAATAAGTTCTTCTAATTAAACTACTATTATTCATATGATTTACAGTTACCCGTCATCCATTTATCAGTGTAATCCATGTTAACTCCAGGCTTAATAATATTTGAAGGAATGGTGATAAATTTCATGCCATAAATTTAGCAAATATGAATTCAGTTAAACTGTGCCCAAATTCACAGTAGAATCCAATGCCGTGCTGACACTTTTTGAAGTTATGCCTCACAGTATCTCAAACTCCAAGGTATTTGCCTAATTCAGGTTTGAGCCGGTTGGCCTACTATGAGGTAAATCTCTCATGGTCATATGTTTTATATATTTAGAGGACTTGAACTGAGTACTCGGGAGGGGAGTGCCAACAAACTGTATATATTTCATAACAGGGGAAAAAGGAAACATATTTTGGCGCAAAATGCTACCTGAATAGTGAGAACTGGCGTTCATGGCGACTCTTAATCGTATCCAGACCTACAGTCTGCATACCTTCAATTAATAATTATCATGTTGGAGTGCTTTCGCCTCCGCTTCCTTGCTCTCCTCAGGATCCGTTCTGTATCGACCTTAACTTCGTCGATCGAGGAGCTTCCTCTGTACTCCAGTTGCACGTATGCACCTGAACCGAAATCATGCAACAAACGGTAATACGAATTTGGCGAAAAAAATTCATAGGAAAGCAGATACTGCCAAACTGACAATTTCGTTAAAAAAAAGGATGCATTAGAAAGATGGTATGATTGGAATCTTCATTTCTGTACCAAGCCATTTTACATGAGCAAGAACATCAAACACTAGAAATCAAATACTTCTTACCATATGTACGAGAATGAATAGATTATCTGCATTTGGTCATATTAGTTTCAAAGAGCTAGTCATTTTAGCTGACCAAACATTACCCTCACGACCCAGCCTTTACAGCATATTGCATTAAATGGAATCAGATAAAAGAGGTCAGGCATTGGGAAACCCTGATTCCCATGGTTGGATCTTATATCGAATTATGAATCATGGCAATTCTATAGTGTGCAAGGCAATAGAACTGCATCGGATGTCACTGGTGGCCTTCTTTTTTTACTGTAGACCATGAGACAGATTAACACTTTACGAGGCTACAAGAGGGACATGTTGAATGTTTTCTTAATGCCAACTCTTTTCAACCATCTAATGCTTACCTCTGTCCTCATCAATCAGGCAGGCAAACCCTCCTTCAATCTCCTCATCCGATTCAATGAGAACTCGACATTCTCTTTCATGCATGGTCCGCTGCCAATCACAGGTAAAGAACTGATTGTATAGTAAAGGACAACTTACCACAGCTGCTAATCTCGGATACATGGAATGTTTTATAATTTTCAATTATAGTCTCTAAGATTTCGCCAGCAAGGATGTAGGCGGAATAACAGAACAAGCATAATGGAACAGAAATTACCTTGTCGAACGAGAATACCTCTTTCTGCATGTGCTCTTTTCCAGATACTCCAGCAAGATGATTCCGTTTTTCCTGCTTCACTGATGTCCATCCTCCGATTTCTATCTTCGGTACAAGATTTGGAGGCAAAGAAGATATAGGACTTGGAGATGAACTGCAAGAAAATAGCAACGTTAGAGAGAGCACATATGTAGGTGCCTTTTGTCAACAGTTTGTAGGTTTTATATGCAATGAAGTTGAAACGGCACTCACAAATTATCTAACTAATACCAATCTTCAGCAATTTATTCCCATCAATGCGCCACTCTAGAAGCAACTACATACCGAGTAAAATATCAGATTTGAGATGCTGGGAAGCAAAGTTGATTATGATTCATACATTATTTCATAACAATCTTATCATTTTAAGCATGCAAATAGAGACAGTTAAGATGCTAGTTATCAAGAGAGTTGCTCAAGAATGCCGAAGCTGGTACCATGACACATCAATCACATTAAAAACACCAGGCAGATTTAATTTGTGGTCTTTCTTATGATATTAACAATTTATTCACCAGAATTAGGGGAAAATGTGTTTCTCAAGGTATGAACTTTATCATGTCATTGCATTGTTTTGACACAATATGTGCCTTGTGAGCTTAACAGAATATATGCCACATAACAGGGGAGCCACCAAAATCAAAAGCAGGTACATACCGTTTCAGTTGCCTTGCCTCTCTCAGCGAGACAGGAGGGACATCAGTACCCTGCGAACTTGCATGTTAACCCACAGGAAGTTTTATATGTGTATAAACAGTGCAGTACTATATTGATCAAAAGGCTAGCACCTTTGATGGGAGAAGAGCACAGGCATCTGACTTGTGGCTGGCCAATTTCAAAGCAGAATTAAATGCCTGCACGTATATTGAAAATTGATGCAACTTTTCATGCCACGGGGGAGAAATAAACATAATCGTGTAAAAAAAGGAGAAGGGATTCGTATTCTTAATAAGGGCAAGAAGTTAAGCCACGATCTGTCGTACTCCGACCGAGTGACAGAAAATCGATTTCTTAGTGGATTTACATTGCAAGAACCTAGCTGCACCTTGCTTACCTGCATTTCTCTAGTAAATTTATAGCACAGCTGATCTTGAAATTTCAACAGAGATGCTTCTATTTGTCCAGGTATGGTCAAGAACCTCGAGTATATTTCCAAAAACTTGTTTTCGTTTGCGCCCTTGCTCAGTTGATCAGATATAGATGTAAATCCTCCATCCAAGGAAGCTTTGACATTTTCTTGTTCTTTTTTCTGGTTTACCATTAGTCAGCCATGTTACATAGTTTATATCCAGTAAAATTTTCACAAAAACAGGTCTCATAAAAATCTAATAAGGTAGTGCTGGGCTTCAATTACCATTTGTTGCAGCAAGTTATTATGGCTAATCAACTTATGCTGTATGCTTTCCACTGCATGATACTCATAGATGCAATGTCAGTAACTAGCCATGTACTGTAATCTTCATCATTCAGGCGTATAGCAAATCAAATAGAGAATTTACTTTTAAAGAAAGAATGTAAAAGGTGATTGAATTACTAAATCTGTTAGGATCTGATTAAGTTAAAATTGGTCTTGACTTGTGCTAACAAGGGTTCTTATTTTTGCAAAGTGTTTCACTTAAAGACGGAGACAATTGAGAGTTTCCAAGTGAGAAATGGTATCTTTTACGACTATGAACATCATAATATTTATATAGATCAAATAAATTTTTCTGCTGGGTAATCTAAAGATGCAGTGCTTACTAGAAAGGATGCAGTGCTTACTTTCTAAGGATATTTCTTTTGTTCCTTTGCTGACCTGCATGATATCACCCTGAACAGAATCCAGAATCATTCCAAACCTACTGAGCGAAGTTTCCATCAATCCAATTCGGTGTTCAAGCTCCTCGCTAATATGGCCTGCTCATGAAAATCATAATCATCACTAATGAGAAGATTCAATCATTCCTGCTCATTGTGTAGCTGAGAAGTTAAATTGACTCTGAAAGAGGAACCTACAATGATTAGTGGATATCGATGTGGAATTCCATTTACGTGCAAGATTGGAGGAATTTCTGGAGTGTGGCATCCGAGTATCTTCTTGAGTATAATTCACCAAGGTAGATATTTTCTTTAAAGAGTTTTCTCGTTCTTGAGAACTATATCTCTGTCAGGAAAACAGCAAAATCAGTGGAAAAATCAATTTGCCAGTCATGGACTGATTAGAAGCCATCAGATGCTTGTCACTGGAACAGTATCATAAGTTTCGGTCATCAATAAAACTGTAGAAATAGTCGTTCACAACTCAGTTGCTGGTACACCCTCTAGAATATAAACTTATAACTATTGGTTGGAGCAACCTTTACTTTTTCTTTTTTAGTTGGTTGTCTCCAATTTTAATTCCTGCGAAGATCCTTCGCTGTCAGATTTAAATGTGGAAACTGGGTAAAAGAGAATGCACATGGACAGAACCTTTTATACTCTAGATTGCTTTTACCTGAACTGCAGGACTATTTCTCTAATCACATAAATCATGCAATGAATATTGCTGATATCTACACAAAGAAAGTAAAAGAAGCTTGAGGGTTACACAGAAAATAACGTGAGAGATGTCAACAGTAAACCTGGTCATTTGTGGGGAAATCGTCAGAGGAGTTCTGAGAAAGCTGAGAAAACATGCCATGCTGTGTCGAAATCCCCTGTGAAAATGATTGCTGAGACTGCTGCTGAGAATGAAACTGGGATGCTTGTTGCACTCCAGCTGGTGGAGCACTTGGTCTCCTGTGCAAAACTGCTTTGCTGTTTACAGATCTCAAATGCCACTTTAAGAAATAAAATCAACTGCACTCATTGTTGCATCACATAACTTGATGAAGGAGAGACATCAATGTGCATGAAACGCAGATAAGGAGTACAAAACACCTAAGTCAACCAGAATATAAAAAGAAACATTTCAAATCAACAGCGCCATCTGCAGCTAAATGAACTGATTCAAGTAGGCTTAGGCGATAGCTCTTCCATTGTATTTTGAGGAGGATGCTACTGACAATTCGGGAGGGAAATCACCACCACACCTTAGGAACAGATCTATCAGTGGACAGACCAGACATAGAGGAATCGTGCTTCCGTTAATTAAACAGAGATCTCAAGCTTAGTTTCAGATCAACAATAAGAACTTGCAATTAGATTAAACTCAGGTCCACATTCCAGTTGGTTCTCGAGAAAGCTAAGCTTTCACGTACTCTCCTGCTCAAAAATGGAGAGGGCTGAAAACAGACAACATCAAGACGTTATACGGCTCGGAGAAGATGAATACGACACTTCCTTCAAATCCTTTGAATTTTGGCGTACGATTTCATCCAGCATCGAGCAACAGAATTTTAGAAGGAAATCGGGGAAGAAACCAGACCTGCCGTGGGGAGGGAGGACAGAGATGGAGCTGAGATCGCAGGCCTTGTTGATCTTTAACTTCATCGCCGCCACTCTGACCACCGCTTCACCTTCCCGATCGAGGCGGTTCAATAGTGTGATTTGATGGCCGAGAGAGGGAGGAGAGGAGACAGATGATCGTTGCAACTTTGCTGCACCTGAAGCTTTGGCGGGAAAGGATTGGGAAGATTCTTTTCATATTTATTTGCCTTGACTACCGTTGGGCCGGGCCTTGGTTGGCTTTCGTCTCTATTTTTTGAGTTGGAACCTTTTCTGCGACAAAAAGAATGGGCTTTTTACTGAAAAACAAATAATAATGTAAGTATAGGGTGAAATTTTTCTTGGCTATACGTTAAAATATGGAATTATTGAGTATGAAAAATTGTAAAATTTACTATAAATTTGGTATATAAATAAAATAGTTGTAAAATTAATTATAATACAAGAATTTTATATACTTTAATGTAAAAAAATTCCTAATAATAATGTAATATTCTAATATATAATTCATTATATTAAACTTTGCAATCAAGCATCGGTCGAAAATAAATAGTAAATTTATTTGTCGTTATGCAAAATAAATTCGGCTAACATTTCCCCTTGCACCAGAATGCAAAGAAAATATTGATTTGTTTGGCGTCGGAGGGTCAAATCAGGTACTCACCCCGATTTGAATCCCTTTCGTGTTTACAGGTTACGTTTCTAGTAGATACATCAAGACTCGTGATCAAAATCAAGCCCAGTTATTCCACCCCTCATTCGAGTCGATATTTCAAGGATTCATAAATGAGGTCAGTTGTTTTATCCTTTTAAGAATCCCGATCTTATCAATCTCTACTGTCACTCACATGAGAATATTTAGTGGCAAGCACGGAGAATAGAAAGTCAATACAAATCTCCTAACGTTGTTATTGCTTCCATTACCTCCTCGGCAGTCTTGTATTTCGAAGTCTTATAACTACATTACCGTCTTGAAATGTAGGAGAATAATGAACTAAACATCAGTAAGGAGTCACAAACGAAATTAAACCTTATGGTGCACGTACCAACAACACTGAACAACAAAATCTCTATTCATCATAAGTGATATAACATTTGGTTTTTATCACATCTTCCAAAGGAATTAATTCATACATTAAGCCTCTGTTGCATCATTATCTTTTTAACACCGAATTAACTTAGCAATCTATAGAAGTAATATTCACCGTTAGATTGGCTCCTTCTAAAATAACTGTCGAGTTAATACAACAGCCTGAAAAAAAACTGTTCAAAAGAACATATTTCAGTACCCAATAATTGTATGGTAATCTAACATGGCAATGACATAATATGAAATAAGAGAAAAATGACTAAAATTATTATTTTACCCTTAATCCGATATTTTATAAAATAGATGCATGTAATGTATTTTAATATGTAAATTATATTAAGGATGAATGTGAAAAATGAAAAAAAAAATCAAACATCCCAAACGTTTATATATAATAATATATATAGATAAAAAATACAACAGTAAGGAGATGTGATTCATATATAATATAAATATTGTCAAGTCTTCCATCCAACTTTAAATATTTTAAAAACCCAAAACAAAAGAACTTAACTCTTGATTCAATACTCATTCTTCTTAAATTTTTTTATCAATAAAAAAATAAATGGAAGCAAAAATCATCAAATGATTATTAAGAAAATGACTATCACTCATCTTATTATGTAATTTTTATTTATTTATAATATATTATATGAGAATTCATTCTATTTATAAAATCATATAAAATATCATTATAGAATAAAAATAATATAAATTTATAATCAATCATACGATAAACAATAGCGTACGAACCAATCCAAGATTCGCTTAGTAGTTCCCTTACTATATCTCCAAATAAGTAATCCAAGAATCGATCCTCAGGTTGAGAGAATCGACAAAAAAATTTTCAGTAATTTCGATTTTACTATAGATTAATTTCAATGCATATTTCGACTAGTCCATAAATGTTGTGTAGTGAGAAAAAAAAAAACACAAAAGCAATGGCGCACGAAGTACGCGTCCGCACGTGGAACCGAGAAAAACCACTCGACAGCGTCAATGGGCCAAAACACATCACCTATTTCTCATTGGCGGTGTGTGGCACTCCTGTAAACTCAGGCCCACCGGATCCTTTCCACGTTTCCCATTCCTAGTGGTCAAGCGCATCTGGCTGAGGAAACGTCTATCTGGTGGTCCTTCGCCATCTTATCCGAACATTATTTACACAATGACACGAATTAATCAGATTTAATTATTTTTATGAAATTTAATATTTAAAAATAAAAAAATCTTAAGAGTGCTTAATTTATATTAGTTGGTATCACCGTGTTAATATTATTATGTGATGTCACGAGATTGTCTGGGTTCTTGACTTTGTATCTCTCTAACTTCGGGAAATTTTATAAAATCTTCACGGAGCCGCACTGCCATAGTTGAAAATTTGTGTCTCTGTTAATGAGTTATAAAGTCAGTTAAAATAGTTAAAACTTAGCTCAAAAAGTACTAAATAATTAGTTACGGTGTTCTAAAATAATATTATAACTTTTTAAATTAAGATCAATAACTTTCAAATATTTAAAAAAATTATAAAAAATATAAATGATAAGTTCCAGTTACTTAGATGGCGATTGTACTAAAAAAAAAAACTCAAACAACGAAAGGTACGGTCTCCGGAAGACTTTGAAAAAGTCTTCATTCCGACCAGTAGATGCTGACTTTGACCACCTCGCTTCGTGGAACCGGGAGCACCCGACCTGGACGGAAGAGTGGAAAATATTTTGTACTTCAGCCATCTTATCTGTACGGTCCATACGGCTCCTGAGGCGGTAGCCAGTAGACCTTTGAACAAAGATTGGTGGCATTACTCACGCGCTTCCTGCTTGTCTCCGCTCGCACGCTTGTACGGCCTCCAGCCTCTTTCTGGTCAGTACTGACCACAGTTTCAGAACCGGACGGTTTCGGTTCCGTGGCCTCTTAGAACTAGTCCTGAACCTTTTTTTGGACGGTTCAAGGATCGTTTGAATGGGACGGTTCCGACCGATTTCGAACCGACTAGTTTGATTTTGGTTAAAATTAAATAAAATTAAATTTATATAACAAGTTCATTATGTAAATCATATTTAAACTTTTAACACATGTAAAATTTTTACAATTATCTAGAATCAACTTTATACGTGTTAAATTTGAACGATAATTTATACAACAAACTCACTCGTATTTTATATCACACAATAAATTTTAATAAGCCTAGGCAAGATGGGGGTGGGGCGCTGCAGGTCTAGCCTGTAATGGAGGGTTGGGGGAAGGTGGGGGGTGCAGATGTGACGGGACTAAAGGCTGAAAAGCCTACATTCAAATTTTTTTTTGGTTTCAGGCCGGTTCTAAACCAGTTCAGGTTTCATTTGGAACCGGTAATTCCGGTTTTGAGACCGGTGAAACTTGCCCTGAACATTACATCTCATGGTTCGGCCCCGGTTTTGATTTTCACCTATTCTGGGCCCAAACCTGCCTGTGGCCACCACTATTTCTAGTCCGCAACTTAATTTATTATTACCGACAACCGGCCGGACTACGTTAATATTGTCGAGTGCAATTTGAAAATGATAAAAATGCTAATGCAATAAATTGGCCGAAGGAAAATATGCACATTAGTTCGCCCCAAAAAAAAAGGTAAATTGAGCGTCGAGATCCAGAGAAGTCTCAATTTTAGGAAAATAAAAATTATCCAAAATTACCCTTAAATTTAAATAGAAAATAAGAAATTTCAACATTCAAACCGATGGTCAGTCTTCAGCAGCTTGACACTGACGATTGATAAGTTTCCGTATATTAATTTCAAGACATAAAGAAGTTACAGGAATTAGGAATAAATACAGTCGGTTTTTTTTTTATCGGATGAAAATAGGAAACAATTATATACTCATTAGAAAAATAATATTCACCACTCTCAATACCGTGCTGATTATAATTTCAGTTCAAAGTGTTGTAATCTAATTTAAGAAGCCGTAATTGATTATTTAAAATTTTTCAAATGAAGGTTATAACGTTTTTAATTAAGATTATAATCTTGACAATATCTGAATACCAATATTTTATAAAATTTTTCCATGCATCAAATCTCCCCGATATGTATTTTCACACAAAAAAATAACTAGCAAATGATCATGTACTACACACGATAAGTATCGTTAAGTACAATTAAAAAAGACAAAAAAATAATATTATGAGCGAAATCAATTGAAATTTTTTTTGAATGATAAAATGTACTAAAATATGGTTATAGAATGGCATCCATTCAATAAATAGTTTTAGATTAATAGATATTGTGAAGAAATTCATATATATTTTTATAACAAAAATCATTGTTGAGAAAAAAGAATAATGAGTGAAATAATTAAAATAACAATAATAAATATAGATTTATCATATAATTAAATAAGGGTAGATGGTAGTTTTAAAAATAAAAAAAATGACTCCTTTCTCACTTAAAATAATAGGGATAATAAAAAAAATCACAGCAGGTTTTTTCCGAGACTTCGCTTTCAAATTCCAATACATTGGCACGTCGTGCACACGCGCACCGCTGCGCGTGGAATAAAATCTCGGATCTCTTGACGTCACGATTTCCCTCAAACGGTTAAACCACGTTTTTCCACTCGTCCTCGCTAACGGCAGTCTACGCTAACCCCAACACCCACCCCCCACCACCACCCGCCACCCCCCGGAACCTGAGTGAGTAGTCTTCTCCCTCAGCTAGGTTTGATCCATTCATCCTCTTCCTCCTTCTCCTCCTCCTCCTCCTCTTCTTCTTGCAATGGAATCGAGGAGCCGTGCGTACCTGTACGCATCCGCTGTGGTCTGTTTGGTACTCGGCGGGATCTCGTGGCCGGTGCTCGGCGGTGATATAGTACATCACGACGACGTCGCTCCGAAGAGGCCGGGATGCGACAACAACTTCGTACTGGTATTTATTATATATCCTCAAACTCTGTTACTGTTCTTCGTCTTCGTCTTTTTTTGCCTTATTCTTCCTTTCTCAATCAAGCTGCGGGTCTCTGCATGTCTGATTGGTAATATGAATCTGAGAGGAATGAGATGGAAACTCTTCAATTTTGCCTCTCTTAGCTGTTCTCTGAAGCATGATTCGAGCTAAGGTTACTATTATTAGCACCAGAGTGCGGATTTTCTTTCCTTTGCTACTTACTGGGGAGGAAGAACTGAGAAGGAAACGTGGACAAATGAAAGAAGCTTTTAGATTCCTTTCTTGTACTGTGAATTATTGGAGGCTGTGGCCAGGTTTCGCTGTTTTGCTTGTAAGTACGATTGTTAGCTGCGGGAGTAACAGTGCCAGGTAATCAAGCTGGTGATTGATGCTAAATAGAGATTATAATTCAGCCAATCGTTTTCAGGCCCTGGGGATCAGTTTTCGGCATTCGGTAGGGTTAATGGGTTAGGCGAGGGTCAAGTTTGGTTTATGGCAGATTAGAGTAGTCGGAACAAATGACATCTTGTTTGGGAGAACTGAACATCACCTTCTAGAAATAAGCTTTTTGTAGCTGTTATTTGAATTATGAACAAGACTGCTTTTCCATATTTATCATTTATGAGCAGGGTCACTTCCGTGAGATTGGACAAATTTTTTGTAATGAGCTGGGCTCTCCACGTTGATTAGATTCCAGGACATAATAATGAACATGGCCATCCTAATAAACTAAGCTGTCTGTCCATAGTACACTGAAAATTGAAATCAGGACAATGAGACATTTGGGATTGGCAAAAACAAGACAGAAGGAGAAGCTTGAGGGGCTAAAGTTCTACCCTGTTTCATTTAGGAGATAATAAGATCAATTTGAATACCTGAAATCAATTGCAGTTATCTAAAGAATTCCATTTCAAAATTTTCTGGACTTTTTTATTGTCTTTATTATTTTATTTTTTTTTGGGATACGTGTAATCTCATTTCTTCCTCGTCATAGATACAACGTTCTTTTAAAGCTCCCCAATTCCTAATATAGAAGCAAGTGATCTACTATATAATTGGTGCCTAATTTTGGCGCTAGAGATTACTCTATAGCTCACTAACATTAGTATCCTTACAATATGTATATTTATCATTTTACCTGTATTACAACTATGATTTTGGTTAGGTGAAAGTGCCTACCTGGGTTGATGGAGTTGAAAACATTGAATATGTTGGTGTTGGCGCTCGCTTTGGCCCTACCTTGGAATCAAAGGAAAAGCATGCCAACCAGACCAGGGTTGTTGTTTCTGACCCTCCTGATTGTTGTAACATGCCCAGGAATAAGGTTTCTCCGCATTTCATCTAAATTAATTATCTTTGAGGAAAAATCAGATATATCTGTATAGTTATCATCCTAACTTTAAGCTCTTTCCCTTAAAGCTTAAGGGAGAGGTCCTTTTGGTGCATAGAGGAAATTGCAGTTTCACTACTAAATCGTATATTGCTGAACGTGCTGGAGCGACGGCTGTCCTCATTATAAACGATCAGAAAGGTAATAAAGAAACCTCTTAGTTTGGTCGCTAGATCCGTTCATGCGGTAATTAAGAAACCTTTTCACTTGGTGTATAATGCTAAACCCTTCACCAGTCAAAAAGGCCATGCATGCTTGTTACTGTTGGGCTGTCTTTTTAGACAACTTGCTATATCATGAGCTGCATGTCACCACTTCCATTTTTGCTTAACATTTTGTCGTCTATCGAGAATATTCTTAAAGAATTTGGAGGTAATTCTCTGTTAACGATGATCTTTTGTCTACCCATCTGTCTGTTTTTTGGTAGATTAACTATGACTAAATTCACTTCTGAGGCATAGGAAAGTGTATATATTTATTTACACACTGTTTATGCATTATAAATGATTCATCCGGAAGATCTGCAGAATATTCTTGCCATTGTCTTAGAGAATAAGAATCTTAACAGCAATCTTGTACATGTGTTCTGCATTATGTTTCCCTCAGAGCTACTTATTCTCTGTTTTTCCCCAATTTCCTTTGGTGCCTTTTTGCTTCATGGTGGTCCTCCTTGCTCACCTAAAGAGATACTAATCTGCGGTCCTGTAGAACATATTCGCTACTATGAAAAAGTATTCTTGTCTTTGGCACCTTTGTCACATCAGACTTTTTGTTGCGTAACTGCTGTTTCATTCATCAATCAAAACACATCACAGACTAATGGGTTGTTGAAATAGGGGGAAAAGTGATTTTAATAGGAAAACCATGAGGAGGCTTGCTGTGTCGGGGGGTATGGGTTGATGTGGATAATTGCAAACAAATAATAAATGGTCATCCATTGATCTGAAGCTTTCATTTGTTTGACAATATGAATGTGAGTGACTGTCTAGGAAATAAAATTTTGCATTATTCTCATACTTTCTAGATTATTCAAAAAAATTATTCGAATACTTTATATAAAAGATTTGGAAATTCCTCGTAGACAATTGAGTGGGACAAGTGCAATGTGGATTTTTTTTTCATTGTTCTTTAATATTTCACCATGGTTAATTATTGATATAACCTATGGTATGAGGCTAATTCCTGGCCTGGCAGAATTAGTTTTCCTTTCTATACTCTGATTGTATATGCTACCTAGAGATATCATGCGATCATCTTTCTATTCTTCCTCCTCTTCCTGCCTTCTCTTTATGTGCCATTTTTATTGTAGTTAACATATTTGTGATACTTAATGCACAATATAGTGATAGCGCAATCTCAAGGAGAAGTTATCAATATGGTAGCTGCTTTTCTTATGATTGCGGTTTCTATACATATATGTGTATATATTTATCAATGCCGTTTCTAATGTGTTGCAGAACTCTTCAAGATGGTTTGTGAAGCTAATGAAACAAATATCAGTATTAAAATACCAGCTGTCATGCTCCCACTGGATGCTGGTGAAAGCTTGGAAAAGTTAATAACTAACTCTACAGGCATATTTCCATCCTTCATCCTCCAAATAAATGTAGCTCTACGTTTTACATGATCATATCAGATGCATCTGTTTCAATGTTATTTCTCTTTAAGGGGAAGTCGATTATGAAATTACGTTTCAATTGAGGCATAGTCGTTACATGTCACGTATTCCTTTTAACATAGCACAGTTTGATGGAAATGCTCTTTTATAGTGCCCATGTTCGTTTTTCAGTTTTGGTGCAGTTATACTCTCCACGACGTCCTGTGGTGGATGTAGCAGAAGTTTTTCTATGGCTTATGGCAGTTGGGACTATCTTATGCGCTTCGTACTGGTCAGTGTATAGTGCTAAAGAAGCCTCTATTGAGCAGGAGAAGTCACTGAAGGTAATGTTTTCTTTTCTGATCAAGTTAAAACCTTAAGTCAGATTGTTGACTTTCTGAGACATTAACTTCTCTTTCATTTTGTCATGATTCTGAGATATTCTTTTGCCAAGATTGCAGGATGGCTTTGATGATCTTGTTCAAACAGAAGGTGCCGGTTCAACTGGTTTTGTGGAAATAAACACTATGTCAGCAATCCTATTTGTTGTGGTTGCTTCATGTTTCTTAATCATGCTTTACAAGCTGATGTCATATTGGTTTATCGAGGTGCTGGTAGTTCTGTTTTGCATCGGTGGGATCGAGGTTTGTTCGCTCCTTATTTTTCGTTTCTAATGACTAATAGTTGGTAAATCACCTTCAAAGACATTTTCACTGGGGAGAAAAGTTATTACATGGAACATTGGTATGCCCTTTTAGGAATTTATGGTGGTTGAGTCCTCTTTATTGATCACACAGATGTCTAAAAATCTACTTGAAATAATTATTTTTGGCAATTTAGCTTGGGATTGTTGAGTTCTCTTATTCATCACATAGATTTTGTCCAAAAATCTAGTTGAACTGATTCCTGCCAGCAATTTAGCTCGAGATCTTGGAATTGTTTCCCATAGATACGTTATCCCTAAGTTCTTTCAAGTTCTCCAGGATGAGGTTCTTAGCCTTGTTATATTCTTTTGCCTTCAGGGTTTGCAAACTTGCTTGGTGGCTTTGCTTTCATGGTATGTATTATTTCAGCATTTTCAACATGTTATGTTTAAGAAGAACCTCATGGATTCTCTGTTATGGTGAAGAAAATGATATTTCTCTATCTTGATGTTAATGTGATAGATTTTTCCTTGGCTTCTGAATGTTCATTAAACAGTTAATTTAATTTTTGGTTCAATACATGTAGATCAAAATTGAAGCTAGAAACTTTTCTGTATGTGGGCTGAGATTTATTCTCCTTGATTCATAATTTACAACAATCCTAAAATGTATTTTCTTGATTGTGTTACTGCATGCTTCAACTGCTATGTTTTCTGGGCAGATGTATGTATGTAAAGAGAGGAGAGAGATTGATAAATTGCAACTATTGCAGAAATAGCATCACGTGCTGAAGTTCTCTTAGTCTGAAATGATATGTTCATGATCGGCTCTTCCTGGAACCATTTTTTTCTATTATTGTTCCACTAAGTCTAAGATGGAAAAAATTGTCGATATTATCTATTCAAGGGAAAAGAAGATTATCCTAAAACATACTCTATTGCTGCATTTTTCCTATCTAAAAGTTATTCAAATGCATGAGACTGACAAAGAAGCAAATTTAGTGTCAGATGGTTTGGACTCGCTGGGCAGTCGTTCATTGTATTACCTCTCTTTGGAGCTGTGTCCTACCTGACATTGGCTGTATCTCCATTCTGCATAGCATTTGCAGTTCTTTGGGCAATTTATCGGACCGTCTCCTTCGCATGGATTGGTCAAGATATACTTGTATGGCTAATGTTCATTTACCTCCTACACTTTCCATCTGTTTGTCCTTGTATTTTTCAGGTTTCATGTGTAGGACTTAGTAATATCTCTTATTAATAATAAGGAATCCCCAAGATATTTTATCGATATACAAGTTGAAGTCCCCCAATAAGTCGGTTGAGTCTTTGGCATGATTATACTACCGGATGCTCTCAATCTTCTACTGTTTTTCCTCCTATTATGTATTGTCCTTTCACATCTCCATTAAGCACTTCCCTTGACAGCAACCTTTTTTCCCCATCTCGTCATGATATACTTTGTAATGAAATGAGAAGGACTGATGATACTTCTGGCTTGCTGTTTTAGGGAATTGCACTGATAATCACAGTTCTTCAGATTGTCCGCATCCCAAATCTTAAGGTGATAACCAGAACTTATTTCTGAAACAAGCAGCTTTTTTAAAAGTTCTAAAAATTTCTATTACCGCGGAAAGTATTGGAGCTTTTTGCTTGGATGACTTGTAAGGAAACTATCTGTTGCATGCTACAATATAAATACTCAATATGATAGATTACTTTTGTCTTGTTTCTAAAGCAACTTACTCCTTTTATATGACCAGGTTGCAACAGTGCTTCTGAGCTGCGCTTTTCTGTATGACATCTTCTGGGTATTTTTCTCCAAATGGTTGTTCCACGAGAGTGTCATGATAGTGGTGAGCATGTAACTTTGAACTCGTACGATCTGTTTCAAGACAACAGAACCATCAGTGATGAAGCAGGATTTTATCAATGAATGAAGCTACTTGAAATAACTTGGTTCCCCTCTTTTTTGATAATGAGAGGAGTTCACTAAAATAGCTTGCCCCTCATTTTCAATCATATTTTCCACGAGTCAGCTCAAGATAGTGTCGAGTTTAAATCAGCCTAACCTTGTCATGGCTGAAGCCGTAAAGATATTAAGTAGAACGTGGTGTAAACTTAAGAGTGTGCATTACATATTATTCATGATTTTAAGTTCAAGATCAAGTCTTATATTTGTGATCCATTGAGATTCAAATAGACCTTCATCCTGGATGAATTTGATTTATATCTAGCTTCCCGGTGCATTGAAATCTTTACTCATGCTTTCCTACAGGTGGCTCGTGGTGATGGGAGTGGCGAGGATGGCATACCAATGCTTCTGAAAATTCCAAGGATGTTCGACCCATGGGGTGGTTACAGCGTTATCGGATTTGGAGATATCATCTTACCTGGGCTTGTGGTGGTATTCTCGCTCAGGTTTGGATTCTTTAGCCTAAATAGTAAATAGAGGCATCGTATTTATTTTTTAAACACATTATCGCATTTATTTCTGTCTATACTTCATGCATTGTGATATTTATTACAATGTGAAACTGATAAATTTTGATTTTGATTTGGGCCCCTCTCAATTTGCAGGTATGATTGGTTGGCAAATAAGAGCATCAAGCAAGGATACTTCATCTGGGCAATGGTTGCATATGGTTTAGGTAAGAGAAGTTAAAACAGATGGACATCTAAAATTATAGACATTCATTTTTTTTTCGCCGACAAGGAAATTCACGAATAAAATAACCATGCAGGTCTCCTTGTCACTTATGTGGCTCTTAATCTTATGGACGGACATGGCCAGCCTGCGCTGCTCTACATCGTTCCTTTCATTCTCGGTTAGTACCTTTACTCTGCAATGGAAAGGGTCGTTTGTTGTCGAGGGTCAACAGCAGATAGACATTATTGATAATGATGGTTGAGATCTGATCCGGTCAAATCCACTTTAACTTGGACAAAAACTTTCTATGACACAAGAGGTTCACGACTCCATAAACATCATGCCTCTTGATCTTGAAGAAATAAGGACCGCCCGAGTAGAGTAGGACAAGATAAAGTCAAATTTGAGCTTCTGATATATTGAAGCTCCCAGAAACACGACTCTACCATCAATCTCAGTGTTTGTTACCAGCGAACTTAGCTCGGGGAGTTCTTTTTCTTCTTTCCTCTCTCTCTCTCTCTCTCTCTCTCTCTCTCGGGCAGGGACCTTTCTGACACTAGGAAAGCAAAGAGGAGATCTGAAGAGGCTGTGGACGAGAGGAGAACCAGAGAGGCTGTGTCCGCACATCCAGGATCAACCTTCCTGATGAAGCCTCATAGTTCGACACTCACTGTAATTTCTCATCCCTCTATAGGCTTTTTCACGTTTTCTTTAACCATTAGAGGATCTAAAAGGGCCATTGTAACTTACTGTAGGATAATGGGTTTCTTTTGTTTCCTTCTTCCTCTCTTCGTGTACTCTTGAAAGGACAAGGACTCTGCATAAGTTAGTTAAACCTACAGATTTAGCGCTAACCCGCTCAGCAGCCTGTACCTAAACTTTCTCGTCTTCCATCCCTTCATGCTCGACTGGTATTAGTGAATATTGTGAGTTTTTGAAACTTGACGGCGGGTATATTTGTAAGATACGGTGATTACGGTGTTCATCAGTTGGTGACATCACATGAGCACTGTCATATGAAAATACCGTTTTACAAGAGACTTGCTCGTTCATCTCAGCCAAGCCATCCCAGCAGCGCTCTTGGAAGCAAAGACAACAGACATTACTTTGATGTTCGAATCACGAAATTCCTGACAGGCCATCCATTCATCACCGGTGAAACCAATGGCTGTTGCACCGAAACCATTGAGGTCACGGCCATGGGCGTATGACTCAATCTTGCTTGACTAATCTTGCTCGACAGTTTCAATAAAATATGCTCGAATTTGATGCAAAGTATCTTCACTTTACTCTCACTTCTGTCTATAAGGAGGAGAATTGAGTGTCTTGCTATTGACATTGTTTACTGCCAAAGGTTTCTTTGCCTCCAAACAAAGCTTGAGATGCGCCTAAGCAGACCATTTGATTTCACCTACTCCCTTCCCTTCCATTCCCTTCCCATCCCCTCTATAAACTCCTCACCCACACTATCTACCTCTTCCATATCCAAGCTAAACCTGGAAAAGATCAACGACCCGGCAACGGCAACAGCCCGAACAACCATGGAAGGGAGAGAGGAGGAAGTGAGGATCGGGGCCAACAAGTTCCCTGAGAGGCAGCCCATCGGGATATCAGCTCAGGCAGATGATCCCGCAAAGGACTACAATGAGGCCCCGCCGGCTCCCCTTCTCGATGTTGTCGAGCTCCGCTCGTGGTCTTTCTGGAGGGCCGGGATCGCAGAGTTCGTGGCCACTTTCCTGTTCCTCTACGTAACCGTGCTGACTGCCATGGGAGTCTCTCGGTCCCGGAACAAGTGCGCTTCAGTGGGCACCCAGGGCATCGCCTGGGCCTTCGGCGGCATGATATTCGCCCTCGTTTACTGCACTGCCGGTATCTCAGGTCAGTTAAACTTGGATCATCTTGCAGTATGAAAATTTTACCTTCTATATTTGGTTTCTCTGCAACATATTTGTACCCACATGACTCGTTGCTGTACATGTTGGGATCTGCCACCCACCACACGAACCGGGCTGGGCTCACGAGATATTTCGTCCGTGTGTTGAGGAATAAATATTATATAAAATGTTAATGAATTAAAACCTGAAATATGAGAGAATTACATATCTACCACCCGTATATAAGTTTAACATCTTATAGAGTCGGTAAAAATTTAACATGATATCGGATTCACACCATACCTGTCCAAGAACAGAAAAAAAATATTGACTTTTGGTTTGTTATAAAGCCAGAGGACGGAAAGGAAAATCCACCTTACGATCAATAATTGTACCACTCAACTGAGTATAGAAAAAATCTGATTCGAGTTCAATTGTTGGGGGTCGGAACTTATCCACCATTAGAGACCCAAACTGCTGTGAAAATTAAAAGAGGGCCTCCGGTCTAATCATGTTCATCAATGTATTAAACCTTCATTAGCTTCGTTCATTCTTTCATTTTTAACAGGTGGGCACATAAACCCGGCTGTGACATTCGGGCTGTTCCTGGCGAGGAAGCTCTCCTTGGCCAGAGCTCTGTTTTACATCCTGATGCAGTGCCTGGGAGCGGTCGCTGGAGCTGCCACGGTGAAGTCGTTCCAGAAGTCGCAGTACGAGATGCTCGGCGGAGGAGCTAACTTTGTGAGCCACGGTTACACCAAGGGCGATGGCCTCGGCGCTGAGATCCTGGGCACCTTCATCCTCGTCTACACCGTCTTCTCCGCAACCGATGCCAAGAGAAACGCTAGAGATTCCCATGTTCCTGTAAGTATTCCTCTTCTATTACATTTAGAGACGAAGCCACTGTCAATCTAATAGTGCCGGATATCAATGAAATTCGGGTAGGATCCGGTACGAAAACAGAGAACTGGTTCTAGTCAATTTTGATTCCGACGAACTAGATACTCGGAACTGGAACCGGTTATAGAAGAGGTTGGTTTGTCTAGTTAAGTTATGATTTTCTCAACAGAACTCCCATTCTCGAGCCGTTTAGACCATTGCATTCTCGAGTCAACGAACTTACATTTGACGTAGTAATTGCACATATTTGATGAGTTTATCGTGCCCAAAATGTCACAATAACTTAGAAACTAGTAACAAAAAATAATCCAGAATGCTGAAAATATGTCTAAAATTATCCATAATATCCTAAAATTATGATAAAATAAGTAAGGTAAATTGATTAAAAAGAGAGAGAAAGATATTGGAAATTCTATATATTTGACGATTTTTATAAGTGAGTTCTAAATTATACGTGTCAGCTTAAAGTAATTGTAAACTATGGAAATGACTCGATATTGTAATCCGAGCAACATATAGGACTTGATTTATCACGTTGAAATATTTAAGATTCACTTATAAGAATTGACAAACATATAAAACTCTTGATGTCTTTATCTCTAAAAAAAATTTATGCAAATCCTCTGAATTTTATTGTTCAACAGCAATTAAATGGTGAGAGATATCGAAAAAATTGGTGGAGTTCGGATCCATAATATAGGAATTAGTCTATCCCGGTGTCATGAAAAATAGATGATATTTGGACTTGATTACTGCTACTAGAGTCCTATAAGACTATCGCCTGCCTACCAAACACGTCCTTGGCGAAAATGGTATGCTAGAATTAACGAAAACTGAACACCTCTACGATTAACAAATATTTCAGATACTAGCTCCACTTCCCATCGGGTTCGCGGTGTTTCTGGTTCATCTGGCTACGATCCCCATCACCGGGACCGGCATCAATCCCGCCAGGAGCCTCGGAACTGCGATCATCTACAACCGAGACCGGGCATGGGATGATCAGGTGACTGGCAGAATCATTACCATGCAGAGATCTCCCTCTCCCTTTTAACCACTGCGTTTCTATGATCTTATTCTATATCAGACTAGATCCGGATCTCACTTGGCTTTGCCTTCCTGTGAATGATCTTCTTCTGTCCAGTGGATCTTCTGGATCGGTCCGCTCATTGGTGCGGCACTTGCGGCGCTGTACCATCAGATCGTCCTCCGAGCCATCCCCTTCAGATCCAGGGCTTGAGACCACCAAGTCTCCTCCCATTGCCCGAGAAGTTGGCTGTATAAGCTTGCAATTCTACTGCTGTTACTCTCGCACTCGCTTGAGATGTTAATGCTTACATAATTTAATGTATGTTTATGTGACTTAACAACTATATATATATATATATATATATTATACATGGCTTGTTGAGTGAGTCCCACGTGAAGAAATTCAATATCATGTGTGTGGACCTGACGAGATGTGAGCTCATATTATTGGTTGTGATGCCATATAAAATTTTCACAGTTTCTTGATTACATTTTTTCAGTGTATAAAAGAGGCACACAATGTAGAAGGGGATAATGGGATGATACAATAAATAGATGCGGGGAGTCTCATGGATGAGAATTGAACCCGGTGCCTTTTGGTTTCAGATCGAAAGCAATACCACTTGTACAAAACCACCTATGTGCACTAATTTTTGCATATTTTTATATGAACCACTGATATTCAAAAATTAAACGAATCATGATTAACGAAGTTTGTTTCAGTGGGCCGATTAAGAGTAAAAATCTTATAATATAAATTTTCTTCATTCTCAAGAATTGAATCAAAATGTTATTTTAGAAAAAAAGACGTCATACAACCTTAACCGATCTGCTTACTAATTTTTGCATTCACTTGTTTAGGACAAGAGCCAAGTTGAAAAGTGCATCCACGTGTCAAGCTCGAATATTCCACGTCGGATCCCAAATGCCTGGTGGAATCTACTTTGAATATTACATATATATATATATATGCATATTTCTTTTTCAGGTATATTTAGCGGCCCGACGTCGTCGTCTGCTATGCCTGCGACGGGGAAAGTCTCGCAGAGCAAGTGCGGCTCATATTTGCCGGTCCCCGTAACGCCAAAATGCCCTGAGGCGTTGAGCTATTCACTATCGTCCCACGCCGAGCACTCACCGAAAGTCTCAAGTACCATCAGGGGTAGATTAGGAAATTCGACTGCCAACAGAGTATGCCTTGCCACGTGTCGCTCCCTCGACCCTCCTTTGCTGGGCCGATTGAACACCACTCGGATTTTCCCGCTTTTCAGACGATAATTAAATTAATAAATAATAGCCTCTGCTCGAAAAATCTGCTGGTAAGTTGATAGTATATATTAGGTCACGTTCAGGGATCGATTTTTTTAGGCCGGTATCAGGGTTTAATGCCGGTCGCAAGCTGTATAATATACAAAATTAATCAGTTGTTATAACGTGAATACTATGGATATAAAAATAATAAATGATAGGCAGATAAAAAGAAGAAATTTAAAATTTTTTTTAAAAAGATAAAACTATTCACAGAAAAAATCCCCTCCGTTATCCTCTCAACTGCCTGGAGGAAGAACGAAGAAGAAAGCAGCAGCAGCAGAAGAAGAAGAAGAAGAGAGCTTAGTCCTCTTCGAGCTTCCTTTGCTGAAGCTTGAGATGGTCTAGCGGTTTCCAGCGGGAGGCAGAGCTTGAGCTGGACCAATGGCGATCGGCAGTCTTATTTCAAACCGTAATTTTGGTAGCTTCATCGGCTCAGGTAGCTATATCCCCTTACAACTTCTTCTCTTCTTCTGCTTCCATTTCCATATGCAGATTCTTGTGTGAATTAGTCGAGCGAGATGTGTAGGCGGCATTGGTCACCGCATGGCTTTGTTGTGATTGAACTGCTTTTGCATGGGGTGTAAGCTTCGCAAGACGGGTCTGGTATATTGTGCTTTTCAGCTAGAACTTTAGTTGTATGAGCTAACATGATCCTTTTCCTTTCTTTTGCATATTCGATTGATGGAATCCGCCCCCTTTGGCGGGTGAAATCGATTTCGTTCAAATCGCTATTCTTGCGGAGACCCTCTCTATGGGGATTCTGACAGTTGCACTTACCATGAAAAATCCTGTAGATTATGGTTATCTGGTGATTGCTGGTGCCAGTAGACCATGTACTAGAGACCCACTTGAGATGAAGATTTTTAGACTTTACATGTCGTTTTTCATTTCCCTTTGTCTAATGGTTAGCAGATATTTTTGCATTTCGAACCACATTCATGAGGGGAATCCTTTGTATGATCGACAGGAAAAGTTTGTCAAAAGCAGAGAGGGAGTGGGAGAAAACTCTGCATTTCTTCACAATATGCGCCGAGCACCATTTCCTGTGAGAAAGTGCACAGACAAAGGGCACATTGTCCTTCTCTTCATTTTGTTTTTCTTTCAAATGGAACGGACTCAAGAACCCTGAGAATGCTGTACTGTGAAGGGGGATGCCCTCGTTTGTTGTATTTAAAGACTAGGGAGAGAAATCATGTCATTGCTTCTTGCCAGAGAAGCAGAAGATGTTGCTGCTCTCCTTCATTAAATGCTTCTTTTAGCAGCTGGCATGAACTTAGAGCACGAAAAGTGCTAGGTAAGACTGGCGCTAAAGAATGGAACACTGAGCTTGTTAAGGTTAATAGAATCCGTGCTTACTATAAGTCGGAGGAATATGACATTACAGAACCAAAGTTGGAGGCATTGACTCCACCAGAATCATCTTCTGACGTATTTATGGCAGAAGCTAGTGTAAAAGAAGCATCTCCTTGGTTGGAGCAGTTCCCGAAGCGCTGGGTGATTGTACTTCTCTGTTTTACAGCGTTCCTCTTATGCAACATGGACAGGGTATGACCTGCTCAGATTTTACTTTTCTAAGATGTATTATTTTCCGACAACGCTTTCTAGGAGCAAACTCTTCCCTTTAGTTTGTACCTGCCATGATACTTGTTCTCTCATACATTGCATCCTGTTAGATGTCTTGAACTTGCTTGACTATCAATATGTCAAGAATTCGAATCATGCTGCTATTTGTGACTGTAATGTATCATGTGTAAATGATATTCATGCATAAGTAATATATTTTCGTATTCATAAATTTGGATATGATCCAAAAATGCTCAATTATTTGCTTGACAGTGTCAAGGATCAACAGTACCCAGCAGCATTGCATGTCCTAACACATATGATCTGTTTTAGGTCAACATGAGCATTGCGATTCTTCCTATGTCCCAAGAGTTTGGCTGGAATAGTGCGACAGTTGGATTGATTCAATCCTCTTTCTTCTGGGGCTATCTACTTACGCAGGTTTGCTTCCACTAATTTGGTTTCAGTAAGAAGTGATGATTATAAGTATTGCTAATTGTTAGATAGATTCATGAATAAGCTTGGCCAAGCTTCAAGAATTTGTCTGTTGAATTCAGCTTTTCTTTGTTAAATTTATCTTACTCCAATCAGGGGTACAAGCATGCCCTATTGCTATTCTCTGATGGCTTGATGCATAGCAATGTCGAGTTGCAACTAACTCAATTTAATTACTCCTACGGTGTATAGATCCTTGGAGGAATATGGGCTGATAAACTCGGTGGGAAGCTAGTGTTGGGCTTTGGAGTGGTCTGGTGGTCAGTGGCAACAGTGTTGACACCCATTGCGGCACGGATTGGGCTTCCATTTTTGCTCATAATGCGTGCGTTTATGGGGATCGGGGAGGTTAGTCCTTGCTTAGTTTCTTACGCAGTTTTTTGACGCTTATTCCTGTGAAGCAGACAGCCTGTAAAATGATATTTCTCACTCAAAATGCAGGTGTTTAATAGTCCTTATATATTTGGCTCTGGTATAAGAAATCTGTACATTGGTAGTCCATATAAACATGGCTTCCTGCTTTAATAAATTCTATGCCATTATTATCATCTTTCATAGTGGTTCTCATTTTGGCTTCCAAAGCAAACTATTTACACTTCTTTTATTACAGGGGGTTGCCATGCCTGCTATGAATAATATACTTTCTAAGTGGGTTCCAGTTTCAGAGAGAAGCAGATCGTTGGCACTTGTATATAGTGGCATGTATCTGGGTTCAGTTACGGGGTTGGCGTTCTCTCCTATTCTAATCCATAAGTTTGGGTGGCCATCTGTGTTCTACTCATTTGGCTCTCTGGGGAGTATCTGGTTTGCGTTATGGCTGAGAAAAGTAAGACATTTTTCTTCCTGCAAGCCATATTTCTTACACTGTCCAACTTGAACATGGACTGCAATTTAAAAATCTGACCATGCAAAAAGTAATGGCTGGTTCTCCAGGGAGCATTATCTTTCCGTTAGAATTACATACAAGTGTTTGGTTTTTGATTGGTTACTTGACCAGCGACCAAATTTTTCTGTAATATTATTTAATAGAATCAGCTATTTGTATACTCTTGCAAATGAAAAATATGTAAATGACGGGTGAATAAGCAGATTACCTTTATGCAATTACCATTTGGCACTAAAGAGGTGCTGAAACTTGGTTGACATCATTTGAGCATTAAAAATTATCTTCGTGCAGGCATATAGTTCACCAACAGAAGATCCCGACCTCAGCATAGATGAAAAAGAGCTTATTTTAGGAGGCAGCATATTGAAGGAACCAGTTTCTGTCATTCCATGGAAATTAATTTTATCCAAAGCACCTGTCTGGGCTTTGATTATTTCCCATTTCTGTCACAATTGGGGAACATTTATTCTTTTAACATGGATGCCTACATACTACAACCAGGTGTGTACTTCTCTGCTTTATTAACTGTGTTTCATTGTTTGCTCTGCTTCACTGTATTGGCAATACCAATTTCATTTTCATATAACTACTAGGCAGCATAAGGTTACTGTTGAACCACGATCACTTATTGATGCGACAGATGTTGCCTACCCAAAACTGGAGACTTGTAGATAAGATAATCGGCCCATCATGCATTAATCTGTAGGTGAATAAGCAATAACCTTATGACCTAAACTAGGTCGATCAATATTCTCTGGTGTTCTTGTCTTTTTTTCAGGTTTTGAAGTTCAACCTCACTGAATCTGGACTGTTCTGTGTCCTACCATGGTTGACAATGGCTGTATTTGCCAACATTGGAGGCTGGATTGCTGATACACTTGTTAGCAGAGGTCTCTCCATAACAGCTGTTCGCAAGGCAAGTGCCATTTCTATGCTTCCAAGTGCTCTTCCTATGACCGATATATTTCAGATCTTACAACCTGCTTATCAGCATAAAATTTCACACTGCTCAAGTATGATCCTTCTTTGGTTTTCTCAATATTTTAGATAATGCAGTCAATCGGGTTTCTGGGCCCAGCCTTCTTCCTTACACAACTGAGCCATGTGAAGACGCCTGCCATGGCAGTGCTATGCATGGCTTGCAGTCAGGTTTGTGCTACTTCAATAGCTTTTGCATGAGATCAATCCAGAAAATTTGCACTTGAAAGGACTAGTAGGTATTGGATTCGCCTATAAATGTGTGTGGTGAAGTTCATTTTCGAGATAAGAACTTTTTGACCTGGTTCTGAGAATACTGGTTCGGTCAGACGGAAAGAGCTTGCTTAGATGGGTTTCTGTCTTTGAAACTGTGCTTCCAAGAGAGAAAATCGGTCTTTCTCATCAAAGATATTACTCTGGCAGAACGACTAGAACTAGGAGCTCATATTCTTGTTTCTAATTTTGTATTTACATTTTATCTTTATAGGGATCTGATGCATTCTCTCAGTCGGGCCTGTATTCCAACCACCAAGACATCGGACCACGTTATGCTGTAAGTGTTGGCTTCGTCATAATAAGCTAGTCTAGAAGTAGGATATATGCCATTAGTATCGTCGAAGATTAATACCGAATTGATGAAGGAACTGGTGTTTTGCTCTTACTTTGAACCACTAGAAGCACTTGGATTGGAAATTCTATCAGCTCCTCTTTTCCCTTTTTCCATCTTTACTGCTAGTATCTTTGTACAAGAACGTATTTCTTGCGCTCACGAGAATCGATCTCAGGGGGTGTTGCTTGGACTATCAAATACAGCGGGAGTCCTCGCCGGTGTCCTCGGGACAGCTGCAACCGGATATATTCTTCAACGAGGTAAAAACTCTATTGGCTTTGTCAGGTTATTTAAGCTTGGTAGTACATAGCCTGTCCCATCTTGTAGCTTCGGGAAAGCCATTCCCTGTCCTGAGAAAGGCATCCTTTGCAGGTTCTTGGGACGATGTATTTAAGGTGGCAGTCATACTGTACATCATCGGAACATTAGTGTGGAACTTCTTTTCCACCGGAGAGAGAGTTCTCGACTAGAATTTTACTGAGAAGCCGAGAAGATGCTGCTAGTTAGCTGAAGATATGAATTATACGAGAGACAACGTTCAAGTTATACGAGGATGTCAGCTCATCGACGATGGAAGGCTCGAAGATTGGTCACGTCCGGTGAAAAGACCCCTGCTCAAAAATTCTCCTTGCATTGTCGGGTTTGGGAGCATATGCTTTCTTACTGCAGGTTATCTTCCCTTTTATTCCAGCTATGGTTCTAAAGGTTCGGATGAATTTCTGGGTAATTTTCACCCGTGTCCCTCCTCTTCGAACCATGATACAATGCTTAAACTGCATCTCGACCCAATTAAGAAGACCTCACATGTACCATCTCACGTTACATCAACCTCAATAATCGATGTTATTTATTCCTTACAGATGTTTGTGCCAATTTTGATCATGAGAGCTTATCTGTCTTGTCTGAAATTCCGAGACAACTGCACCGACAGCAGGTAGTTGATGGGGCATGAGATTCCGGTTAGAGGAAATTCGTGTGGTTGATGAGGACTGATGAAAATGGACTTTTCTTCTATTTCATTTATAAGCAACATTATTGAGCCATGACATAGACATCTGACTGGTAATCAAACCATGAAACGAACCAACAAAATGATATCATCATCATAATGTAAGAAATACCCTTAAAAAAGAAAGAATCGCGGGGCTCTCCAGCCGGGCAATCATCCGATCGATCTCTGTCTTCCTCGTTGAATCGATCAAACTGCAGGAAGCCCCCGGCGAAAGATGACCTTAATACCGCCGAGCTTACGATGAATTAATTAGCCGTCCAATGGAACGAACCAGTGAAGTGGCGGCAATGGTGAATTTGAATCAGCTCCTAAAGTATTTAATGAAATTGAATCACCGAAAGCAATGCGGTCCCTTAAGCCCCACCAACCATCGTCCGTCCTCCGCCGACGCGTTCCTCTTCCTCCGCTTCTCGCTTGGCTCTCTGCAGAAGTGCGCTCAGATCCCTGCCGTGGACGTCCACCTTCAGACCGTACTTCATGAACAGCGTCAGCGACATCTTCTGCTCCACCTTGTGCCCCGCAGTCACCGCCAGCCGGTGCCGGAGGAGCACCGCCGCCGCGATCGACTTCATCTGCAGATAAGCCAGGTCCTTCCCGAGGCATATCCTTGGTCCTGCGTTGAAGGCCACGAACTTGAACTGGTCCTGCGCAACGAAACTCTTCCCGTCCGGCGACAGCCACCTCTCGGGCCGGAACTCCATCCAGTCATCCCCCCACGTGGTCCTCATCCTCCCCGCAGAGTAGATCGAGTACGTCACTGATGATCCCGCCGGCACGAACGTCCCGTCCGGCAACACGTCGTCGGCGACCACGTGCTTCGAGTCCTCCGGCACTGACGGGTACAGCCGCAGGGTTTCCGACAGCGCCGCCTTCAGGTAGACCAGCCGATCAACCTCCTCGAACTCTAGTGGCTCCTCGATCCACTTCTCGACGTCGTCTCCACGCTTCTCCCTCAGGACAGCCGCGATCTCCTTAAGGATCTTATTCTCCACCGCGGGGTTCTGGATCACGAGCCAGAAGAACCAACTGAGCGCCACCGACGACGTGTCCCGTCCGGCGAGGATGAAGTTAAGGGCGACGTGTTGGAGGAACGAATCGGAATAGGATTCCTTCTTCTTTATGAACCTCGAGAGGAGATCGTCGTGCGGGTTTCCGTCCTGCTTCTGGTTCTGCAACTCGAGCTTGCGCGTGCTGATCACGCTCGACATGTACTCGTCAATGTGGGAGATGCTCCGGCTGAGGCCGACCTCCATTCCCAGCCGGAGCCACCTCTTGAACCGCCATAGCACCTCCGGGAGGATGAACCGCTGGAGCGACGCCTCCGTGGCGCGATCGAAGGCCAAGGCGAAGCCGTTCTCCGGCAGCCCCCCAGCACAGGTGGACGGATCCTTCCCGAATGCCAGCCCGCAGATGTTGTCGAAGGTGAGCCGGAGGAGCAGGTCCTGAAGGTCGACCGGCGCCGCCGTCAGCTCCGCTTCCTTCAGGATGGGGCAGAACCGGGTCTTGATGGACCGGTTCACCCACCGTCCCATGGCTTGGCGGAGGGTCCGGGTGGTGAATTCCAGTGCGGCGGTCTTACGCTGGAACAGCCACGTGTCGCCATCCGAGTTGAAGATCCCGTCCCCGAGCAGGTCGTGGAACACCGCCTGCCACGTGGGACCCTTCGGAAAGTTCTCGAACCGGGTCTTGAGGATGTACTCCAGGTTCCTGGGGTCGCACGTGACGGTCACGAGCCCCTGCTTCCGGGCAAGGAACGGGATCGCGCAGATGCAGGTCTGGTACGTGCCACCACAGGCTCGGAGGTTGTCGGCGATCCATTCGTGCATACGATCGCCATTCTCGATCAGCCCCGGCAGGCTGCCCAACAGCGGCCATACACCTGGACCCCTCAGCGACCGTGAGATGAAAGTGAACCATAGCAGGTAAGCGGTTATAGCCGTTAATATCAGCAGCGCGGTATACACGTCCATTATATTGGTCTCTTTCTCCCTTTGACTCTGCTGCCACCTGCTCTGTTCTCTGCTTGACTTCACTCTATTTTCCCTGGAAAACTTCCTTGCACCAAACCCACCCAAAAAAACACTTCTTTTGTTCCTAGAAAAATGCTTGATTCTGAACTTGGGGTGGGAGTCAGGTGAACTCGGGAGGCGGCTATAAGTGGAAAAGATGAGGTGCAAACTCTGTTGCTGAAAGTCTCTTTTTCATGGAGGAGAGGGGAGATGGAGAAGAAAGGAGGAGTGGGAGGAGGAAGATGAAGATGATGCAGGTAAGGAATTACTATGGAGTGGTACGAAAAGTTGCAGGGAGGGAATTTAAAGGTGAAATTGATGGAGAGGAGATGGAGAGCAATGGCAATAATGGAGGACAGGCTGTTGCTTGAATTGTTCTATATCTATCCCTCTCTTCTTTCTGACTATCAGATGCGCCTCCATTAAATGCATCCCTGAGAAGTTGTTGAAGCTCTTTAAGCCACGCTCAAAAATACATAAAGCAAAAGAGGGATGAAGAAAATCTCAACACACACCTTCCTTCTTCCATTCACTTCCTTCCTTAATCATATAGCCAGCCACACTCTTTCAATTTCAAAAAACAGAGCCCCCTCCCTCCCTCGCTCTCTCTCTCTCTCTATCTCATCAATAGACATACACACACACACACACGCAGCCACACCTAATCCTACAGGAAAGGGAGAGTGCCATAAATTGAGGGCATTGAATGAAGAGAATTAATGGGATTAGTTGAGGAGCTTCATCTAGCACACAGAGATGGACATGGGGAGGAGCCACAATGCGCGGAGGAGTTGAACACCACCCAGAACGAGTGAAGAGCAAAAAGAATCAAAACAGAGGTGGAGAACGGGAAACAGAGCATAGGCGCTCCATTGTTTTTGATATTTCTCAAAAGATAAACGCAGAAGATATGATTTTTGGTGGTGGGATTCGCGTTTTCCTGATGAAATCGGATCCAATTGTGTGCTGGCTGCCTTAAATGAGAAGGGGGCTTTCATGCGTGACTTTGGTTGGGAGTCGGTAAGCGAACCACCCAACAATTTATAGCTTCCTTGTGTGTGACTTCCATTTTTCTCCACCTCCATCTCCCTCCCCCTCTTTTTCTATTCTCTCTTCCCTCGCTGCAACCCTCTTCTGCCAAAGGAAAAAAACCAAACTTTGAAGCTTTTACAGAGACTAAGGTTTCAGAACCCAAGTTTTGACCTGTGCTCGAATTTAATGTCATTGATCTTTTCAAAATATATACAAAAGGAAAACCTAAAAAGCATCATCACAGAGAGGGGGAGCTCTTACTGGCTTGATAAGGTCAAACCTGCATTCACTTGTTCTTCCTTTGCTCTCTCTCACCCGAGGACAAGTGACCTACATTGGCACTTCAAAATACCTACTTCCCTTTTCACTTGACACGGGTCTGTGAATTGAGTTGGATTAATAAAACTCAAAGTAAAAAGTAATAGAAGAATACCAATGGGATTAGGATAGGCAAATATAATTTAATAAAATAATAAAATTTGTGAAACTCATATAAGATTTTACAATTTCTCCCGAGTTTGAGGTGAAGATCATGCAAATCATGACCTGATTTCAAAGGGTCCAATTCAAACGAGAAGATTCAAGAGCATGGACATTAATACATATTTATTTCAGAGTGCTTTCGATTTGGCCAAAATGAAAATCATATATTATTCTTAGCATGAATAAGTGTTATTCATTAATAAAGAATGAGTTTTATTCCCTTTAGTTAGTCGAAGAGTCATTGAATTGGCATAATTTTCTATGATGCTCAATTCCTGACTTATCGATAACACTTGAACAATTGTGACCTCTTTCATGATACCAAGTTCTTACTCTTAACCAGAATCGGGTCGTAATTCCATCCGTTCTAACTCAACATGGAAGCATTCTTGGAGACCTTATTAGAATATGGGTGTGGTCACAATTTTGGCATGGCTGATAGCAGAAACGACACACAGCCCCCAAAAAAATTTGGAGAGGAAGCCAATTGTGCTTGTGAAGACTGTTGGGAAATTTAAGTTTTTCTCTGCACCTGAGTTTTCTTGGTATGGTGATGCAGATATGATCGTTTATCTCCTCTATCACCACCTGTCACCTCACCATCTCAGTCAATGAAGTAGAGCTTGAAAGATATCAGGAAATGAGAAATGAAAAGATATATTTCTCCTTCACAATAACAAATGCATCTAGATTCCATGAAGAGAAGGGAGATGGTCCAATAATTCAAAACTTTTTTTTTTATATATATAATTTGGTGATATGGAGATCTCATTTTCGAGTTCCTTTCTAAGAAAATTGCTAGAAGAATCTCTTGGCCTTGATTTTTGGTAGGCATCGGCTTTTTGGATTATACTCTTGGGTGAGAGATTATTAACTCATCATGTCACCTGTGAACTCCACCAATAAATATTTAACACGTTATCATTAAGTGTTATATCACATTTTTCTATTTATTAATAATATTCATTTTTTAAATATGATTTGAAATGTTTACATGTGTCAAATACCTATCGGTTAAGTTCACCGCATCATTTATAAACTTGACTCACCTAAAAATTTTTCCTCTTTGGTAGTGCCATGTTAACAGGGCTAATACTTTTATTCAATTAATCCTATATGTTCGCAATTGAATGTAAAAATTGGTTGGGTGACAATTACTTCTCTGCTTTTGATTCAAAAGAAAAAAGGGAGAACCAATGCATCCAGAGGGAGATGAACTAACAGCAGACCAATAGCTATTCCGTCTCTGTCTTCCCTTTGATGTTTCTCTTGTCTGTCTGGATTGATAGAGCATAAAAAAACAAAATCCACAGTAGATGTGAACAGCCCCCAGCTCAATCATCAAATTTCATGTCCAAGAAGTTTCCATGTGTTGGCAGTCATCGGAACGGCTATTGCGGGTGCAAGAAACCCGGTAACACAAGAAATCTTCTGCTGTGGATGATAAGGACATGAGGAAGTCTGAGTTGGTGAATAAGAATTCATCTCCCAACCTCATTAGGACCACCAGTGCAACCAACAATTGATACGTAGGTTTTTGGTCTGGTTTAGACAAACTGAAACGCCGGGCGGGGGGCGGGGACACTTTCTTATCATATGGGTTGTAATATGGGTTCGAGTTGGAGAAAAATTTAAGTTGCAATAATTTCAAGGGTAATTTAATTCATATTTATCTTTTTATTCGTTTATTATTTTATGAAGAAAATTTTAAAAATAAGATAAATGACTTACTTTTAAAATAATATAAATAGATGTAATTATAATTAAATAAAAATAAAATAAATAATTAGAAAAAGGAAAACTAGAGAGCAGTTTGAAAATTTTAGGTGATAATTATTAACTTTAAAGGATGGTTTTACTATTTAATCCCAATTTTTATTTTTTTTATTATTGGTATGTTTTGTATGTATGAAGGACATACATACACACGCACAAATACAGAGAGAGATAATGTCGGATTTCTTAGTATCGGGAGGAAATAAGGATTGGGAGGGAGGGTTGACCTTCTGAGACAGGAGGTAGAAGCCAGAAGGGTGAAGTTCTGACTGCCGAGCCTTGAACGTAGAATACTTTTCCACACTTCATTATAAATACAAACCCCCAACTAAAAGATTTATTTTTGAAAAAAAAAAGTGAAGATAGCATTTAAAAAGAAAAAGCATGATAAAATTTATGATTTGAAAAGTTCTGTCTGTAATTAGACCGATTTTTATTAAATACGAATTAATCAAAATTTATTAAATTTATGGCCGGGAATAATGATGGAAATGGAGGAATTGAAGAAAGCCGTGTCAATTCAAGTGGTCAGAGTCAGACATCGGTAACCGGTAACCCACCAAAGCATTTCTGCCTTCACCAAATATTTGCAATTTTAGGTTGTCAACTCTGATACCCAAATCAGAGGCCGAGCTCAATCAATATCAGTATCATCCAAATTCTACCATGACACTGCCAAATTCCGATCGTGACTGTCGAATCTCCAGAACATGTGACATGCCATGGTGAAATGCGAACCCTATTTCTAGATACGAAGTTTTGCAGACCGGAAAAGGATTGGCTATTTCAGGTTATCAAGTCATACATCTCGGAGGGCAAAAGTGGAAGAACGATGGCTAAAAATGAACTCAGTAGGTACCATTAGGCCACGAACACAAACTGTTTCATTTTCCCACGCCAGTGAAAATGTCAAATTGTCAATCGCCTTTGGAACTCCAAAAGCTTTAGCTTAGGTTATTAACAAATTTCGCTCGGTTCATGGAAAACAGGTTCCCGTGAACCTACGTCAGCTGGTAAAACGGTTTTCATAAAAAGATGGTTTCCCATGAGAATCAAATGGAATGGATCCCATGCAAGACTGGATAAACTACACGTACGCACAACATAAACAATCAATTGAATGGAACATAACGGACGTACAGTTTCGATGCCACAGCCAATGCAGAGAAAGCAGCAAATTATGATCAAACTGTTACCTTATTCAGACCGAATACCGAATTTGCAGCTTAGCAATACAGTAAACAAATGTAGAGAGTTACAACATCAGATGCCTATTATGTACCTTTACCAACCAGCAGAATAGTAATTATCCAAAATAATTTTCGTCATTGTCTCAGTTCTCGCTTGAGGAGCTGCCACTGATGAGTGAACCACGTCGGTGCCCGCCAACGATTACATCTTTAAGCCGAAAAATGGGACCCAGCATCCTGCCCATCTTCTGTCAAAATGTAGCTCAGCAGAAGATTTGAGGTCAGCAGCAAGCAACGGGAGCAGATTATCTTAGAAAGAAAGTTTCCCAAACTAGCGCCTCGATAAATTTGAGGCGTTTCCACCCGTTTAACAAAGCAAGCGAAAGTATCACTTATCAAAATTTGCCAGAATAAGCATGCGAAAGTGAAAGATGATTCTGTTCATACAAAACTAGCTGTCCACCACCATACTGTAACAGTATCAAAATGTGTCAGAGAGAGAGGTATCTCTCCATAGAGAAACTAGCTGTACATCACCAAACCATAAGCTTTTCTTTTCCTCAAACAGACATTTTTGGATAATTCCAATCCAACCATTGAAGACGGTGAACATTTAAGGAATGCAAATTTTACTTCAATAATGTCAGTTAATGTTCAAGAATGGTGGATAATCATAAGCCTGCTTAACAAGAAGTACAACAGTAATAGCTTTCCTATTCCTTGAGAGGAAAATGCATTGCAGAATCTTATAGAATCAACTTCAACCCTTCAGCTCATGGAATTTCTTACAGCAATCTCCAAGACCATCTCATTTTCTTTCTAAGGTCTTTGATGGTCCTTCCAATTCACATCTATTTCCTATAATTAGTTTTTTTAAGTGATAATAGAAGGGATGGATATAAAATCATCATCAGCATACTGTATTAGCTTATTCAATATGGACTTCTTCCATCCCAGTAAAGGCCGTATTGCAGCATATAGCTGCTCATTTCAGCATGCATGTCAGAATGTTAATGAATTATTCACCAACTCATTGTAACGTAATCGACTTACGAAAAAAAATGGATAAATAAATAAACATACCTCATCCCTGAGGCTTAAATGCCATTTTTGTTGCAAAACTTGCCACCTTTCTTGTTGCCACTGCTGCCCCAGGATTACAAGGCCCGTAACAGCTGCAGCAAGAAATATAGACCAAAATGCATTTGCATCTTTTGCCTGGGCATATAAGGAAGCCACTCTTTTCTTCCACCAAGCACTGCAGGGAAGGTTTGACGCAAAGTAGTCCTCTCTCAGGGGCTTTGACAACTGTGATGATTCTGCGGGAGGATCAAAAGTATCCTCAGTTGCTACTTCATTTGGCATATTATCAGCATAAGCAGTAGGGCCACCACTGGCAGTCTCATTATGCAAGGAACTAAGAGTATTAGCGCCGTATGGACTCTGTTCCTTGTCAGGTTTGTACTGAGAGCTTTGGATAGACAGCCTATTGCCCTTCTCATCAAAAAACTGTATTCCTGGAAATTCATCGTGCGCCATCCTTAGTGTCTGATCCTTGTCATCCCTTCTGGCATATTTATCCCCTCGTACCGCCGATTCAGCAACAACTCCTTTGTCCTCACCTTCTTCATGAATATCATCATATTCAGGTTCAAGGGGTAGATTCTCATGTTGACTTGGTGGAAAGACAAAGTGACCAGACATAAACAAAGCACGAGAAGTTTCAGCTTCATCATAAGTGTTGCCCTCGAGATCATCCTTTTGCAGAACTTCTGTTGGACCGGGTGCAACAGCATATGCTGATGCAGTAAGGGAAACAACTTCCCAGTCACTTTTACGCGTATTTGCACCCTCTCCTTCCTCATTATCTGCCATCTCTCACTGCTATTTCATGAACGAAAGAGTCAGATTAACTAGGAAACTCATCTTCATTACATAGAAATGCAGATTGTGAAATAACAGCACTCATTGGAAAAATCCCAACAGAGATCCAAAGAAATAGAGCTCTATTGACATTAGATTCTGCCTCTCATCTTGCAACCAACAAAACTGTGCTGATATTTCTGGGCATTGATAACTTGAGGAGAATTAGGAACATAAGTGTGATGCACAAGGGTGGCAATTTGTGAAGCCTAAATCTACATTTAGACTCGAGGGGAATTGGTCGCGTCGAAAAACTAAAATAGAATGCCCATAAGGGCCATAACAGAAGAGAGAACTCACAACTTTACCGAAGAAAAAGTTTATTCAATTGCTTCTCGATCCATAGAACTACAACGTCTTTATAAAGAAATCAAAAAACCCAATACGAAAATTAAATATGAAATCAAATCCTAATATGTGAAGATCATCAATATATATGTCTAAGTGAGACCTCCAAATACAATGATGCAGAATTTACTATCTAAACACAAGGGCTGTTGAAATCAAGCCTTGCGAATCAGCCCAGATTGGAGTTGTGATTCTTCAATACATGTGGCCAAATCGGTGTCAGCTGGTAAACAGAGGATAGCCGACCAGCTAAACAATAGATTCGGTATCAAAACAAATCTAACCAATTGCTAGCCGGTCATATCTTTTGATGATTCGTCAAGCATATGTATATTTTATTAGCCTCAAAGATTGCACGAACAATACAGAATCAAAGCAGCTCCCCTGCACTGATATTTCCGAGTTCAATACGGACAAGCAATCATCACGTCCAGCTAAACTGAATCGATAGCAAACAATTCCTCGTGCTGCTTGAACCACAAGGCAGTGATTGGAAATCAACTCACCAATTAGATCAGAAAACTACGAATCACGAAACCCTAAGATCAAAACTGTTACCTGTTTCAGTTAAGCTGGGGACTGATACGGCGGCTGCAGGGGCAGAAGGAATGACGTTGGGAATCGGAGATAGGCCGAGGATGAGAAGGGAGATCGGAGGTACGGCCACAACGCAGTGCTGCCGGGAGGTTTTTATTAAGATGAGAACATTGAGAAGCTGATAGAGACGACGAAGCACGACAGTGGGATAATGGGCTGGGCCTTGAATATGTAGAAGTGGGCTGGGCCTTGAAGTGTAGAAAATTGGGAGATTAGTTGAAGCAAGCCCATCATAGAACGTGCATGAACTAATAACAATAGATATTCATTTTTCTTCCCTTTTTTTTTAAACACTGTAGGGTGTCCAGGTCTCGTCTAACTGACCTCCACGGTCTCATGCACACGCTTATAAATGCATGGGATAGTGTAAACCTAGAGGTGTAGGTTAGTCTCAAGGAGATTTGAACCTTGAACTGCAAAAATACTAATTCTTCTCCTTACCATCGGGCTAACCCTCGTGATTGGTACATATAAGGTTTCAATATAGGAGGTGGGTTGTATGACTTGATCCAACAACTTTTCCTCTTAAATACAGTCCGATTTTAAGTCTCGAGAAAAGAGAAATCCATTATTGAAATTAGCGGTGTGCAGAAAACCAGTTCGGGGCCGAACCTGTTTTGAACAGAACCGAACCAAAACAATCGGTTCGGTTCAGCACATTAGGCAAAGAACCGAACCGATTTATGTGGAAAAAGCAACATTGTTTTAAACCAATTCAGTTAACTGGTTCGAACCGAATTAGTTTTAAAAGGGTTCGGTTTGGTTCGAACTAAACCGAATTGGTTTTGGAACTGTTCGACTTGGTTCGGTTCAAAACCGGTTAACCGCATCAATTACACTTAGAAATTAGCCGAACCGCTTTTTATCTAAAAAATCATACTAATATAGAACTGGTTCAGGGAGAACCGGTTCAAACCAGTTCGGTTCTTCCCAAACTAATTTGGTTGCACGCCCCTAATTGAAATAGTTGTACCCTTTTTGTGGGTACGACTTATCTCGAATTATGATCAATTGAATTCATTAGATTTAGGGATCAAGTGGGCCGGCGGCTACGGAAGGGATTCATGTAACCGGTTATGGTTATGGTAGACATGGAATTATACGTGTCAAGACAGACCAAAGCCACAGCCACGTGTCTTCAAACATGATTCACGAGCTCCTTTAAGCTATAAAGATGACCATAAGTTCAGAGGAGAACAAAAGAATATAACGTAACTGTAATTAAATATGGAACTTTTCTCACAGATGTAGAAAATTCGCGTTGGAAGAACTTTTACTCATCTCTTAGGGGCTGACCCAGCTTGAATCCATATTATTCGAGATATATTAAATTCATGAATAATGAGTGGCATGTAACGGGGGAAAATTTTGGAATTACGTCCCTTCCATGGGTTGCCCTGAAACCACAATCACAAGGATGATTAGCTACTCCATTTTCATCCTTTCCACATTTTTCTTGAGTGGGTAGGTGGTCCCTTTAATTTTATAATAAAAAATTCAAACCTCGCCGCCATAAAGTGACCGCCATTCAGATAATTTATTTTACCGTTAAATGAGAGAGTGGATTAACTGTTAAATGAAAAATTCATAAGTGACGGGTGGAATCTTCTTGTAAAAAAATTAGAGCCCTCACATTCGACCGAAATTTCCTCGAGAGGACCGATCTTCTTCATCATCGCTAAAATTAAGCGGACTTGTAGTAGTGCTTTAACCGACAGGAATCTATCTCGATGGCTGTATACATGGATTCTCGCACGGGAGTAATTTGGAGTTTGGAGTAGTGCCGTCGTAGGGTTCTACTTGTCCCCAATTCCAAGCTTCTCACACGGCATTAGGTGATGTGTTACAGTTTAATAATCTGACATAAAAAAAAAATAACATGTTTTATTTATAAAACATATTTTGAGACCAAAACCGTAAAAAAAAAAAAAACATAAAAACGTATAGTATTACTGATCCATTATCAAATAACCGGTTTTTTAAGCGGGGATTTGTAGGGCGATTGCGGGAACGATTTCATAAGTTAAATCAATTTTAATTAGATATTTAACTCATTTAGAATGAACGAGTGATACTAATTCGCTCGATACAAAAAGCAAATTCGGATTCAAATGTCAACTAATATTACGACACTACAATCAGTTCATGTAGCGCGTGCCAAGCGATACCTGTCAACGTGGGAAGACCGGCGAACTCAAAGGATGAAGAAGGCCTCGGCCTCCCCCCGGAGTCGCCGAACACTGTCGGGCCAGTAAGAATTCAGATATTGAACCTATAGGGAGGCCATTTCCCTTTGCTGAAAGTGAAATTTCTCGACGACTAACCCGACAATTTTGACCGGAAATACGAAGAAAAATCTCAGATGGTACTGAGAGAAGCATTACCCGTGTGATTTTTGACTGGATTTGATTGAATTCATCCCGTGGCTGCAGAACTGTAGGTTTCATGCACAAGATTCTTGGTGGGCAGTATAGTGCATAGCAAAAGGAAAGGTCTCGGAAAAAGGATCAATACATGTATGGAGTACGGAGTTATTCATTGAATATGGCCAATCACTCTCACTCCTATAAAGGTAGACAGCTCCAATACAAACTCGCCCTCTTGTCCTTTAGCCATCTGCAGCTTAGATTTTCTGACTTAATCAAAGGTGTCCTGCTGGCCACAGTCCATAGCACTTCAAGCTTTGATTCCTTCCTTCTCATCGACCTCCCATGGCTGCCCGGGGAAGCAGTGGCTTCATGAGGAAGAGTTGCAGAGCTCTGAATGATCTTGCGATGAGGAAGGGGAGGGGGAAGCTCTTCTCCACCCAATCTCTATACGATTCTCCTCCTCCTCCTCCTCCTCCGCCGTTCCAGAGCTTGCCCATGGATAACAACATCAAGAGAGAAGTTTCTCAGGTCATCTCTTTCTACCCCTCTCTCTGTTGTTGCTGCTCGATCCTTCCTTCCGGCGTCAATCGAGAGTGAAGCTAAAGCTCACTCTGATGCAGTACGGTGAGGCCGAGCTCACATGCTCTAGTCTCGTTCCGAGCAATATTGTCAAAAGAGATTTTTGAGTCTGTGCCTCGATGGACACTGGATTCTTAGGCTATTCTGTACTAGGACTTTTGTAGCACCATGTTGACCGGGCCAGTGATAGTACCGGTTGTTCAGTTTATTTAATATATTCGCCGTTGAATATAAAAGCTTGAATATTGTACAGAGAGGTGACTGAGTCGTCACTACTGTTATCCTCTTTTTTTTTCCATCCGAGAAAAAAAAAAGGAGTGAATAGGCCATTTTCTTTTACTTGCCATGACATCTTATCGGTTCTCTCCTTCACCGTCGATCGTAAAGATAGATCATTGAGTTTTTACGTTACATTCTGATGAGGTGGATTTGCAATGATTCAGCTCATCGGGAGAACGCCACTGGTGTATCTGAACAAGGTCACCCAAGGATGTGGGGCTCACATAGCCGTTAAGCAGGAAATGATGCAACCCACTGCTAGCATCAAAGACCGGTACGGTGTAAATAAAACTCGTGATTCCGGGGACTATGGAAATCGAAAACTTCCCTTGTCGAAAGACCTTTTTTCTCATCAAAGTTGCTATAGATTCCGTAATGCTTTAGTGTTAGTGCATCTCCATGATACATGCCGTGTATTTAATGCTCAGACCAGCACTTGCTATGATACTGGATGCTGAGAGGAAGAACCTGATCAGCCCCGGAAAGGTAAAGATTCGATCCTTTCCAGTTTTCGACTTAATCTCAGCTTTACAGTTCGGGAAATGGCTAATGGATTCTGATGTGATATGGTTATACCCAATTAGACCACTTTGATAGAGCCAACTTCTGGGAACATGGGAATAAGCATGGCGTTCATAGCGGCAATGAGAGGCTACAAGATGGTCCTGACCATGCCTTCTTACACGAGCTTAGAGAGGAGGGTCACTATGAGAGCATTTGGCGCCGATCTGATCCTCACCGACCCGACCAAAGGCATGGGTGGGACCGTGAAGAAG
The DNA here is from genome assembly GCA_037672795.1 of Lagerstroemia speciosa. Taxonomy (NCBI): domain Eukaryota; kingdom Viridiplantae; phylum Streptophyta; class Magnoliopsida; order Myrtales; family Lythraceae; genus Lagerstroemia; species Lagerstroemia speciosa. Next base: position 2,053,774 of record CM075304.1, on the reverse strand, counting down.
GCTTACCAGCTTCTCGAGTCGACTCCCGATTCCTTCATGCTTCAACAGTTCTCCAACCCCGCAAACACACGGGTGTGTATCCGGAGGATTCTCTGAACTCATGGCTCCTCTACATTCTCGAGTTTTCGCTCTATATATAGCCATTGCTAACATGTTTGGAATTGTAATAGGTTCATTTTGATACGACGGGACCGGAGATTTGGGAGGACACGAGTGGGCAAGTGGACATCTTCGTCATGGGGATCGGCAGTGGTGGCACCGTATCCGGGGTCGGGCAGTACCTCAAATCCAAAAACCCGAACGTTAAGGTGATCAATGAGCATCGTTTCGCTCTCTCGATTTTCCGGTACCAGTGTCAGCAAACTGAAATCACATACGGAATTCTCTTGTAGATATATGGGATTGAACCAGAGGAGAGCAACGTACTCAACGGTGGCAAACCCGGTAAGGATCTATCTACCTACCACATCCTAAACATTTGGCAAAGCGGCATCTGATGCTGTCAACTGAACGTTCACAGGGCCCCATCATATTACCGGCAACGGTGTTGGGTTCAAACCGGACATTCTGGACATGGATGTAATGGAGGAAGTTCTTATGGTCGGTATCTCGTTCGTTCTTTATAAGCATCGGGCTAATGACAAGCATCATGAAACTCGGGATCATCTCGATCCATCTTGAAACTTGAATTCATAGTGACTAAAATACTTTACATGAACAACAGGTGAGCAGTGACGATGCTGTGAACATGGCAAGGGAATTGGCACTGAAAGAGGGGCTCATGGTAATCCCTGTTACATACAGAGTCTTGAAATTTGCATGTCTCTGGAAACTATGCCACATGTTTTTCATGAATGGTGTCGAATTGCAGGTCGGGATTTCATCGGGGGCCAACACAGTAGCTGCTCTGAGGCTCGCAAGGAGGCCCGAGAACAAGGGCAAGCTCATCGTGGTATGACCCAGATAGTTTCTGTAATGCTTTCATTGATTCATGAATCGTGGGTCAGTTTCGGATTCAAATTCATCTGAATTTGGGTTTCAGACCGTTCATCCGAGTTTCGGGGAAAGGTACCTGTCATCGGTTCTCTTCCAGGAGCTGAGGAAGGAGGCCGAGAACATGCAACCGGTGCCAGTTGATTAAATGTTCTTCACGGTGTTGTTCTGGTACACTGCTGGAGGGCTTGGTTGCAGAGTCAGGCTAAACTCATACTCAACGTAATTGCAAGTGGCATTGTGATGGAGGATTCGTTAAAGGGTTGCGATGTTTGTGTCTGTGTGGAGTTTGAGGACCTAATTACAATATATCCATTTAACAGGGGTATGAGTGCAAACAAAAAAATTGTTGAAAAATAGTGTGCCTGTCTTATTTCTTTTTCTCCTGGGTAAGATATATATTCTTCACACGCTAAAATAGGATTATGAACATGTTATGGTACTTGTATAGTATAATAAATTAATAATATTTAATAATATAATATTTTTTAATAAAATATTAAAAATAAAAATATTTTATAAAAATAATTGAATATTATTTATCGACGATATTAAATAAATACCGTCACACGATCTATCTATTATATATAAAACTTTCTCCCCTTTGGACTGCCACATCATCAGCTAACCTTCCCCGCTCTTTATCAATTTTATCCTTCTTCTTTTTCGAGATCGAAAGAGACACATAAATTCAAAAGAATAGAAGGGTGAGAAAATATTGAAAACACTCTAAGATACCAATTTTATCCCATTTGACTGGGAAATGGGTCCCTTTCCTTTCTAGGTAAGAGCTGCATATCTTTTTGATCCTCCATCCCGTGTCGATCGGTGATCCACAGCCGCTCTAGTCAAGCGAGCACTACTGTAGCTAGGGATGGCAATGGCCGGAGTGGACCAGGTATCTGGGTACCTGACCTGCGCGGGCACAAGTTGAAGAAATTAATTAATATTATGTTAAATACAATTGAAAATATGACATAAATTTATATATTTATAGTAGTGTAATTAAATTAATTTAAAAAAATTAATTTTGATAAAATAACAATTATTATATGATTTGTTAATATAAAAGTATTAATAAGACAAATAGATTAATTTTAAAATATATATAATATAATATAATAATATATAAAGCAGGTGGTAGCTCGACCCAGACACAAACATGCCCCGACTTGTGCACGAGGCGGGTCTAGCCCACTCCAAATAGGGGTAGGGTAGGGTGGGTCTCACGGGCTCGGGTCAAATTATCATGCTTAGCCATAGATACGATTCTCCTTCTCTCGTCGGTGCGAGGAGGGTCTTGTTGTCTTCCTTCCTCAGATGATAGATTTCTTACAATGTGATTTGTTAGCCACACTATAAAATTTCAACCTATACAATTTTATATTACAGTAAACTTTATAAATAAATATCATGATCTGTTATATAAAGTATAGTGTAATTTGAAATTATATCATTTAAAATAAAATTCTAGAAGATGGAACTAAGAACAGAAAAAGGGCAAACAAATTTTGATACCCTTTTTTTTGCAATATTTTAATTAGACGACTAGCATGAGAATCTTAACCAGAAAATTTGAAGAAAATGGTGATAAACAGTAATTTTACACATGTAAATGTAAAATATTAGGGAAATAAGTTTTTTAGGTCGTGATTAATAAATCATATCATTACCCTATTTGACAAGACTAATTGTCAAAATAAATAGTTACAGTGATTTCAATTTTTATTATAGTAGCAGAGTATATCACGCAGTACATGTTTTCTATGTAACTAATTTACGGATTCACCTCATAAACAAATGCAAACTATGCATTAGAGAGTTATTCATGTCATTACGTGACCAGTTTAACCTTGTAGAATACGAAAAAGTGCGTTTTTCATATCAAACTTTTCCTTTCTTTTTTTAAAAAAATCATTTTTATTATTTTTAATGTTAAATATAGCAATTAAATGTCAAAAATAATAATTTAAAAAAATGAACGAAGAGTTTTACCTGTAATTGTCCCTTCTCATTTTTTTCTTTTCTTCTCATTTTCTAGGATCCATTATTTTATTATTTTTACCCATTAATTAAAAACTCTATATTAAAATAATAAAATTAAAAGTTTACTTTTCTAAGAAGATTTAGGGTAAATTTTATTTTTAAAAAAGTATAGAATGAAAATAAAAATGGAGAAAATATTAAACATTAAAATCACAAATTTTCTTTTAGAATAAATAGTTATTTTGGTTGATAAACTGCCTTTTTTTTCCTGGAACCAGCAACCTGCATAACTAATTAAGATGACAAAAAAGTTTATTCTCCTCGTACAAGGTCTCGGATTCGAATTTGAATCAGTCAGTGTTCATTAGTTTTTGATACCAAGCGGTGTACACGGAAATAATGCTATATTATTAATTACAATTCCATATAATATGTTATTAAAAAATAGTGGATTGTCAAAAAATGTGTCAAAGTTAGTTAAATAACATGAGAATTTTTGGCAAGTAGAATAAAGCAAAAGGAAAATTCTCCAAAAAAAAGAATATTCATTTTTCCTATGAAAAGGCGTGGTTTTGCTGCCGCACTTCGATAGCACTCCCAAGCTTTCAAAGTGCTCAGTTCCTTCCTTCTCTGTCATCGATCTCCCAAGGCTGCCCAGGGAAGAAGCACTGGCTTCATGAGGAAGAGTTGCAGAGCTCTGAATGGTCTTGCGATGATGGTGATGAGGAGGCGGGGGAGGCTCTTCTCCGCTGAGCCGGCTCTGTATGATTCTCCTCCTCCGTTCCAGATCATGCCGCCCGTGGATACCAACATCAAGAGAGAAGTCTCTCAGGTCATCTCCTTCTCTCTCTCTCTCTCCTCTATGCTGTTGCTCGACCTTTCTCTCACTACTTCAATGAAGATTGAACAGTCAATATGCCAGTGGTGATGGTCGGGTTTTATAATAGAGTCTGTGTTCGTTATGACCATTTATACTAGAAATTTTAATCCAGATGGGTACTTGAGTATGCGCGTTAATACTGTAGTGGAATTTATGATTGCACTAATTCTTTTATTTTAAAAGATTAAAAGATAATAGTATACTTTATTATTTAATATTACGATATAAAGATATGGCTGTGATGGTTGAGCTCATCGGGAGAACGCCAATGGCGTACCTGAACAAGGTCACCGAAGGATGTGGTGCTCACACTGCAGTTAAGCAAGAAATGATGCAACCCACCGCTAGCATCAAAGGCAGGTATAGCTCGAGATTTCCGGGACTGTGAATTTTACCCGGTTGAAAGACCCTGTTTCTTCACAAACATGAAATCGAAGTTGTCTTGTTTCATTTGAAGATTTCGTAGATTCCACGTTGCTTTGGTGCATCTCCATGATACATACGTACCGTGTGTTGAATGCTCAGACCAGCACTTGCCATGATAATGGATGCTGAGAGAAGAAGAAGAAGCTGATCACTCCCGGAAAGGTAAAGAACCGATCCATTCCGTTCCCATTTTTTGACTTAACTCGGCTTTACAGTTCAGGAGATGGCTAATGGATTCTCTTATGGGGTTATGGTTATATTGAAGATCACTCTGATAGAACCAACTTCTGGGAACATGGGAATAAGCATGGCGTTCATGGCAGCAATGAGAGGTTACAAGATCGTCCTAACCATGCCCTCTTACGCGAGCTTAAAGAGGAGGGTTACTGTGAGAGCATTCGGTGCTGATCTGATCCTCACCGACCCGACCGAGGGCATGGATGGGGCCGTTAAGAAGGCTCACCACCTTCTCGAGTCGACTCCCGATTCCTTCATGCTCGGGCAGTTCTCCAATCCTGCAAACTTTCAGGTGTGTACGTACCCAGCTTGATGAATCATTTATAACTGATAGCCACGTTTGCAGGGGCGTGCGGGAACCAGTTCGACCTTCAAATAGAACCGAATAAAAACAGTTCAATCTGGTTGCTTTGAAATGGTTTGGATCGGTTTTATTTATATTTTTAAAAGCAGAAATAATTCGGTTCAATCCGGTTCACTGGTTTTTCTTCAAAAAATTAACAATTTATTTCTGGAATTTTAAAATATAAAGGCAGTTTAGTTCAAACAGAACTGGATTGTTTTATTTTAAAAAATAAAAAAATAATAAAATTAGATTGTTCGGTTCAAACCGTTAAAGCAAATTGATCACACTTAGAAATTAATCGAACCACTTTTTGTGTTAAAAACCGAATAAAAATAAAACCGGTTAACCTGCTCTTTTGCACACCTCTACCCGGTTCGACCTTGAATATCTGCGAGCACCCGATGAGGCCCTTTATCCGGAGGATTTTTCTGAACTTATGGCACCTCTATATTCTCGAGTTCTTGTGGTAGAACCATTGCTAATATGCTTGGAAGTACAACAGGCACATTTTGATACAACGGGCCCGAGATTTGGGAGGACACGAACCGCCAGGTGGACATCTTCGTCGTGGGGATCGGCAGTGGAGGCACTGTATCCGGTGTCGGGCGTTACCTCAGATCCAAAAGCCATAACGTTAAGGTGATCGATGAACACTGGTTTGCTGGCTTAACTTGCCAGTGCTAGAAATCAGTGAGTTAAAACCACACACTTAATTCTCTTGCAGATGCATGGGGTCGAACCAGCGGAGAGTAACGTACTTAATGGTGGTAAGCCCGGTAAGAACCATGTTCGGAGCAAATAAGCTAAACCCGAATAATTCCCAAGGTGGTACATACCTGATGCATTCGACCGAACATCAACACGGCCTCATGAAAATTGTGTTCAAACCGGATATTCTGGACATGGATGTGATGGAGGAAAGTTCTTATGGTCGGTATCCCGTCTCTAACTTATAAGTCCCGGGCTATTAACAAACGTCACGAAAGATTCGGGACTATCTCAATTTGTCTTGAAGCTTGAAGTTCACAATGACTAAAGTATTTGAATGAACAGGTGAGCAGTGAAGATGCTGTGAACATGGCAAGGGAATTGGCACTTAGGGGGTGTTTGGATCAATGTAAAGTGAAAACTTTACATGGAAAATAATTACTTTATATTGTTTGGCTGCAAAACACACATCATTTTGAAGTTCCCGGACTGTAATTATATTACCGGGTAATTGCATTTCCATTGCAATCACTTTACAATTGAAATGAGTGAAATTCTTGCTTTCCGTGGGATCCGCCATTACAATTATAAGAAAACTCACTATCCTCTCTCATTTCAACGTAAGGCACCAAAGTAGGTAAATGAGAGGCAGTGAAAGGACAAAAATGGGTACAATGGTAATATCAATGCTGAAAATATTTTATTTTATTTCCTTTACAAATAATTTATATCACTCACCAAACACGACAATTTCATATTACCAACTACTTTGCACGTAAAATAGTAATTTTTCTTGTAATTTGATTTTACAATGTAATCTAATAAAACCTGAACCAGACGCCACCTTAGAGAAGGGTTATGGTAATCCATGCAACAAAAATCTTAAAATTTACATGATTTTGTGTAAGTGATACCGTTTTTTTTTTTTTTTTTTTTGCTGTTGAAATTGTATCCGGTTGTAAGTTTGGATATCGTTAGGAGCCAATACGATTGCTGCCCTGAGGCTCACAAGGAGGCCAGAGAGCCAAGGCAAGCTCACTGTGGTATGACCGAGTAGTTTCTCCTACCCTATGTTTTCATCAATTCATGAATTATGGATCGGTTTCTGATTGAGATTGGTTGGAATTAGGGTTCAGACCGTCCATCCAAGTTTCGGGGAAAAGGTATCTATGGTCGGTTCTCTTTCAAGAACTGAGGAAGGAGGCCAAAAACATGCAACCGGTGCTGGTCGACTGATTCTCTTAATGATGGTCTGATATACACCTGGAAGGCTTGATTGCAATTAGGCTAAAATCATAATATAATTTACAAGCAACATTGTGATGGAGGAATCTTAAAGGGGGTGGAGATTATGAGGGTGTAATTGCAATAAAGTCTATTTAGCAGGGGTATGAGTGCAAATATAAAAAAACTGAGGGAACATGGTATGCGCGTCAACAAGCAATGGCTTCAACAGTTGTATGCTCTACCCAGTCTTTCTTTGGTGATTTTGCTTTAGGAAGGAATAAAATTATTCAAATTATTAATCTTGTCATTTATAATTTTGAATATGAGATATCATTTTCTTATAAAAATGCATGGAATTACCTTGATCAACTACCGGACAAAAAATTAACTCAAAAATATAAATTAACGTTAGGGTTAGGGTTACAGGAAAATATTATAAAGAATTTATTTAATATCCAGTCGCAAATATAATAAATAATTCATTTAATATAAAAAATATCACAAATGTGATTTGGATAATAGAAAATTATCATAAAGAATTCATACATGTAAGTGAAAATGTATCAAAGCAATCGAATATAAATTATGGCTAAGGTTAAATGAAAAATCTAAAAAATTTAAAATTGATAAAGCAATCCATTTTGATTCGGAAAAAATTAAATTCGTGAAGTCTTATATAAATTTTCAATTGGCTTTTTTAACAGAGTTAAATTGAACAAAAACTTTCGATCCCTGCTTGAAAAACTTGATGGATATGAAATATGATAATGATATAACAACATATTTAATAATTAATTTTATTATTAAATTTTGACAATAGAAATATTATAATAAAAATCTAAACCATGTCTATATTATTTAATTTTATTAATATATCAAAATATTTATTGTTAGTCATTTTATTTATTATAACACATTTTATTTTATTATTTTTATACTTAATTTTATTCATACGTTGAAAACTAGAGTAGAAAATACCCAAAACCATAGTTTTAAAAACTGGACCGAACCGGCCTGTCGGACCGAGAATCGCACACCAGCCCTGTCCGGTTTCAATAATTACTCCATTTGCATCAAGGACCGGGCTGAACAGTGTGAACAGGCTGGTCTGACCGAATTTTCACTGAACCCATAAGAACCGGTCAAGAAACCAGTCAACGAAAAAAATAAAAAAAGGAGTCAAAAATAAAAAAGGGGAAAACTAAACTCTAAATTAATTTATAGAATATAACAATCTTATTTGTAAAGTTGAAATTATAAATTAATGTATAGAATATAACAATCTTACATTCATATTACTAATTTTATACTATTATAAGTATTATTTGTCAAAACTCGGTTAGACCCATTGAAACCCGGTTGAACCCAAGAACCCATACCTTGACCAGTTTTCGGCCCGGTCCGGTTTTGAAAACTATGCCCAAAACCAATAGTTCATTTCTCATTGTCTTAAGTGATTCTCAATATAACACATGTGTGAGTAGCTTCATCAAACGTTATGTATTTAAGGGGATTCGAACCTCCGACCTTGTGAATTTTTTTAAGAGTCGTACGTACATCCTATTCACTTGAGTTAATCCTTGAGGTTGAGAACTATATCATATGACATATGAAAAATCTTATATGATATTATTTTATAATGATGTAGTGATAAATAATCAGTTAAATTGTAATAATTGATCATAATTAAGGTAATTATTTGAATAATTAATATTAATTTTATTTATTTATTAAAATTTAATTAATATTTTTTCATTTCACACGATAAAGTATGATGATTTAAGAGTTTCCGTTATACGGGAACTCCTTTGTCAATAATGCCATTATCCTGATGTGCCCTGTATTTTTTTTTCCCGTAAATAAGGAAATTTTAGGGCTATATTATTACGAAGGCCTCTCGGGTCGGGTCCACGGTCCAACATGAAAAGCCACAATTACCCTCCACTTTACCAGGCCGTAGCTCAGGAAAATTAGCAAGAAAACAAAAGGGAAAAGAGAAATTGCACAAAGAAAAAAAAAAGGGGAAGAACTCATCACACTCTCTCTCTTCATCTCTCTCTAGGGTTCGAGTTTGACTGGAGGGTGCCCAATCGTCTGAGGAACCCACCACATAGGGCCAGGTGGGTGCTCGGGTCCGGCTCACCGATCCTCTCTGCTCCGGGCTCTCTCTCTCTCTGTTTCTTCTCCTCTGCTGGACTTCTGACACCTGACTCTTACACCGAAGAAGAAACAGTGAGCCTCCGAAAACGTCGTTCTTTTTTTACAGAGAGAAAAACTGAGGCCACGTACAGGAGGAATTCGCTGGTCGGGTTTCGAACGTTGGTGTCGGACCGAAACCGTGATTTTCTTCAAAATTTGGAGGGATCTGGCATTTCTAGGGTTTTGGGTTTTCTTCTTTTTGCTAAATTTATTTGATACATTAGCAGCTACTGTTTCTGGGCATTTTGTAGCTGCATGCAATCTGCCGCTGGAGGCAACGGGCCCGGTCGGAATCCGTCTGGCCGGGCTGGGTCCACTTCTGCGGCTGCATCGCCATCTTCGTCGTCCTCGGCCGTGTCTGCCTCTCATTTAAGTTTTGATTCAACACAGCAGGTAACGTTCTCATTGGGTATGCTTACAACCAATTCGGTTTTTTATTTTTCAAGGAAAAGAAAGAATTGCCAAATGGGTCAGTGGCCGTGTGTTCTGAGGGGTCATACCAATTTTGTCCTTTTCACCTCTGCTTTTTTCGAACTTTTCACCGGTTTCTTGAAATTGGGTGAGTGGGTCGTGTTATTAATACCCCTCCTGCGGTGTTGATGGCGGGAGAGTTGTTGTAGCTGATTACATGTTGTTAAATCAGAGATCAACTCTACGAAATCCCTAGAATTTGAACTAGATATGTATTTATTTGATTTAGCTTGTCGTCACATGTGAAAGCCTTTGGTGGCGGTGTCTACCAAGATTGCTTTTGTCGGTTACTTGCCATTTTTGATGGAATAAATAATATTAGAACCGTACTTTATGGTAAGCTACTGGATACAGCATTTTTTTCTTTGCTGAGTAATGAGATTGTCTCACTGATTTAGTAAGGCCTAGTGTTATAACAGTGTTTTAATGAAGCTACCCTGATATGGTGTTTTATGTAGTGAAGAGGTTCTTCTGAAGTTTCACTGTATTCCTTTGCAGGAATTATTAATGATGTGACAGTTAGATATTTGGAGTATAGGTGTGTGGGGGTTTGTGTCAACATACTTTATAGGTATCTCTTATAGATTGTGGTTGATAGTTGAGCATAATGGTCACAATAACATTTTGGTGGTACTGATGCAACTGATGAAGTTTTGTATTACTAGAAAGCGGTATATGATACTCACTATACATGAACGTCAGCTCTCAGCTTGTATCAGCTACTTGCAGAAGTGGGCTTTTGGTTCTTTTGGCCATTTTTAGTTGCGTGCACTCTGGTGGTCGTTGTTCTAAGTTGCCCTTGGGAGTTACCGATAGAAAAAGTGTTTCAGTCTCATGTTATATATAAATATAAAAGTGTTTGGTCTCATGTTAGTTGTCATAGGTGATGTTAGCAACCATAACCTGGTGGTGTCTAGCGTGGATATTTCTTATGTCCGAGTTGTGCCTGACCAGTTTCATGGAGCTGAAAGATCCTTTAATTTGGTGGGGGTTTCTAGAGATCTATTTTCTCACATGGAAAATGTGTTTGAGTACTCTTTTCTTCAAACATTTGATTAGAAAGGACAAGTGGCAAAAATCACAATACTCAGTCTAGAGTGCCATATTACACTTACAACCTTTGTATACTGATTTTCGACGATATGGAACTTGAGAATTCTTGTCATTTTCCTGCAAACATTCGCTTCTTCTGCACTGCCTTGTCTTGATTGATAATCTTCAGCAACTATAATTTCTTATAATAATTTGGTATTGAATGTTACGCATGCAGTTGCCGCAACTGCATTTTCATCGAAAACCTGAAGGGAATGAAGCCTTTCTGGCATATCAGGCTGGCGGTTTACAAGGGGTAGTGGGAGCGAGCAATTCATTTCCATCACCAGGGTCCAGCCAACTACCTCAACACTGTCGGAAGTTGGATGATTTGCCTCTAAAACATGGTCCAACTGATGATGGATTGACTGGGAGGCAATCTGTTGAGCAGCAAGTGTCGAGTCCCATCATCCAAGCTCCCTTTCAGCTCGCTTTTCCGTCTGCACAGAAGTCTGTCATGATGCCACATCCATCACAACAAGCTAAAATAGAAATGAAAGATCTTGCATCTGGAAAAGATCATGATGCACGCTCCGCGAATGTGAGAATGCAGGAGCATACTGCTGCGTCAACTGCTAGAGAATCCCATGCATCATCTTCTAAGAGTCCATCCGAGCAATTCGCCCAGTTGAGACCACTGATGCAATCATCTCCCTTGGGGCAGCTTCAACCCATAAGTTCTGTGAGGCCTCCACAACCACAGATGATGCAGACTCAACAGTTTGCGCAAAATATGCATAACAACCAGCTGGCTGCGGTTGCACAGGTGCAAGCAATTCAGGCTTGGGCAAGGGATAATAATATTGATCTTTCACAGCCTGAAAACGCGAACTTGATGTTAAAGCTGATTCCAATTGTGCAAGCAAAGATGGCTTCTCAGCAAAAAGCGAATGAAAAGAATCTTAATGCCCAGCCATCACATGTCCCATTGTCAAAGCCACTTGCTGCTTCATCATCTGTTGCAGGTGCCAATTCTCCTCGTGTAAATTCACCTAATGAAGTACCTATGCAGTCTGCCTCAGGGAAAGCTGTACAGCCAGTTAATGTTGGCCCTGGAATCATCATGAGCAGTAACAATATGGTAATGCAGCAGTTTCCTGCTCACCTCAGGGAAAACCAAGTTTCCTTGTCAGGGAAATCTGTAATGACGAGCAGTGGAATGCTGCCCATACGTCCTCAACAGGCCTCAAATTCAAATCCAGGAGCAGAGCAATCCCAGCTCGCAAAAGGTCTAAGTGGCCCTGAAAGTTTTCAAGCTCAGCATCATAGGCAGATAAATCATCTGCAGCTGCAACCTGCGGTTCCTTCACAGGATGGAATGCTGACTATGCAACTTCCTCAACAGGCTGCAATTTCAGGTCAGAGTGTGGACCCACTCTTGCAAGCAAAAGGCCAGTTAAATGGTTCTGAAACTTTCCAAGCTCACTATCTTAGGCAAATAAGTCGACCATTACAACAGCCTGCAGTTCCAGTTCCTTCAAATGATGGGGGCTCCACAAATACTCTCCCATCCCAAGAAGGAGGAGGTCAACAGCGTTTTGGATTTACCAAAAAGCAGTTACACGTTCTTAAAGCACAAATACTGGCATTTAGACGGCTGAAGGTTAGAAAAACTCTATTCTCCCTTTCCTCTTCTCCCTCGCACTCGGGGTAAATTTATTTCCATAAAGATGACATTGTGATTCCTTTTTTTTTTCATTTTTTTTCTTGCTTGATAGAAAGGAGAAGGTACTCTTCCACAAGAGCTTCTCCAAGCTATCGCCCCACCCCCCCTTGACTTGCAGCTGCACCAGCCACAAGTTCTTTCTCCAGGAGGAAATCTTCAGGATAAATCTACTGCAAAGCTTCTTGATGATGGTGGAAAACATACAGAGTCCACTGATAAGGATTCCCGAGCTTCTCCATCACTTGATACAACCAGGCATATCAGAGATGAAGTGGATGCGGAGGAGAGAGCTACTGGCTCAAAAGTTAACATGCAAGTTGCATCGACTATTATGAAGGAACATTCACCTGCAGTATCCGCCGGAAAAGAGGAGCAGCAGCCTTCTGTAGTGCCTGTCAAGTCTGAGCAAAATGCTGTCCAGAAAGTGCCTCTCAGAAACGAATTTACTGCTGATAAAGGAAAGGCTGTTGCATCTCAAGTTGGGGCAACTGATGCAGACCAAGGCAGTAATCCCCAAGCCAACACAGCCAACCATCCAAGAGATATTGGTGCTGCCAGGAAATATCATGGGCCATTGTTTGATTTTCCATTCTTCACCAGGAAACATGACTCACTTGGAGCAGGATTGATTAACAGCAATAATAATCTTGCACTTGCATATGATATCAAAGATGTTCTATTGGATGAAGGTAAGGAAGTGCTTAACAAGAAGAGGTCAGAAAACATGAAAAAAATTGGTAGTTTGTTAGCAGTTAATCTGGAGAGGAAAAGGATCAGGCCCGATCTTGTTCTGCGGTTGCAAATTGAAGAGAAAAAGCTTCGTCTATTAGGCCTGCAATCACGCTTGAGGGAGGAGGTTGATAATGAGCAGCAGGAGATAATGGCAATGCCTGATCGTCCATATCGTAAATTTGTTCGCTTGTGTGAGCGTCAACGTTTTGAGATGGCCCGTCAAGTGCAAGTCTCTCAAAAAGCTGCTAGAGAGAGACAGTTAAAGTCTGTCTTTCAATGGCGGAAAAAGCTTCTTGAAGCTCACTGGTCCATCCGCGATGCAAGAATTGCACGCAACAGAGGGGTTGCCAAATATCATGAGAGGATGTTAAGAGAATTTTCAAAGAAAAAAGATGATGATCGGAACAAGAGGATGGAAGCTTTAAAGAACAATGATGTTGAGAGATATAGAGAAATGTTACTGGAGCAGCAGACTAGCATTCCAGGTGACGCTGCTGAGAGATACGCTGTTTTATCAACATTTTTGAGTCAAACAGAAGAATATCTTCAAAAGCTGGGAAACAAAATATCAACAACTAAAACTCAGCAGGAAGTTGAGGAGGCTGCAAACGCCGCAGCAGCTGCTGCACGATTACAGGTTCCCTACTCTCTTGAGCATCCACTGTTATTGTTCAGTTATTGTATGGTGATGGAGTGTTTTAATTTACTAGTTGTGGCAATAACTTCTAATTGTGTATATTTTACTTCTAGCTTTTCCGGCTTCAGTAACTGATTAGTGTACGTTATTGTTGCTGTCTGAAGGGCCTATCAGAAGAAGAAGTGAGGGCCGCAGCTGCATGTGCTGGAGAAGAAGTAATGATACGTCATCAATTTGTTGAAATGAATGCTCCAAAGGATGGGTCATATGTTAACAAGTAAGATGATTAGGATTGTCATATCTTTCTTATAAAATATGTGTTCTAGGCTTCTAGTGTTATTGGTGATTGAAATTTGTTTGTCACGATCCTTCGGTTAGGGTATGTAGATGTTGCAGAGTGAAGATCTGTGCCGAATGCCATTGTTTTTCCTCGTCTTAGTCATCCTGTTCAAGATCTAGTTTACTTAAATTAGTTATATCGATATTCTGATTAGGGAGGCTTTGTTTAGTAGTTCACTTGCCATTGCTTTCATCAGGTATTATAATCTTGCACATGCTGTTAATGAGAGAGTCATAAGACAACCATCAATGCTACGGGCTGGAACTCTTCGAGACTATCAGCTGGTAGGTCTCTTATTCAGGATCTATATGAGGCTCTTTTGTACTGTTTTTCGTTCACATGTCACTGGTAGCTTGCTTTTCATTTACTTCTACTTAATTTTGCAGGTTGGGTTGCAATGGATGCTTTCTTTGTATAATAACAAGCTAAATGGTATCTTGGCAGATGAAATGGGTCTGGGCAAGACTGTTCAGGTGAAGGCTTGGTTGAAGTTCTCTTCAGCAGGAGATGGAAGAAATGGATAATAAGATTTAGCTTAATGAGGACTTAATTTTTCTCTATTAGTGGCTTTCCATTGTTGACTCACTTATATTATTACTGCAGGTTATGGCTTTGATTGCCTATTTGATGGAGTTTAAGGGGAACTATGGACCTCATCTTATAATTGTTCCTAATGCCGTCTTGGTAAACTGGAAGGTAGACTTTTTCCTTGTTTACATTCATGCTGGAATCTTCTTTCAATATTTTCAGTTGGGTGCTACTTGGTTCTTTTACAGAGCGAGTTCTATAATTGGCTGCCTTCAGTCTCATGCATCTTTTATGTGGGTGCAAAGGATCAAAGATCAAAATTGTTTTCTCAGGTGGGATTTTTTATTTTATTTTTCTACTATATGTTTTTAATTTTTTCAGTTTTGATATATTTTGACCATAGAATATTGCCACAGGAGGTTGCTGCCATGAAGTTTAATGTTCTAGTAACCACTTACGAGTTTATTATGTATGATCGCTCAAAACTCTCAAAAATCGACTGGAAATACATCATAATTGATGAGGCACAGAGAATGAAGGACAGGGAATCAGTTTTAGCGAGGGATCTTGATAGATATCGTTGCCAGCGGCGCCTACTTCTCACAGGGACACCACTTCAGGTTTGTCAAGATTCTTTTTTCCTTCTTTCTTTCCTTTAATATTTGGGGGTGGGGGAGGTGGTTGGGGGCGTGATTGGTGCATAGGCATAGGCAAGATAAAGTTGTCAAGAAAAATTTTTCCTCTGTCACTTATTGTCATTTGCTGACTCTATTTGACATAGTAGCCATATTCCTTTCTGGCGGAATGATTAGAACAGCTGCACTCGCTTGTAAATGTGATTGTGACTAGAACACATTGACCTTTCAATTATTGCCATTTGTTGACTTTATTTGACACGATGGCGATATTCCTTACTTGCAGAATGATCTGAAAGAGCTGTGGTCACTTTTAAATCTTCTTCTTCCTGAAGTTTTCGATAATAAGAAAGTTTTCCATGACTGGTTCTCTAAACCTTTTCAAAAAGAAGGCACTACTCCTAATGCTGAGGATGACTGGCTTGAGACTGAAAAGAAGGTTATTATCATACATCGTCTCCATCAAATCCTTGAGCCATTTATGCTGAGGCGTCGTGTTGAAGATGTGGAAGGTTCTCTGCCTCCTAAGGTTTGCCCCTTGTCCTAGCTAGTTAACTAATCATCTCCATTCTAAGTAGTATTTTCCTAATGCTTTCTTAATTGCAGGTGTCCATAGTTCTTAAATGTAGAATGTCTGCAATTCAGAGTGCGATTTATGACTGGATCAAGTCTACTGGCACCCTCCGAGTCGACCCAGAAGATGAGAAACACAGAATTCTGAAAAATCCTTTATACCAGGCCAGGATTTATCGACCTTTAAATAACAGATGCATGGAGCTCCGGAAAGCTTGCAATCACCCTTTGCTTAACTATCCATATTATAGCAATTTGTCAAAAGATTTTCTTGTTAGATCTTGTGGGAAATTGTGGATCCTGGATAGAATCCTTATAAAATTGCACAGAACTGGGCACCGGGTGTTGCTCTTTAGTACCATGACCAGACTCCTAGACATAATGGAAGAATACTTGCAATGGAGGAGACTTGTCTACAGACGAATTGATGGAATGACTAGCTTGGAAGATCGTGAATCAGCTATCGTGGACTTCAATAGCCCCGATTCTGACTGCTTCATTTTTCTGCTCAGTATTCGAGCAGCTGGAAGGGGTCTTAATCTTCAATCAGCTGATACTGTTATAATTTATGATCCTGATCCGAATCCTAAAAATGAAGAGCAGGCTGTTGCAAGGGCCCACCGCATTGGTCAGACAAGGGCAGTCAAAGTAATTTATATGGAAGCAGTTGTAGACAAGATTTCCAGCCATCAGAAGGAAGATGAGCTCAGGAGTGGGGGTAGAGTCGATTTGGAGGATGACATGGCAGGGAAGGATCGGTATGTGGGGTCCATTGAAAGCCTTATTAGAAACAATATACAACAGTACAAGATTGACATGGCTGATGAGGTTATTAATGCTGGCCGTTTTGACCAGAGGACGACACATGAAGAAAGACGTCTAACTCTAGAAACATTATTGCATGATGAGGAGAGGTACCAAGAAACCGTGCATGATGTTCCTTCATTGCAGGAGGTAAATCGCATGATTGCTAGGAGTGAAGAGGAACTTGAAATATTTGATCAAATGGATGAAGATCTTGATTGGACTGAAGAGATGACAGACCATGAGCAGGTACCTGAGTGGCTTCGAGCCAGTACAAGAGAGGTAAATGCAGCCATTGCTGCCTTATCGAAGAAACCATCGAAGAATCCTCTCTTTGCTGGGGCAGAAAGTAATGTAGTGGGTTCAGAAACTCCACAAACTGGGAGAAAGAGAGGGCGACCAAAGGGCAAACATAATATTAATTACAAAGAATTGGATGATGATATTGAAGATTATTTGGAGGAAAGTTCTGATGAGAAATACTCTGCACATGAGGAAGAGGGAGAAGTTGAAGGCTTTGATGATGATGAAGATGTTGACTATAGGATTGCTGCTGAGCAACTGCCAAACAATAAAGACCAGTCTGAAGAGGATGTTCCAGCTGGTGAAGTGGATACCAAGTACCTTTGGGCACCGGAGGTGGCTAGAAATAACCAAAAGCTTGAAGAAGGCACTTCCTCGGGATCATCTATGGAGTCTCAGAAGCAAAGGACCGCATCTCCGGTTTCTTCACAGAAATTTGGATCTCTGTCCGCACTAGATGCCAGACCCAGTTCTCTCTCAAAACGGATGGTATGTTCTACTCTTTCCACCTCTCTTTAGATTCTCCTTTGGTATTCTGAGTGTGTTTTTTTTCCCGCTTCTCTTTATAATATGCGATTTGTCTCTCTGACAACCAGTCTAATGAACTTGAGGAGGGAGAGATAGTAGCTTCCGGAGATTCTCGTTTGGACCCCCAACAATCAGGAAGTTGGAATCATGACCGAGAGGAATGTGAAGATGAACATGTTTTGCAACCCAGGATCAAACGGAAGCGTAGTATACGGATGCGGCCTCGTCAAACAATTGAAAGGCCAGAAAAGTCCATCACACCAGCCCATGTAGAACCATCTTCATTAGCATTACAGACACATCTAAAGCTGAGGAACAATTCTGAAGGTATCAAATCTATAGGGCCTGATGCTGGCAAGCATGGTCAAAGTGCCTCATCCAAAAGTAAGCGACCAATGTCTTCAAGGAGAATGTCTGATGCATCCAAACTGCATGCTCTGCCAGAGTCAGGCGGGAGATCAAGCTACATGCTCCCTTCTGCAGATGCTGCTGATCAAGGCTCAAATTGGGATGGCAGTTTGATTTCTGATGCAATTCAGAGAAAGGTAACGATCACATTGCTGCCTTAAGGTTAAATGATGAAATCTCATGATATTTACAGTGCGAAAAAAAAAGTGTGCCTCTATAGTAATATCAGCAATTTCCTGGGTGTGGCTTCATTTATCCATTTTCACAATTTGCTTAATGCGTCAATTCATTATACCTTTACTAAAGGAGTTCCTTCAAATTCACCTTTCTCCTAAACCTTTAACTGTTCTGCGCTTTTATTTTTTTGCTATTAATCGTTAAGGGTTATCTGCAAATGCCATAATGCTGGTGAAATGCTTGGTGGAAGTTCACATATCATTGAAGTATATAATTTCTGATACTTTCTTGGGTTCGGTTGAGGCAACTACTTTGATCATGTTGGTGATTGACCTGCTCTCATGACTCTATGGGAATTTACTATTTGTAGTGTAAGAACGTGGTCAGTAAGCTTCATAGGAGGATTGACAAGGAAGGCAATGAAGTTGTTCCTCTGTTGACAGAGCTTTGGAAAAAGACTGAAAGTTCTAGTTATTCTGGTTCTGCTACGAATAATCTTTTGGATTTACGGAAGATTGATCGGCGTGTTGACAAAATGGAGTACCGTGGTGTTATGGGCCTTGTGGATGATGTCCAGTTAATGTTAAAAGGTGCTATGCAGTACTATTCGTTTTCTCCTGAGGTATGTTCTCTCATGTAACAACCCTGTTCCGTCATACTCTTTTTTTGTTTGTTCTTTTGATCTTTGAAATCATTTCCAGATTCATTTTGTGAATGCAACTTGTGCCCATAGACGAGACATTTTACTCGAAGTATGATGTGAATAGAAACTGTGTAATTTTAAATTGAGATTAAATTGTACGTTAGACACAATCCAAATGTTAGAATTGGGTTTTGCAGATGCACTGACAATGAGAATATTAGAATTGGGTTCTGCAGATTTACTGAAGGTGGTTTTCAAATTGGTATCTCACGTTTGCATTACGTTGCAGGTGAGGTCCGAAGCCAAGAAAGTTCATGATCTCTTCTTCGACATATTGAAGATTGCATTTCCACAAACAGAATTCCGAGAAGCCAGAAGTTCCCTCTCTTTTGCAAGCCCAGCTGCTGGCTCCAGCTCTGCTCCACGGCACACAGGTGTTGGGCAAGGCAAGAGACACAAGGCAATTGATGAGGTTCAAGCTGATCCCAGTCCTCCAATTAAGCCAAACAGGCGTGGGCCTCCTCCTCCAGCAAATGAAGAAGGTACAAGGATCAGAGTACAGTTGCCCCGAAGGGAATTGGGCCAGGTAGCTGGGCACACTAATGGCAGGGAGCAGCGTACACAAGATAGTTCTCCGCTGCTTACTCATCCTGGGGAGCTGGTGATCTGCAAGAAGAAGAGGAAGGAGAGGGAAAAGATGATTATGAAGTCCGGGGCAGGACCATCTCTGCCTGGTTCCCCCGCAGGCACTCCTCGTGGACTGAGAAGTCCCAGCCTGTCTTCTGGCCCAAGGGATTCAAAACTGGCCCAACATCAGCCAACCCGTGTGCAGGGATGGGCAAACCAGTCCACACAGCCTGCTAGTAGTGGTGGTGTCGGTGGGAGTGTTGGTTGGGCAAATCCTGTGAAGAGGTTGAGATCTGATAATGGTAGGAGGCGGGCAAGTCATCTATGACTTTTTGAAAGGTCGGTAGTTGTTCCAAGTCTTATTTTAAGTTTTATGCTGTCAACTGGAAAGATTAGCAGACTGAGATTTCTTCCCTTCTGTTCTTGTTGTTGACAGAAGCAGACGCTGACAATGCAAGGAACTCCTGTACATGTATAAGGAGGCATCCTGTTCAAGAATCTTCTCTGCATGAGTAGGACGCAAGTCGAGTTAGTAAATCGAAGAAAATATATATTGGTCTCCGTTTGCAATCCTTGGTCTTTTGAACGGAGATATGCCCGATCCTCTAGATGGAGATTGTAGAAGATTTAGGGAACTTGAGATAAAGTAATTCGAGGCAAATTGTGGATTGCAGAGAGCTGTATGTTTGAGACTCGAGATGAAGTGGGGGCGGGGATCCCGATTCCCTTTTATATCTGATCACAGGTAATAGACAGCAAGCGAAGGAAGGTGACTTCCAATCCATTTAAGTTGTGGGAAAATCATTGGTTCATCTTATTCTCTCATTGCTCATGCCGTGGCTGCTGTCTGATTTCTCCTTGGGAGCGGCTGGCTTTGCATTTGCAACGTTCATAGCTTGTCCGCGAGTGTATAGGTAAATGGTGGACAAGAGCAGGTAAGTGTAGGTGTTAAGTGTACTGAATGTTGTCAGTGTCTGTATTCTGAGGACAGCAGATCAAACGGATTTCAATTTCGGTCTTACCCAATCGGGACATTTTTAAGTGGAATGGCAGTAGAAACTTATTCTTATCCCGGCTTGATAATCCCATGATTTCAAAGGTAAGGTATTGATCAAGTGATTCAGTATCTGGTTATCATTTCCTCCATTTTGTTTTAAGGCAAAGGCAAGCTGCATTTTAGGATTTGGTCGTTTCTCCCAACTTCTATGTAAATAGCTCAAACAAGGGACGACAACACCCTTGGTGACACTAAGTCGATCCATGTACGTCTACCGGCTCAATCTGCATAGGCTCGGGCAGTTTCTGCAGAGGAACAGTTCGAATCCCATCTTAATTATTTGTATTGAGACCAAAGCGTTGCAAATGGGACGGGGGAACCATGAGTACGATGTACAGGCCTCGACTTGGTCTGATAGAAGAAGCTCATGTGCTTTCCATGTGGTCCCTTTGAGATCGTGTAGCTTGTCATGAGCTTGGAATGTGGGAAGATTGGATGTTAGGGAGTGAATGGAATTCGAAATAAAATGTGAGAATGAGATGAAGTACAAGGAACATCTGTCCCGCGAATCCTAGCGTCTGCAATTGGATTGAGAGTTGAAACAACGGTGTGATTAAAGATGCAACTAGCACTTGTCAGTTCACTATGTCAGTTGGTACATTTTCCTCACTCTTCATTCCATGGCCCGGGGAAGAGCGAGCGCCATGGTACGAATCTGAATCTGATGGCGACTCCGATCTTCTGTTGCCGGAGCTGCCCGATCCGTTGCCAGTGTCTCCCCTGATCCCATGAAATGACTCTCCAGAAACCAACGCCTGTATCAGCTTCGGCGGAGGAGGGCTTGGAATCTCCACCACACCTTCCAGCATTTTCACCACATGTCCCATCGTCGGCCTCACCTCCTCCTCATCTTGTATGCACCAGACTGCCACCAGAGCCACCCGCCCGGCCTCCTCCCTGCTGTACGCGCCGCCCAGCCTCTCGTCCACCACCGCTGCAATGTTACCCTCGATGATTTGCCGGGCCCCCCATGGAGGAAAGAACCACTTCTCTCCCTCGTTTCCTCCTCCGCCTCCGCCGCTGCCTCCGTCGTCCCCTCGTGGTGGCTCCTCCAC
The DNA here is from genome assembly GCA_037672795.1 of Lagerstroemia speciosa. Lineage (NCBI taxonomy): Eukaryota > Viridiplantae > Streptophyta > Magnoliopsida > Myrtales > Lythraceae > Lagerstroemia > Lagerstroemia speciosa. Next base: position 2,032,496 of record CM075304.1, on the reverse strand, counting down.
GTTCCTCCGCCCACTAATCAGTTCCAGCAAAGTCATCCCAAAGCTGTACACATCCGCCTTTGTGGTGATCCCGCCTCCGGATATCCACTCGGGGGCAACATAGCCCCATGTTCCTCTCATCGTGGCAAGCACCCGACTAAAATCTCGGCCGATAAGCTTTGCCAGGCCAAAGTCAGATACCTTTGCCATGAAATCCGAATCTATCAATATATTCTCTGGTTTTATATCACAGTGAATGATGCAATCCCTGCACTCCTCGTGCAAGTACGCAATCCCACGAGCCGTTCCTATTGCAATACGGAATCTAACCTCCCAACCCAGGCTTGGGCCATCCCTTCGCAGATAAGCACTCAAGGGGCCATTTGGCATGTAATCGTAGACCAAAAGCCGGTGGGAGCCATCTGAACAGAAACCTCTAAGCCTCACGAGATTCACGTGTTGGATGTTACCAATGGTGCGAACTTCAGCTCGGAACTCCTTCTCTGCACCCCCATGCCTCTCGAGCCGTTTCACAGCAACCGGAGTGGAATCGGGCAATTGCCCTCGGAATACCACCCCGAAGCCCCCGTGCCCCAGCTTCTCGGAGAATCCATGAGTTGCTGTCTGAAGCTCCTTGTATGTGAAAACTCGGAGGTTCAACAAGACAGGGAAGGCCTCACCAGCACTGTCTTGTTTTCCCATGTTCCTCTGTCTCCTACTTCGCAAGATGAAAACCATCAAGACAGATAAACCCAAAACTGCGATTGATCCAACAATGCTAGCAACAAGAACCATACTTTTCGATATGTTCTTCACCGTCACTCTTCTCTGTACCCTCACAAAGAAAATATCCTCCGAGAGGGTGTCGGAGCTTAAATTCCTGAGATTCAAGAGAGGACCGTAAATGTTCTTGCAAAGATTCGTCTTCTCGTTATGGGAGACACCAACACAAGAGCAATCACTCAAACACGACTTCTCACAGGAGCTCCTACTCCCCGAAAATGTTCTCACAACATCACCTTCGAATCCCACAACACCCAACCCCTCAAATGCATCATTCCCTGGGCATGAATCATCAGTCTTTCGGCGACAGCCCTTAGAGTAGTCCCCAAAGGTCCAACCATTCTCATCCACGGGCATGAAACCCGAGAGACACTCACAAGGCCTCAGAGTTCCGGTGCTGCAAAAACCCAAATTGCCACAGAGCCCATACACCCGACACTGGTTCTCAGGTTCTGACCAGAATGAGTTCCAGGTCCCACCCTGCGAATACCATGTGTATTGCCTGAGTTGCCCGTTTGGATCCACCTGGAATCGGGTCAGAGGTGGCTTCCCAGCAGGAACCAGTGTTGTCTCAGAGTATCCAAACGATGCCGATGGCTTGAAGGGGTCGACAAAATGGAACCTGCAGCAGCAATTCATGTTCATTATTTGTATCAGTGAATCAAATTTTCAGGAATTGAAAGCCATTGCTACCTGTAAATGTAAGGGCTGCTCATTTCGGGCACACCAGAGAAGGCATCGCCGGTCCAATTTCCAGTGGACCAGTAGCCCTTACTCGCGTTATAAAGGAGCTCAAACTCGCCATATCCCGGTGGTTTTAGCTGGAGGGAGAACAACCCCGGTGAAGGGTCTGAGGAGCTCCTCCACGAAACCAAGGGCCGATCCTTAGTCAGATTCATTCCAGGTAACCAAGTGTCCGTAGGGAAATCAAAGCTCTGCCAAACAATGTTCTCTTCCTCGGACAAGAGGACAAGGTTTCCCGTCTCCAAGAGTCTCATCTTCCTCGACGGCTCCAAGGTCTCGCTCTGCCAAATCAGAGCATTTCCCGACTCCTTCACCGCCAGTTGGCCCGTCTCAGTTATTTCAAGCGTTGTGGAAGTTAGGTTCTTGATGGGGTTATCGCGATTCGCGACCCAGACATAAGTTGGGATAGGGATTGAAGCATACCGAATTCCCAAGAACCTGCGCAACGTTAAACCCCCGAATGTGCATTAAATTGAATCAATCTCTCGAGCATCCTGAGTTGATTTTTCAACCTATAACCGATTAATCGACTGTTTGCGGCATAAAAAGGTCCAATCAGTTTGTTACCAGGTGGAGTCGCCAATGATGGAGAAGAAACCGAGCTCGAAGGTGCTGTTATCGCTCAGAATGGTGGAGTTTCCTTCGATAAGGACAGCGCTCGGAACTTCTCCTATGGCTTCCGAGACTGTGGAGAGAGCGAGCAGAGCAAGAGCGGCCAGAAAAGCGGATGCGGCGCACGGCATTTTCCTTCACTTTCCTCTTTCTTTATCTGCTGCATTTGATTGACTGAGCTAAAGGAAAGGAGCCTTCATGGGACAGTGTTGTGCTCGGTGGAGCTCGAGGAGGAAGATGAGGAGGAGGAGAAGAACCGAAGAAGAAGAAGAACAGAGAGAGCGAGAGAGAGAGAGAGAGAGAGAGATGTCTGAGAAAAGCTGCCACTGACTCCTCACGGACACAATGGAAAGTTAGAATTTCTCTGGAGCTTTATGTTGAAAATTACGCTACTGCCCCCTCTCCCTTCTAAATCTGTCTCTATTATTTTGAAATGAAAAATCCTGACATAATTCATCGTCTCTTTTCCTTAAATTAAAACTTAACAGCACGCGACCCATGCTCCGCATGAAAAGTACCGTCTGATATGTAAGTGAAAGTGAATAGAAAATTTATTACTATGCATAAATTGAAGGCAAATTATAGAGAATGAGCAGTACCATCGAGCGCGTCAGAGGGCAAACTGAAGGTGGTAAGAAGAGAATGGAATTATTGAAGGTGCAAGATGGTGGAGAGAGGGAAAGATGAAGGGAGCGAAGTGGGATGAAAACTGTCTCATTCTCGAGCACAATAATAAGCATTTAATTTTTATAAATATAAAAAAATTATAATTTATAAAATTTTATCATTTAATAGATCAATTCGTTCAAAACTTAATTATCCATAATTTAATGAACACATGGAAGTGGGGAAAAAAAGCATATTACAAAAACGGTTAAGGGTGTTGAGGTTTTCCAAATTTCTACTTATTCCTTAAAAATGTTTGGAAAAGGAAAGGACTTGAAATCCTCATATTATTTCTATTCAATGAGTGCAGCTAAATGTTGGTATAATTATAATATTATGCCATGTCCTATTATTCAAAAGATTCTTTCAAAGGAAAAAAAAGTTTGACTTTGCTCAATTTTTTGGATCTGCATTACTCGTATTCAGAAGTCTCACGAATCTTTAATTAATTTAGTTCGAGTAGGATCGATCTACTAAATGATAAACCACTCTCAGCATGGTTTTTTTCCATCCACAGATACTCGAACTCGAGATATTTATTTAAGAAGAGCAAATTTTGAACCACTTAAATCGATTCATGTTAACGCGCCACTTCTTTAGTCCGGCGGTCTCTATCTTGACATGTTGACTTTTGGGTGGCCACTTTGGATACCTTTTCCTAACACCATGAGTGCCATTTCCAGCTTTTTATGAGACTGATAGCACAACTAATCCTAGGCGAAGGGACCAAAGAGCTCGAGTTCGAGTTCGAGGCTCGATTTTAAAAATCAAATTCGATATGTACACGTAAAGTTACACGTTTAAGAATTGGGAATTTTACTTTTTAAGTGTATCGCATTATGGGATTTTGTTTCGCTGTAAAATCCTTATTTTTCATGTAAAGTTCGGAAAGCCTCGTATACCGCACATTGTAGTGCTTGCCCACTAAATTTGTTATTAATACGTAAATAGACGGTCCGGGCCGGTTCTTTCTGAAAATTATCGGGCCCCAGTTTTTTTAGTCCAATTTTTTTAAATTAAAAAATCGTACTGAGAATCGTTTAAGGTTTATGAAAACCACCACTTTGGGTTCGTTTTTCTGGTTTCGATTTTTATTATAATAATATGTTAAATACAAAAACAATAAAATGAAATTCATTATAATAAATAAGAAATACTAATTATAGATATTTTAGTGTATTAAGAGGATAAAAAATACAAATACGAATCAAGATCCAAGTTTAAAAATATCAAATATATTATATATTTGTATCGTCAAAATCTAATAATAAAATAGTTTACTATATATAATATAAATTTAACATAATTTTCGATTCGGTTTTGTGACCCGCCAAATTTTTCGAATCAGAGCCCGAGTTTTTCAGTACGATTTTTTCTATCTTAAAAACCCCCTTTGAATTTATCATGGGACCATTGGGTTTGATCAATTTTTTGAATTTTCAATTTTTTACTTGACCCCTTATTAATACCATCAAAAATTTACAGTGTACCTAGGCGAAGATTTAAGTTTGGAGTTCGTGGAGTTTTCTCTACAGTCATTTTATGTATACTGTTAAATTTTATTGTCAATTTATATTTTCAAAAATTCTGTATAATAAAGATTTAAAATAAAATATGTAATTTTTTATTAGATAAAATAACACTAATTCAAAATTGATGTATGGGAGGGAGCGGATGGATACCAAAGGAAAGAATCCCGATAAAGATTTTCTTCTGAAATTTCAAAAAAGCAAACGAGTGGGGGTGGGGGCATTTATGTCAAATGATTAGAGGGGGGGTGAAGATGGTGGCAGACAGATGCTCTGGAAACCGCCCACGAGGTCGTGTCTTCCCAAAATGTGTTTTATAATTTTTGAAAAAATAATATTAAATGAACGGAAATAAAAAAAAAAAAGGAAATTTTTTTCTTTTTATCGATAGTAGGAAAAAGTTTAAACTGAATTAAATCGAATTTTTATTAAATTTCTGACCACTAATATTGCACTAGGAAAATCGAATCGATCACATGTAGGAGATACGGTTATGGAAAACTGTTGTGCTTTCCTCGGCCCCTATTTATTCATGTAGAAGAACACTTACATTTTCCTGGGTTGTCCCGGGTCGAACTGCTTAAGTGCCCGATACAGTTACGGGACATTCACAGTATATCATAGTTTTTTTTTTAAATGTTTGGTCTCGTGGAGCATGCGCAGAACGAGTCGTTAAGTCCTCGTGCGAATATCGATGCCTATTTGTCATAAACAATTGAGTTGTTTTTTTATAAGTAAATTATCATTAATCAACTTCGTACAATATACTTCAAGTGGTCAAGTACCTTCACTCTAGAGGGATGTTCGAAAGTATAGAGACCCTCAGCATTACTATGCTAGCCTAATTGACCGATTGTATGCACATCATAGTTCATCTCCTTGCTAATCAATTTACATTCCCGACACATAAACTTAGACAAAACATTTCTTATATTCACAATGAGACTGCTAATCTCCCAAGGGGCTAAGCTGGGTTGGGCTATTACATCAACTACAATCCGGGCATCCGGTAAAACTTCAATTCTAGACCATCCTTGATTTGAGGCAACTTGGATTCTTGGGAGAACAGCTTCGGCTCCTGCCTATAGTGGTGAATAACTTCTTGATTTTTGAAACCAGCTATGAGTACTTTTGTACTTGACTGTCCAATCCCTGCAAAGCACGAGTTATATCTTGATAAGAACGAATCCGTGAAAATTTGGATCCAACCCTGATATTTGAAAGAGGAACTTATTTTTTGTGTAGCTATCTCACATTTTTCTGGCAAGTTCTAGGAGAAGGGAAGTACATGCTATCCTGCTATTCAATATTTGAACCATCGTGTTAAACTGTAAATTTATTAGATGAACTGAACAATCGATACGAGTATTGATTTTGTTAGTGACAGTACTATCAGATTTCTATTATAATCTACAGATTTAAAGAGGACAATTCTAATAAATGTTTTGATGTAAAAAGAAGCCCTTCTTGGTCGTAGAGAGGAAATAGAAAATGCTTTGATTCTTTACAGTTTATTGGGAAATAAATTACTGGAAATGCTAGGCTTTTTATTTTGTTATAATAGGACCATTCACTGTTCCTTAAAAAGACGATTTGATTATAAAGTGGATTGGTTGAGGCAGCAGAACATCTTTTTTTCTTAAACAAGATTTTGGGTTCAAATATTTTGAACGGAGAGAATTCATTTTACCCTTTAGTGGGTCATTTCTGCTTGAACTGAATTAGTCATGACACACTGGACCTTAGGATACCGATGGTTAGGACATAAAAAGAAAGGACAATTTCATTTGTGGAAGGCATCACTCTAAAATCAAGAAATCTCGAGTTTGATTTTTATGCATGGGACTTGTGTACCCTGCGTTTTCCCTTCCATTAACTAAACACAACGGAGAAAGTTTTCAATGAATCGATCATACCACGTAAGTGATGCTGATGTAGTACATTATTTAATTAGAATTTACAATTTATTAGATTTTTAAATATTTTGGTACCATTTATATATTTTTTCTATTTATAGTTCACAGTTTATGTAAAAAAAGTTTACATTTCAAAATTTTTTAAATTTAATAACCATAATTATATATTTATTAATTAATTATCAAATTTTAATCTGACGGATATATCATATCAGTATTATTTACATAGTATGTCGGTTTTTATCTATAAGTGGACATTTACGATCCTATTCGGTGGGATGTCTCTTTTGGTTGGTTCATTAATCTTTGACTGACCTTTTTTTTCTCTGGAATAGAGCTCAGTTCAAAGTTGAAGCTTCTCGGTATCATTTCGTCGCCTGAATTGGGCACAACTTTGACAATTGAAATGTTGTTCTTCCGATAAAGAAGCGAAATCGTAATTTTTCCGACTTTCTAGATCCCATCCTTCCATTTTTCAATGGAAAACAAGTATTTCAAGTGAGATTCGCCTATCATTTTAAATTTCTTTATTACATTTATTTGTCCTCTTCAACTTTCTGCCTGCCTAACTTTCTTACCTTAGAATTGTAAATGATAAATGTCTCTAGGCTCTAACTCCCAATACGAGGAAATCCCTTTCCAAACTCCAAATATGGCCTTGTCCGAAGCTCCTGGTTCAAGGTTACTCAAGCCCCTGGTGTCATTCTAATGATCAATCCTTTGAAGAACCCTAAAATATGAAAGAAGTCAATTTAGGGGTGACAGCCCGATTTGACCATCCGATACTTAAGTCAGTCACCGAGTTTAAAAGTCTTTCAACAAGTATTGGATCTCAAAGAAAAAAATGCTTACCTCGCATGTGTGACGGGTCATTATTTGTAGAGTAAAGGTGAGCCAATCATGGGTGTCATTGTCATAGTAATGGCATTCTCTTCGGAGGGCATGATAAAGACGTTAATACCCCTATTGACAAGAGGAGAAACATTCTTTTATCCTAATGATTTCTTTTCGTTTCAGTAAATGTGGTGAACTCTTATTGGCTTGTGACACCGCGTGTCAATACTAACGTGGTACCACCGTTGCACCCAAAATTTTCTCCTCCTCAAGGGTGAAAGGCAAGAGAGTGTACTGAGACCGATTTTCCTTACCCTAAATCTTGCTAGCTCGAGCCGAGCACCTAAGCACTGTGCAGAACCGGTCACGCCATCTGCAGCCCAGCCCACGATCAACAATCCTTGAAATGGCCGAGCTGTCCAGGCCCAATTAGAGATTCAAAATGGGCCGAGTTTGTGAGGCCCATGTAGGATGATCCGCCACCATTTGCGTGCCACCGGATGAATCTCCACCGTCCATTTCAAACGACCTTTTGTTAGCCGCCGTATCCCTTCGATTTCTTCCCTCCCAAGCTTTCGCAGTCTCCACAACTTACTTCCTCCTCAGGAAATCACCAAGCAGTCTCTCCGGTTGAATCACTGACAACATTCACAGGGCTCGTGGTGAATCAAAAGTCCTGGACAATCAACGATTGGTGGGAATCGCCATCTGATGCCTCTGATTTGTACCCTATCTTCACGTACCTCGAGGGAATGGTCTCGTTATGATTTCTTTTCAGGCCTCAATCCGATTAAAGAGCTCCTAGATCTCAATACATGGATCGATAGAGATTGATGATTCCCTGTATGATTGTGACAGTTCCTTTTCCTTTTAGGCTATAGAGATGTCAGCTAAGGTCGGCTCTGTACTCGAAATAGAGCTGTTACACAGCGTGTTGTGTTCTCCTTGCAAAATCAGCACAGCAACACAATAATTCACGGAGAGTGTTCGAAGAAATACCCGTGAGAGATGCTGTCACTTGGGAAGTACTCATTAATCTTGCCCATAGTACTTAGCGTGATGCCTGGTAAGTGTTTTCCCACTCTCAGGAGGATGCTGCTAGAACCGGTGAACCCTGATTTTCTTACCAGCAGCAGTATCCGCGGAGCTGATGTTGAGCACAAGGATATGGAAATTGGTACCCACTTGCACTGATAAAGTAAAACTTATGCTTCTGGAAAACTATTTCTCTGTCAGCAGTTCTCTCATTAAGTGGGAAGCTTGGCATTGTATGATACAGTAGTTGGGTTTTCGATGGAGCTAAATAACAGGATTTAGCAGTTCGGGATGCAAGATTGCCCTGCCATGCCTTGGAACCTTCTGCTGGAGTGGCTTTTGGGATGTTTGGTTTGGAATGTTTGACACGGGACAGGATCTTTTTGTCTGGTTAAGCAGACTCATGGGCTACGATTTGATTTTCTTTTGCCCTGGATGTTCTAGAGTCAAGTCCACTCACCGATGTGTACATGAAAAATGGGCTTGTGGGTGATGCTCGAGGACTTTCGAGGGATTGTCATCCGTCAGGAATCGCATGTCCTGGAGCATAAGTATCGGGTGGTTCCATAGAAAACAAGGAAAGGAAGCCTGTGAAATTGTCAGAAAGATGCTGTCCCATGGAGTGAGGCCTGATGAGGTCACCATCCTCAGTGTCCTCTCTGCCCGTAGTCGTGCCGGGCTAGTAATTGAAGGGCCTTGACACTTCATCTAACTCGATGACCGGCATTTATTGAATCGTCCCTGATTTAGAAGAGCAGTGTGCGTAACTGATCGATCTTGCAGGAGGTTAGAACAAGCTTATTAAGTTTTAACATCACTGCCGGAGCATTTTTCTTATCAGTAAGCTCATATTTATTCGATCAGAAGCCGGCAAACCGACAAATGTACAGGGATGATCAGTTAGAGACCTAATACCTATCTGATCCGTCCTGTGTGCTTCTTCTTTATATTCCCTGCCTACCCATTTCCATTCCCAGCTTCTCACGTTAGTCGTACCTTTGCCAATATACGAAATGGAAGACCTTATATCCATTGATGCTTGGAATGGATTATTTATAGGACGGCATCTGACACAACTTGTATATTATCCCAGGATTTGACACGATTTACTGCCCATACAGAGCTTGCGATCAGCTATGGAGAGTCTCAAGGCCAAAGCAGAGCTAAAAGGAATTCAAATGGGAACTTCACAGTTAATGAGGTAATCGAATTCTCGTTTCTGTATATACCTTCGATAAAAATTGAGCTATAGATATCGATCGGACTTTCCCTAGTTCCCAGTTGGTTTTCGAGTCGGGTGAGTAATTCTTGTATGATGCGTGCAATTTCATCTACCATACGAGTCACAGTGGCTCTTGCTTACTGGAGGCCGCTACTGCTTATATCATTGCAAGATCTTAGTTAAACCGAGATGAGCCTATGAGTGAAGAGCCATATGACCAACACACAGTGACTTAGCACGGTCGGTCACGATCGGCGTCTGGTCATGTTCTTGGTAGACATTGACACCTGCCAGTGGTAAATTGCATTACTCTCAGACCTTCGGAACTGATTTATCTGAACAGCTCGGGTCTCACAGGTGGTACCTGAAGCAAACTCCTTTGCAAATGATTTCTTCTCGGGCAATCCAAACAAGAATGTGTACTCCAGGGGATCTTAATCTTTCTTCTATTTATGGTATGCCTGTGGAATGAATTAAACCATCGACCAGAGGGTCAAATATGACCAGACACTTAAAAGCTAAGAATAAAACCCAGCCATCGACTATTCATGGTCATTCCTGTTCCACCTAAGTCCAGAAGATCGCCCCTTCTTGTCCAGCCATTGCAGATTGAGCTTCGGCCTCTGCCACCGGAGGGACTGAGGTCACAAACATTGCAATGAGCATCAATATTGAATACACTATAATCAAATGACTCTTTCAAAGTGAAACCTCCTCCTTTCCTGAGTACATGAAAACATCACGTGCCGTGTACGTGTATGTAGAGTAACATGATGCATATAGAGACCCGGTACAGAAAGCAAAGGAAACAGTAGATATACAGCAGAGATCCGGTACACAAAGTGCATAACAGCCTTACATTTAACACCACATTACAACACGAGCTGGAATACTATAATTCTCAGATACCAAAGTAAAGAAAAGCACCATACCTAGATAAAACGTATGCCAGAGTTGGAGAGCATGCAGCTTGACCACACGCTTCACACAACTGGCCGTCCTACTCTTTTCCCTACTGTCAGGTTAGTGCCTGTACAAGTTTCTCTCAAACTACCTAGCAGAACATCACGCCCAGTTAGAACTATTTGGAAAAAGTTGTCTACTTCCTTTGAGAGAAGATCGAGTCCTCCTGAAAGTTTCTCCGCCTCGGTTCCTAATTGTCTGATGGAAATCTGCACTGAATCTTCACCAGCATGGGCAGAACCATTCTGCGTCAGCGGGTAGAGTTTCTTGACAACGGTATCGACACCCTGGAGCTCCTTCACAAGATTACCACTGTGGGCAGAGAGCCGGTTCCTTATTATCTCATTTACATTTCCTCGTAGACGGTTGAAATCTTGTACCCACAAGTGTGTGGCAGCAACATCTGAATCGAACAACTTATTGGAGGAGCCAGAGAAGGCAGCAACAAAGACACTGCATATGAAGAGTGTCTGCACCTTAACTCCATACAGTGCACGCATCAGAACCTTTCCTTTGGCTGAGTTTTTGACCTTAGGCAAATCGAGAGACTCCATCAGGCCATCCAGAAAACCGCAACACTTCTCAAGCCGAGGGTTCTTTGACTGGATCTGCTGTCTCCAGCCATCAAGGGAAGAATGTGCACGAACAGAGTTGGATTTCAGATTATGCAAGGCGCATTGAATCAACAGATGGCCATGGTTCATGCGTGATAGCTCCGAGCTAAAGGCGTTGCTGATATCTAGCAACTTAATGCTAATGTCGAGATAAACATCAATCCACTTTTCATCCCAGTCGGGTTACAGGAAGCTCAATGGCGGCAATGAGATTCTTTATCTCTTTGTGGGTTTCACAAAGTGACTCCATAGCAGACTTCATCCATGTCAAGCTAAGAACATCACCTGAGGTCTCGAGTTTTCTCAACCTCGCTGCCAAAGTTTCCTCAAAAGAGTTCAACAACGCAAGAAGAGCCGGAGACAAGTGAGAGCCCTTTGGCGATATCAAACGAAAGGGATTTCCAAAGGGAAAAAAGGGTCGGTGCGGTTCCTGTGGCTGACTCATTTGATGTATTATTTACTGGAAAAACGAAAAAGCAGCTATAAGGGTGAGATTTTAGGTTGCAGAATTAACCTAGTATCATAATATATCAAAAACTACCTTTTACCAAGCATACAATTACTGCTAATAATGTATAAAAAGTTCAGAAGCAGCGGCCAAGCAACAGGTTCATATGGAAGCGAAGACAACTGTTAATAAGCTGGCCACCTTCAGATCTCTGTTAGTTTAACAATTCCAATCAGGTAATCTCCTTTCCTCAACCTAACATGATACATAAAATCTTTGGAACCCATGTAATTAAGCAATTCATCAAGAGAAAGTAAAGTTTTCAAGTCATCTCTCCTCTAGCTGTTACATCGCTGGGAAGCAGAAAGATTTTGAGTCCAATTTTAATAGGAATATCATTTACACTGGCCATAGAAAAGTAACCACGCTAAAACAAGCCTGATATCATCCACCATCGCCCAAACATTCACCAAGCACCAGTCAGACAGTTATTACACAAATCTGATAAGACTCACGGATTCAACCCTAAGATCCGTTATATCATCAAACAGAAGCCCAGATTAACAGAGAAAAGCCAATCAAACCAACGACCTGCTGAAAACTCAATATAATATATCCAGAATCCTCTGCAAAGCTCAATTTCACCAATAATAGTCAAAAAGACCCATAAAAACCCTAACTTTCAAACAGATCAACCACAGTAGCCAAAATCAAGTAAATCAGATCATATACATAGATCTAACACGCGGATCTATTAGATCGTCAGAAAAGAGCATAGGTAACAAACAGAAGGTGAGCTCACCAGCTATCGGAAGAAAATTCAACAGAATTGAGCGAACAAAACCCTAATTCTCTCCTTCTCTTTGGTTTTGTTTTTTTCTTTGTAGACGAGAGAAAACCTAATGCAGCACAAATATGCCGCCGATGGAACTGACCAGAGAAAGAGAGAAACGATCGTATTCATACCTCTGGAAAATTCCAAGTCCGGCGGCTGCTTCGACGAAGCTGGCAAGCGCGTTCAGAACAGGAGCGTTGAACAATATGCGGAAGGAGAGGGTCACGAGGAAGACTTTTACAAGGGAGGCAGCAAGTGGAGAGCGACTGGCAACCTAACATCTTACACGTGTGATCATCTCATTGGATTTCAATCAACGGGCAAGATGAATCGGGTACTTTCGTCTTTCCGCCTCCCTTATTTTCCTACTTTGAGAATTTAATAATATTTTTTCATGCTACCTCTTGGAATGGTTCGCGCCTGATTTTATTTATATTCTTAGTAACATTTTTGTCAATATGCCTTAATAGTATTCCGCACTCTAATCCAGTAATGGACGACGGACCTGCTGGGATTAATGGCGGACCGTAGACTGTAAAATATGCCGTCCGATAGATTGGTCAATTATTAAGATACTAAACACCATCGATATAAAAAACTCTAATCTAGTACATTTTTATTAATTCAATTCAAGTGGGTTAATCCAATTATGAGTAATTTGAAAGAAAAACTCTTTTTTTGAAATATGTGATGCATTCATATATTTAAAATTTACAATTATTCGGAACTATTTTTATACAGGTAATAAAAAGGTAATCAGCTACAAAGAGCGAATCTTAAATCTAAGGTTAGGCCATGAAACAAGTTTCAATCGCACTATCTCAAAAATACGATGTACCATAGTATTAAACGACAGCTGCGAAGTATGATAAACTCCAAAATTACGTTCAAGCCAAACCACGTACATATATTGAGTCCAAAATAACTTGAGGACAGTAGTATCCAAAGACTTGCCCCTGTGTGATAACAATTAAGTTGACTCTGTCATCCAGTTCACTATCGGCAAATAATTCCTATTTTGTGCAATAAATGTCTCCAGATAGTTCCGGTAGCAGGATAGCTAAAGAAGAGATGGTTGTAGGACACTTGCTCCAAGGAACAGAAGTCGCAGCTGTCAGATTCTATAGATATTTACCACCATTTCAATATGTCTTTAGTAGACAATCTGTTGAGTTAAGCAAGTCAGTATATAAATGAGGTTTGAAAAAAGATTTCTTACAATGAGGGTTCTAATTTCTTTTCTTTTTTAAATTAAAATAAATCTCGTAAGATCATAAGAAGATTGAAAAAGAGGTGAAATGACAAGATATTGAACCTCTTAATTTCGAAAAAGCATTTTACGACACGGTATCACCACGTAATAGTACGTCAAGATGGTGACACGTCATGACACCAACCAATAAAGTTATCATTGTTCAGGGACTTTGTTAGTTACTCCCAGCTGATTATTTGACACTGTTAGTCACACCTCATTAATCGTTAAACTGATGTTGGGATGAAATATGTGGTATTTTCGTAATTTTGCTGTCAGTGTTGGAATCAGTCGCCTAGTATTTATTAAGGGCAACCTAATTCAAATCGGCTCTTTCCCTCTCTATCTTCTCACTTTCCATCCCAAAGCCTCTCGAACTCTGAGTGAGGGTTCCGTTCCATCTGAAAGTTAATCATATCTTCAAGATCTAATACTTGGATCCTCTTTTGATCGCTAAGCTCTCTCTCTCACTCCCCTGATTTCCAGATTTTCATCTCCAAAACCGTTCAGATTCTTTAGGGAGGAGCCCTAATACGAGAGATAGATTCGGGAATCTTCGTCTGAGAGGTCGGACAGTCTTCTTCGAGCAACGACAATGGAACGAAGGACAAGAATTCACTATGAAACCAAGAAGATCCGGCTGGTATTTCCTCTGTTGAAAGGTGCATGAAAGTCTCTCTCCCCTCAACTGCTCGTGAGAGCATCTCACTTTCAGACTTCACAGATGAAAGAGAAAAAAACGTAATAGTATTGTTATATGATTCACTTGTTCTCCCTCGCGCTCACAACCCTCTGCTTCCTCATGGGTTTCAGATCGACGGCTTAATCGCTCGAGTCTTCGAGCTCTTTCAAGTCGATCTTCTTAGATCGGCCGATCATCTCCCTCGGTGGAGTTCTTAGTATTCCCCCTCGAACTCTACGGATCTCCAAGCTTCGATTTCGCAGGGAAGCAACGACGATAGATCTGAAGCGACTTTAGTTTCAAGAGGCGTAGAGGCGTCGCCCTCAAAGCAAAGACGATAGATCGAAAGCATCAACTGCTTTAGAGAAACAATGAAAGGGATTCGAACACAGAAGAGGCAAAAGAGGAAGGTATCGCTCAAAGAGTTTCTTTCAGGTGTATGCCGGGTAGATCAAACACGAGGTACACTCTGATCTCTTTTATCTATGTGCCTTTATTCTTGTAGCTGGCCAAAATAGCTCCTTGAGTTCCTTGTATCGCTAAATTGTTCTCTTACTGAACGAATTGATTAAGCTCCTCCTGGATCAATATAAAGGAGAACATATTGGTTTTGTCTAATTCATTTGAAATCAAATGGTATTTATTGTTCCTTAGGCCCTTTGTGTATATTAGAGCCCTTATTACTGATCAATATTTTTGTTATCCTATTAGTCAGCCCTAGGCAGAGTATTACATCTTTAAGGCATAGAAAGTCTACAATAGACTTTGAATCTCCTCAATGCAGTTTTTAAATGTAACAAGAAATGAGTTTGTTATGTTGGAACTGTACAGGGCTCGGAAGCTCCTCTAAAAGGTAATAGTAATCTTAAACCATTTAGATTTCTAGCAGCATGGCTACCAGATTGATCCTGTAAGAAGGAGATAGAATCAACATGGAAAATTGATACTAAAGGCTCTAAACCCTTTCAATTATCCCGTAAACTGAAACAAGAATCATTTTGCATTTTGTGAAGTAAGAATAAATAACACAGTGACTGAATTAGACATGATTAAACAGGCAGAGCCCACATTAGAAACAAGAAACAAAGAGATAGAGTTAGAAACTGAATTGAGTGACTTCTTGCTTCTCTGCTGAAAGATGCTTCATATACATGTCTCTGATTATCTAGTTCCTTTCCCCCCTCTCTGACTTATATCGTGGTTTGCTTGTTACGCAGGAGATTTCTCTCTGGTGGTAGGTACCAGAATTTTCTGAGAGAAATTCGTGCTCGAGCTACAGATGTTGAGGACAAGGAAAAAGGTCTTCAAGATTGCAAAAGAGTATTGGCAGAAGTTGCATGTTTACATTGCTTCATATAACAATTCCCCTGCAGCTGCTGGTTTGACTTCTTCAACTGCTGGTTTTGCTTGTATGGGTAATATTTCTCATCTACATAAGTCCATTCGTTCTTCTATTATCAATGATCCCTGTCATGGTTGACTAGCTAGTGATCATAAGCAAACATCCTATTTTAACTATTATCTCTAGTATCTAAAAGAATTTTCCACATATAGTTACATTACCCGATTGTCAATGATTTGTTCCCATTGATAGAAACCTTCTATTTACTATTTATGTAGTTGGATATTTTTTATCATCTCAGTAAATTATGTTTGTTTTGGCATTGTAATTTGTACAGCCTTGATACTCTATGGACATTGCTTTAGAAGTTGTAGTGATGTCAATACCACAAGTCAAGCACGTAACCAGAAGAGAGTATACATGACAGTTATTTCGTTAATTTTGAAGTGAATCACAAGTCTAGCACATACGTAGAAAAGACTATACATGACAATTATTTTGTTAATATTGAAGTGAACTCTTGTAAGCAGAAAGCCTAAATGTCTCAGAGTCCAACAATAGCTTCTTTGTGATTGATATATGAAGATCAAACCAACCAGAAAAAATATGTTTCATTTCCTATGCATCTCAGAACATAAGTTTCCAGGTGTTTCTGCATAAAATTGGGAAATGGAAGTGCCTGACGTCATATTTTCTCTTTATATTATTCTATCCTCCTTAGATTTACACTATGCTGTTTCTTCTACGCTCTTAGTTGATGGTTGGACCTTGCTAACACTTTATTTCTCTAGGCAAGGTTCCGGTAGTGCTTTTCGCAGTTTATTTCTCTGCCGAAGTACTAATTTTCTTCCTTAATTTAAGGATGAGAATGGTAGTGACAGTCCTGCAGTTCAGCGGGTAGACGAAAAGCACTGGGATGATCTTGTCATTATTATCACTGTGGTATGTTTGGTAACTGATTGATTGATACATGTTGAAGTGAGTCAATATATAGGCTGGTAACTTTATAAATTTTTCTCATTAATTTTCCATTTCATTTCTCTATATTTCTTAGAAGGGAAAACAAATATATGTTAGTAGAGTTGTTTCTTTTATTTATACTTATACAAGAATATGTGTTTAATACCTGAAATTTGATGTTGTGACTTCAAAACTTGTAGGTCTATATTAGCTTCAGTTAACACAATAATTCGTGTTTCGCTATACTGAATGATACATCCCATAGGCAAGTCAAACCTTTCCCCACAAATTTCATATGCTAGATTTCTCAATACTTCTTTATGGCTAAGTTGGAGGCATCCCTTAGTCGATTAAGTTAATTTCATTGCATCAACAGTGCAGGATAATTAGCTGTGCTGAAAAGTGGAACCTACCTGAAGAAGCAACTCAGGTCAGTGCTTCTCCTTCCTGTTGAATCTTTTGTGATTTATTTATGAGCATAACTCTTTGGTTTTTTGTTGTTTGGTGCAACATTTCTCAAGTATGATAATTTGTAGTGGAAATAATAAATCTTATAATATTTCATACTGCCTTGAGGATTGTAAATAGTTGAATAAGGAAAGGGCGGGTTGCATATACTTTTGATGCTGGGCCAAATGCCCGTTCTTATAAAGCTCTTTTGCTCCAGTGGCATCTTTACTTCTTCCCACCAAATGCAGATCAGACACGCAGGTGAACTTGTAACCTTTTTACTACCCCCAATCTTCATAATTTTTATATTTTCCTCTCAGTAGATATATATTTCCACAGAACTTAAATCTAGGAAATGAGTCGTGCTGCAATTCTTTATTGCATCTGAGGTTGAACTTGATATGAACTCATTCATGGGGCTGGGCTTGTACGTTGAGGTGGGCAAAAAAGGAGATGCATATTGAATCAAACATAATTTTAAGAAAAATACCACTGATCGTAATTTCTCCAATTGTAATAAGTTAAGTAGGGTAGCATCATAGCTTTACAAGTTATTGAATATTCATCAAAGGCGCTATATACTTCAATCTGCAGCTATGTTCTCGGTGACAAATCCATTCTGAACGATGCTGGGATCCAGGGGATAAATGATATAGAAGCTGTGCCGCCGCCTCCAGAAACCAAGGACAAGGTTCCAGCCTAGAAGAATGGAGGTGCGCGTGCCCACGATTCGTGCCCCAGGAATGGGCCAGGCCCCATGCCAGACCCAATCCCAAGACAGCAGCCCAGTTGAGCACGTATCCAAATATCGGGCCTTCCTAGGCCAGGCCCAGTACCATGGCAGACTAAATATTATGCCTCAGGCCCATATCTAATCCAAGGCCCCAGCCCGTATATTACGTAGGCCCGCGACCATACCGAGGTGCAAACCTGGTGGCCCATTGATATGGCAGCCCAATTTTATTCCCAATCGATCCAGGCCCGCATCTAGTCTCAGGTCTATGGTTAATTTTCAGTCCAAGCTAAATCAGGCCCTTTAAGTACTGGGCCTTGGCCCATTGAGATGTAACAATTTTAACCCCGTGTCGTCCCAGCCAATTTATTCCAAACCAGTTATTCTGGAGCCCATGCTGGCCCCATGTTGAGGCCCGGCCCAATCTACTCAACCCTTGGCCCATTTTGGGGTCCAATCCCAACTCAGTCCGTTCAGGCCAGGGGACATACTAGGCATGCGAGTGAGCCCAATTTCATTTCCAATCGGCCAGGCCCTTAAGTCCACGTTTAACGTCTTTAAATTTCATTTTTGGTGGGCCAGGGATTCAACATAAACTGGGATCCGATGACTTCTTACTCTTGCAGGTGCGCACCAGCCGGACCAGCTAGTCTGGCACAGAGGTGCAAACCCGTGGATGAGGCTAAGGCCTGAGCATAGACCACCGATCACAAACACCCGTGGATGCGGCTCCGCTTGTTGCTTGGACAGTGCTGTTCCCATGTCTTGCAACCAGTTTGATTATTTATGCTCACCTTGAAGCCAGAAGTTCCGAAGAAAGGGTGTCCACTGTAATCTGTAAATCTAATAAGTTATACCAGAATGTAATAAAAAGAGGCGAGAGGATGCCCCGTGATAAAAGATGAAGTCATCTATACCTGGATCAAATTCGCTAAACAACCCCCTGAACCGCTCAAAAGCTGCAACCATAACATGCGCAAAGTTTTCTTAATAATTTGTACGGTTAAAGAAAAAAACAAAGCAGTCCATGGACAGAAGCCTGCCAACAAATGCATTGTGGAGCACAGTGCTTGTAACAATTAAGGGAGAAAGGGGCGCGAGAATTTTCAATTTTGGAATCTTCATTTAAAAAAAAAAAAAACTTACTTCAGAAAGAAGGCATTCCGGTACATCACCTAAGAGCTAGTAGAGCAGCATTGGCCTTTTCCGCCTTTTCTGCCTTTTCCTTCTTTGCAAAAACAGGTTTGTCACCAACCTATGAAGTAAGACATAGCATTTATTATTTTTAGTAGAGAGCATTATATGCCGATAGAGCTACTACAATGAGATGCAAAAACATAAATTCCTATTGCAATAGCCACCTGGGAAACTGAAGGTTTAACAACCATTACCAGGAGTGAGCTGGAATGACTCGCTTGTATTCACCAGGCACAAAGAATTACTAAGGATGCACATGTACGAGCATCCTAAATATCAAAAAGGACAACAATGAAACAGTTTTAAAAGCAAGCTACAGTAAAACTACATAATAGGTTGTTTGAGATGCATGCTTGACAATGCTTGCTTCATTAATGAAAAAAAATTAGTTGATACTGGACTGGACCAGGAACAGAAGATGCCGAGGACGATAAAGTAGAAATTCTTCATTCGTCCAAATGCAGCAAACAGATTCATTTTAATACATGGATAGTGGGCCATGAATTTACTGGTTATTCTTCAACATGGGATTGGATGATGGGCCATTCAAGATTTCTCATGATATAGGGGAAGGGCGGTACCTTAAGAGGTGTTCTTCTACAGGTAAAAGATAATTTATCCAGTAAGTAAATTCAATGTGCTGATAAGTAAATAGTTTTAACTTAATCATTAATTGGTTTTCAACTTAAGTCAAAAATAATTTTAGGTCATTATATTTGTTGAAAGTAAGCATTAATCTCCCATTTACTTTTAAGCGCTTGAATCAGGCGAGTATATGCAGACATGACCTTTACTGATCAAAAAAAAAAAAAATGCAGACATGACCTAAGCATTAAAATAAGTTGTATATGTTTTTTTAAGAAGGTCTTGTGAGTTTTAAGGTCCTTCCAGGACAGGTAACTGCCAGTCAATCCATTGATGGATTTGTAAGCTTCAACAAAATGCTAATCAGTATGTAAAGAGCATAGCTTGCGTTAGTTAAAAAAACCCAACTAAAAATAACTTTTCCTCAAATATTGTGCCTGAGATGTGAGATTTACCTTCCCCAAGATCATGGCGTTAGAAGTGTCAGAACAAAACTTCTAAAAAGTTGCTCTGCTGGAACCATCAACCAACTCCATCAGCTCGAATCTGGTGATGGAGAACGGTACCTGCATAGACATTTAAATACAAACAGAGAAAATGCTTGAAGTGTGCAAATTATATGACCTAGCATACACATGAAACATGTAGTATCTTTCATCAGGGGTTTTTTGGGAGAAGCGACCAAATCATTTCTTGACCCATATCCAGAATTTTGCATGAATTGTGAAAGTGAGCACTACTCTGTGATATTAGTACAGGAATGCTGGAGATTCTAGGAATAGCAGTGAAGAAAATTGACTATTTGAGTAACTTTGTTAAGGGAAAAGAACTTATTTTTAACCAAACAGGCCAGGAATGAATTGGGAGCAATGAAATAGCATTTCCAAGATAAAAGAAAAGGAAACTAATTGAATTGTGAATTCACTTTTAAAACATTTGTAAGGCAGTGAATATTTCAGTGACTAAAGTGTCCCAACAATTCACCAAACTACATAGATAAACATCCAAGAATAATGAACGTAATTCCATAGTTAAAAGTTAATGCCTTAGTCTTGCAAATTGTTTATTAACCCTTAGAACAGTATGTACAAAAAAAATATAAAAGTAATGAACTAATGTGAAGGAAAAAATGAGAATGCATAGCAAAAATAGCCATGAACCTGATAGATTGTACATCACCATCGCTGCAAGAGCAAGAGCAAAGTTCTTTCAAGCAAGATGTGTTAGACATAAGCCTTCATCAATGAAAACTGATTGTGTTCCACGATTATAGAAGCCATTAGCTAACATATATATGAGTTATGCCTGAGGTAGCGCCATGCCACTAGAACATTTAGCTGGCATACAGCTAAAGATGGCAACTCCTACAGATATAGAGGAAATTATTAGAACTTCATTGCAAGTATAAATAATAGAAATGACCAACGTTATTTAGAATTTTCTAAAATATGAATATCCTTTGAAGGCCTATACAGTGAAAACACAGGTAAATTACGTTTCTAGGAGTTTTAATAGAGCAAGTGTTCATTTAACACAAAGGTAAATTTGTTTGGTTAAGAAGACTTAGCTTCAGCACGAAGAGAATGGGCTGCTCTTAGCTTTACCATGTTCTGACTATTTAGTTCACAGGTAGTCGAAGGAAGTATTGTTTTCTATAAAATGAGCATTTCACTTAATTTTTGGCATCTTGATTCCATTTCTTCACCCTATAGCAAAAGTTTTATTAACTAAGATTCTTGGAACAACTCAAGGTTATGAGAAAATGCACCAGAATTATCAGAACAACCATGTACCTCTATCAACCCAAAATGAACTTGGATCAGTGGAGAAGTATCTGAATCAAGTAAAACTGCTAAATGCCCTCAGAACCTCTACTAGATCATCAAGGACCATTAAAGTGAAACACCCTCAGAACCTACTAGATCATCAAGGAACGTTACAGTGAAACTGGAGTTCCAGAGATCTCCTACCTGAAAAGGGTCACCCATCTCATAGGAATCTACAGAAGGAACCACTAGAACACCATAAGGTCCCCAAAAGTCCTAGATAATTCCAGGTTGTTCAAAGCAAAGTGGCCCAGGATCTCAAACCAATAACATGCTTGAAACCCTACATAACTCCTCAGGTGTTACTACGAGATAACTCATTCTCTACAGCAAAACTGCAAAAACGTATATTCACTCCTATCGTCGCAATTTTTATTTATTCTAGAATGCCGTAACAATCACCCATCTCATAGCAACTTATTCTATTAAACTGCAAGAAACATAACGAATTAAAAAAAATGGGAACAATATCTTCCAGTTTGAACTTCGCGTGAAACGAATGCGACATCGCCTCGACGACTTACTCGTTCTCCTGATCCATCAAACGAAACAAATTCTTGTATCCAGACAGTCCCGAATCCCTATATAGCTGCATTGCAGCAGTAACAACAAGAAAGCCAATCTGTGAAGCCGAAAATGACCTGACCTTGTCCGAAGATTGTCACGGCCAAACTGGTCATATAATCAGGCGGTTCTGATTGATCGCGAAGGAGCGAACGGAGAGCGAATTGGCTGCGACGGCGACGGCGTTCGCTCGTCTTGGAGGGCGTAAGGCAGACAAGTAGGTTCCAGAGAGTTCTCGCCATTAAAAAATAGAACGGGATAACTGAAAATCTCTCCCCCTCTCTCTCTCTCTCTCGTCAGAGTTAGTCAACCAACTGAGGACAAGAGAATTTGGAAGGCCGTGCAGTGACGTCCCACCGGCGTGTCTGGGCGGACCTTTGAGGGTTTAGGGTAGAAATACTCTAAATAACGCTATTTGTTTATAAAAGAAAAAGGGAATGATATTATTGTAAAATTACATTATTTTATATGATATTAAATAATATTATATTATATTTTCAATCACTTTCTCATTATTTTAAAATACAATGTAAATACCACAATTTCATGTTATAATATACTTTTAATATAAAATAATAATTTTTCATGTAACAGAACATTACCATTTAATCTAACAATATTTAAATCAAACAATACTTAAATTAAGTTTTATCCTTTCAATTTTTCCAAAAGTTAAGATTCGATCCCTTCGAACCTGTGTGTCTACAATGACGTGTTCTAGACCTAACATTCGAGATGACTTCCAATGTTTCAATTCAAAAACAAATTGCTGGAGCAACTAGCTCATAGGCAAGTTCGTAAATTCAAGATCAAGCAAAGCTACATGATCTAGAACCCGAGTATTGTGAATGATAAAAAAGTTATACTCCTATCAATGAATCAGATCCATATAAAATCTGAATTAGTCATAACTCATTATATTTATTAATATCAAATGTGTAAACTAAAAGAAAAATATTTATTTTATAATCCCGCTGAATTGAATAAATGAAATCCAATAATATTCTTCGATCACGAATATCAATTACCCCGTTGGAGAGTATTGTTTAGTAAGTATATCATATGACATCGTTGGCGTAGTATCGCAAATTAATAAATCAAGTTATTTTAAGTTTTTCAAAATCCTAAATATAATTTAATTTTATTAATTTGTGATATCATATCAGTACTGACATGTAATACAAGAGATTTTCTCCATCTCCACGGGTGCTATTGCAACTTGCACATATATGTGTGTGTATATATATTCTTTGGGTGTTATATTACTGTGATGTCCAATTTGGTCTTTGCCCTGGATACCACTAGTCTTTCACGGACAGTGCATCCAGAAATCCATGAATATGGTAATATAAAGAAAAAGACAGGAATGCCATCACAATATCACCCAAATATCATCAAATATTAGCAGGCTGTGAGAAGGCATCTTATATATTACGTGACTAGAATCAATAAGCTTCAGTTAATTTTATACTTTTTTCATAAAATCTAAAAACTCAAAAAAGGACCTTGAGAATGAGAATAACTGAATAATATTAGTCATTATAAGGGTACCATGAAACACCTACTGTGCGATGTCGTTTTTAAGGGATTAGCTTTAGCTTTCTCATTGTCAAAAAGGACAACACATGACCCAGAAGGAACATTAATCATCAGGCAATCAGTGGGATTCTTTTTTCCCTTTTTTTTTGGGTCAGAAGAATCACACGGCAAAGGCATCTTTTACATTACAGATTGCTACTCCAAAGCATGACTACCTTTTACCAAGCTTACAATCACAGCAAATACTGTATAAAAAGTTCAGAAGCAGCAGCCAAGGAAGGAGTACGTATGGAAGTAAAGACAACTATTGATAAGCAGGCCACTTCTAGATTCTGTAAGTTAAACAATTCCAATTAAGTAACCTCCTTTCCTCCACCTAACATGATATGTAATATCTTTGGGATTCATTCACCCAAGCACAAGTCAGACAATTATTACACAAATCTGATAAGACTCAAGATTCAACTTGAAGATCTATTATATCGTTTGACAGAAGCCCGGATTAACAAAGAGAAGCCAATCAAGCCAACAACCGAATGAAAACTCAGTATAATAAATCCAGAATCTTCTGTAATGCACAAGTTAACCAATAATAGCCAAGAAGACCCACAAACACTAACGTGCAAACAGATTGACCACAGCAGCCAAAATCATGCAAGTCAGATCATAATCGTAGATCTAACAAGCGAATTTGTTAGATCATCAGAAAAGTGCATAGGTAACAAACAGAAGCTGATCTCACCAGCAATCGGAAGAAAATTCAACAGAATTGAGTGAACAAAAACCTAATTCTCTCCTTCTCTTTGTTTTTTTTTTCTTTGTAGATGCAGATCTATTAGATCGTCTGAAAAGAGCATAGGTAACAAACGGAAGCTGAAGTCACCAGCAATCAAAAGAAAATTCAACAGAATTGCTTTAACAGAAAGAAAATTCACAGAATTGCATTAACAAAACCCTAATTCTCTTTGGCTTTTTTCTTTGTAGTCTTGGATCTATTAGATCGTCAGAAAAGAGCATAGGTAACAAACAGAAGATGAACTCAACAACGATCGAAAGAAAATTCAACAGAATTGAGCGAAAAAAACCCTAATTCTCTCCTTCTCATAGTTTTTTTTTTTGCCCCTTTGTAGACGCGGATCTATTAGATCGTCGGAAAAGAGCATAGGTAACAAACGGAGGCCATACTCACGAACGATTGAAGGAAAATTCAACAGTAACTGCACGAACAGAACCCTAATTCTGTCCTTCTATTTGGCTTTTTTCTTTGTAGACGCGGATCTATTAGATCATCGGAAAAGAGCATAGGCAACAAACAGAAGCTGAACTCACTGACGATCGAAAGCATAATTGAGCGAGCAAAACCCTAATTGTCTCCTTTTCTGGTTTTTTTCTTTGTAGTCTCGGATCTATTAGATCTTCGGAAAAGAGCATAGGTAACTAACAGAAGCTGAACTCACCAACAATCGGAAGAAAATTCAATAGAATTGCACTAACAAAGCCCTAATTCTCTCCCTCTCTTTGGCTTTTTTTTCTTTGTAGACGAGAGACAACCTAATGCGGCCGAGATATGACCAGAGAAAGAATGAAAGAAAGAATGAATGAAAGAAAGAAAGGATCGTAGACATACCTCTGAAGATTTCCACGTCCGGCGGCAGCGGCTTCGACGAAACTGGCAAGCACGTTCAGAAGAGGAGTGGTTTTTATGGGTGAATCGGAAGAGGAGCGTTTGAATATTGTGTGGAAGAAGAAGACCGTTTTATAGAGGGGGCAGGAAGCAGAGAGAGACTGACCACCTAACATCTGACACGTGTGAGCATTTAACTGGAATTCATGCAACGGCTAGATGAATTCAATTCGAGCGAGTTAATCCAAATTAAGAGTAATTTGAAAAAAAAATTCAATGAGAGATCTAAGTTTTTTTTCTTTTCCAATTAGAGTAAGACTCATAAAATTACAAGAAGATGAAGGAAAAAGGGAATGAAATGATACATAGTTTCATCAATGAGATATTAGACCTCTTAATTTCGAAAAAGCATTTTATGCGACGGTGTTACCTAATGACAATACTTATACGATCATAATACTTGATGGCACCGACCAATAAATTTCAAGTATTATTGGGTTTTTTTTGTTTCTCTAGATTTTATTAAAAAATTCACAAAAATAACCCAATTTCATCTGTTGATGTCACTGTATAAGCGACGTCTTGTAATGTTATTGTGACTCAAGATACAGCCTTCTCAATTTCAGATTGAAAATAATGTTATTACATCAAAGTTTTTTAGTACGGACCACTGATATTCAGAAATTTAACAAGTCTTGAATAATTCATTTCAAGCTGGAGTGACCCACTAGATGGTAAAAATTCTCCTAATATAAGTCATCTTTATTTAGTAAACTCAAATCTGATAACTTAGAAGAGGTAAAATCGGTCCCGTTCAAACCTATGTATCTACTAGGACGTGTTCTAGACCTAAAATTCGAGATGACTTCCAATGTTCCAATTTACAAACTAATTGTTGGAGCAACTAGCTCATGGGCAAGTTCGTAAATTCAATATCACACACTTACATGACCTACAACTTAAGTGCTGTGAACAGAAAAAAGTTACATCATTCTCAGTAAATTTCAAGTATCATTGGGGTTGTTTTGTTTCTTTAGATTTTATTTTTTAAAAAAATCATAAAAATAACTAAATTTCACGTGAACGGATATATCACGTCATTATTAGCATATGGTATATCCATTCTACTGAAGTGATACTGCAACTTGCGCATGTATGGTTTTTTGGCTATTATATTATTATGACGATGTCCAATTTGGTCTTTGCGCTGGCAACTTGATGCCACTTGTTTTTTTATGGGCAAGTGCATCTAGTCATCTATGAATACGGGCATATAAAGAAAAAGACAGCAATGCCATCACAGTATCAGCCAAATATCATCGAATATTAGCTGGCCATGAGAATCTATCTTATGTTACAGTATCACTACGTGTTAATATTTATATGGTGATATAGACTAATTGGATTCGGTTAATTTCATGATATTTTTTAATAAAATATTTATAAAAAAAACTTGTAAATAATCCCTGATAATAACTAAATAACATTACTCCGTATCACCAAATGCTTTCTCCCTGGCCAGGGCCGCCTCAGTTCATTTCCATTTCCATTCTTTAATCATCCAGCTTGACGCATCACGCAGCCCCCCAGTGCGACGTCGTTTTTAGGGAATTTTGCATTCTTATTGTCAAACGGGGCCAGCAGATGACCCAGAAAGAACATTAATCATCAAGCAATCAGTGGGATTCCTTTTGTCTGTTTCGTTGTCAGGATCACATGACAAGGGCATCTTTTACATTATAGGTTTCATGCTTCGATGTTTGACTTTGCAGTCTGTCCAATCCCATTCATGATTCTTTTTTCCTCAAACCACCCACCAATTAAAGATCACATCTCGAACGCAATCCATTTTGGTCGCACTAACTCTTCTTACTCATAAAAAAAAGGAAGAAGAAAAAAAGATGGTCGATGACGAATTCTTCAATATAGCATTGATGCTCATGCCCGTGTAGTTCATCAATACATACCCGGTGTTATGTTAACGGCTCACAGTTATGTTACAGTCACTCATGTTGGCTATAGGTTCAACTCCGAGGAAGATCCATCCTACGTGGAATGCCAAGTCAGCAGTAGTTAGTGCATGACAGAGGAAATGAAAATGTCTTTCCGAAAAGCTATACAGTTCAGATACTGAATTCCTCTATAAGGACTCGTTTGAATAATATCAGTCAGCTGTGTAATTAACTTATACGATGAAATTTGCACTTATCTTATGAATAGTTTCCTCTTTCCTATTGTATGTTCTTTTCTTTTTCAGATCAATAATGATTCTGTCACTAAAAGGCAAGATGGGCATGTTCTTGTTCTGGCAATGGATAATAAAACCAGCTCGCAGATTGCCGGGAAGGTTCTATGAAGCACGGGACAAGCTCCCGAATTCCGGCCAGGGAAACAACAACACCACCCTGCAGCAATGCCCATAGGATTGATCGATGAACTCACCACAGTTACAGCACAGCCCTGAGCATGGCTACGAAGAAGAAATCGAGAGAAACTATGGAAGAAGCATGTGGAAATTATTGCTAACCAGAAACGAATATGTGTAATCACAAATCCTAAAGGCTAACCCAACAGCAGCCAGTGGAACTCGAGGCAGAATGATCATCCACAGGTTCTATCTCCATCTACTGCTCGTGTCACTCTCCAAAGCTCCTCTGCTCGTCTGCGTTCTTGCTATTTGCTGGTAATCACGGTCTGAGTTCGAAGGTTCTTTCGTGATCTGGCGACCTTGTGTTTGCCGGGACCGTGAGAGCAGAGTCGAATAACAGCAAGAAGATGAACTTTTCTTATCTTTACAGAATCTATGAAAGAGAGAAGCAGCTTCCATCTCGGAACAGCAAGTCATCGGACTCGAGCATGTGGATAACGTGCCCCATCTTGGGCCTCTTTGTCGCATCGGGATCGACACACCGAAGAGCAACCAATAAGATGCGTTTGAGCGCTTTTGAAGCAGGCATCTCAGCCAGCTTCGGGTCCAGCACTTCCTCAGCCCTGCGGTCTCCAACCATCGCCTTTAACCAATCTACCAGGTTTAACTGCAAGTACATTGTTTGTTTCCGGGTAAGAGTCGGTGTGAAAGGGGGAAAAATGACGAAAAGGTCCTCAAGTAGAAATCGCTAACCTCTCCTTGTGGTCTGCTGTAGTCGACAGGGCTTCTCCCGGTAATTACTTCCATGATAAGTATTCCGAAGCTGTAAATGTCACTCTTCTCGTTCAACATCCCGGTGCAGGCATATTCCGGAGCCACATAACTAGGAAAACAGTAGAATCTGGCATCAGCAACTTCCGAATTGAAACATTAAAGACAGCTGATAGGGAGCAAAGGAATGTTTTAATTACCCGAATGTTCCCATGACACGGGTTGTTACATAACTCCTTTCAGAACACAGGAGCTTGGCAAGTCCAAAGTCGGAGACTTTAGGGTTCCACTGACAGTCGAGCAGTATGTTGCTGGATTTTATGTCTCGATGGACGACTTTAGGTTCGAGGCCGTCATGAAGATATGCAAGCCTGCAAGATCGTGGACAAGCACATGTATTGCACTATCGATGAAATGGAAGAAGGGAAGAGGGTGATTTCTTGAACAGCTTCTGGATCAAGTTGCAGTTGATGAGTGATTACCCTCTCGCAGTTCCGAGAATGATGTTCATACGGATGTTCCATGTCAGCGGGCTGATCTCTCCGACTTCCCCATGGAGCCACTGGTCCAGATTGCCATTGTCTACATACTCATAGACAAGCATCCTACAAGAAAGACAGTGGATTATACAGAGGAGCACCGAAGAAAGATGATCGAATTCAACAGTGCTCACTGGAAGGATAAATATGGTTACCTGTAGGCACCCTCAGCACAGTAGCCCAGCAACCTAACGAGGTTCTTGTGCCTCACTCGACCGATTGCCTCGACCTCTACCTTGAAGTCCCTTTCGGCTTGTCCCCTGAGAATTCATTAATCTGGTAAGCTGCTACAGAACATAGTGCAACAAAGTACTTCGACAACCACAGATGTTTCGATGAATCCAATACAGTTAATGCTTCAAGATGAACAATCCATTTCCTCCCCACCAAGTACACATAATCCGAACCAAACCCATATAAAAGCTGAGAAGGAATTCAGTCTTGAAACCGTTCGAGACAGCAAATTGAAATCCCGACATTTGAATTAGCATATTCAAACTAGGCCGTCAATGCGAAAGAATTTCGATATTGAACAAAGAGGCAATCAGCGGTGACGTACTTGTTTAAGAGGTTCTTGACAGCTACTTTAGTCCCGTCTCTGAGCACGCCGGAGTAGACAATCCCATAGCCGCCTTCCCCAATCACATTCTCCTCACATAGCCCATTGGTGGCGGTCTCCAGCTCCCTCAAAGTGTACCACCGGCCCCACCCCAAGTGGGAGACCTCCGGCGCCACATTGCCGCCGCTGCTCCTGAAGGAAGCTGTCTCGAGCGCCGCCGTCCCACGGCTCTCCCCGCTGGACTGCGGATCGGAGTACACTACCCGGTGCTCAACCTTCCCCATGTCAATGTGGATCTCCGGGATTGGGGGCGGGGCGTGGTACGGGACTACCTCCTGGATCTCTTTCAAGACGGGAGGGAAGGCCGCCGCCTCGGCGGCGGAGGCGGAGGACTTCGGGTACCGGCGGCGTCGGGAGGTCAGGCAGAGGGAGAGGAGGAAGAGGGCGACGACGATGATGGAGCCGAGAAAGATCCCAATCACCACCCACAAGTGGAGGCCGAAGATCGAGGTCTGCTTGGAGAGCTCGGCGTTGAAGGACGAAGCACTGTAAACTGCCATCCTTTCTCCTTAGGGGGGTTCGAGCTCGGAGCTTCGCCTTGCTCAACGGAACAACCAACAAAAAGAGACGGGCACCATTCGCCGGAGGAGGAGATGGGATCTCCCCGGCGGGTGCAGCGGCTAGGAAAGGGGGCAACGCAGTGCGGGGTGTTTGAATTCGAAGAGAAAAGTTGAAAGCTTGATGATCAGAGAGTACGAAGAGAGCAACAAAGAAATCTGACGAAGGCAAGCAAAGAACTGTCAGAGTACAGAAGGGGACAGAGAGAGAGAGAGAGATGATCTGTCAGTATGGAGACTTCAGCTAGCTGGGAAAGAGGGAGGGCCCGACAACTGTTGGCAAGTGCCGGAGATGACGCGGATTGCTGTCCGAGAGACGTATGGCAGCTCTGTGTTTGTTTGTTTAAAGAACGGCATTTTTATTTTATTTTATTTTACTTTTCTGGATCCTCTGTCTCGCCCACATTTGTCACATAAAATATCAAAGATTAATGCCCACAAAAAAAAAAATCAAATGTCAAATAAATTTTGGTTGAGATGGGGAGAAAATTTATAACCAACATACATTCATTTAGATTATAAAATGTCTATTTCCCTTAGACAAGCATCGGATTCGAATCTTATTAATAAGGAAAATTCATATTACGAGAATTATATCACCTTAGCAAGCTAATCGAATTTGTATATGAATTAGTTTGAATTCATTGAATCACGAGTTCACCTCTATGATTAGCTTTCCGATCACCCATAGTCCTCGCTAAATCAACCCCGCCGCCGCCGCCCCCCCCCCCCCATAACAGAATAAGCAATGGCCACTTTGCCATCAGCATCAGGTCCAGTTTTCCGTTTCTTTGGAATCACACATCAGGCGAATAATGAGCTGGGCAAGATGGCTTTATAACTACTTTTGCTAGTGGAGAGATTGACAGAGAAGGATGAATGGGCCAAATCAATTGGAATTCAAGAGTGGGAGCATTTTCGTAAGAGTTCAACTTTCGTGCCAGGGCAATCCTTCCCCGTTCGTGTCCATTACATCTATGAAAAGCCAGAGAATTACGAGTGCATCCCAACAATGTTAGAACCCAAAAAACCCGACTAAAAGTGATTTAATGGTTCAAAATTAACTTTCATGTGATTTGTCATGGTTGAGTTCAATGATAGCTTGGTCTTCCAGCCTCTTATGAGAGTGGGGTTCTTATACCAATCCTCAAGCTCTAACTACAGGAAATGGGAAGGGACAAGTGGACATGCCTTGTTTTTAGTAACCATATAAGGGCCAAAGAAAAGGTGAAGATCAGACAAATATCTGCCTTGCCATAAGGGAAAGCAAAGCTTCAGAAATTTAAAAAAAAAAAAAAACTGAATTTCGCTAGCTTGCAGCTTTCAGGTCCTGCTTTATGCTGCTGCTTATACCCAGGATAAGAGCAGGCTGACTATTCATTACCTGCTTAATAATATGTTAATGACTCCGAGCAGGCATGACGTCCAGCAACCTTACAACCATTTCGCAAGTCACAGCTGACTTTATAACTTTCCAAACACATCCAAAATACCCACCAAACACAACGGTCTGGTCTCGTGCCGATGCTACTTACGATCCAAGAAGAATTCGTCATGATAGATATTTTTATACTGATCTTAACATTCCCATGATTCAATAGTAATCGTACCAAAATGCCACCCCGTGGCTTTTGACATTTTCACCCTGAAATTTAAGATGAATTAACACTCTGGATCTCTGGATATGTTGCTTTGCCTTTGCCATACACTCACTCTAGTAGTCTATCCCTAGACGGGAAAATAATTAAGTTTCGACAAAATAAACGCAGATACCTTGAGGTGCTTTTACTGTGTTGCCAACACTGCCTGCCTCATACAATCTAATGCTGCACAGACATGTAGATCAGTGAAGATTCACAGAAAGGAATTGAAAAAAAAAAAAACTATATGAGTAGGTGTGGCAGTCGAGACAAGGCCGAGCACATACTGAAGTCCAGAAGCTGATGGTTTAAGGTTCACTTCTCTTCACTTCCAGGGAGCAAGAAATGTGCACATCGGTCATCTGAGTTACCGAAGAATAGGATTGTTCCAACACTGGGATATGTAACATTAGACCAAAACTGCTAATAAAAGCACTGCATCAAAACAGAGCCGGAAGTCGGAGCCAAATAACTGTGACTCTTATCTTGCAAGCATATCCCGAGGAATCGACAGCCCCTAACTTAAGTTCTCACGCTACTACATACCTTACAAAACAAGGGGGAAAGAAAAGAGCAAATAAGAGAAGAAAAATGCTTTACAAGTTATCACCACGCTATGCGCTCACGACGCAGGAACCAGAGGATCGCGGAAAACGGCTCTTTGTTAGCTCCAACTAATCGAGCAAGCGAGTAATCCCATCATCATCCCCAACAGCTGCGAGAATTTCAATTCGTACTTCCAGCACAGCCTACAATTTTCATCAGTAACAGCTCTCAAATGAGAGAAGGCGGAAGCAGATGCATGCAGCACAGAAAAGCATTGAACAATCAGAATATATCTTTCAACAATTTGACAAGACAACCCTAAAACCATGAAATTTGCTGCAGCGTAAGCTTTTGGAGTCACATACATATAAGCTTCTGGGAAGGCAACTAATAACTCCAGTATGAAAAGGGAACATCTAGAGAGCCCAAGTATAGTACTCACAAACAATTGAATCTATCCATAGGCCTCAACAGGTAAGAACCTTTACTAATGGAAATAGTGGGAACTTGAAAGATCAGCATGACAAGCAACTATACGATGGCAGATCGATTTCTTCCCAATGTCACAAGGTACAGAACAATGGAACCCAAGAGGACAAGGAACTTACATTGGGATTTCGAGAGTTGATAAGCCTACATTCGTCAAAAGACCCTTCCAGCATCCAACTCTCCCAAACATCAAAGCTATGACTGGCAAAAACAAACTCCATTCTTCTATTAATCTGGAAAAGGCCAAACCCAGAAAATCCCCATGAAAACCAGAGTTAAAGAACATAAACTCTAACGGAACAACCATCATTAAGTATGCCACAATAGATGCACCTTACAGACACTGCCCTTAAAAATGAAAGCCTGGACTTTCATTTATATCCTATAAAAACCATAATATATACAGAAAAAAGTGGGAAGAGTTATGAAGCTCTCTCCTCACATTAATCCAGAACCAGTCATCTTATCTATTTAATAAAACCTACAGAGTACCTGCAACAACTTTCCACCGGCAGCAAAAGATCGTAGACCAATCATGTCCTGTAAAATGTAAGACTACAGCCATTCAGCAAATAGACACACAACACATTGCCCCTAGATCATGAATTCCTAATATGAACAGCTGATAGTTCGTCTTAACAACAAAATGAAAGAGGTAATAGAAAAAACTTGGACACACAAACCTTGCTCCCAGAAGCAACAAGAAATTGTGCTGCAGGATCCCTCTTTGTCACATTTGAAACAGTATCTAGAAACCAGCCACCTCCTTTAACCCTTTGTCTGGCAATATGAAGTCCACAAGAATCTTTCGCATACAGCGCAATAACATGCCCATCTTTCAGCAGTTCACTGGGATTTCCAACTGGATCCTTGCTTGGCTTTTGAGGCTGGATGGCAGCTGATTCAGCTCGTAACTTCCTACTCCTCGAGTCTTCAGGGGAAGCAAAACGAGAACCAGAACTTACTTGTTCTGTCCCACTCATAGCTGTGTCATCTTCCCGATTAGAGGTACTTGTCTTATCTAATGTACGACGATCGTCAGATTTTTGTTGCGACTGTTGATGACCATGCCTCTTCTTCGCCTTCTTACCTGATCTGCCGCGTCTTCCTTCAGATCGCCCAGTAGTATTCTGAGATAAACCTGAACTATCCGCATGGATATGAAACTCTTTTGGTTGACCACCACCAGCTTTGTGGGAGCTTTCAGAAGTCAGCAGGATATCATCAGCCATCCGTTGATCCATAGAAATCTGCGGAGCAATTTCTTTCTCTTGCTTATTTAACCGAGCATTTTCATGTACTATTTCACTTTCTTCAGCTTCCTCATCAGAGACAGCATCTTTTGGAACACTACCATCCAAGAAGTATGTCTGTAGAATGGAGATAGCTTTTTCTCTTATCTCTATCCATACTTCCTCACTATAATCCGCACTTCGTGGAAGTATCAACACATTGGGCATCTCTCTTACCTACTATGAAAAATTACCATGGTTAAGAGCCAAATGATACATAGAAGCATGGAGTCCTACATAGTTGACCCATTAAATGGCTCAAACTAAGTGCTTCCTCCTCTCAATGTTGCTAGAAACTGGGACAGGATTATGCAATTGCTACTGTACTAAGCACAGCTTACTAGATGCTGCATGTTCAAAATTTGATTAACAAAAGCAGAACATAGAAAAGCCTAGATGGAGATCAAAGACTAGCAAAGAAAAATAAACAAAAGAATATTACACAGGAGCTATAAAAACAATTATCATACCCACACTTCCATCCACTGTGGCCCTTCAGCACCATCTAAAGCACACCCTGCTAAGGTGCCATCGATAAGAAGCTGCTTTACAGCACAATCATCCAGCAACTGACTGCTGCCCGTATTCACAAGAAATGCCCCTGAATGGAAATGAACAACTTTCAGCCTACAAGAGAGTAAGATAAATCAAAAGCATTATTTTACAAAGAATCTTATATCAAAAGGCAAAAAAAAAGAATACCAGGCTTTATATGCTGTAAACATTCTGCATTCAGAATTTGAACCGTTTCATTTGTTAGGTCACAGTGAAGAGAAATGATGTCACTTGCAGCAAGCAGATCATTGAGAGTCTCCATTCTTCGGGCAGAGGCAGGAAAAGAAATAGAAGACCTGGTTACTTTTCCATTTCCCTGAGTAAATGATAATTCAGAGCAGAAACTTAATCAAGAAGAGGATCATGGATGAAATTAAAAAGTTTAGAAATATTAGATTGTTGAAGGCGGTATCCTCCAGTATTAAGATTAAAAGTTTGACATGGCATTCCACCTCAACAAATATATGCTCATGTGCTTCCCATCATATAGACAAATAATAAACTCTGAATACCAAATCTAATGTCGAAATAGCATATTCTAAGCTAGCAAGGCTATATTACTTAATCCAGTTCACACAACTCCTGTGCAAATTATAGGCACTCAACCAACAAAAAGTATCTTATGCCCACTGTAAACTAGACGCAGCTAGCCGAAGGATCTTGTGTCAAACTGTACAGCGACTAAAGCAACAACGAGAAGCAAAAAAATGAATGATTTTGCCCACAATGTAACTTAGAGTGGAACTAGTAGAAGTTCGATTGAATGAGAGATTTCTGATTCTTACATCCAGCACATCGAAGTAAAGCACACTCATCTTGAACGCCAGGCTGCGGGTGGCTAACGACCTTGCAGAAGCAGATCTACCAATAATCCCCAACACCATACCTCTGCATCTCCTCATTCCCCGACAAAGCGGCTGAACTGAGCCAAGCCAGCCGGAAGCCGAGAGAATGTGGCGTGAGAGCAGATGAGTACGCCTAAGCAGTCCTAGGATGAGAGCCATTACAGAATCTGCGACCTCCTCAGCTCGGGAGGTGTCCACGTGGACCAGGCGGAGGCCGAGGTCGGCCGCAAGGGCGGAGTCAGCGGCGCGGTCGGCGGAGCCAAGGCAGAGGACGAGATGGTCGGGGCGGAGGCGACGCTGTGCGGCGCGGGGGAGGTAGGCGAAGGAGTGGAGGAGCACGGCAGAGGCGGACTCGATCGTCTTGTCGGAGGAGGCGAGGCGGCTGAGGGGGACATGCTCGACCGATGCCACTCCGGCGAGGGACTCCTGCTCGAGGGAGCAGTCCTCGATGCAGTTGAGCGCGACGACCAAGGGGACGACGGTTGGAGCAGGGTTGCTGCGACGAGGCATTGTCGCGGAGGATCTAGCCATGACAGGGGATCTGAGAGCTGCTTGCGCCTGCCGTGACAGTCGAGGATTAGGGTTTAGTGAAGAGCCCGGAGGACTTTCACGGCCTCAAAGATTGGCAGATGCGGCGGAGGTGGCGGGGGTTCCGCTTCCATATCCGACCCTGGTCCTCTACGGTCTCCGAGTTTTTTTCTCCTTGAAGCCCCTGCAGTTACACTATTTACAACAACGTCCCCATCCAGTCGTCCCCCGATTCCCAATTCTTGCGTTTCCTTCACCCCAGCTTTTGCTTATTTAGTTTTTCCCCCTCAAACGAAAAAATTGACATAATTCAATCTTAATTCAAAAGGGCATGCAAATCTCGACCTTAGGGTATGTTTGGATGGAGTGAATGAAGGCGAAAAGAGGAGAAGGGAATGGAGGAAAAATATTTATCTTATTTGAATTTATTATAATAAGGAAAAAGGAGATAAAAAATTAATATCAAACATCTATTTAAAGTGAGTCAGTGGAGAGCTCATACGTTCAAATTAATTTCAATAAAAAGGAAGTTTTAATTAAATAATCTAATAACTAAATATTCAATCTCTTATAAATGATAGATCTTATAAGTCTTATATGATTAAAAGAAATATTAAATTCGACAAAAAGCCTCCAATAACAGAAGTCTAATGATTAATGTTGGTTCATTATACTCAATTATTGTGACCTATATCACTTATATCTTCACAGAGGGGAAAAAACTATTGATAAAAACGGCAGCTTTACCGACAAAAGGTGGCTGAAGTGGAAGGGCTTCAATCGCTTAAGTAAAGGACCCGTTTTGAGTCCCTATGGATACAGCAGACCATCTTGGGAGGTGTCGCCGGGAAACCGTCCGACAGCACCTCAAATTCGGATTAGTTGAGTTATTCGGAATATCGGATACTGGATTGTCTTGCACCAAAAAAAAAAAAGAAAAGTGGTGGGTTTACAAAAATATGTACAATTAAACTTTGTAACCCTTAATATGATCAGCACTTCACAAGTTTGTATTCAACTTGTTACATTGATGGTGATGAAAAATTAATTAATGTAGATGCTACCCAATTGAAGAATTAACTGATTGTAAATAACTTTTTTTGTGGCTGATTATGAATACTTAAGTTTTTGGGAGTAATCCTCTAATTTACTCCAATCCGTTTTTTATTGCAATTCAACGGGAAGAAACAATTACAAGATGTAACTCAGTCGTGTAATCAAAAGAGAGAATACTAATAAAGTGGTCGTACCTCGGATCGGTGCGGAATGTGTTCGTCGAGAGTAGAGAGTAGAGAGACGAAGACCTACTTCTAATTTACATGAAAGAAAAGTAATATTAGAAATTTTGTATTGATTTTGTAATAGGGGTATTTCAGTAATTTTCTTAAAATAAATTTTTAATTATTTGTTTCACCCCATTCAACCCCAAATCAGGGTGAAAAAGTGGGCTTTGGAGAGTGGGAATGGAAGTGAATAATTTCCCTCCGTTCCCTTTCCTCTCCGTTAAACAGAACTACCTAAACAAGAACAAATTTTCCCTTCCATTAAGTGTATTCACCCCATCCAAGCACAGGATTAGTGACTCCACACTAAAGAATGGTTCAATCTCACCGTAAAAGTGATGAGAAAAAATTAATTAAATTAATCTTATTAGTGATAATTAAGATAATTTATCTTATAATTAACACAAATTTACTTATTTGTCACAACTCGATTGATATTTTTTCATGTCATATAATGAGATAGAAATATCTAAGAATCCCTCACTCTCAACCGGCCGCTTACGTGGAAATCTAGTAGCAATTTTTCCATGTGATTCTCTTTATTTATAGCATTCTTTGAGGAAATTGTTAGTAAAGGACCCCCCGCCCCCCCGGTCGGAAGTCTACGAAGAAACTGACCAGCTAAGGAGAATCACACAGGAACCAGCATCACCCCCAAACACACCATGAAATGCGAGATTTATACATCAAAAGTACGAGCTTTCTGCAACATGTGACCACGATGCCTTGTCGCCTGTGTATATGCATATCCTTAGAGGAACACGCTTGGACCTGATACGTTGTTTATGAACAAGTAACCAGAACTACATATGTTCATCGATGAAATCTGACTTTCCGAGACCAAAAAAGCTGAATGCATAGGTCAACCGAAGCCGCCAGCAAAAGGCTGCACCAGCCTCTCACTGCTTATCTTACAAAACTTCATTCAAAACTCACTTGCCAGGATTCGGCTATTATAGACAGAGAAGGAAGTGCTCCAAGTTCTAACTTTCAGGAGCCGCCATTATGCAACTTTTTGACTCCGTCAACTCCAGCCCCGTTGCATGAAGTCTCACAGCCAAATCATTCAGCTCCCTAGACCTCCAACAGCATTCTTCAATGACTGGAGCAATCAAGCGAAAATTTTCAAGCGTAAGGAAGTTAAGTTTCAGAAAAACCTCCTCCTGAAGTTCCTCGTAGTGGCTTGATATGTGCGCATGAGAAGCCCAACACCAACACCGATTCCAAGACACGTACCAAGGCCAATCCCAACGCCAACCCGTACGCCGGCATTGAACAATGACAGTTTACCATCCTCGCCACTGTACATGTCTGCAGAGTAGAAACAATGCCCAAGTTTTCCATCTGAATCATTCTCATCGCCTTCTGCTTCCATGAACTGCATCAGGGTAAGCAGCAGAAAAGGAGGCAAAAACGCATAACGAAGTGCAGTGAAATAGGCAAAATGGAACAAGAGCTCAGGAGTGAAAGCCGTGGGCGTGCAGTAAGTATCACCCAAAAGCAGATTCAAGGATGAGAAGCTATCGATTCAAGACAAAATACAACAAGAGAGCGCCGTGGGTGACAAATGAACAGAGAAGCAACTTCACTTTTTCCAAGACAAAATAACCAGTTCTAGCTTCGTACAAGGCCCTAATAGATCAAATAAACACGACAACACTTGTATCCCTGAATAAAATTGTAATTTTTTCAGTCTCCAACCAAACTTGGAGATGCAAAAATCTTCATTTAATAAAATGGGTGTCCCCTCGGATCCCCAGTTGTTGGGTGAATGCAGTTGGTTCTTCTTTTTCCTTTTCAGATGGCTCTAATTTTGAAAAGACGGATTCAGTAGGTCCATATAAATCATGTTAAGTGCTCTCCATGTCCACAACGCGGTTTCTCTGATTCACTGACATGGCAAAGATAGCATGCATCTAATCAACCCTTTAAAAGCTTTTCTTCAAATTCATGCATCAGTGATGTAAGAAAACCGAATGTTCTCCAAGGATTTAAACAGATCATTACCCCGGCATTGACAAACACAGTCTTCCGAAAGACTAATCCTAAGATCTACGAACCTGTCATAAGGTTCAGATAATTTCAGCCCACCCCAAAATTCCCATAATTATATGGTCATCAGGCGATAAAACAATTACCGAATGATCTCATCATCAGTGCATCTAATATTCTCAGGATTTCAAATTTGAATTTCATTGAAAGAATTAATCATTAGCAACAGAATGGCTGAAGCCAAAACCAGTAAAGAGCTTTGCTTACTTGCAGGTTTTGCCTTTGACCGAATCCCTCACCAATCTTCTGCTCCTTCCAAACCTCATCATCATCATCGGATATGGTATCCGAAGGTCCCTGCTTCAAGCCTTTCCTTCTCGGACTGTTCTGTATCGTCTTTGTCAATATCACCGGCATACCTGAACAACACCCAGCTATATACACCTCCACAGTCCTTGAATAAAACCCCAGATTCCCCCGTAACAGTCAATAGACCACCCAGCCGTATTCGTATCCACCCCTGGCCCAAACCTCCCATTCGTCCGATTGTCGTCCACTCGCTCCAGGTGGTGGGGGACGGCTTCGGCACGGGACTGCGAGAGCCGGATGTAGCAGAGGCGGATCTCGAGGCAGTGGAAATTGGAGATCGTCGGGATCGCCATGGCATCTGTTATAACCGGGCCATCAGCCGCTGCTCCTGAGTTAGGATTCGAACATCGACAGAGAAGACGAATTCATCGAAGTCCGCTCGACGTCGAGGAGACGAAGATGAAGGCAAGAAGTTCGCGGGAAGAACAGAGATTCGCTTCCGCCAGGCAGCTTTCTGGAGGTTTGAACTTTGGGCCTTAGTGTTTCGGCCCAATTCAGTAATTCTGGGCCGTAAATGGGCTTTATATGTTGAAACTCCAAGGCCTTCTCTGTCGTTTCTGATGACAACGAGAGAAATTTCGATTTTTACTACCACTTGTATCCATAATCCAATAGAGTCTGATCATTCTCTTAAGAAACATCAATTTTCGATGAAAATGACAGACTTAATCCAAAACAAATCCACAAAAACTGGTTTTGTAGCGTCCTGTCGATCATTAGAATTGGTTATTTGATTTCTTAACGGAACCTACGTAGATTTCATTATGATCTACCAAGGACCTGCTCGATATGAAGATGCTTTATACCTGCGCATTTCCTTACTTTTTTACAATTGAGTTCGAACATAAATCAATCAGAATTGGTTAAATTTTCGAACATCAAATTTTTCGTGTCAAAAAACATTTTAAAAAATGTCAGTCGATATGGGTTATAGGACGTGCGCGAGGCATGTTGACACCATTTTCAATCAGGCTTCCATACACGCATTCGAATTTCTTCTTCTTCTTCTTCTTCTTTGTATATAAATCGAATTATTTACAATCCATGCAATTTTTACGTATGTGGCACAAGCATGCTTCATGCATGGGAAAAACCTCTTACGTGTAATGTCTACGCGACATAACACGTACCATCACGAGCTGATGCCTGTTTGAGTTATCAACAGTTGCGGATCCAGAAAAATTATCAAATGGGTGAGAACTCTCAAGAAAGATCAGAGGATGTGTGCAAGGGATCGATATACGATAACTTAATAAAAAAATAGTAAAGTGAGGTGAAATTTATTTACTATTTTACAAAATTTCTTGAATTTAGGGATCATTGTCAAGATCGGGAGATGCTGAGAAATTACGA
Source organism: Lagerstroemia speciosa (assembly GCA_037672795.1). Taxonomy (NCBI): domain Eukaryota; kingdom Viridiplantae; phylum Streptophyta; class Magnoliopsida; order Myrtales; family Lythraceae; genus Lagerstroemia; species Lagerstroemia speciosa. The sequence continues at coordinate 1,991,816 of CM075304.1, read as the reverse complement.
ACAGCCTCAACGGAGACATATTTTTTTTTTTCCGATGTACAAAGAAGACATATTGTTTGTCAAGTAATCGACACGTGTTCTTAATTTGTTGTTCTATGTCTTTGAATTTATCCTTTTCCAAATATTGGAAAAAAATAATTGAGGCAAGAGATGAATTGCTATAGAAATTATAAACATCACAATACAAGTCGTGGATGTGACTTCCAGACAACCCTGTTGCTTAATTAGCATGCAGTGCCCAGTTATTTTAAATGTCAGCTGCTTTTCTGTGATCGAACTGTTCAGCCGTTTAATTTAATTAAATATTTTAAATTAAGGATTGAAATAGAAAGTGAGTACGGTAATTCATCATTATTTCCCTCGCTTGTTCGACGGTGTAATGCTCGACCACGAAATTTCTCATCGATCTCGCCATCGCTAGAGATATTTTATGATTTATGAAATAAAATAAAATTATATTTGATAACTATAGTGTTTAATATTCTATAAATTATATTATTAATCAATTTCTGATTTAGATATGATTTTGAAAATTTAATTTTTTCTATTTACTAGTTTACTTGTGCCTCTTGCCCTTTATAAAGGTTACCATAGTGCTGGCCACGGGCCGGTTTGGGCCCGGAACCGGCCCGTTCGAAACCGGCCCGGAACCGCCCTCGAACCGTGAGGGCTAAGGTTAAGGGCTGGTTCCAGCTGCCTTAGAAATTGGAACCGCCGGTTCCGAACCGAAACCTGAACTGGCCCAGAACCAACGGTTCCAAACCGGAACCGTAGAGAAATAAAAAAAAATTGCCTAACCCCCAACTGGCAGGGTTCCGAACCGTCGGTTCCAGGCCGCCGGTTGGGAACCGGATGGAATCACGGTTCTGAACTGGAACCGTCCGGTTTCGAACCGCCCCTGAACCGTCCAAAGGAAGGTTCAGGGTCGGTTCCAGGGGGCCACAGAACCGGAACCGCCCGGTTCCGGAACCGTGGCCAGGGCTGGGTTACCATTCTATGTATCCTTTAGTTGCTTAGCATAATATAGTTCGTGCTCATGGCTTACAGCCTACGACGTCGGTCCTTCTACGTTCCTCCTCTCACCTTATTTTAAATTTCTTAAACCGTAAAAGATTGTGATTCAGTGATCTGAAACTCACTTCCGTGTGATTTAGTAAGGTCGAGAGGTCTCGCATTTGAATTCCTACCACGCACTCATGTTAAAAACATTTTCTGAAAACATGGTTTTTTTGACTTGGTATTGGTGTACCTCTATAGGGTCAGTGCTAAGGCCGACTGTTCATTTGTCTATCACCAGGCGAACATCAAAGACCAAACATGATATAACAGGACAATTGAATCGCCACTTCTGTTACTGTCTTATTAATAAAAGAGCTCTCATCTCTGCCTGGAGCTAACTTTTTTTAGTGGACAAGTGAGACACATAAATTCAAGAGAGTTAGAATGAAGAGAAAATTAGGAGACACAGAAAGTTTTACCCATAGAATTCGAATCAAGATCTATTGGTTTTAGATTGGGAATATACCAACTATACAAAGCCTCTATTCTTAAGGGCCACTTTCGCCCAAGCTCTCTCTCTCTCTCCTAGTCTGCATTTCTTGTTCTGATTCGGATTCTCTGCTGGACTGCACACCCTCCATTTCCTCAACCCTGCCCCATTCTATTCACTTTCTCCCCTTATCTCCCTTTTCATCATCACATTGATTCACTCTCTTCCTGCCCCCATTTACATCTTCCTCCATCCCCTCTTGCTCTGTCTTCTTCACTCACCAGCTGCATTCTTCATCCCCGGTTCTGATACGTATATCCCGAAAAAGAAAGAGAGCATCTATGAAGGTTTGTTCTCTTCACCGACAGGATTCGGTCCCTTCACTCCAGTCGCTCTCTGCTTTTCTTCCCTTTTCTGTTTGGGGTTTCTTTATGCTGAAACTGGGATGGATTCCATTCTATAATGTCATCAAAATCTTTTCTTTTGGGATACCGGGTTTGATCCTGCAGCTGCGAGAACTGCTCTGTTTTCCAGTATTAAAACAGGGACTTGGTAGTTTCTTGCTTTGTTGAGCATGACAAAAGTATGCGAACGAAAGTTCATGTAGAATCGATCACTAGATTAGATTTCATGAGATCAGTAGATTCTGAAACTGGGATCTATCTTGTGTTTCTGGGTTCGCAGAAACTTGTGGTGAAATTGGATTTGCCAGATGATAGAGCAAAGCAGAAGGCCCTTAAGACAGTCTCCTCTCTTGAAGGTACCATACCATCCTTCAACCATTCATTCGACTGATTGGCCAGGTGCATGAGCAGGGAAGGATTTAGGGGTGCATGGCTATGATCGATCCTCTTGAACTCAGAAAATATTATAAAATACTATATAAATTTTACTTAATTTGTTCTACTTTTTACTTAAATTATCTCATTTTACCTCCAAACTCGTCATCTCACCTTAAGTTTCGCCCCTTTGAAAAAGTTTCTAGATACATCACTGTGCATAGGTGAATCTTTGAGCTTCAGATTTATTATATATTAAGGATCAATCCCATGAATCGGATGAATGTCATTATCCTTGATTTATCAATTCCAGTGAACTGCACGTAGAATTGCTTGTTAAAAATGTGGGTTCTCTTGGGCTGGCTTCATCTGCTGCAGGGATTGATTCCATTTCCATGGACATGAAGGAGAAGAAGCTGACAGTGATCGGGACGGTGGATCCAGTAAACGTGGTGATCAAACTTCGAAAGCATTGGCACACGGACATAATCACCGTGGGGCCAGCGAAGGAGCCGGAGAAGAAGGAAGAAGAGCAGCTGAAGAAAGAAGCCCCGAAGCAAGAGCCAAAGAAGGAAGAACAGCCGCAGGAGCCGGAGAAACCCGCCGAGGAGGAACTGAAGAAAGAAGGAGAACCGAAGAAAGATGAGCTGAAGAAGGAAGAGGAGGAAGAGCAGCAGCAGAAGAAGAAGCCTCAGCCTCTAGCGTTGCCACCACCCGACCCGGTTCTCGAACTTGTCAGGGCTTACCGAGCTTACAACCCCCAGATGACAACCTACTACTATGTCGAGAGCATGGAGGAGAACCCGAACGCCTGCATTGTCTGTTGAGTCGGGTCGTGATCGGGGTTCTCATGAGCTCGAGATCAGGTCTCCTGCAACAAGGACTCGATGATGATGATGAAGGCGAGACTCAAAATGGAGCTCTTTGTATATGTACATGTTTGCTGGGTGGCTCATTGATCTCTTTCTCCAGCCATTTGGGCTTGCCTGAAAAAAAAATTTGCAGAGGACTCCACCCTTCCACAGTTTTGGTATTCTATGGATCCAAGCAGACAACAGATCATAAATGTCCAGCTCTTCATTTATGAAAAAATTGATGCCATGGCATCGTACTCAACCTGTGAACGGTAAATCGTTTAGGTCTCGGGTATGGATCTATGGAAATAATTGCACACAGTGTTTGTGAAATGGGTAATATGGACTTGTAAGGCTTTCTGAGCATCGCTTTCTGATTCTCGGCTTCCATTTGCAGCACGCAACCACCTCACCTTGCAATTACTCGAGCAAGCAGAACGGTTCGATGGCTGCTGGAACCGAAGACAGAAGTTTCCGAACAGAGGAGCAGAATGAAAATGGAACTCTACAATCAAAAGAGGACATGATGTAATAGTACGGTCCATGTGCAATGTGCCAAGTCTGGACAACAACATTTCATCAAAACGACTAACATGTGCTGATCTTGGAAGGGAGGTTCGCATCTGTTTGCCGCTGAACGGAGAAAAGCCGAGCACGGATGCACTCGAGACAGCTACCGTGGTGAATGAAGAAAGGTGGGCAGCAGTTGAGCAACGCTCAGGAAGTGTTAGATTTTACTATTCTCACTCGGAAAGCACAAACAAGTTACTCCGGAAGCAAGTTAGGATTACCACTGAGGAAAGCCGAATTTGAACTTAGACCTGATTCGAGGTCGATTTGAGAGATGATGTCAATCACTGATGACCGGTTGATCAGAAGTTCTTCCTCCAATTAGTCGAGACATGAAGTTGAGAAGAAGGGTAAGAATAGTCAGGATTGAATCAAACCTTTTACGGTTTAGTACCATACATGACTTGAATTCAAAATCTACCACCGATTGACAATGGGTAGATATCGTGCACGGACCGATCTATGATGAAAGAGAGAAATTCTTAGGTAAACTGAGCTCACAGATGACGTACTGGACTTAAATGATGAATGTTTAATGCATCCGTAAATATGTTTAAAAAATGAATATTATTAATCGTTCTTGGTACATGGCGACTTCTCATATTAGAGGATATCCAAACTTTACCTAACTGATCCCACGACCATGTAAACAACCTACAAGTTTACATTGCATGTTAGGCATGGACTGAATTTTTTTATATACATATAGTAACACTAATCAAATTATAGTCAAATTTCATAAGTGAAATTTAGGTGATAGATACCAAGAGGGGTTGAGCCGAGTGGTAAGCAGCTCGGTGCCGCTTAAGGAGGTCTCAAGTTCGAGACCTCACGTACGCAGCCACCCCTTGGGAGCCTCACCCGCCATTGCCAGACGTGCGACCCGGGGCGACCAACGGATTAATCAAGTATGGTTGGCTGAAAGATGCCATCTCACCGCTAGCGGGGCCTGCTTGGATACCGTGGCTGGCGACAAAAAAAAATTTAGGTGATAGATAGATGGTTAGATGGACATCGAACCACACGCTCTATCAGGATGATGTTAGCACACGCGCCATCTCCCTTGCTAAGGCCCTTCCTCCTCTCCCTTCCCCTCGGTGCCGCTTCCCGTTCGTACTCCACTGCTAGATTGAATCCAGCTCCCTCTCTCTGCAGCTTCTGGTCTCGCCCACTAGCACTGCGCGCGGCAGCGTCAATGGCAGATTCGTGCCCCACCATTTGCAACTCCTCACAGGAGCACTTGGCAGGAGCCTGGTACTCCGTGCCGGAGCTCCGCCTCCGCGATCATCGCTTCGCCGTGCCCCTGGATTATTCTCTGGCTGATTCTCCGAAGATCACCGTTTTTGCTCGGGAAGTTGTTGCAGGTACTTCTCTTGACTGGCTCTACTTATTCCGTCTTCATGCAACATTTTTGGATGGAGTGTTGACGAATGTTTGCGCGGGTAGTTCATAGCTTTGAGTGGCGATTCGGTCCCTGCATATGGATTTTAACGCGGTTTGACACTGATTGATGTGTAATAAACAGATAAATTTTCCATTTTTCATAGCGAATCGGATACAGCGCTGGAACTTCATTTTCATGTTCTTTTTCGCTAGATTTTCCCATCAATAAAGTGCACTGACAAGCAACCAACATGTTTGGTTGAAGTGGTTGGATTGATCACCCGTGAATCGAGAAAATTCACATCTACTGGTCTGACCAGCTCCAACTTGGATGTCCATTAGGCACCAGGCGTTTCACACCAAAAAGAAGTACACTTACAAGCAGAGCAGAGTCCAAAAGGCTTTGACCTGACCACACGTTGAGCTGACTGAACTCTAATTGACTCCTTGTTCTCCTTCCACGCAACTGATCTTGCCCTGAAGCGATTTGCAGTGTTGCATACCAAATTATATTCTTGCTAATGCAAAAAACTGTTTTTCAGTTGGGAAGGAAGAGGAACAATTGCCGTACCTATTATTTTTACAAGGTGGACCTGGGTTTGAGTGCCCACGACCAACTGAATCCAGCGGATGGATAAACAGAGTTTGTGATGAATTTCGTCTGATATTGATGGACCAGGCATAGTTCTCTTGGAAATTCTTTGTTTGGAGCGCATCATTCAAGGTTTACTATGCATGCCATCTTCTCATAGCCTACACTCACATCATTTTTGCAGCGAGGAACAGGCCTTTCAACCCCTTTGACGGTGTCTTCTATGTCACAGATTAAGTCTGCAAAGGATTTGGCTGATTACTTGAGACATTTTCGAGCTGATAATATTGTGAATGATGCCGAGTTTATTCGAGTTCGCATTGTTCCTGATGCTGAACCTTGGACGGTTCTGGGTCAGGTATAAGATGATGCTGTTTAATTTATGGGGAATCACAGTGACTGCTTCTAAGACACCATTTAAAGAACAACAGAGTGCAGAATAGCTCTTTTTCCTTTAAATGTGAATTCCTATTTTGTTTGTTGCGTATAATGCACTTCCACGTAAATATGTGCCGTAAAGCTAGTTAAGAATCTGAAAGTTCATGCATGCTCAGGAAATCCTATGGCTAATACAAGTAACATACTGATAATATAGTGCCCCATGTGCATTTATTATTGATAGTCTTCCATTGCTGATGTGAAAAATAAGTTCAGTATTGACCATCAGCAAGTAGTTACCCATCTTACTTAAATGACATGTTGGCTGTTCTTTTAGGTGATTTATTCATTGATTCATTCATTTTTTGGTACAATCTTTAAATTATTTATAGGGTAAATATGTCACAGATTGGTCAAGTTTGATAAATCTTTCCTTTCTTTTCTTGTAGAGCTATGGTGGATTCTGTGCAGTTACATACCTAAGCTTTGCACCCCAAGGACTTAAGCAAGTCCTTTTAACTGGTGGAATTCCTCCAATTGGGTATGGCTGCTCTGCAGATACTGTCTACCGGGCATGCCGTGAGCAAGTCATTATTCAAAACGAGAAGTTCTATAAGAGATATCCTCAAGACATAGAAGTTGTTCAAGAGGTTGTTAAGTATTTGGGAGAATCTGAAGGTGGAGGGGTGAGGATAGTATGATCATGGTACTTCTTAGACCCAGATGCATACCAATGAACTGACATTCTCTTCCCATTGTTAGGTGCCCCTTCCTTCTGGCGGTTTCCTAACACCAAGGGGATTGCAAACTCTCGGTCTTTTTGGTTTAGGCTCCAGTACTGGCTTTGAGCGCTTACACTATATGTAAGCACAGACCTTCAAATTATTGTAGGAAACGTTCAACGCTATAAGAATTTTTTATCCTTTTCTCCTGTCTGCAAAGCGCAGGTTTGAGAGGGTTTGGGATCCTGCACTTGTTCCGGGAGCACCAAAAGAGATCAGTTATTTCTTTCTAAACGCTGTAAGAGGAAAACTGATCAACTTTGATTTAATTCTTGTCGCCTCTTTAGTTTTTCTCAAGATCAATTTAGGCCATTTGATTTATGCAGTTTGAGAATTGGTTGAGTTTTGATACAAATCCCCTATATGCTCTCCTGCACGAGGCAATATATTGCCAGGTAGAATCTCCTTATCATTGAAAAGATTGCTTTCACTGTTGTGGAGATCGACGCTATATTTATGCTCCAATGGATTCTCCTGGAATATTTTAATCATTGCCGATACTCGTAATCTCCTTAGAACTCTTACTTAAACTCTACCTGTTGGTTTTTCTGAAAGGGTGACTCATCGAGGTGGTCTGCAGAAAGAATGAGAGCTGAAGATGGAAGCAAGTTTGATGCACTTAAGGCTGCAAAAGAAGGTCGCCCCGTGCTCTTTACAGGAGAGGTACGCAAAATTGCACGATTGCGTGTTTACCCTACTCATAACAAAAGTGACATGATAGTTTGATTGGATAGAGGAAAGTTTCCATATTGATTATGGTGAGGGGAGCATATTAAGTATGCTCATCCTTTTTATTCTCCTTGGATGGGCATATTGATACTCCTTTCTCTCTCTCTCTCTCCAAACCACCACGCCACCCCCGTTCGGTTTAATTGGTCATTGTATGGTTCTATTGGGAAAAAAATGTTTGCATTTATGATTTTCCCCATTTTTTTTTTAATACTGTGTAGATGATTTTCCTATGGATGTTCGATGAAATTCATGCCCTGAGGCCTTTCAAGGAAGCTGCTCATATCTTAGCAGAGAAAAGGGACTGGCCTCCATTGTACGACGTGAAATCACTGAATAACAATAAGGTTTGCTGTTAATCTCTCTAGTCGACACCTTCAAACAACTGCTAGAGCAACCTCTGTTTTTATTTTTAACTTGCCCGAATGAACGTGGCAGGTTCCTGTTGCAGCTGCTGTTTATTACGAAGATTTATATGTGAACTTTAAGCTGGCAATGGAGACGGCTTCTCAGATAGCTGGGATCAGGTTGTGGATTTCCAACGAATACATGCATTCCGGTCTTCGTGATAATGGGAGCCGGGTCTTGGACCAGTTACTGGGTATGTTGAACGGGAAGAAGCCTTTGTTCTGATCCCAAAGGCCCTGTTCCATGGGTCGTGCTTCCTTCCTTCCCTTATTTTTGTTACTGCTTGCTTATGCATTCATGTCGACTTAGCTCGGGCAGGCGGACAATGTCCTTTGATGTCTATTACTTGCGGGAAAGGTAAATGACATTGAAGATCAGCTACTGACATTGTGGTGGGATGTACTTTCTAGCAGCCTAATCTCTAGCAGTAATCTGTGCTGAGTTATGGAAATGTGGTAATTTTCTGATCCTAGTTGGCCTCAGTAATCTCGAGGCCTGTTCTATCAGTTACCTGAACTGGTCTGGGCTGGACCCGAAATCGATGGAGTTTGGTTTCTTGGTTCGGTTCAGTTTAAACGAATTGTCGGACAGCACTACATCTAGCTAGACAGGAGCATAGGAAACCACACCTGAGCTTAGAATGGTTATTAGTGAGTGGCTGTTTGGTAAGAATTTGAGAGGAAGACAAAGTCAGCTTGGTGAAAAACCCAAGCTTTCACGTTCCTTCTGAATCAGTTGGTGAACAGTGCATCAAACCTAAGTTGGTGGCGCTATCTGAAATATATTAACATCAAAATGTGTGAGGATATATATTTTTTTATTTATTTTTTACTGGAAAGAAAAATGTAAAGAGGAAAAAGAATAGATAATAAAAAGAAATAAAGTTTTGATAGGGATTGTTTTATTTGGTCGGAGGGAATCGAAGAAGGAAATAAAAAAATTGTTGGAACAGTAAAAGACTAAAAATGATTTCAAACATAAGCATTTTTTAAAAATTAATTTTTTTTCTCAAAAAGGGTGAGTTTGAAATTGAAAATTTAAGAAATAATTAAGGGTGTTTTGTTATTTTATTTCTATTCCTTAAAAGTAATACCTATTTCTTACGGGAGGAGGGAAAACCCATTTCTCTCTGTTCCAAATGAATCTAGAACACATATTCCTGATATATCAATTAAATGCTGGAATAATTATTTTGCACGGAGTAGATGCTTGAAGGGAAGAGTCATTCCAGTGAACCAAATGTGCTGATAGTGTTAAGAATGGGTTAAGGGAAAATATTGTGTAAATCGACCCTAAACTTGGAAAAAGTAAAAATTATCACCTGAATTTTATCAATTTTGTTGTTGCAGTACTGGGAACGGCTGCCTGGCGTGCGTTGGTAGTTACGAAACAGGTTCCGTATGTCTTCCTCTCGTGCATGGAGACAGGAGGCAGCTCAACGACAGCATAACCGGTAGGAATGCTGTTGGGTTTACCTTTGATTCAGACGCCTACGGCTACCAGCAAGGAGAACATGGTTCTGCTGGTTTGATATCTCTTTTGTAAAGTAACATTTTTAATTTAAAACTATCATGAATGGAATAAAATATATGACAAATAGAGTTTTATCTCTTAGCAAATCGATTCAACTCGATCTAGATTATCTGAGAATCATTAATTTCTGGATATCAGTTAATGTAAAAAAAAAAAAAAAAAAAAGGGGGAAGCCTACGTGATCTTCAAGGGCTTCTCATGTATGACTCGGTGGACCAACCTCTTTCACCTTCCCCATCTCCCCCTTTCTTCCTCAAACTTCCCAAAATAAAAGCTCTCTTCTGGTAACATTCTCACCTTCCTCCTCCCTCCCTCAGCATCCTCCATGGAAGGTCGAGAGCCGCTGCACGATCTTGCCGATCATCTCTCGGCATCCTCAAGCCACCCGGCTTTACCGGAGCCCCAGGAACTCTGCTGGGCCACCGACTTCCCACAACTTCCTTCTCATGGCGATGATGCTGCAGGTGGCTCTTCGTTAGGAAGAGGAGCACCTGGAAACGGAGACGATGAGGATGGCAGCACCGGAAAGGAGAAGAAGAGGAAGGCTGGAGGCGGTGGTTACCGGATGAGGAAAGCCACGAAGCCTCGCTTTGCATTCCGGACGAGAAGTTCCGAGGATGTCCTCGACGACGGGTATCGGTGGAGGAAGTATGGACAGAAGGCCGTCAAGAACAGCGTTTACCCCAGGTATGTATATATATATATATATATATATGTATGCACACTAATTTCGCTATTTTCATCATAAGAAATACGGAATCGTGCAAGACTTAGGCAAAAAAGAATTGATCGATGGTTCAGTAGATGCCTTGATCTGTATGCATGGTTGGTTCCGATAGGATATCGAGATCGGGAGCCGTTCGACAAAGTTCTATATATGTCTGCTATCTTTTTCTTCTTTTACTTCCTGATCCCTTATGGTCAGGGGATGCATTGTTTGTTGCAATCCACGACCATCCCTACCATTCATCTGTTATGATTTTTTTAGAGTTGAATCCACATCGTATATATAATAAAAAGAATCCTCGTATATATAAGAAGAATTGAGTGCCGTCACTTATAGATTTAGGTGGATATGAGTCTGATAAGGTGAATTTCTTATGTAGCATCAGCAACGCCCGACTCTTGGCTAGTTCATAGAATATGGAGAAGAAAGTCTGACTCATATTAGTTATCAAATAGAGATCGGAAGCAAGAGACCTACTCCGTGGTAGTTTGTCCATCTTAACCTCGTGGTAGTTAGAGCACTTGGGCACGTGCCTTTTAGGTTGATATAGGTCCAACATCTTAGCAGCTCTTCATGACCGACTTAGCAAGGGTGGTTGAGAACTAGTGGCGGTCTGCATCGACGTGCTTGGTATACATATATCGATATATGTAGCTGTATGATCGAGTTAATTTTTGTGCTTATAATGACTGATATTCGAATTGTACTCCCTTGTTTTCATGGCGTGAACCTGAACACGTGCGAATGAACGGTGCTGCGGGATGTCGAGTAGGAGTTACTACCGTTGCGCGCACCCGACGTGCAACGTGAAGAAGCAGGTGCAGAGGATGTCCGAGGACACGAGCACGGTGGTGACGACGTACGAGGGTGTCCACAACCACCCCAGCGAGCAGCTTATGGAAGCACTCGCACCTCTTCTGAGGCAAATCCAGTTCCTGGCCAACTGCTAATCATTAAACTGATCCAACTGCATATTCTATCAACTTGACTGATCATTCATGCATATATATATATATGTATGTATATCTATGTATGCATGTATTTATACCCAACCAACAGTATACTGTACTCTACTGTACGGAGCTTCTACGTATGTATATGTATAACAGTTGTGTCGTTTCCTGAGTTCTTGTAAGCATACTACATATACACAAATTAACAAAGAGGGTAAACTCCAGTGATGAGAGATGGTTTCGACTTGGGATTATTACTTAAGAGATTCGATGTTCGGGTTCTTGCCGTTGGGACTTCGCATGTCCCATTTAGTCTCCTCTTCTTCTTGAGAGACTCTTGTGTGTAACAGTATCACCACGTGATAGTATCTACGCGATGGCAACAACCAATTAAATCAAAGCAATTTTTTAGGAATTTATTATGATATTAAAAGGAAAAAAAATCAACTGTAAAATAACTTGATTTAATTTGTTAGTGTCATTATACAGGTACTGTCACGTCGTGACACTGTTACATGCAAGACTTTTTCATTCATTTTGTCCGTAAATTAACTAAGAGGTCCACACGCTTTGTAACTACGAGGAGTTAACTCTCCTCGTACTAATGAGCAACTCATAAACTCATGAATCTGAATAAGTTTATGTGCAAGTTACATGTGCAGTGACATCACCAAAAACAACACGATCAAGAAAGGAGAGAATCGAACCTGCAACCTCTTTTTTCATAAAGTGAAATACTAATTCCTATCCACTTAACCCTGGAGTTCACGAGCTCGTAATATATATTGTCGCACGTGTCATATTTGCGTATGAATGAACAGCACGTAATTTGAACCTAGCAAATTGAGCTTGATTTAGACCTGGTAATTTTTGACATGACACGATATGAAGTTAGACGGGTTCGGATTGACCCTAAACAGGCTTTGCGTCTAAACAAGTTGACCCGTATAACCCGTTTACATAAACAGGTAAACTAGATTGAACTCGCGTAACTCGACACGATACCATTAAACACGTTTAATCATATGTCTATGTCTCAAACTAATTAACTTTTTTTTAAAATATATTAAGTTAAAATTACAATTACAACACATATTTAGTTATACGGATTAAACGTATTATATCGTGTCAATCCGGTTTTAAATAGGTCGTATTCTTATTTGAAGTTTCTGACCCGTTTATTAAATAGATCGTATACAGTTTGAGATAATTTTGACACGAACTCGTTTAGATACGATACGACTCGTACCGGCGGACTAAGCTTGGTTCGGCAGCCAACCAATGCAGTACTTACCCTCCCGGTAAACGCGGGTCATCGGCACGTTCCAATCTCTGGAGGGAAGTTCCAATATCGTGTCGGCAACTGGCCTGAGCCAACGTGCAATGCTAGAATTGTCTGCATCAATAATTGTCCACACCACCACTTCGAAAAATCCACTTTCGATATGAGCAAAAGGAGAGAGTCCTGCGTGTAACGGGTTGACCATAAAAAAAAAAGTTTTGCATATAACGAGTACACCACGTGATAGTACTGATATAGTATCACGACCCAATTAAATCAAGTCATTTTTAGGATTACATAGAAGGCTCTCCCATAAGCAAGCGCGCACCGGACGCTGCCAATGTCCTCGTATAATCCCATTAAATCTCATGGCATAAAAAAATACAAATAGAATTAATCGCAGCAATTTTTACTGTTCCCATCCAAATTAAAAGGATATTCCAAGTGAAGTCACTTTTTATATATATATATAATAATTTATTGTAATTTATTACCAAAAAAATTGATTGTAATATAAAATTACTCGTGTTTTAAATGCAGAAATTATATGAATTTTATAGTAAAATTTTGGTTCTTATGATCATATATTACAATAAATTTTATAAACAAATACTATATAATCTGTGATATAAAATTCATTATAATTACACACATAATCTTACTTCATATGGAAAGAAATTTCGTCCAACATCGAAATTTCGTCTCTTGCCTTATTTATTATTAAACAATAAAAAGAACAAAAATTGAGACAAAAAATAAATAAAATTAAATGGAAGGGGCACTGATCTTCTAACGCGGAATCCCCCCACGAGCCTCACACGATCGAGCCTCCAAAGTCAACTCACACGCGTCACCACGTCCCCTCCGCATGAAGAAAATATTTGAGGATTATACAATATATGTGTCAATAATAATATTATAAATCTGTTCAATTAAAATTTGATATATAATTAATAATCGTATAAATATATTTACCGAATCGTAAAATTTTCTTAAAAATGTAAAAAAAATCCTGATAAATAGTTAATTATAATTTAACAAATAAATAAATAATAGATATTAATTGAATAAATATACCATATATATATATACACACACACATATAAACGCATTACATCCGTGGGCTATCCACGTCCTCTATAAAACTTACTCCTCTTCCTCCTCCTCCTCCTCCTCCCTCACCGGGAAATTCTTACGCTGACACATAATCTCTCTCTCTCTATCTCTCTTTGCGTGTCCCTGTCTCTGATTCGTGAGAGGATAAATTCGGATTTTGAGGAGGAGGAGGATCGGAGATGGCGGAATTGCTGGACAAGGCGAAGAACTTCGTGGCGGAGAAGGTGGCGAACATGCCGAAGCCGGAGGCCACCGTCGACGACGTCGATCTGAAGCACGTCAGCCGCGAGTGCATCGAGTACAGGGCCGACGTCTCCGTCAAGAACCCCTACAGCCACTCCATCCCCATCTGCGAGATCTCCTACTCCCTCAAGAGCGCCGGCAGGTAGGTATCGACTTTAGTTAATGTTTTCAAGACCAGATCTGATCTGCAAGTTCATTTCCTTCCCCGCTCCGATCTCTCCATTATCACGCTCTCCGATCTCGAGAGTCGTCGATCTGAACTTGGAAGCATCGATCGGGATGGTATGATCTCGATCCGTTCTGTTTGGAGGTTTCTCTGGTTAGTACGTACATTCCCATGGTCGAGGCCGACAAATGACGCGGTATCATATTTAAACAAATTTGTGTTAAACGGGTTCGCATCATAAGGCCCTAAACTTATCTATTAACGGTTCATTATATGCGTCAAATTTAATAAATATGAACACGATCCATTTAATACTAGGTCACCTCACAATTACATTATTTGAAAAAATTAATACTAATTTATTTATTTTTCATATTTTAATTAATTTTTCTCTACTTGATATGATTGTTTAAAAATTTCTCGTGCTTTAACACATTTATCTAAATTTATTTACCCACGGTACTATCAACATATCTATGTACAAGTTAGGTGGAATACAATAGTAACTTGTTACGTAAACAAGTTAACACGTTGAAGACACGTACTTGAACAGGGGTACAATCGTGTCTTATCTTTTACATGAATTCAACCTGGTTTCGTGTAGTTATTTATATGATTTGCATGGGTTTAATCTGTTTTAACATGAAATTAGTTTAGATCCGACTGAATTTTTCCGTCTTGTCATTGTGTCATGCCAGAAGTTGCTGACCTTGGCTCGAGAAAGGGTGTTTTGTCCCCGTGATGATTCTTGTCGGAAGCTCACATCTTTTTTCTAAGTTCGTCCGTCTCCTTAGTTATAAAACGATAATCACTTCAACATTGGAATTACCATACAAAACAATGCTAAGTCTTGGCATCTTCCATAGTGCGGAACGTGTAGGATCTATATAGAGATCGGGGGCTCGTTGAGATCATTAATTTTGCTGTATCTATCTATCTTTGGTCGAGGAACAGGGAGATAGCTTCCGGGAAGATACCTGACCCGGGTTCGTTGAAGGCGAGCGACACGACGAAGCTGGAGGTGCCGGTGAAGGTGCCCTACAGCATACTGGTGAGCCTGGTGAAGGACATCGGGGCTGACTGGGACATCGACTATCAGCTCGACCTGGGCCTCGTCATCGACCTCCCGGTGGTAGGGGACATCACCATCCCCGTCTCGAGCAAGGGCGAGATCAAGCTCCCAACTCTCTCCGACCTCTTCTGATTATCGACTTGTTCTTGTTAGCTGCTGTTAAAAGCGAAGAAGTGTGTGCTTTGACATGTGGGGAAGAAAGAGATCTTTACAGTTCAAGAATAAGACAGACCTTTACCTTTCTTTTGAGAAATTCTTACACGAGCCAAACTTGTCACGTGTGAACTCGGCCAATAGTCGACTAGTACATTAACACAGAAAACATCATGTCATTGAATTAACGGTTCTGAGTTTGATTCTCGGACAAGAGCACCGACTCATGAAGTCGGGTCGTATGACTGGTCAGAGGCTTACGATATGGAAAGGCCCGTAATAATCCACACAATTTTATCCATCTTCACATGGAATTGTAACTTGGTACCTTTCAAGATCGATACCCATGTTCACGTAATGAATATTTTGCTACGTTCATCGGCCCTCTCCTTAGCTTTGAAATTTTCATGAGCAGGATCTCGGGTTTGAGTTGAATGGAGAGAACTCACTCCTAATGGACCCATTTGGCTTGAACTAAATCAGTTAAGACATGTTAGACTTCTGGATAACAGTGGTACAAACTGAAAAATTTTCTCTACTCATTCCATTTACAGAGAATTTATTTTATAAACTGTGAAAACTCTATTATAAATCCTTTTTTTGATAACGATCTCACTGGGCCATGAACTCTATTATAAAAATTATGTATATTATTTGTAAAATCGAGTATAAAATATTATGATTTCTTTACTTTATTAATATGTAAATTTTAAAGTAAAATAAAAAATGAAGACTTTTTCATAAATTTAAACCATGTAAAGTTTATTTAAATTACATAAAATTAATTCTTCAAATCGGTTTAACTCCTTTTTATTTTTTAATTACAAATATATATATATGATTATAAATTAACGTATTTATTTGTATGTAAATGTAAAAAGATGTTCCGGTTACTACGTTCCACGTGTTTGTATTACTAGTCAAATTCTCGTAGTTCGTTCCTTAATATCAAACAAAAATAATTAATCAAATTCGATTCTCCTTCTCACCCTCTCTCGTGCATATTATATTTAACATTAGAGTAAATCATCAAGTTAATTTTTAAATTTGTAACGAATTATCAGTTTAATCCTCAAATTTTCAAAACCATCAATCTAATCCTCACTGTTTAATTTCATCGATCAACTTGGTCCAAGTATTATAACTCCGTTTACGGATGTTGACATAGACGGTGGCTGCCACATCAGTGCGCATGCTACGTGACAATCAATGAGTGGATAAAATAATATTTTATTTTTTAATTTCAAATATTCATAACTCACCGTATAGCATGCGGACCCGCTGACTTGGCAACCACCATCCGCGTCAACATCCGCAGACGGCTTTACAGCGTCTGGGCCAAGTTGACTGACGGAAGTGAACAGTGATTATCAAATTGATGAATTTCAAATTTTAAGAATCAAACTGATGGTCCGTTGAAATTTTAAGAACCAATTTGATGGTTTACTCATAACAATACTTACTCGCCAGCTTCATTCTCCAGCATCCAACGCTGCTCGGTATCGATACTCTTCCTAAATTTCCAAGAGCTAGGGTAGGATTGACTACTATGTGTAACGGACATATCACGCAATAATACCAATATAATGAGTGTCATGAATCAATAATATTCAACGACTTTAATTTTTCTAATAAAATCCTAAAAATAAAAAAAATTATAAAAATAATTTAATCACATTAATTTTAAAATATCACATCAACACTGTTACTTAATATTTCTATTCCATACGGCACTTACTCCTGAGCGAGGGGCTGCGGTTGAAAGGGTCGACTCCCGTGCTCCCTCTTCAATTGGAAAAGTCGATGCTGTCCCAACGGACTCCATTTTTCCGGGCCTCTGCAATACCATTACATTGCGTTATGAAGACTTTTCCCTGGGAAGACTCTCCCTTTCCAAAATACAAAAAAAAATAATTATAAATATTCGACGTATTAAAAATATCACACTGATATATTAAATATCAATTAATTAATTGTGAATAAATACCACGTGATGTACCCATTAAGCGCGAGACACTATCCTTGCTAGCAGTATGCTTCCATAAGATCTCATGGATAGGCCAAGTGAATTACCATGAAACCGGCATCAACTTCCGCGTCGGTCGCCCTAATGAGGCCGGGTATTGCAGTGTGAAGGTTCAAGGACCCCCGATGTAAAGCTCGGGTCGATAACAATTCCAACAAGACCCTCCTCCTCCTCCTCCCCCCTAAATTGTTTAATATGAGGTGATTCATGCAGAAAGAAAAGCAATAAAGGTTATGGACAAAACAAAGGATTGTTGTGTCGGTGCTAGCTCTGCGGTGAAGCTCAACATAATTAGCTAGGTTCGTCGAGTGCATGAATCTAATGACCGGTCAATTATCTGATACAGTGTCGAGTTTCCTCCATTTACAAAATTCGAACTGGAACCTTGAATAAGTGAGAAACTTCAGTTGCATTTTTTTCCTTAATTATAAGAGAAATGTATGAATTTAATAAAGGATTAGAAAAGGAATAAATAAAATTTACTGAATAAAATCGAATTTGAAATGTCTCGAGTACTCCTTTTCCAAAGCAAGGACTGAACTTTCAAGCTGCTTAAAAATCAGATGGAATGATAGTCAACTGATAGTCAACAACATGACCCGACCACGAAAACCCCCGCGTTGATTTTACTGCCTTATCATCATATAAATAAATCAAAATGTTACTTTAACCATAAGGGAGGTAGAGAAACCAGGCTATAGATTTTAACAATGGCCGACAACGACCAGGAAAGGCCGCTAGCGGTGGTGGAGGAGGAGAACCCCGGTGGCAGCGACCGAGGTGAGGAGGTGGCTGTGAACCATGGCAAAACCCGCCGTAGAAGGTGCATCCTCAAATGCTGCGGCTGCATCACGGCCTTCCTCATCATCCTAGTTGTGGTGATCGTGATCCTGATCTTCACCGTGTTCCGGGTCAGGGAGCCTACCATCAAGATAGACGGGATCACGATCACAAGGCTCGACCTCGGCATCGGCCCGGTCCCCGAGCCCCGGGTCAACATGTCGATGGTGGTGGATCTCTCAGTCAAGAACCCGAACTATGCATCGTTCAAGTACCGGAACATGACCGTGGCGATCTACTACCACGGGGTTCTGGCCGGAGAGGCAAG
The DNA here is from genome assembly GCA_037672795.1 of Lagerstroemia speciosa. Lineage (NCBI taxonomy): Eukaryota > Viridiplantae > Streptophyta > Magnoliopsida > Myrtales > Lythraceae > Lagerstroemia > Lagerstroemia speciosa. The sequence goes on along the minus strand of CM075304.1, from coordinate 1,973,473 downwards.
GGTCCCGCCGGGAAGGGCCAGGGCGAGGCGGACCATGACGATGAATACCACAGTGGATGTACTCGCGGACCGGCTCGCCTCCAGCTCGTACCTGATCGCAGATGTCAGGTCGGGAGCCATACCCATCGGCAGCTACTCGAGGATCGCCGGTCGGGTGAGGGTGATCGGCATCATCAGCAAGTACGTTACCGTGAAGCTGAACTGCAGCATGACCGTCGACATCTCAAGCCGAGACATCCAGGGGCTGAGTTGCAAGCGGCGCGTCGATCTCAACATCTAGCTAGCCTGTGATAGTGGTGGCAGCGGCTGCCGGCCGGAGTTGAGCCAACGGTTGTGTCTTATGATAATTAGTAAGGAATAAGAGTAGTTTTGTGTAGGCGATTGATCGATTATACGGTTGGAACGAGTTCGACTGTGTCCTTTTCACGACAGGTGGCGAAAACTAGGGCTGTGCATGAAAATTGTCAAACCGAATCGATCCAAAAAAAAAAAAAAAAACTGACCATATAAACCGGTTCACTAACGGTTCAATTTTTGGTCGAGAAGATGTTCGGTTAATTACAGTTAATCAAACCGAATCTTTTTCTAATTAAAAAATAAATAAAATTGAAAAAAAATGCAATTTTACACTAAAATAAATATCCAATTAAATTTTTTTTACGTATTCTTACTTTATATATAAAAATGATAGTAAACGACATTTCTGTTATTTCATACCACATATTCATATTAACTATTCAAATTCATATAGCTCATATGTTATTATCAGATAAAGGATATTAGTTTAATTCAATTCTCTCGTAAGTCACACGTCAATTCCGTTTCCTATTACTAAACACTCCCTTTATATGCAGATAAGAACAAATTTTTAACTAGTAAATAATAGTTTTAAAAAGGGCAAAAATGCCACTTCCAAGAACATATTTTTTTTTAAAAAAAGTATATTTTTAACTATTTTTATAAATATCGTTTTAAAATTACTTGTACAACATGTGTTTTTAATTGCTGTAAAGAAAGCATACCTAATTCCAAATCTCTCGCGATTTCTGAAATCGACGCGTACACATTTTCCAAAGCTGGAGTCAACATTCACCGGCTTCAAATTCAAATGACGTGATAGTCAACTGCCTTTTTGGCATGGAATGAAAGTCAACAACCTGACTCCCCCACGAAATCCCCCTAATAATTTAAACCAAGTTCTCACGGTCTGGTGTTTAACAATTTAATTTAATAAAAAATTAAATTTTTTAAATTTTTTTAAAAAATTTAATGATTTATAATCATTTATTCACGTGTTTAACTATCCAATAAAAAGACCGTAGAATTTCTCTTGTTTTTCTTCATGGTATAAATTAATGTTATATTAACCACTGAGTTAATTAATTAATATTCTTTTAACCATATGATAGACAGCAACCTCGGGGCTATAAATTCACTTCCCCAAGCAAGCAACATACCGCTCACTCCCAATTAGCCATGGCCGAGAAGGACCAGGAAAGGCCGTTAGCAGCGGCGGCGGCCGAGGAGGAGAACCCTGGCGGCGGCGACGGAGGCGAGGTGGCTGCAGACCAAGGCAAAACCCGCCGCAGAAGTTGCATCCTCAAATGCTGCGGCAGCATCACGGCCATCCTTCTCATCCAGGCGGTGTTGGTCGTGATCCTGATCTTCACCGTGTTCCAGGTCAGGGACCCGGCCATCAAGATGAACGGGATCACGATCACGAGGCTCGAGCTCGTCAACGGCACCGTCCCCAAGCCCGGGGTGAACATGTCGCTGGTGGCGGACGTGTCGGTGAAGAACCCGAACTACGCGTCGTTCAAGTACCGGAACACGAGCACGGCGCTCTACTACCACGGGGTGCTGGTCGGGGAGGCGCGGGGCCCTCCAGGACGGGCCAGAGCGAGGCGGACCATGAGGATGAACATCACGGTGGACATAATCACGGACCGGCTCACCTCGAGCCCGTACCTGGGCGCGGATGCCGGGTCCGGAATCCTACCAATGAGCAGCTACTCGAGGATCCCGGGTCGGGTGAAGGTGATCGGGTTCATCAGGAAGCACGTTATCGTGAAGATGAACTGCAGCGTGACCGTGAACATATCGAGTCGGGCCATCGAGGGGCAGAAGTGCAAGCGGAAGGTCGACCTCAACATCTAAACCAAGGTTGAGAAATGTACGTAGACTCGGAGTAAATATTCATAATATTTAGTATTGTGTAATACATAATGAGTTTATTATTGTATAAATTATTATTCAGATCTTGATATGTGTAAAGTTCATTATCGAAAACCGTGAAAACTTTATACGTGTTAAGATTCGAGAGAGATTTACGCAATAAACTTGTTATGTACATACTGAATATTTACTATGTATACTAGAGATCTGTCTGTCACAGTGACGACGGATGTTGAACCGACCGTTAATCTTATGATAATTAATATGGCATTCAACACGTTATGTTTGCGAACGCGACTAATCGATTATAATTGCTATTAAAAAAAAAAGGCCTAATCGATTATAAGGTCGGAACAGATTTGACATGCTCTTCTTTCGATCAAATGTGTGCGCCAAGAGTGACGCATTATATTTTGATGCTGATCCTTGGGATTAACATTCAGTGGGGCTCACTTAAGCAGAGGTGTCGGGTTCGAGCCCCTGTGAACGCAGCAGACCTTCTTGGGAGGGGTCCCCGGGAAACCGCCCGACAGTACCCCGAATCCGGATTAGTCGGCCAGCCTTCGGGTACCGGACACCGGGTGGGAAACCAAAAAAAAAAAAAAAACATTCAGTGGGGCTGGATATTCAATGTATACTTACATAATGAGCTTGTTTTATAAATTATTATTTAGATATTGACACATGTACAGTTAACTCTCAAAAAATTGTAAAAATTTTACGCATGTCAAAATCTTCAGATTCGTTGTGTATTATTATGTACCAAGTGTTTACTCAATGCGATGATGGGTGGACCAAAAGCAAAGTCGCATAAGGCAGGCGAAGGAACTTCGACTGGTGGATGATGATGAAGATAATGATCATACACTCACGTCATCCGCATAACCCCCTTCTGTTAATTTCATACAAATGTGGTCGAGGGTTACAATATCTATTGGAAATACAATAAAAAATTAAAAAAAATTATGAAAATTTAATATGATAACCAAGTAAATAAACCAGTGGACGGTTGTTGAAGGTGGGATTTTGAGGGTCCAAGAACTGTTATTTAACTTTTTTAATTAGACATGAGTCGATCTCACTTGCAAGTCTAATTTAACAAGAATAAGGGTTAGTGATTGGTCAATTGGGAACCACCCAACCCAACCCAAACAGAACTCTGGAGATCGATTTCAATGATATACGCATGAGAAGTCAAGTCTACGAAGGTTAAAAAATATTCCAGCATGAATCATGCATTTGACTGGAAAAAAGAGCTTAGTGGGAAAAAAATAATATAAGGCAACATTTCACACCTTATTTTCCTCGTAAACCATCATCGTGATCAATGAGTGAGTTTCCAATAGCACAACAGAATGGGATGGGCACCCGGAAAAAGTGGTAAGGAAAACACTTTTATTCCAACAAATTTTAAAGAACAAATAAATGGACAACAGCATAGAACGACAATGGGGTGGAATAATGTGGATGGTATTCTTTTTTTTTTTTGGTCGCCAGTCACGGTATCCAAGCAGGCCCCACCAGCGGTGAGATGGCATCTTTCAGCCAACCATACTTGACTAATCCGTTGGTCGCCCCGGGTCGCACGCCTGGCAATGGCGGGTGAGGCTCCCAAGAGAGGTGTCTGCGTACGTGAGATGGTATTCTACACATATACTTACATGATTATCGAACATAAATAACTCAGTTTTTTGGGAGAGGTGGTCTTTGTACCCGAGAAATGCCGTCGGAGGATGAGAGAGGAACTGTGGAGAACTCCGAACTGTACGGTTCAAGCTGCCGAGCAGTTTGAGTTGTGGCTGCACTAAATCTTGAGAAGCTCGGAGCGGTAGGTGCCATGCTCGGTCTACTGTCCCGGACTGGTGGATTAGCAGCTGCTGCAGCTGGAACAGCTTCCCCTTCAAGCCGCTCCCTCCACTCTTTTTCGTCGGTTTCTTTGAGAAGGAAATCAACCCAGAGGTCTGCAAACGACTGCAAGGAAGAAAAAGCTGAGACAGATAAAAGAGAGGAGCTGCAGTGCAGGAGTAAGAATATCCATAAGACCGATGGTCACGCAAATCACGTGAGAATGATTTGTTTAGAATAATCACATCAAATCAAAGGCAAATCTGTCCAGAAATTCCTGTGCATCTGCCAGTTCAAAGCATTAACCTGGTTTTCGGATGCCATGTTTGATTGTCCTTCAGATGAGCTCCCCCCAAGAATACCGCCAACAAGGCGTCCCGGGAGACCCAAAACTCCTCGAACAACACCTTTACCAGCGCCTTGCTGTGCAACCCCAATCCTCTGCTTGTCGTCGTCTGAAAACCCAAGCATGCGTACCATGAGATCCAGAACCTGGACATGTGCAACAACCAGCAAGTACAATCTTTTATGAGGTGTCACAGAAACATCCACATTGGCTGAAAATGAGGGAAAGATGATTCCTGAAACAGCAATGATACCTCTTTGCTGTGATTTCTCTGGAAATAAGTCACCAATAATTTGATCACGATTCTCCTGGAGAAGATGTCAAACCTTTTTCAGTAACTCCCAAACAGGACTGGAAACCCATCAAATGTAGAATTCCATCCGGTCAAATTTAAGATGCCAAACCTGTCGACCAAGAAATCCGAGTCAATGGACATTCTATTGAGTCTCGTCATGCTCTGCTCAAGCACTCGACGCAGTTTTGCGTTGTCCTCCTCAAGCTTATTCACTCTTCTATTTTCTTCCGCAAGCGCTCTTTCAGCTTTTGAGAGTTTATCCAAGATCTCTTCCTTTTCCCTATTAAATGCCTCTGCCTGCTTAGCTGCACCCTGGCATAAGGAATTGAGGAACAATTCATTTCAATTAAACTCATAACCTGCCATCATCCACAGCAACCGATATCTAGATTGGAATCATAAGTCATAGTTAAGAGAGAGAACTTACTTTCAGAACCTCTGAAAGTTTAGCAGATTCTTCTCTGGCAAGAGCCAGATCTCTTTCTAGGCGTTCCTAATCACGAGAAGAAATAAAATGAAAAACCATAAGCAGGCAATACTTAGTCGGGCAGCGGAGAGCCACTGTTCAAGACAAGAACGTGCTTATGTTACCTTAGCCTCAATTTCAGCATAATATTGGCCAAGAGCAGTTTGGAGATTCAGCAGTTCCATGTTTTTCGCATCTATGGTACTGATACAGCTAGAGAGCTTCCGGTTCAGCTCATCAACGATCTCCTTGGATTTCTGAAGCTCGCTGCTGTTGTTCATTCTTACTTCATCCTGGCTTGCTATTGCTTGCTTTAGAGCTTTCTCCAGCTGTAAAATCTGACTTTTCTGATACTCGTTCTGTTCTCGAAATTCTTCAATAATTCTGCTGTCCTGATCCATCTTTTCCGACTCCTCAGCTTCCTAGACAATATTGAAGCAAGATAAATCTTCAATTTGACTGTAGAAAGTTAAAAATCAAACTTACTTGAGTGGAACAAAGTCCAGGGTCCACTAAATTTTCAGCAAAATCAGCAATGAAATTTCAATCTGGGGAACAAAATAAGCTTGGTGCTCAACAATTTGGGCTTTCCATGTTAGACTGATAAAATGATGCTATGACATGAGCATAAAATTCATGAGATTTTCAACGCTTCAGATCAACTGATTCAAGTTTGACTGGAAAAAGAGGCATGGATATTATGTTCTACTAGATTGGATGTCACAACTGTGTACTTCATGCTTCTAACAAATCGTATTTTAATAAAAAACAACATAGCATATAATGAAGATGTATCACAATACTAAAGAACATGCTGAGTCCCCCTAAATCCTAAATTTTAAATTTTTTAGGTGATCACATACCAAAAAAAAAAGAAGACAAAGACACATCCAAAATGATGGAACATGAGAAGATATCATAAGTAATGGCTTTTATAAGCAAGCCGTGGCCATAATAATAAACAAAGCATTACATTACATATCAAAGCTTAGAAAACTAAACAGCAAGAAAATCTTGTTTGCACAAGAGCGATGTGGATATCTAAGCAGCTTGTGCAACAGATATGAAACACCTAGTCGATGGACATATGCCATGCTACCTTATCCAGCAAATGCTGTTTAAGCCGTTTCAATTCCTTCTTTGCTTTATCTCTCTCTCGGCATGCTTCTTCCAAAGATTTTCCAATTCTTGCAAAGATTGTTCCAATTCTTCTCTTTTAGGAAAATCAGAGAAGCCTACCTCCTGTAAAGAAAGTACATGTGGAAACAATAATTAAAAAATAATTTCTTATACAGGAAATAAGCATATTTGCAACCATATATGATTAATTATTGGACCAGATAGAGAAGGCATTGCCAAAGACAGGGAAGAGTAGACTTTTGAGCAAAAGAAACACCTCATTTACACTCCTCAATGACGCTTTTTCAATTGAATGGCTAATATTCCTCAATGATGTCTCGATTTCATTCTTCTCTGACTACAGAAATTATTTGAAACCAAAAGTGTTAGATGCACCCAAAAGATACAAAATGAAGATTTTAATATGCATAAAGTATGTTTGACCCAAAAAGATGGAAACACATCTTGAATAAAGAGATGGTGTACCCTCAGGTCTCTGTTTTCTTTCTCAAGGCTGGCAATTACTCTTTTCAAACTTCCTACATCAGATGCATCTTCATCCCCAAGCCTATTTAACTCCATTTGCAATCGTCTTATCTCAGATATTTTCTCATTCAACTCATTGCGCATTTGGATCACCTCTCTCAAGCTCTGCAACATTAAGAAGATTTTTTCACCACCAGAGACAGAGAGAAGAGAAGTAGCATGAAAAACCAATTCAATAAAATATGAAAAATTCCAAACAAAACATTTTTATATGGATCTAAAACCGGCTTCATTTTCTATATAATTACAAAGACACAGGTACCCATTTCAGAATTTTTTATACACAAAAACTTCATTTTTCAATTTTACTTATTGAAATACAAATTTAGAATATTTCATTCCTGAAATTCACCTTGAATATCCTCAAACTTCACGTCCTAAAACGTTAATATCTAAATTCATCAAGTGGAAGGAACATTTAAAGCTATCAATGAATCCAAACACCAGTATCCAGAGTTTGCAAACCAAAGCTCAAATAACATTTCAATATATTTACATTTACCCATATATTCTTACACGAACAAATTCATCCTTATCATTCTAGATACTTTGACAAATAGAGGAAAACCCACATCACTATTGAAATAAAATTTGGCCAAAAAATATTGAAATAAAAATTTTGGAGTCTTGCATTAATTAATAGAAAAGAATGTAAACCAGCTCAACCATTCAGGCATGCCAGATGGATAATTCAAAGAACAATTACAACTTCCACACCAGGATAACAATTAAAAGAAACACTGTACGCTAAAACATCCAGCAAATTTATTGACTTGAACACTCACTTCATCTTTGTTTGCTTGAAGTGACTTTAGCTGATCCTGAAAAGTTTCATTTAGTCTGTGCTCCTCTGGAAATCAGAAAAGCAGATCAGGAAGTAAGGTAATGATATAAGATGTGCACTTTCTTAAACAACTCCGTGTTAACCAAATGTACCTTGTAATTTCAACTGCATATCAGCCATATTACAGCGCTCTTTCTCAAGTTCCATTTTGAGTTCTCTTAATCGTAAATCGTGATTGGCTTGCTGTGCTGCAAGGAAACGGTTTTTCTCTTCCAATAAATCTTCAAGTTCCTAAAATGCATTCATAACATTTGTCAATCTCATCCATTTATAAGCTCTTAAATTAAGTAAAGAAAAAATAATTGTGAAATTGAATCCTAAAGCATTGAAATTTGTCTGTGTAATAGAAGAACAGTGTAAATATTTAGAATAATGTTAGGTAGCAAAAAGTGTATTGCTACCTTTTCCTTCCCCCAATTGTAATCATGTGTAGAGTTCCTAGTTCCATTGCTTAAAATATCTTGTTTAACGCCATTACTAACTGCACGGGCTTTCACTTGAGCTGCAGATTTGGATTGCCGGCTAGGTGATAGCTCCCCCGCTTCCTGGAAAATAATTCAGAAAATTCAGCCATACCCTGATGCTCTGACTCAACGTACCACACTAACATCCAAGAACTTCCAACTAATGAATTCTCAGGATACTTCAGTTCCATTTAGACCATACAGTTAGGTAACACAGATAGATCTTATTTTAAGAAATCAAAGAGAGTTGGCATGAAATTAAGCAGTGGCTAAAAAGTTTAAACATGCACATTGTAGAAATGGTGCTCATAACACATACAAACCAAGACAGGAGTCAAAATTACAACAGAAATACTAAATTGTTACTTTAGAATTCATAAGAGGCATCTATTCAATTAGAACAATATTGAGCGCATCAGCAGGCACGTTCATGCAATACTAGAGAATCGATATCCCTATTATATTATGCAATGCCCTGCTTTAAACCATAGCAAATGGCAGAAGATGGCATGGATATTGAATTGGAAACTCTTAGGAAGCCAAAACAACATAAAATGTGCCATTAGTCATAGGACCTCTTTGGGACTGCCTGAATGCCCAGAGAGCACCACAATGGTTCCCGGAAGTCTCTAATACCAATTTGTCTATGAATGTTCCAGGATTTCCAGGAAGGTCTAGTGGTTCTAAGATGTTTCCTCTTACACAAATCGAACCACCAACCATAAACTGACCATTTTTAACTCTTCTTATGGAAACAATTATCCAAGTGGGTTGAGCACCATAATCTCAAGCTCGTTTCTGACTGACATCCCATTTTCACAAAGCTTCAGAATATGACGAGTACCTTCAGTACAGTTGAAATGCTTGATGCTGCTTTACTGCTCTCATTTCTGAATCCCTTTAGAGTCGTGCTTGTGGCATCCAAATTATGTTTCAAAGCCTCATTCTCTTTGTTCAATCTAGAGATTCGGTCCTGTTGAAAAATGCGAATCACAAAACAGCTACATATATATAGGCAAATTCTAATCAATGCATTAGAAACGCATGCAAAGAAGATACGATGCATTCTTTCAACAAAGTGATCACATTTTACAATTTAGAGATTATACAACAAATTTGGAAAATAACAATTCCCAATTCACTAGCTTCACTCAATATGATACCAGATGATGTCAATAAATCGACATCTTTTGCAAATGGAGGCAGACAACTAGTAAATGGAGTACCTCTTTTTCTTTTAATAAGGCGGCATAATTTACAGACAGTGCTTTTATTTCTGCCTCTGACTCCTGTAGCCTCCTAATTTCCGCTTTATATTGTTCAATCAGCAATAAAAATATGCCTTATATTTTATCATGAATCCTTTTAATCAAATTGACAATCAAATGGTGAAACGGCAAAAACATTCACAGGAGCTCAAACAGATAACATGACTAGTGAATCATTTTCCTGCATAAATAATCCATGCTCTGGAGGCAGGTCCTTGTATTCTCTGGATGCACTTTCAATCACGAAGCTGCATGTTATTCTATTCATACCACATACAGATGCAGCAGTTTCTTAAGCAAAATATATATAAATATAGTAAGAGAAACTGCTGAACATGTGGCAAGCAACTGGAATGGTGGCTAAGAAATGGCAACTTTATAAGCCTTCTCACGAGTGAGCCTCTGACCAATCACTCATGCAATTAAAAAATCCTACAGATTAGACCATCACTTTGTTCGGTCAACTACAGGCTGCAACTGCCAGCTTCTGACATCTAGCCTGAAAAAATACACACTTTAAAAGAGTGCAAATATAAGTAAAGTACCTCCACCAAATTGAATTGGTTTGCTAAAAATGGACATTGAGAAATCCAAAAGAGTAGCCATTAGATTATCCATGGAAACAGAATAGATATCAGCAGTTTACACCAGCATCACAAGTCCACCCGATGAATTTATTCTCAGATTCGCCATAGCGCAGGTACAAACAAGCACTGGCAGGAGAACAAATAGATCGACTAGTTCGTCAAGTTTGAGGACAGAGCTCAGCTCATCCATCTCAATCGAGAAAACAGATAGGGCTAGCGTGTTTGTTAAGATCCAATCGGAGGTCAAGCTAGTAGAGATAAGTTATGATGTTCGAAACATTCAACAGCCAGCCGTTGAGGGTCGTATAAATGTAGCCAAAAATCATGAGGTGCGGAATGAATACACTCCACAACTCACTCATACAAAACAGATGATTGATCGAACCGGAGGAATACCTCAAAGCTGTTAGCAGAATCGTGCCCATTCGACACTGGAGAAAGGGATAACGACTTCGAATGAGCAAAACTATGGGAATTTCTCCGATCAGAAACCGAGGAATCATCTCCGTTTCTGCTGCCGTAGATCTCGAGCTCCTCGTCGTCATCGTCGTCGTCCAGAACTCCGAGAGCGATTTTCTCCAGATTCTCCCTCCAATTTGCCAGCGGAGTCGGCATCTCTCACACACGGCGACGAAACTCGCGGTCGAGCGATGCCGGCGAACCGATTTTCCGGCCGCTGCAGAGTTCGGAGCCGATTGAGATCGAGACAGAGAATCGGAGGAGGAGTTGATTAAGGAGACTAGGATGGCCCGAATGCAAGAAAGGTCGAAAACGGTAGATCTATCAATTCTCCTCCCTATAATATGAGACGTAATTTTTTATATTTAACGTTAATTTAATATATATATATATATTAGATTTTTTTTTTTTTGTCGCCAGCCACGGTATCCAAGCAGGCTCCACCAGCGGTGAGATGGCATCTTTCAGCCAACCATACTTGACTAATCCGTTGGTCGCCCGGGTCGCATGCCTGGCAATGGCGGGTGAGGCTCCCAAGGGGGTGGCTGCGTACGTGAGGTCTCGAACTTGAGACCTCCTTAAGCGGCACCGAGCTGCTTACCACCCGGCCCAACCCCTCTTGGTATATATTAGATTATATTAGATATCTATGTTTTAGATAAATAATATAAAATAATATTTTGGTTATTCCGTTTCATATATGTACAGGGCTAATCAAATTCTTACTTTTTTAATAAATAAACAAACTTATATTCATTTTTATAATTACATAGAGTTTTCAATTAAAAAATATATATCAAAAGAGGTACACAAAAGAACTATCTAATAGAGATTATGTGCAAGTTGGTCTCTAGCTCTAAATATTGAAATGATCTTTCAAACCTCAAACAAGTATTTTAAATAAGAAATGTCAAAAGGGATGTTACTTGATTCGAATTTATCTTGTGATTTCTAGTTGCTGCACAGGCTACTTTCTGAGCATCACAAAAGATAGTAATTTTCTTCCAATTATGTTGGAGAGCAATCTCAGAACCTAGTAGTACTGCCAATAACTCAACTTAATTAGGGAAAATGACTTTCATTTGTTGAGTCCAACAAGCCCTCTGCTTCCCCTCCATAAAAGCCACCACTGCAACACACATCTTGTGATGACCAAGCAGCATCCACAAAAGATTTTGATTGTACTGTTGTCCATATTGTATATATTTCTATTACTGAATGATGATAATAGTGGTGACGATGAAAAAGACCAGGGCATTTTAGCATTATCATAATTTGGAATAGATGAATTGTTAGCATATTCTTGATAACTAAGATGGACCCTACAAGTAAAACTGAACAAATCTGGTGCACTATTAGTGAACAAAACTTTATTTTTTAAGATTTCACAATTCATAAAATAAGATATAATGTGAAGTGATTACTTTCATGGCCACTTAAAGAAAAGTTTGGCAGATCAACAATAAATTCTACTAGATCTGTCAAATTATTTGCTAGCATATTGCTCACCCTCCATTTATATTCCCTCCAAGGCACTCGCACAAATAAAAAGTCTATGAATAGATGAGTTCTAGAAATTGAGGTGGCTTGACACAAGGGACAGTAATTGTCCTCCATGTTTGCCTAAGAGAGGCATTCCCTTGCAATCTTCTATGATTGGAGTTTGAATCTATCGCAGAATTTAAATTTTCAAAGTGATTTCATTCCTTTACTGAAATCATAGTTTTGGTTGCTTAAATAGAAGGACTTTACTGTATGAATTCCATTTTCATCTCACAACCAAACTTATTCATCATCTTTGTTATTCCGTGGAATATAAATCTTGGCAATGTTTAATCAAACTCTTATAAAAGTGAAGATATGTTAAGACTTATACTTTATATAGTGTCAATTACTCACAAAATTCATTTCCCTCTATCAAACACACCATTAGTTTTTTAGAAAAATTTTTCTAAAACTAAAGAATCCTGAAAGAAGTGTACTGATTAAAATAAAATATTTTTCCTATGGAAATATCTAATTAATCTATATCTATACCTATCTCATTTTCAAGTTCTGAAAATATCATCAATCAAATTTAATTTATAATTGATTACATTTAATTTAGAATAAAATAAATAGAAAATACAAAAAGAATTTTTCATCGTTTTCACAATTTCAATATATTTATCCATTTTATTAATTTATTATATTCTCTTTAACTATTTCTCATAATTTTTTTATCCATACAATCGTTTTTATGCTTTTAAAATTTTCCAACTCCGCTCTCCCAATTCTTCTATTCTATTTCATTTTTTTAATATAAACCTAAATTTTTTATTTGATCAATTCTGTATTTCTTTGGTCAGCTTAAATTTTTATAATAGAATGAATAATAAGTAATTCTGTACATAATACGAGTCATCCTTTAATATGTGTGTGGTGTATATATATATTATGTATCTTACTTACTATTATATGCAAATATTTAATAAATTTGGTGTCTTTTTTGTTTTCCTTATTTACCCTCAAATCTAATTTATATGTTAAAATTTATCACATGCATTTGATTTTCATATTAAAGATAAAATAATAGTTTTAGTAATTTATATCTTACTTTATATTTACAATTTTAACGGTAGAAATCTTTCGCTAACTATTTAGATTTCCTCATTTCACTCCATATCACTCAATATTTACAATTTTAATAGCTAAAATCTGTCATGTAATTGTAAAATTTTAGAAAGATAAAATTAACATTGTGTATTTATGAAAACTGAGAATGCTAAGTTAACAAATTTTAAATGAATTAATTACAATAAATTATAAATAAATAATCTAATTACACTCTCTCATCTCAATATTTGACATTTCTCTTTTTTTTTTTCGTGCATAATACAGTCCGTGTCAAGTATTACTTTAAGCAAATCCAAAAAAAGTTTGGTCTCATTTTCAAGTTCTAAAAATACCCTCAGTCAAATTTATTTTATGATAAAATAATGAAACATACGAAAATGATTTTTTCATGTTTTCATAATTTAAGTATAATATTCATTTCATTAATTTATTATATTTTGTTAACTATTTTCGTAAATCTCTGAATCGTTTCTCACTGTTCTCTCAACTATACAATATCCTATCGCTCTTTTAAAATTCTCCAACTTTGCGATGTTTGTAGCTTCTACAAAAAAAATCTACTTTATTCACCAAAAACTCTCTTAGTTCTCCAATTTTGCCTCATTTTTATGATATACTTTAACCTTAAATTTAGTTTCTTTAATTCATCTTAAATTTTATAACAAAACTTATAATTGACAATTTCATACGTAGTATGCGTTACCCTCCAATTTCTATATAACTGCGATATAAAAAAGATAAATTTTATTATTCTTTATGGCAATAAATTTATTCTTCCTCACACAGGACACTTGTAGTAAGTGTTCATGGTCAGGGAATGAAATCGAGAAGAAAAGTTTTAAATACATGGTTTCCTAACAAAATAGAAGATGAGGGCAATTTGGTCATTAAATTAATTTTAACTCTCTTTGTCTCCTTTCCTTTCCCCTTACTTTCAAGAGAGTATGGCGATCAGTATAATACGTGTCAGTACTTATGCGGTGATATAAATTAACGAGATTAAGTCATTGTAAGAATTTTTTTTATAAAATCCTAAAAATAAAAAAATAACTCTCCAAATAACTGGATTAATTAATTCATAACACCATGTAAAATATTATTACGTTATTCACTTGTTACATGTGACATTTTTTCTTTCCTTTCGCTCCATCTAAATAAAGGGCAAAGGGAAAGAAGTTATCAAGTCAAGATCGCCTATGATCGAGACTCACAGTGTCGTGAAGTACACATGAAACCTGCATCTAAAAGGAAACGGACCTTTTCACAGGGAAAGAAAAAAGGGAAATGAGCATTACCAATCCAAGATCTCTTGAAATCGAGACTCGTGTGTCGCAAAATGCTCATGAAACTTGCACCGTTAAAAAGCATTACCGATTCAAGATGTCCTAAATTTATGGCGATTTAAAATTTTTTTTTTACCTGAATAATCTCAAATGGTTTTTCTAGTGAAGTATCTCGAGACCCTGCTTTCTTATCTAGTATACACTATCATATGTAAATATTTGAGAAGTTTGATATCTTTTTCATTTTCCATATTTATCCTCGGTCTAATTTGCGTAGTAAAATTTATGACGTGCATCCGATTATCAAATTACGGACAAACTAACAATTTCAGTTATTTTCCTCTCACACCGTATCTACGATCTTAACAGTTGAAATTTTTCGTTAACCGTTTAAATTTTCTCATACCACTTCATATCTATAATTTAGGAGAAAAAATATGTCAAATTTTTTAAACGAATGATTTGAAATTGTAAAATTAGCATCGTAGTCTGGTGAAACTGAGAATGTTCTACTTACTAGTGTAATTACAGAATTTCAGATGAATTAAATTGTAATAAATTATAAACAAATGATCTAATTATACATATTCATTCTCGTATTTTATATTTATTTACTTTTTTCCTTACCTAGCATGGGTCCGTATCTAGTTTCCTTATATTACTAGTGTGGAGCACGCGCTTCGCAGCGGGATATAGATTATTAAAAATATAAATATTTATAATTTATTAAAATAAATTGATGGTGAAAAAATACAATAAAGTGAAGAGTACGGATACTTCTAGCACAGGTATATATTACGTCGTGGATATAAAAATGATAACACTACCTAAAGTGAGGTTAGATTTACTGTACATTAAAGGCAATAAAATTACATAAGATAAAAACGAAAGGGAAAATAAAGAAAATGAAAGATAGATTAAAAAAATGACAAATGAGTAAAGTGTTATGTGGTTTTTACTGTATAGAAAAATTTTTAAAAATAAAAAAATAAAATCTTACAAAAAGTAAAAGCGAATGACAATAGTGTGGAGGGCTGTGTGGGCCCACTGCAGAGGAAAAAATTTAAAAACTTAAAAAAGAAAATTTTACAAGCTATTATATACAGGTTAGTAAGGAGTTGTAGTCATTTTTTATTATATTAATAATATAGATATCTCAATGCTATACATTTAATTTTTTTTTTACTATTTTTTGCTCTTGAACGGGGGATTTTATGACTTTTTTTACTTAATGCTTTCAATTAATTAATTAATAATAGTAACTCCCCTTGCCCTCTTTTTCATTTAACCAAATATCATAAACAAAATTTTACCATCCAATATGAAGAAATTCAACGAACCCTAACTAATTCATGTCGAGCTAGATCTGATGTTAAGGGTCAGGACTCTCCTAGTCACAAATTTTTCATGTTCACGAGATTCGAACTCGAGATTTAATTTAAGTGAAAGAGATAACGAATTTTCTCAATTGATTACTGTAGAAATTTTGCAGGTTTTTATTTTTTGCTAAATAATTTTGAAGAATCGACTCTCTACCCGCGAATATCTCAGAGAGACGTGCCAGCCACTTGACATTGAGAGGGGGCGAAGAGGGAGGAACGAGCAAAAGCACCACTGATTTTTTTTTAAAAAAAATTTCTTAAAAAAAAGTATTTTTTAAATTATTTACTGGATTATCTTTTCTCGCGCTACTGTAATATTAAAGAGTAAATGTTATGTGTGTAATATATAATAATATCTTTTTATTAATTTTTCTTAAATTTTTACAAGTATAAATTTTTTATAAAATTTAAAAAATAAATTTTATAATATCGACATCTAAATAATAATTTATATAATAAATTCTAATATTCTTTTCCTTGAGTTTTGCTACATAATGCTTTGGGGTACAGTGTATGTTTGGGCTACAGTGCATTTCGGTAATTACTCAATGTATTTAAATTCATTTTATAAACTACTATTTAGGTAACAATACAGTACAAAGAAAAGGCCAAGCGTGTTGGCGCCAACTTGGCATTTTCTTCTTGGAGTTTTAAAAACGGTATTTCTGTAAATTATTTAAAAAGTACCATTTTTAAAAGTTTTTTTAGTAAAAAGGATCGGTGACAGGGAATAAGAACCATCAGATATTTCAACCTACTACTCCGTTCCCACGCTACAACCAGTGCACGCGTCTAAAACCTACGGTCCAGAATCAACGTAGGCAGAGCCACAAAAATGAACGGTGATCGTCCGCTCTATCAGGGAACGAGGCGGTCTGCAAATCACCCACAAACTGTTTAAATCTGATTTGATTTAAATAAGAATCCCGAGAAAGCGAGCTTCAGCCGCGCCCTTCGTACGCCAACAGAGCAAACCTCAAGGAGCAGAGTGGAGAAGAATAAGACCGCCCCCCTCTATAAAGGATTGATCGGAGCCGAATCTATAACTCCCTTGTTCGGTTCCGGCGACGGCACAACCCCGGAGGCGTACTGAGGGGATCGCCATTTCGTCGTCGGTCCGGTCGAGGAACGTGCGAACGTCTCCGGTCCCGGGATCGATGGACGGGGACAAGGGCGCCAGGAAGTACATCACGTCTGACGAGCTCAAGCGGCACGACAAGCCCGGGGACCTCTGGATCTCTATTCGGGGCAAGGTGTACGATGTCTCGGATTGGGCGAAAATTCACCCCGGCGGCGACGGCCCCCTCCGGACCTTTGCCGGGCAGGACGTGACGGACGCGTTCATCGCCTACCACCCCGGCTCCGCATGGCAGCATCTCGACAGGTCCTTTCTCTAGTTTCGTTCCGGCACATATCGAACAGTTCCGGCATTCTGAAGTCAATCGCATATTGATATGTCCGGTCTTGTTCCAGAAGTCAAAGGAATCATTAGGGTTTTGGAAGTAAAATTTTTGGGGGTTTTAGTTCTGCTGCGTCCCCATTCCCAATAGAGTCTGTTTTCGCATTGGTTGCCATTCATCTTACGGTTTGGCAATTTGATTGGCGCAGGATGTTCACGGGGTCTTATCTCGAGGACTACGAGGTCTCGGAGGTGTCCGGGGATTACAGGAGGCTCGTGGTCGAGTTCTCGAAGACGGGCATGTTCGAGAAGAAGGGACATCATGTGATGTACTCGTTCGCGGCGGTGGCAACGATGCTGTTCCTGTGCGTGTATGGGGTGGTGCGGTCGGATAGCACGGTGGTTCACCTGGCATGCGGCTGCTTGCTGGGCTTGCTGTGGGTTCTCAGCGCCTACGTCGGACACGACTCAGGGCACTCCCAGGTAAAACCGCGTTTGAGATATCTGGAACATGAAGGTCGGTTTCTAGTTTTAACAGTACAGGTCTCGGATCCAAAAATTTAGAAACCGATTTTACATATAGTATGGTCTAGATATTATAAAAAATGTAGATATTCAGACCCGATCGCTCACGGTATAAATCTCGATGTCATTTGTTTGTGCAGGTGACGACGAGCCCGATCACCAACAAGCTCGTGCAGCTGGTATCGGGCAACTGCGTGACTGGGATCAGCATCGCCTGGTGGAAGTGGACCCACAACCAGCACCACATCGCGTGCAACAGCCTGGACCACGATCCAGACCTCCAGCATATCCCGATCTTCGCCGTCTCAAGCCGCTTCTTCTCCTCCCTGACCTCCCAGTTCTACGGTCGGAAGCTCACCTTCGACCCCATGGCCCAGTTCCTCGTGAGCTACCAGCACTGGACCTTCTACCCAGTCATGTGCCTCGGCCGGATCAACCTCTTCTTCCAGACGATCCTCCTGCTCTCGAGCCGCCCGGTCCCTGACCGGGCTCTCAACATCCTTGGCCTCATCGTGTTCTGGATATGGTTCCCGCTCCTGATCTCGTGCCTCCCGAACTGGCCCGAGCGGGCCATGTTCGTGCTGGCAAGCTTCGTGGTGACCTCGATCCAGCACATCCAGTTCTGCCTCAACCACTTCTCCGGCGACGTGTACGTCGGCACGCCAAACGCGAACGACTGGTTCGAGAAGCAGACCCACGGCACGATCAACATCTCGTGCTCAAGGTGGATGGACTGGCTCTACGGCGGGCTCCAGTTCCAGCTCGAGCACCACCTCTTCCCACGGCTCCCAAGGGGGCAGCTCCGGAGGATCGCCCCGGTCATACGGGAGCTGTGCAAGAAGCACAACCTCCCGTACCGGAGCCTCGGGTTCTGGGATGCCAATGTCTCGACTATCAGGAAGCTCAGGGCGGCGGCCCTGCAGGCACGGCAGCTCACCGGTGGCCCCGTCCCCAAGAACCTCGTCTGGGAGGCCGTTAACACCCATGGCTAACTAATGAATCAGAGCCCGATTCGGTCCGTTCATTCATCGCATCAGAACTCCGATAATTACTCGCAGAAGTGTAAGAAATAATTGATGGTTTTGTCATTCGGAGTCGTCTGCGATGACATCTCTTATCTGATATCTGATTATTCGATATCCAATCGAAGATTAGGTAACTGCTCCGTAGGTCATACATGTGCATGCTGCTGTTCTTCTCATTACTCAGCTGAGTAGAGCTAGAATCACAGCTTTTTCCGACAACTGTGTTTCGACGTAGATTCCTTTTTCCTTGTAGGCTATGTTTGGATGGGTGAATGAAGGCAATGGATGAGAATGGATGAGAAATATTTATCTTATTTGTATTTATTATAATAAGGAGAAAATATAGGAAAAATTAGCTATCCATATAACTTATTAATTAATAAACAAAATTACTATTTTTTTCATATCAAAAGTGGTGACTTTACTAAAATATGCGCAATTAAGTTTTGCAACCCTCAATGTGCTAAACATCGAAACAAATGAATACAACCTTTTGTTGATAACATAAAAGGATATGTACACGTTCAGGTTTCAATTATATGCAGGAAGGAATCAAAGATGAAAAAAGAGTTGAATAATTAGGTCACATGTTTGAGCGATAGCACAAATACGGTACCTTGATACTCGCTTCGTGCAGTGTCAGGAACCAAAACAGGAAACCTTAGATTGGTGTAAAAGGTCTTCATCAGGAGTTGAGAGTATAGAGATGACGGTCCGTTTCTAATTTACAGAAAAGAAAAATAAGATTATGCTTTTATATTAATTTTGTAAAATGGGTAAGTTAGTAATTTTATTTTAAATGAATTATGACTATTCGTTTCACCTCATTCAACTCCAAATCGAGGAGAAAAAAAGTGGGTTTTGGAGGGAATGAGAGTGAATAATTTTCCTCCATTAAATCGAACTACCCAAACAATAAAAAATTCTCTCCCATTCCCTTTCCCCTCTGTTCACCCTCCATTCACCCGCATCCAAATGCAGGGATAGTGAGTAGAGAGACTTGATGAGAGAGGATCGAGATATTCTCAATTCAATTCTAGTACATTCTCACAACATGTTTTTTTTTTTCCAATCTCCTGTTCCTCGTGTTGTAGAGCATGTATTTTTCAAGACTATTATACTAGGAGAGTAGGTTTCAAAAAATCTCATTAATAACTACAAAATAAACCAATAACAAGCAAAAAATAAATAAATAAGAAGCTGTAAAATTACCCTTCAAATAATAATTATCACCATATTCTCTCCGGCTGTCCTCGAATTTTATGATTAAACTCATACGGGAATTAAGTATGCTATCGAAAAATTAGTGGTCAAGTGGGAGTCTCTTAATAATAAACTAAATAATTTAAAATTCCGTGAGCACGGTCTATAAATCACAACTACAACCTTTCCTTTAAACCCAAATGGCATATCGGTCATTATCCTTCTCTATATCCAGCTGATCTTACCTAATTCAGTTTGAATCGGACGGTTGGGAATTGAGCAACGTGCACAAAAAAAAAAGAACCGAACCGATCATTTGCAATCATGTTGTGCACGACTCATGAGTTTTGAGTAAAGATGCGCTACCACTGTCTAGAAATTCATGAGGATCGCCTCTCACATTCTACTTCAGGCGAAGCTCCGTCCTTCTTCTCGACTTGGCAAGGGATGACATCTTCTTCAGCAGATCGTCATTCTCGGCTCAGCTACGGATGCCTTCTTCTTCAGCAGATTTTGTCATCCCGTCTCCGGCAACTCCAGACTCGGCAGCTAAGCTCCCTCTGCTGACGTCCTTGAAGGTCCCAACTGGCACGCCAGGAAACAAATTATCGAAGCAAGAATGTGTTTTTTCATTCTGCAAAGACAAAGAAAGAAGTTCAAGAAGCCGGGACCGAGATGAGATAAATTAAGAATTTGGGTTGAAGATGCGGTTGTATAAGCAACTGAGATATGATTTATCGATAGTCAACCGAATCAGCCACACTGCATTCCTAACCAATCTATTAATTTTGTAATCAGCCCTGCTGTGCTGTTAATGGGTCTTAGACATTGTTACCGTTCCAATTTTATCGGGAAACAAACTTTCAAATCTCCTAGCAAAAATGGAACCTTTACTCTCAGTTGGTTTCACGCAAACGGGTGGTGGGCCTACCAGAATCGGCCAGAGGGACACAGACGTGGCGGAGGAGATTCTGGTTGTGGGGGGGAATGTCCGATGTTTCTGCGACCAGACGCTCAGCAACCGAACGCATGAAATTTGGTTACTCGGTTTCGAAGTGGATGAAATGTCCGTTTCGGGTATTAACAGAATCCAGTCGTCATTTAATCAGGCAGAGTCGCAGTGCACTTCGCCTCTTGCAACCAATTCGGAGTTGAAGGTCCCGGAGTTCATCTCGTCTCCTGCTATTTCCCTGTGAGGTGCCTGAAGATCGTCGACGATCTACGAGGAGCTGAGTTTCGAAACTTATCTGCCGGGTATCGTCTCCCCTCTTCATCTCATCTCCTCGTTGACGGGCTCCTCACCTCCATTCATCCGTTCCCTTTTGGTCGAATGATTCCACATTTTTTTTCCTTTGCGTTAATCTGCTGAAACAGTGAAATCTTGTTCATGTCTGGTGTTTCTTTCGAATGTTGGAAAGTATTATGATGTTGCAATCGTAAGAAAAATGGTGAAGGAAGGTGTGGCACCAGACCGAAAGGAAAAAATTGAAACTTGTCATGTCCGTGCCGGTCTTGGAAGGAACTGATTCTGATGGATTCGGTGTGTTAGAGCTGAATCTTCAGCTTCTTGTGCTGAGCATGAGTCCTCGCAATGGAGTTTCCTGCATTCATGTCAGCAGGATTCTTACTGTGAGAATGTCTTACTTTTTATATCTATGGTTAGATTGCATCCAATATGGAGTTTGGAAATCATGGCATGCATCCTGATCCTGAACCACAGGGAAAGAAGAGTTTTGTTTCTCGAAGACTTCTGCTTCCATCTTGCCAACCTTAGTGTTTGTCTCCACTGGAATCGAACCAATTTCTGAGGCAAACTGATCAAATCAATAAATGACCAATTCAGGCTGCAGAATAGAAGCTTAGATGGCTGCATATTTTTGGTTGCTCAAGGAACCTTGACAACATAAAGTTACTGCTTTTTCGTAACTTTCCTTTTCTCTTGAACATCATAGGAAAAATGATTTCTTTTGTCAGTTATACGAACACAAAGTGATAACTCATCTTGAGCATTTGAATATATGCACAACATATTTAGAACTATGGACTTATCGGACACATTTGTATATTTCTCATTATATATGTCTCCTGCTACCAAAAGATTGAGAATTAACTGTCTTCTTTGTTGGGAAAATATGCATTTTAAGGTTTTGTTGATCACTAGTTGATTGCTTTAACTGCGATGGGATAGTAGATTGATGATAATGTGGTATTAGTTCAATCTAATTGCTGTACAGGTGGCAGTCAATATGGGAGGGCTTTCTCCGGCCGATTTTATGTACTCGGAAAGAACCACTATCCAGTTTTCTGAACAGGAATTCAGCTTTCTCTCCATGGAAACTACTGCAGAATTCGATTGGAAATTCTATTCTCCAGCAGTTTTCAGGTTTCTTGTCTTTTCTCTAATCATTTTCTTTCTTTCACCTGCCACTTCCTTGCACCGCACTCGTTTTGCCTTATATCCCCACACGCTTCAGTAATAAGTGGATGTGCATGTTAGAAAGTGAGTCCAAATATTTGCCTAACTCTCTCTTGTTTCTTATCGTAAATCATGCTGTTGCATTTTCCTCAGGCGCATTCAAGCGCTAGACAACATAAATTATGATGACTACATGCTCTTGGTCCGTGGCTACGAGATCCTTTATGATGTCTCTTCTTCGACGAATCCCGGTTCCTTGCACTGCATGCCCCATGACGACCGTTTCATGATAAAAACATTGAAGAAGTCGGAGGTGAAGGTAATGATGCCAATTCTGCATCTCAGCACAGCTCACAAAACTTTGCTTGCATCACTGAAAGTTTTCTAAGAAGGGTTGTGTAAATATGTTGGGTCTTACTTTCATATTCTCATTGAGTTTGCTGCAATGCCATCAGTCAATTGAAATGTAGAGCATTAGGACCATGCTGCTCTATGCAGTTAATTAAGTTTCAACACTCCCGCTTGAGGAGGCAAACCGTGCATAGCTAAAGAAATAGACAGTCGAGTTCATGAATTAGATCTTTTCAATGCTCAGGGGCAATTTATCAACTGTGCCTGTTACGAAGAGGGTGATTTAGCATTTCTGAACTCAACATATGCACATGTTTCATGGGTTCTGTCAGTTGTGTCTTAACATCTAATTGCTGTCATCTTTCTCATGCTGTAACGAGGATGAAGTGGCTCAGAAATTGCAGTAGAGGCTGTTTTGAATTTTTTTACTAACTGGTTTCTAAATTTCGATTTGAGGACTTTTTGTGATGCAAAGACTCTGTTACTATGCATTTTGTATTCATTTTCCATACAGGTACTTCTGGAAATGCTTCCGAGCTACTATCGGCATGTAAAAGAATACGGGGCGTCATTGCTGACTAGGTTTTACGGACTTCACTTTGTCATGCCACATAGGGGCGTTAAGGTGGTTGAACTTCATGCACCACTAGATTGCTTTTACATCTAATAACATGTGAACATGCTCATATATTAAACTGCTTACTATATCTTCTTCCTATCGTTTTCTTTTTCCTAAGTTCTTCATAAGCTTGCCAAAAAGAACAATGTCTCAGTTCAGCAGAAGTTTAAGGTCTTTATAAAGTGAAATCCTTTAATGTTATTGGATGAGGTCCATGTGTTTCAATTCAGTTCGATTTGCTTCCATGAAGGTGAAATCTTTGTAGCCGAATTACTGACTTTGAACTGCATTGAATTAAATAATGCTGTTTGAAAGGAGTCTCTTTACTATATTCTTTCTATTGCTGTTGAAGCTGCTAGAAAGAGCTGCAACAAATTGGACAATGTTTTCATTTGAATTGTATTTCATCCGAATTTTTGCTCGATTCAATTCCAGTAAATTTCTTTTTCGTTAAGTCGATTCTTGTTAGTTATGGATTCCAGGCTCCATAGTAAATTGAACAGATCTTGTCAGATTTCTCTCTTTTGACATCTTTCTACCTACTCGATTCCAAAATTTCATCACCTTCCCTGTAACAGGTTTACTATCTTGTCCTGTCCAAGATTTTGAAGTTCGATGAGAACGTACATCTGAGCTATGACCTCAAAGGGTCAACTCAAGGTCGAAGTGCCGACAGGGTAGAGTTTGACCAGAGACCCATTCTAAAAGATCTGGATCTCGACTTCCGCTTTTACCTGGATCCGCTAACCCGGGCTGGCCTCTTGACGTAAGTTCACGTGCTTCTTCATCTCTTTTGTCTTGGCGGGTTAGAACTGTATCAAATTTCTGGAATGCAAGTTGAACATTTGATGGCAGGAGAGGCATCAGTTTCAATTGTCATTTTTACCAATGAGTTGGATACCATGAATCGATAAGATGTTCCCGACCAAATAAAAGGATCGTTGCTGGTTAAGGTGTTCGGTCTTTACTAGTTTTGCAGTGTGGTACAAGTCTCTTCGGCATGTTGATTCTGCACTTTTACCAGCACCGATTCTTTATATCTTCAGGCAAATCAAGCATGACTGCGAGTTTTTGGAAGCTGAGGGCGTCATGGATTACAGTCTACTTCTCGGCGTTCATGTCGAAGCCTCACTTCAAGATTCAGCAAAAAGGGAAACTTCACAGAAAGGTGCTTCTCGGTTTCTAAAGACATCTGTTCTGTCAAAAAGACAGCTGAAGTGTTCACAAAACCATGCTGCTCTTATTGTGCGTCTCTTGAGAAACTTTTCCTTATTCTCTACATTTAATGTCAGATGCGAAAATACCATCTTTCTTAGTTTCTTTTATCCGATTTCTTTTCATCTCTGATGCTACGGTCTTTGTCAACTCAGATTTTTATGGAGATTATATCTCCTATTATGTTGAATGCAGGTTTATCTGGTGTGGAACATTCCGATGCAAGTGTTGTCGTCAAAGATTTGCAAGATTCTGGCAAGAACATCGAATCAACTACATCCAGCATTGGCGAACCTCGTGTCAGGTGAGTTCGGGATTCCCTTCCGATGCCTGCTTCTCGACTTCAAAAGAAATCACAGGTACCTCAGGCTTGTTTGTTATGTGACTGGCGGTTTTGCACGACGAATTTTTGCCGTAGGCCCGACTTCAGGCTTGGAGTGAAAATGCCGGCACGAGCTGTCAAGACTTCCAGGGACAGCAACAGAAGAAGCACATCACCTGTGACTTGGGACAGCAACAGAGGAAGCACCTCGTCTGTGACTCGGAGCTTGAGGATGAGGGAGAGCAACAATGTCATCTTGTATTTCGGAATAATTGACATCCTCCAGGACTATGGCATGAGCAAGCGGATCGAGCGCTTGTACAAGTCATTGCATTACGATTCCAAGACGATATCGGCTGTGAATCCCAGAGTGTACTCGTCCCGGTTTCAAGAGTTCCTCAGTACGGTATTTCAGGAGGAGTCGAATCCGTAACCCCACTGCTTGTTATCTGCTGTAAAACTTATGCTGTCAATATCATTGAGTTAAATCTACTGCTTTGCATGTCATGTTGCCTCTGGTTTTCTGCCAAAGTGTTCCTGCATCATAGTTCATTGTCCTTGCTCGACTGGCTCGAACATCACATTGAACTGACCCCGACCATTATCTGTCCGATCAACATGATCTGACAGTTAAGACTTGCAGTCCTATGAAGCTTGGTTCGAGCCCGACTCTTAGCCAAACCAAAGATTGGTACCTATCTGCAGCTGACCGAGAGAATGACTGCTATAGAAACAAGAGACGGCTTTAAATTTCTGCATCATATCAGAGCAAGCTACTGCGTGAGGTCACACCTCACCAGGTTCAATCGTGGAGCCCGTGACCAGTAAACCCGAACCTGGAAGAAAAATGCACTACTCATGTTTAGTGGCAGAACCCAAGCATCTTCCGTTGTCTCCCATCCAGCTGCTACAAAAGGTCCTTGTATGTCCATCCAATCACTCTGGTAATAAGATTTTCCTTAATGTCACTGGTTTCCCCTTCAGTAACTCCCTTTTTCGCCAAGAACATCGGATTTCTTTAACGGGAAATCTGTCCCTTTTAACTGTAGACCAGGTGGTGGAATTACGTAGTGTCGAAAATGACACGATTATTTTTCCACATTTAGTAACTCATAGAGTTCCACCATAGATTTGCTTGCTTGTTGCTGTCTTAGGTAATGCTCATGTCTCTCCTTTTCTTTAGACAACAAAGTATGCAGAGAAATGTTCTCCAACAACTTTTCAGGTTAATGCCACTGTCAGAATAAACAAATCTTTGCTTGATGGATCACAAAGAGACCTCAAATAAACAATTAAGCACTTAGACAGTGCGAACCGACTGTATCATCTCATTCTCCCATCCAACAGTGAATCATATCTGAAATGGCGCAATCTTCTGCTTTGAGTTATGTCATTGGCTATAGGGACCATCAATTTGCGGAAGTGTTTTTGCCATACTGATTCTTGGTGGTTGTCCGCGGAACTCTGGCTCGAGATTAGTTGCAGACGCCTACAGTTAATTCGAGTGCGTCCTGGGCGTGGGTTGGGATAGAGAGATCGCCAATGGATCTATCTTCGTGCATCAGGAGGTCGGTGAAATCCGGTTCAAGTTGCGCAAGTTAGGTGAGGTGAGTGGTACGGTCGGATGACCCTAGACAGTACGAGTCTAATCGATAATCATTAGTGGTGTCCACATCGAAACTCGAGACCTTATTTAATGAAAAAGTTGATGAATCATTTCAATGAACTCATATAGACAGTAAATGATGAATTCTTAGATGGTCCTATCTCATCACGTAGTGTGAGAAAATACCAATCAGATTGTGACAAACGAGCAAATTAGCATCGATCATCTCAACCACCTGAGCGGTTGCCTTAATTATTACTAATCAGAGTAATTTAATTAGTTTTTTTTATCACGTCACTCTGACGTAGGATCATCTAATATTTTTCCCGAACATTTTTTTGAGGGAAAAAAATAATGGAAATATCTTAGAGATCTTTCTAAATATAACATTTATGTTGATTACTATGATAATGAAGAAGCCTTATGCTGAGCTGGTAAAGTGATTAGTCCAGGTGGCAGCTCTTCACACGCCGTGCCACGTCATCATACAATTTTTTTTTTTTAATATAACCTAACTGGTCTTGTTGCAGCTCCTTTGACCACACCAATTATCAGTGAGTGAGAGTGAGTGAGTGGATTATTTCTAATGCATCAGATTCCAATTTTCACAAACTAATTTTAATAATCTATTTTCTGGGTTGATTTATTGCAGTGGATATTCCCAGAATATCCACTAATTACATCAGTGGGTTCAAGCTGTCTGGCCGACTTTTCTTTCTTCTCAAATAATATTTCAGTTCGAATATTTTCAAAAGAAGAACATTCACTATTAGAAGAGCTTTACACCTTGTTGAACTAATATAGGTCGAAGCTGGATTGGTTGTGATTGATTCGAATTCCAAATACCGGGATGTGAGCACACAGAAAAAAGAGAGTCTATAATAGACCACAAAACTACCTATATGAGGTTTTTTTTTCAATGGGTGGGTAGAAAAGGGTGTAATAGTAGTTGTCACCCGATCACCGTTGCTACGTAATGTTCGGGTTTCTGTATTTAACCGGGAGCATATCAGACGAATTGAACAACCACTGGTCCCATCGACATTGCACTACCAAAAACCTAGTATAATATGAGAAACCGGTGTTCGCCAGGACACGTACTCAAGAGCCTGTTTTGGTAATATTGCTCGGAGAGAGATACAAGCATGTTACATCGACATGCCCTTTTCTTGAACAAGTTATTTGATTCGAGTCCTGCGAATAAAATAAACTCATGATTAGGGGACTTATGCTGTTAAACTTTCGGCTCTGAAGCTGCACATACACGTCGAGCAAAATTCAAATGCCCTGACCGACACCGTCACGGGTTGGTTCAGACGGTCCGGTATATCTTTTTCTTAAATAAGATTATGTGTTCGAATCTTACGGATGAAAAAATCTACCATAGGAGGAGTCTGAGTCATTCGCCTGCTGCTAATATGACATGACTCAAATCTGAATTATCTAAGACCCACCTAACTTCTAAATACCGTTACGAAAGTGGAAATGCCCCGATGAGCACATCATCCATCGAGTTTCAGAAAACCCTAGAGCACCTTTCCCCTCCTCCAACCCCAGATCGAGATGGCAGAAGCATCATCGATTTAATTATTTTCAAGCATGACGCCCACACCCACTACATGGAATTGGATTCTCCTGGTTGCACCAATAACATACGTAAATCGGTGCATTGCCATCGGGTGCGCCTCCTTTAACGTCACGATGCACGATTTAACACAGATATTCACGTACGTTTAATTTAAAGCATTCGAAATTCTAGAAGATGTCCTATATCGTAACATGACAAGTACAGCAGTCGGCCTTCTCACCGTGCATATATAACCTAAAAAAATGCGATGTAGCTACACCCGATGCCAAGTACGATATATAGTTGGCACCGGGCCGACTAGGTGGTGTGCGATCGTCCAACAACCGTGCCGCAGGTTATCGTGTTAAGCATTTTTTTAGATACATGTGTTTGACAAACTATTCGTTAAAAAAAATTGTCATTTTAGAGCAGAGGAGGAATATGGAAATAAAAATGATATGAGAAGAGTCGCAGATGATTAGTTCTCGAGTCGATGGTAACGTGTTAAGATCCGTCCGATGAAACTTAATAAAGATGAGAGGAGAAAGGTGTAACCTAACACATGAGTCGATTGAGGTGTTCTGATATTTTTTTCCCTTTAAATAAAGATTCGAATTCGAACCTTACAAATGAAGAAAATATATAATTAAGACATTTTTTACCTATTTATTGGACTGATCCGATTTTAAATATAAATTATCAGATATATATATTAAACTTTTAAATATCAGATTTTACACACGAAATAGTGACAAGTTTGTTGGACAAATTATGAAATGGGATCCCAGTTTCTCCCATCAATCAATTCACAACCATGATGATGTACACACACACTGATGATCAATCACCAATATTATTGAAAATTGGACGGTGGAGATCACTCCAGGAGGGCTATAAAATGAGCCATCAGTCATCATCATCACCACCACACATCAACAATAATATGATTAGGGTGGTTGGGTTTGAATTAGAGGGGGTTCTCATAGGGGCTCTCTCACTCCAACATTGAGGGAGAGATGAGTGGTAGGCCACAGCTGCTAGTTCATGGATACCCTTATCTCCGTGGTCGAGGACCGACGGCGGCGTGCACTCGTCCTGGGATCGATCGGCTGGACCCGTCGTGGCTGCGATAATTTCCGAGCTCCGGACTAAGGGTTTGCATGGGCTAGGAGACGAGGCTACCTCGATCCTCTTGGCATTGGAGTGAAGGGAGCTCCTCGACTCTCTTCTTAATTCGAGCTCTCTCATGTGTCTCCCTGCTCCTGGATCGTTCTCCTCCCGGAACGGGGAGACACTGATATCCGGAACAGGCTTGGCCCCGTCCGGAAATGAAATTTCTCGCTTTATCCTTTTTACTTTTCGACTAATTCATCACTTTCCTTTCTAATCAGTTAAATACATTGAAAATTATTACATATTTTTTGAGTGAAAACACGAGGAAAATCCTTCATGAAAAAGTTAAAAAAATATGTCTTTGCTTTTATTTTTTGATGCATTATGGAGGGAAAAAGGATATATTTTTTATGATAAGTCATCTGAGAATTTTCGTGGAAATTTTGAACGTAATTTCTCTTAAAAACTTTCTAGAAGAAACTCATTTCAAAAAATTCCACATCAGCACTCACAATTTTTCAATATTTATATTTTAAGATTTTTAATAAATTCTAAAATTAAAAATAATTAGATCTTATTGATTTATCACAACACGTACCGGCTGCTCGAGGTAAGGTAACCGTTAGAATTTACTATTAATATTTTTAATTTTATCGTATTTGTCATTTTTCAATCTTTTTTTTAGTCTGAATCAGAATGCAATCAAGAAATGAAAGTAATTTTCGACATGAAATGAAATTATTAAATATAAAAAATGAGATCTATTACAAATTAAAATAACAACAAAAGTAAAAAATTAATTAAAATGAAATGAGACTACAAAGAAAATTAAAAATATCGTACGACTATACCATGCTTTGGTCTTCGGACAGGAGACACGCTGGTCCCCATCCTCTCCCTCACCATGGCCATGTGAGTGGTCGTCGTCCAGCATCGACAGCGAGTCACCGGCAACCATCAGAGGCGGACACGCACCACCCAGGTGGTCCCCGGCTATGAGCTCATAAGCGACGTGGTAGTTTCGAATAATAAGTGTTTGTACATCAGTAAAAGTTTTACATCATATTTGTATAAAAAAAGATTATGCGATATTTTTTTAATTATATCAAATATCTACGGGAAAAATTCATGAATGAAGTGATGAGATCGGCCCAAGTAAGGATCTCCCGACGGGGACGATAGAGGAAATGTCGGCGGTTGCCTATGTTGATTTTTTGATGGCTTGGAGGCCGCCGACCACCTTGGCTGGATCGATGGTGGCCGGCGGACGAACTATCGCCACAGTTTCTTTTCTTGTCATTTTGTTTATCTTGCCTTTTTTGATTATTCGCTCTCTATTTATTTTTTAATTTTAAAAAATATATGTAAAATGCCACGTCAAAGTTGTTTTAAGTCAATTCTGATTATTCGATCCAGGATATTGATAAAGGTATTGTATGTAGCGGTGTCATTATTTGATAATACATATGTAACGATACAAATAAGTTAAATTAAATTATTTTTAAGATTTTATAGAATAAAAATAAAAAAAACTTTTTTTTTTTGGGCATCAGGACGCACCGTTTCAGGGGACTTGCTCGAGGATACTGAGGTCAGCTCCGCAATCAAAATTGAGTTTTTCCTGCCTAATTTAGGCGACCATCCAATAGCGCCGACGAATCCGTTGCCAAACTCGATAGGAAAAAATGTCAATTAATCCCGAGAAATCCTTAAACGATCTTATCTCTCTATATGACGTGAGAAAACACCAATCAAATTATGACAAATGAGCGAATTAGCGTTAATCACACGAGCAATTACCAAAGTTATTGCCATTCCAGTAATGGTCGGATTCCTTCCGGTTATAATTTTTTTTTGCTTGCACCACCGGTATTCATAAGTCCAATGGGCCCTGACTAAATCCAGTTCGAGTAGGGATGGCCCGCTGGCAGTAAAACCCTCTCAAGATAAATTTTTCTCGTTCATGTGACTCGAACCCGATATCTTATTAAGGGGAAACAGTTTTTTACCACCTCAACTAATCCATTTTTTGAATTATAATTTTTTGTCGTATTCTACAGGATTCGAACACAAAATAGAGAAGAAGATGTCGGACAATCTCAATTCTGAACGGAACCGTAACGGCTGTCCTTTTCGGTTTTAATTTGTGAATCCATGTGATCTTGTCGGCTGGTGATTGCATCAAAATCAGTTTATTAATCATAGCCGAGATTGAGGGCCTGATCTCGAAATTACCATTGTCGTGCGAGGATATGCACGTTGACTGGGGCCTTGAACCGGTCGACAGATACTACGTTTCAAACTCGAGCAAGCATGGTATCTCTCGATCCCGAATGGTTCGTTCGTCTCTACACTACACCCGGACTCTGGCTGTGATGCCGGAGTTGGGTGTAAGCTGGTGCTGAATGCCGGTTGCTCAGTTCGTCCGATATGTTCACGATTGAATATGAAAACTAAAAAAATTACGTGATGAGATGATTGGATCACCGCTGCTGTTGCTGTTCTCTTTGTAACCCAGCAGGAGAAGTAATGCAGAGCGAGTGGTGCCGTGTCTAATTTTTGGGTTTCTTTGGTATATCATGTGATAATTATGATACGATATATTCGATTAATTAGTATTTACTATATATTATATTTTTTATATTTTAAAATTTAATAATTACAATTTAATTATATGTTAAATTTTAACCGACCGGCGCGCGGTTTCCAATGCATAAAGACCCACCAAGAAAATGGAAACCTCTAATCCCGGGAAAACGGAAAACAAAATCACCCAAGCTGCTGAGAAACGGAAAACCCCAACTCCGAACCCATCTCGATCAGAAGTGAACAACCTCTTAATAAAATATGAAAAACAGCCGTGTTGGCCCCGTCAGGTTGAAAACCAATTCTTCCATCGCCGCCCGAACAGCTCCCTCCCTCCCTCCCCCTGTCTCTCTCCGCCATAAGATTTTATGGCAGCTGCGGCGGCTCCAACCATCTAAACCGTATCTCTTCTTCCTCTAGATAAACGCCTTCGAGCTCTTCCGGCCTTCCAGCGCTCTTCTGCGGGTTCTCTGATTCTGCAGCTCCCTCCCTCTTCGTGTTCTTCCTCGTCCGGTAGGGTTTGCGGGCTCTGCCTGGTTTTGTTTCGATTATGTTAGAGCTGAGTTCGGATCTGTTCGACCCGAGGACCGACATGGACTCCGACTGCTCCCTCCCCTCCTCCTCCGAGGGCAACTTCGGCTTCGCATTTAACGACAGCAATTTCTCCGACCGGACTCTCCGGATCGAGATCGTCGGCGGGACTCCCGACTCTGATGGCGCCTGCGCCAGCATCTCCGACTGGGCTCGCCTCCGGAAGCGGCGGAGGGAGGATGTCAGAAAGGAAACAGGTGCGTGATTGTTCCCCTAGGTCTTTTGCTTAGTGTCTGCCGTGTCGACTGTTTCTCCTATTGACCTTGCTTCAGTTTTTGGATTGGTGGACGGACATGGGTATGAGATGCGCGTGATGTCCCGTTGTCGTCCATGTGGTCTCTCTGCTCTTCGGAGCTGTCGTTGAATTATGAAATTGAGAATCTTCATTAGCCTGTTTGCTTAGTAACCTGTTGAATGTATCACTGCCATTGTGAGCAGGCTGCTTACACCTATGTGCATAAGTTTCTAATGGGGCTGCTTTGTTTTCTTGAATGTTTCAAGCTCTCGAGCTCACGGTAAGCCCAGAGGAGCAGATTTTGGATCAGCCTGATATCGATGATTGTGATGGCATCGAGAATCAATATGAAGCAGTCGCAATGGTTGAAGAATCACCACCATCATCAGGTACTCGGACGTCCCCCAGCTTTGTGGATGTAATTTGTTAGTCCCCATGTCATCCCGCTGTTTATAAAGATGATGGTTGCAGTGCCAATCTTGCTAGTGCTAGCATGTCATTGAATGTCCAGAGACAGATATTTTGTTGAATGCGAACTTGTTTTATGATCAAATGGGATATGGGTAATATTCTGGTAAGATCCGAGCAAAACCTTTGCTGCATGTGAAATCCAGCTTCTGCCAAGGCATCACTCAGTGAGAAACCAAGTCATAGCAATCTCTCGTCTGTTGTTATCTTCATGGAGAAATCATTTCATCATATCAGTGTGTTATGGTTGTCTAGTTCTTGGATAGAAAGGGCATAATGATCACTAGTTTTCTGATCTTTGCATGAGAAGTTCCTTTGTTCATGAGTTTGTAAGGGGTCAAATCTTGTCCTCGCCCACATAAAGTGGTTTCCATAACTGCTAAACTTGATTTCTCTTGTGCTGTAGGCGATGAAGCTGACTCCGGAAATGATTCAAACTGCAGCATGGACAGTTCATCTGTTTTGAGAGTCAATACCCTACACATAAGCAGTCCAATTTTGGCTGCAAAAAGTCCCTTTTTTTACAAGGTAAGAGAAAATTCATCAGTGTGAATTCCAGTTCTCTCTCTCGGTTGCGTGAAACTAAACATTACATTTCATAATATGTAGCTCTTCTCTAATGGGATGAAGGAGTCAGAGCAACGGCATGTAACTCTGCGTATCAATGCTTCCGGTAAACTTTTTTTGTTTTTTTTTTCAATTGTCATGGGATTCGTTGTAGCACTTCTATACAGTCTCATTGCATCTGCTTCTAATACTCCCGTGCAGAAGAAGCAGCCTTCATGGAGCTCGTGAATTTCATGTACAGCAACACGCTATCTGCTAATACTGCTCCTGCTTTGTTGGATATTCTGATGGCTGCTGACAAATTCGAGGTAGCTTCATGCATGAGGTATTGCAGTCGGATGTTGCGAAATATGCCGATGACCCCCGAGTCTGCTTTGCTCTATCTGGAGCTTCCTTCCAGTGTCTTAATGGGGGAGGCTGTTCAGCCCTTAACGGATGCAGCAAAGCAGTACCTTGCTGAACGCTACAAGGACATAAACAAGTAAGAGTTTCTCTGTTATCGTGGAATTAGCTTCCAAGTATGTACATTTTGAGCAGTAAGTTTTCATCATGTTAGCAGCAATACAGAAATCTTGTTGATAAATAATATTCATTATTGAAACAGGTTCCAGGAAGAAGTGCTGACCCTCCCTCTTGCCGGAGTCGAGGCTATCTTGACTTGTGATGATCTCCAAGTTGCATCGGAGGATGGTGTCTACGACTTCGTGATGAAATGGGCGAGGACACAGTATCCATCGCTGGAGGAGCGACGTGAGGTTCTAGGCACTCGCCTGGCAAGGTTCATTCGCTTCCCTTACATGTCCTGCCGGAAACTCAAGAAGGTCCTGACCTGCAATGACTTCGACCAAGATATTTCATCGAAGCTCGTGGTCGAGGCCCTCTTTTTCAAGGCCGAGGCTCCCCATAGGCAGCGAACGTTGGCTGCAGAGGAGTCTGCTTCTTCGAGCCGCCGTTTTGTGGAGCGGGCATACAAGTACCGGCCCGTGAAGGTGGTGGAGTTTGAACTACCTCGGCAGCAATGCATTGTTTACCTGGACCTGAAGCGGGAGGAGTGTGCGAATCTCTTCCCTTCCGGTAGAGTTTATTCCCAGGCATTCCATCTGGGTGGCCAGGGGTTCTTCCTGTCAGCGCACTGCAATATGGACCAGCAGAGCTCGTTCCACTGCTTTGGCCTCTTCCTCGGAATGCAAGAGAAGGGATCGGTGACCTTCACCGTGGACTACGAGTTTGCAGCAAGGTCGAAGCCCACGGAAGAATACGTGAGCAAGTATAAAGGCAACTACACTTTCATGGGGGGTAAAGCAGTCGGGTACCGGAACCTGTTCGGGATACCATGGACCAGCTTCATGGCTGAGGACAGCCATTTCTTCATAAACGACATACTTCACTTGAGAGCCGAGCTTTCCATTAGACACTGACCGGATGGTGCCCTACAGCTCGAACCATTTCCATCTGTTTATTATTAATTCGCTGCCTCGTCGACACTGCACGGACAGGTCGCTGATGTAGTCGATGTCAGAATCGGCAGCAGACCGTGAAAGTGGCTTTGGAGGGCTGTTCTAGGACGATATGGAAGTATGCAGAGAATGTGTAGCCGATGTGTTCGGCAAATTGTACACGAAGTTTATTACGACAAGCCGTGAAAAGGTTTCTTCTATTCTCCTCTTCCTCTCCCTCTCCGGCTCATTCCTGCTCGGGATTTTACCTCCGTCCTCGTGATGCATACTGATTTTTGAATTGCTTGCCGGTGGGAACTCGTCCGGTCTCCTTTGGCCGTCCGGCGGTAAGCACTAGCCCTTCAACATCCACCGTCAGCATCTGAGCTCGGGTGATGAGGTAAACCAACCATGGATCATACTCTCTTCTGTCATTCGGCTAACAATTTAAAGCAAGTCAGACATTGTTTCGTACTCGATTCACCGATCACGAGTTGAACAATTTTCTTCTAGTTCCGGGCTTTTAAATGACACTGTGAGCTTTGTGCTCGAGCATGAATTGCAGTTCCCAATCTGCGAACTTTGGGCTGCGGAGCGTAGCCGTACGGTCGACGGTCGGTCGTTTGTACTATTGGCTCGATGGACGGCAACCTCAACCGACGACACAGCCGTCTAGATTTCTGTTTCTGCGTTGCCAACATAGAAGTTTAGGGCTACACCTAGCTTAATAAGAAATTAGTTCTAACCAACTCCATTCATTGTCTGTACTATCGATGCGGCGTGAGCGTGGCGGGACAGAGATTGCAAATTCAAAAGCTCGTCGATTCACACAGTAATACGGAGGAGTTGGAAAATAATTTTAGAGAAATCTCACTTTAAAAAAAAAAATTAATCGTCTCCAGATATGAACTAATATTGCATATTTGCAGGAAAAGATTGGAATTTTAATATGATAATTTAATGATATATTTGAGAATATTATAACATCTAAATAACTCTAATCTTATGTAATTATTAAAGATAATTAAAATTCCCTTTATTCTCCTGCATCGACTGCGTTAATGTGCACGTTGGTCTGTATTATTAAAAACTGTACAAACGAGAGACGAGGTCAAGTGCAACAGTATCATTCTCGATCTGATATCGGTGGGTCTTGGTCAGGCTCTCGTACTCATTTATTTTCATTGTTTTCTTGTATCTTGTAGGTCCGACGCATTTTCTAGGTCCGTGAGCACCCCTTTCGACCAAAAATGTGATTTTTTTCGTCGATAAGAGAGGCCCGTGTGGTTAATATGAGAATAGAAAATAAAGAAAAATAAACGGACATATAACTCTCGTGACGAGAACCGAGAAAATGTAATTTTTAGCCTATTGATATATAAAAATGATTTCTTAAAAAAGACAATGACAGCTAATCCAACAAAACTACAAGCCGGCTAGACATAACAACCACCACACAACTAAAGCATTCCCACTCACATCAATAATATTCATCGCATCATATAATCGGAAATTCTATGATCTGGTCCCTGTCTCTGTACTATTCAGCAGACGAATCAAATGATTGTGAGTCGTCGGATTCTTTTTCTGATTAGTACAGTTGATTACAAGCCCCTGTTTAAGCTACGTAACGATGGTCCGACTGCTAGATTATTGAATCTTTTGTTGTATTATACTGCGGTATCGAAGTGATTTTTTAGTATGTATTACTTAATATCCAGAAAATCAACCGGTCCCAACTAATTCAGGTTAAGCCGATTCGACCGCTGAAATATGAAATTCTTCGAATTATAATTTCCTCTTGTCAACAATTTTTTCCATTGGACAAAATAAGGAGTGGTTTAGGGTTTGATAAGAATTGCATACCGGCCCTGCTGACAAAAGGACTCCGAAACCACCCCGGACATTCTTTAGACGTATATACCCACCACCATACACATTATTTTCAGTCTGAACCACTGATATCTAGAAGTCTAATAGACGTTAACTGTTCTGGTTCGAACGGAGTGGGCCCACAACACCAAAAAGTTAGAATTTAGTCCTGATAATAACAAAAGAAAACTAGGAGTTTTAGATGACGTGTCATAGTGCTACAGTTCTGAAAAGTTTCGATGTAGTTGAGACGTCATCCTCTACGTTGAGATCAATGGGTCACGGTTCGATAGTCTGGTCTAGTGCATCGATACCATTCTTGATTACTAGGAAGAGGCCCTGTATCTAGGAATTGTTGGCCGGGTGACGATCTGTTCTGTTATTCCATCTATCCTTTTCTAAGCTTACATATCTCTTAGCTGGAGCACGGGACCTAAACCTATTGCATTAAAAAAAGAAATCAGACGAAACAAAGACGCGGGGAAATTTCTTAGATGATCCTACTTTACACTACACGGTGTGAGGAAATATCAATCGAATTACGAAAAATGAGCAAATTGATATTAATCACTCGCGTGGTTGCCTTAATTATTAATTGATTCTTTCTCACAAAAGCACTGCGAGGTAAGAACGAGAAGAGAATTTAGGTCATCCAACTACCACTACAAGAAATAGAGGAATTAACGGCAGATATTATCGTCCACAATGATGGACGTAAGACTTTCTTTTTTCTCCGTCCATTTTTTGTTAATTTAGGGTTGAATATTATAAAAAAAAAAAAAAAGGTTTCATCATTTTTTGTCCATCGCAGTTAGACATAATTTGGACAAAAAGGCAAAGCTCTTCGTCTACTTACATGAATGCAAATTGGAAGTCCTTTTCATGGACATTTCTTGGATATAAAGTGGACGAATAAGGTACAATCTCGTGAAAACAAAGCAAATAACTAAAAATTGAACTTAAATTCGCCAGCCAATCAGTACAACCGTTACACTCGTAATAGAAAAAAAAAAATTAGTGACAGATCATAATCAATCCTTGAATTAAATTAACTTTAATTTAAGAAAAAAAGCCAATCCAAAAATGGGAAACCTTTTCTTTTCCTTTCCCCCTTGGTGCCAAGCTCCCATGGCTTTTCCCGCTTTTCCTACGCTGAAGAATCAAATGCCATATCACGCACAGCAACAAGCTCATCAATCTTCCCCGTCCGATTGTTCCAATAATTCGACGCATCTATTGTTTGATTTGTAAGACAGGACGCGGTGGAAGCGACGAAGTCGACGGCGATAATCATCGTTCATGATTCGAAAGGAGAGCTTCTCGACATGAGAGATGCGAAGGGTCGCCAGAGTCATCATCTGGTTCATTCTCGTCGTGCTCCGTTCGACGGAAATTGTGGTCTCCGGGAGCGACAGTACCGGCAACAGCAGCATCCCCTCGGAGTCATTGGATGCTGTCATTCGCGAGTACGCTAACAAGTCCCTGAAACAGCCCCGGACCGGGAGGATGTACAACGTTTCTCTCCCGGCGAGGTATCGCGGTGTCGAGGTCTCAGTCGTGAGGCTCAGGAGGTCGAGCTTTTGGTCCAGAGGGGTGAACTTCAGCTACTTTCATATCCCGCCGAGGATCGTCCCTGGACCTTACGTAAAGAGGCTGTTTATACTGTTCGAGAACCTGCACAACTTGTCATCCCGGTTCTACCGGGTCCCAGGGTACGAGCTCGTCGCTCCGGTTGTAGGGTTTTCGGCTTACGATGCCTCGAACCCTGGCCTCCTGGGCAGCCAGACGCTCAACTTGACCGTAAAGGGCTATCCCATCTCCGTTTGGTTCCCGCCATTGCCGGAAACATACACAAACGAATCAGTTCGATGCGTCATGTTCGTTCTCGGGGTGAATACCTCATTCGAGCTCAGCAACATGACTTCGCCGAACGTGTGCTCAGCTCGACACCAGGGCCATTTCTCTCTGGCCGTGCCCCTGTTGCCGCCGGACAGCTCGTACAGGGAAGGGAACAAATTCTGGAAATGGTGGGTTGTCGGATTTGTGGCCGGGTTCGCAGTGCTCCTCTTCTTGGGTTTATCGGTTATATCGATCCACAGGCTGACCGTGAAGAGGAAGATCAAGGAGATGGAGAAGCGGTCCGATCACGATGCACCGCTGGATACATTCTATGTCGGAAGATGTAAGATGCCCTCCGCATCCTTGGTCAGAACCCAACCTTCTGGTATTGAGAATGAACACGCTCCTTGAATCTCTGCAGATTGTCTTACTTTATGTCAGATTTTACAGTATTCGAAGTCGGTGACTTGAGCCTGCATTCCGATACCGTAACAGAATTTGAAGTTGTCATAATCGTTTACTTTAAAAAGTTAATCTTATCAGCAGTCTCATTCGAGAAGCTCGGCTTTTATTCTGTTTTCTGTCCATTCGAGCGAATAAGTCATCTCGGCGCGAATAATTCTTAAGAGAGAATTCACAACGATCGAACTTGAGTTATAATTTAGCTGCTGGAATAGGCATCTCGTCGAGACGGTTTCGTTCTGATCGTTTTGAATCAACCGATCGGTTGGAGATCGCAGAGGTCCCGAAGAGGGAAAGCCGGATCGAAGTGAGTGCCATCGAGAATGGCCTGAGTGGTGATCTTGTTAGCGGCCTCGGATGCGTGAATCCCGTCCCAGCTCACGTAGTTCTGAGGATCGTTGCACGCCGATGCGGTCACATTGGCCCCCTCGATCACCTTCGTGGCGCCGCAGTAAACTCTCGGGTCGAAATTGTATGCTCCGCCTCCGTATCCGCAGCACGCCTTTGTTCCATATTGAAGGCCTGAAACATGAGCAGACAGAAGAGTAGTAGGCAGTTAGCAGAGAATAAGATTCTCCACAGAGATCGGTCTCAAAACAGGGTTCGGGTTCAACGCGATGAATGACTGTGACTTCAAAACCGAACTTCCCAGACAACTTCTCGACCCACCGTGGGAGGTGGGATGCTGGAAGAGCTCGAGCAGGACAGAAAAGACGTCCACGTAAATGAGGTTCGAGTCGGGGATGGAGGATCGGGTCTGTGCGAGGGTGTCCTGCAGCATCTTATTGTACTGCACGACAGCATTGTTGTACGAGGCCAGGCATCCGAACTCGTCTTTGTCCGAGCTGTTGTGCGGGAGCTCGACGAGTAAGGCCGGGTAGCAGCCCACCGGTGCCAGATTCAGCACCAGAAACGTCCGGCCTCCGAGACCATATATCTCCTGCCCATCAAACAAAAAAAAGGTCGATCTCGGTCCTATTAAGTAATAAATAATAAAACATGTCGTTATCCGATAAACTAGTACAATACCACCAGTCTGCTGACAACAGAAAGCACGTAAGACAGACACCAACAAAAACCGACTGGTTATCGCCCGTGAGGTCAAGACTTGGGCTTGCTCCATCGAAACTTATGTGAAGACGACTTTCGTGACGATTACCGAGGAGCTCTCGGGCCGGTTTTCTCGATCAACTGGTTCGGTCTTATTGGGGCACTGTTAATGTCACAGAAGCATAGAGCACTGACCTTGATGGACCAAGCAATCTGGGCAGCCACCTGAGGAAGGGACTGCTGCACTCCCCCGATCCCGGCTGCTGCCAAGTTCGACGTGAAATCGTTCTGCCCGATGTAGAATGTGTACATCGACTTCCCGAATATGTCAGGTGAAGGC
The DNA here is from genome assembly GCA_037672795.1 of Lagerstroemia speciosa. NCBI lineage: Eukaryota > Viridiplantae > Streptophyta > Magnoliopsida > Myrtales > Lythraceae > Lagerstroemia > Lagerstroemia speciosa. The sequence continues at coordinate 1,932,971 of CM075304.1, read as the reverse complement.
AGAATACTAGATCCTATAGAAAGGAAAGAACAACTACAGATCAAATCGGGGTGAGAACCTGATCCGAGTATTAACTAACGTGTGTGCCGGTACCCGTTTTGCCGGAGGAGTGAAACTCGTCGACCCGAGCCTTGAACTCCTTCATCTGGTTTACTTGGATGGGCAGCGCAAAGGGGCTTAGTCCGGACACGAACAAGGACGTGTTAGGGAGGAGCACGGTCGACGCCAGTGTCGCGAAGTTGGCACCGTGGTGGTAGTCGGACCCGATCGATTGGAGATACGGGCTCAGGAACGGCAGCCCGAGCGCCTGTGCTGTATTTCACATCGAATTAGAGCGACAGAAGCACTCTGGACATAATCCTTGAAAGAGACAGATTCCTAATACACAGCTGTGGTCTTTCCACGACAGAATATTTTTACATGTATGACTTGGTTGGTGCATTGCGGACACATTAATTCTTCTCATATAACATAATTCTTTTTATTATTTAATCGAAACGCGACCTACACTTACAATGAGTCAAGGATGGTCCTGTGGCACGATGTTAGTGATAGGCTGGATCTGGAGGATGGATGGGTAATTAACGAGTGGAAATAACTGGGTTTTGAAGAAATTTACCCAAGAAATCGACCACGAGCCTGCCATCGGAAGCCCGGCCGGAGGGCCGGTTGAAGTAAGTCATCCCGAAGGGCCCGGTCTGGGCGGGGAAGGCGGCGTAGAACCCGCCGGTGTCGGAGTTCGAGTCCCCGAAGTTGAATACCGCCTCGAACGCGCATTTCGAGTGGCAGGGGACGGACAGCACCGCCGGCACCACCATCAGCAGGGCCCATCGGACGAAGGGTTTCCCCGACATGATGCCGATTTCGAAGGAGGAGGGAGGTAGAGAGGCTGGGAGAGATGGACATGGCTAGATGCTGAGAGGGAGGATTTAGTTTTATCAGGTTGGGATGAGAAGAGGATAAGTGAAACAATCTCAATTTGGGGAGGGCAAGTTGCGTGGATACACTACCACGATGACAAGACACCCTCTGCGTATTTGTCACGGGCGTACTTCCTCGGGATAACAGTCGGGGAGAACGTATCCGCGTACGTCAAGGGAGTTCTTATACAGTCCGGAAAATCCGTACTGTCGCCGACACTGTGGAGAAGAAAGGGAATGCGGTCACGATAAGGACGACAACAGGAGTGACGACTCAACCATCTCGCCGTATTATATTCGTGCTCTCGCGTTCAACCAACGAACATGTCAAACGAACTGAGCAGTAAGTGCTACCATTGATTCCATTTAACATAGTACCGCTAAACATCTTATGTAGTCTAGGAAGCCGGTGTCTAGGATCTCGACATGCTGTTAGTTTGGACATAATGAGGTTGTTGGGATTGTTAGAGTCATTATTATTGTTAGTAATTCGCTTCCATGCAAAAGCCTAATATATTGTAACTGATTCTCTTATAAATCCAGCATTATTATTTATCTCAATCAATGTATGATTGAACATTTACTCTCACGTGTAGCATGTTAGGGGACTTAATATATTAGTTCGGTACCATGTGAAATTGTCGAGAGTGGACTTTACCGACGTGCCGTCGGTTGGGTTGGGAAGAGACTGTCAGGATACACATCGATTTAAATTATGGAGAGCTTGTTGTGCAACGTTGCAAATTTAACCCATACGGGCGGCAAAATTTTACTTATCCCTTTGTTTTTAGGGCAAGTTTTTTCGATCTTAACTGGTATTCAAAAATTCAACAGGTTTCAATCAATCCCGTTCGAGTTGGGAGGGCCGACTAGAGCAAGTTGCTGACCAGCTGAACCATAGCCCATGTTTTCTGATAAATACACACACGTCAGGCCCATTTTGCCCTTGTCGTAATCCTCTTTGGGCCCCCGTCAGCCCAATTTTTCAGGAATCGGGCATTCTTTGCTGGGCCCACCTGACGTCACCATTACGAGCGCATTTTTCTTATTGATCGCAGGTGGCATGAGAAAATGGAGATCAAAATACTATAATTGAATGAATTAGTATTAATTATTCGAGCAGCTGTCATAATTAATAATAATTAAAGTAATTTAATTTATTTTTTCTCATAATATTATTGTGAGATAAGATAATCTAAATTTTTTAATAATTAAGAATTAAATAGAAAAAGAAGTATAATTACTGGCATTTTTACCATCGATAAAAAAGATAAAATTATAACATATATAGGTTGAAAAAGTCAAAGTCGCCACGTCAGACGACCTTTCCGTCACATCACATCACCTCAGTTGTCTTACATCTGTGCTACCGAAGATTGCGCACGACCGTTCGCCCACCCTCCTATCAACGGTTCATATTTTCTCTCGTTCATGTGGAGTGGGGGCACATGATCATCCCCCTTTCCACCGGCATGCGGAGTTGCCAAGGGCCCGCCACATCAGCATAGTCAGGTACGGATCTGATGCTTTGCCTTGCCGGCAGACTGGCAATCGAAAGCGAGGAACATTGCGTGGCACGATCACTTCCGTCCGATTCATCTGCAGAGTTTTCGATGCCCTGTTACACGTGGCCGTCCCGAAGTGGGGTGACTTGGAGAGCAGCAGGAATCTTTGGTGGACGGCTGGGATTAAAGATCGGCTGAGTCAGTGCCGGGGATCTTTTCCGCGTCTGGGAAGAGAATCTCGGGCCCACGTCAGATCCGTAGGATTATCCTTGCTTGTGCGGCAAAAAAAGTTTATAATAAAAAATAATTTACGATAATCACGCAATATGACGTCGTTTCTGACTAAGTGCCACGTAATAATATTTGCTCCCACGACATCTCAAACAACTTTTTCAATTAAATGAATATAAAAATAAATCGGCGAGGAAGAATTTTGTGCGATTTTCCCTTTTTTTTGCCTCTCTTCCCCTCGTTTTTACTTGAATGGTCTGCTTGGCCAAGGTGCTCATGTACGAAAAGTTTTTAATGAAACGGTCATATATTTAATTAAAATTTATTATTTACATATTTATTTAATTAAAATTTATAATTTCTTAAATTTTTTAATAATTTTTTACTATTTATATATATATTGTTTAATTAGAATTCATAATTTATTAGATTCCCAGTGTGTCTATGATGTAGCACTCGGCAGGATCTACATGGGTTTGCCATGGTATTGTGTGCATACCGTCCATGAAGGTGCCTACTGAAAAAAGAAAAAAAGTCTGATCAAATAAAAATAATGAATTGTAAATAGAGTTCATGTTAGAATTATACAGATAGTATGGATGTTATTGTTTATACTACGTTTTATATTTTTAAAATTTTTTTATATTTAAATAACCATAACTGATATAATCATTGATTACTTGTCAAGTCCTAATTGGACAGCATCGCATACGTAGTATGATCATTCTACTGAAAACTTTCTTGTTGATTTGGCTAAACCGTTTCTGGCACGTTGAATATTGTCCTCCTCCTTATCGCATGACGAGAGAAAATGCCAATAAGTTTATAAATAAATTAATTAATATTAATTATCAGAATAATTATCTTAATTATTATTAATTAAAGTAATTTAATTAATTCTTTCTCAGTATCACTTCGAGTAGTACTGTTTGAGATTTTTCGGTATACGTGACAGAAGCGAGTATGCAAATTCAACTTTTCTTCCCTTTTTTGCCCTTTTTCAGCTTATTTAATTCTTAATTTAATAAGCTGCCTACGGGACCGAAATTAAGGCCAAGTCAGCCACACGTGATGCCGAACATTACGATTTGATCGGACGTAATAATAAATCTTTTATCGTTGGATACCGAACACTTGAATAAAATTACATTGGCAGTCTCACTTATTGAAGTATTAAAAAAAAAAAAGAGAGAGAGAAACTAAAACCTTTTAATTGGGACCAATGACAGCATACTAGAAACGGCAGTAATTCGGTGGTCCAAAATTCTCCTCCATGCAATTGGGTAAGGCCAAGGTCTACGTTCGACTCTCACTTTGAGCAAAATTACGAGAATGGGTTTCAGAACTCTAGTCTTGGCGGACACAGACTGACTCTTGGGATCGTATTGGCATGTGGTGGAGGAGTAGTAGATGTTCATGTGTGTAATGCACGGTGATTTCATTGCACAAATCTCTCGGATCGTGACATGTCTAAACTTTTTACAGTGTTCGAGGATTAATTTTTCACGTGTCGAGGTGTGAATAATGATTTATACAATAAATTCATTGCGTATTGCATGCTAAATATTTACTCCGTACGATGGTGTTATAGCAAGAACCGTTTTAGCGTTGACTATCCAAGCGCGAATGTTATATAGTGGGATGATTGAGTTATCACTATTACTAGTAGTCTCTTTTTAATAAGAAACATTATTGATAACGATGTAATTATATTAAATCTAGCGTAAACTGTCAAATTGATCCTCAAATTTGTAGTGAATCTTCAGGTTTTTTCTCAAAGTTTCAAAACTATCAATTTGGTCGTCACTCTTTAATTTTGTCAGTCAATTTTGTCAAGGCATTATAGCACCATTTACGGATGCTGAAACGAACGGTGACTGCCATGTCAGCCAGTTCACATGCCACATGACAATTAGTAAGTGAATAAAACTATATTTAATTTTTTAACTTCAATTTTTCATAACTTACCATGTGGTACGTAGATCCCCTGATGTGGTTGTCACTGTCTGCATCAGTATCTGCAAACGACGTTATAACACCTGGACCAAATTAATTAATAAAACTATCAATTTGGTCGTCACTCTTTAATTTTGACAGTCAATTTCGTCAAGGCATTATAGCACCATTTACGGATGCTGAAATGAACGGTGACTGCCATGTCAGCAAGTTCACATGCCACATGACAATTAGTAAGTGAATAAAACTATATTTAATTTTTTAACTTCAATTTTTCATAACTTACCATGTGGTACGTGGATCGCCTGATGTGGTTGTCACTGTCTGCATCAGTATCTGCAAACGACGTTATAACACCTGGACCAAATTAATTAATAAAAGTGAACAGTGAAAACTAAATTGATAACTTTCAAATATTAAGAATTAACTTGATGGTTATCGATTTGATGGTTTACTATTAAATCTTTTTTTTTTAAGAAATATATAATGTTTTTTTTTGCCAACGATGGAACAGTTGGATGCTCCACGCAACAAGGGGTGGGCCCCGCTCACTAACAACCTTCGGCTCCACGTATATACGGCGTATGTCTACCTTCTCTCACTCGAAGGACGCGTGTCCGGTGACGTGGATGCAGCCCTGGCGCTCTCTTCCTCCTCCTCCTCCTCCTCCCTCTTCAACCTTCACTTTCACTCTGTACCCGAAATCTCTGTTCTGCATAGACCGGGCCCGGGGCGAGAGCTAGAGAGAGTCGAAGGGAATGCTGGACTTCTGAAGCAATTGTTGAGTTCTTCCTCACCGGGCGGGGTCCCTGTACAGTCGCCAACGAGAGTCTTGAGTGGTCAAACCTCAGCGGGAACGGTCAACTCCTCGTCTTTCACTCGATTCAGTTGCGATTTGGAAGGGATCGCTCGGTAGTGATCAGAAGGTGAGCTGATGTTGGAGCCGTGCTGTTGAATGATAGCTTTTTTTTTTTGGTAATTCTGGGAAAAGAAAGCTTGGCCGCCCCTTTTGATTTTCGATGAAGTTAAGCGAGAGATTCTGTGAGATTAGGGCAGTAACGTACCACTATGGAGCCTAGTTCCTGCAATTCCTTTTTTTCTGCTGGTTTTAATCTTCGGTACCCCGTGAGCTTCGTAATCTTTTAGTTAAAAATACGAACTTACTTTCTTGTTTTGAGTTTCTGTTTCGGTGCTATCTTGGAATTTAGGTTATGAAGAAGCTCTGCTGCATGGAAGATTAGATGTGTAGACTTCTTGGAGTTATGAATCGACTTTGTCTCACGAAGATTTATCCTTTTGGCAAATTCTAGTGGGAAAATATTCAATGATCAAACCACTTTTATGTTTTTTTCTGAGTTTAAGTTTATCAGAAACTGTCAGATTTTCTGTTTTCTGTGTGGGAGGAACATGATCTACACTCCCTAAGAATAGAGCATGGGATCCACTGCCAGATCTGGTTTTTCAATTGTGTTTCATGTCTCTGGTCTTATACCCTTTGTTGGTTGTTTGCAAGAAACAATCGGGATCTATATTAGGATTGTGATTTTGTAGTTTCTTGGATATTTCATGCCAGAGATCACTTATGACACCCGAAGTGTCTTAAACTTTATTCCTTAAGTTTCTGTATTTATATTCGGGTCAGGCCCAAACACCTTCATCAGCCTCCTGACCAGAACTGTTTTTGGTCAAAAAAGTACCCAGTTTATTGCTAATCATGATCATTTGCATCATTTTCCCTAACAATTTCATCCTTTGTACAGAGGTTAGGCAGGTTTATCGACCACTTATTGGAGCACACACACCTATTAGCACACGTGTTTGCTGTCCTCCTGAGTTAGCTGATTTTACTTAGCTTAAATCCTTCTTTCTGCCCCTGACGTCCTTTACAATGGCCTATATTCTCTCTCAATGATCCGTCTCTTATACTTCCAAAATTGGGAAGGAGCATTGTCTATTTCAAGGATGATGTTCTTCCAGCCCTTTTCAATTTCCAGATTCATTCCTTCTCGAAGAGCTAGTGCCTCACTTTCCCTGCTGAATCTGAGTGCAGGCATTTTGCTGTCTGTGCTAAACTTCTCCCTTCCAGTTCCTGGCTATCACACCAATTCCGGCTATCTTTTCTTCTCCAGGAAGTACGCCATCTCAGTTTACTTTTGTGGCTCCTCCCTGAGATTCTTCTCATTTGCTGGGCCTTTCACTTGCTTCTCCATTCTCCTGCACTTATCTGTTACAGTTCTGACCTTACTTGTAACGGATATAACCTGTCATTGCTGCTGTGAATTTCTTTGGCATTCAGTGGAATAAATTGTGTGTTTTTGCAGCGTGCGTCACATCTGGCTTTCCAGATATTTAAACAGTAAAAGCAAGTTTGGTCGTTCAAGCCTTCATTTCCTCTTAGATTAAGCCCTTAGTGCTGAATTGGTTTTGCAGCCATCTATCAGAGGAGACACTTCTCCATTCAATTTTTAAATCCATTGCACCAAACCAGACTGACTAACACCTTCCAACTGTAGTAAAGCATTGCTCTACTGTCTCAATCTGTTCATAGATTGCACAACTACCATCAGTTGGCGCATACCTCCTTTGTAGGTTATGTTGGAGGATAACACATTGAAGAAGGCCTTCCAAAATAACCGTTTAATTTTCAATGGACAGTCTGTCTGCCATACCAAGTTCCATATCTTTCTTTCCACCCCATATGAAGAGGAATTTGCTCTGCTTCCTCTTGTTGGCTGCTGTATAGGATTTAAAACTGTTGAACAGTTAAGTGGAATGAAAGAAACACTTTACTTTTTTATCTCATTTACTAAATAAGTTAAAAACAATTTACTTCATAAGCAACTGTAAATGGAGAGGTCTGCCACAGTCAAAAAGAAAAAAATATATGTGAACCTTAGGATTGTGAATTCTTGCCTCAAGCACAGTTGGGCTCTTTAGCTGGAGTTGAGGAGATAGGTAACATTTCCTGTGTACTCTTGCTTGTAAAATTATTTAATTCATTCCCTCGATCTTGATATTCCACTTCCTGTTCAGCCCTCTTAGTCTTTTTTATTTTTTGCAATCTATTTTTCAAATTATGCAATTTCTTACTATTTTGGGTTGATATGACTCCTCATGACGCAGCTCCTTAAATACCGATTTCGGCGAAGGAAGATATCTTTAATATCATTTATACCAGTCTTTGTTCGGGGATCTGAGAATGGGGAATCATGAAGATGCAAAGCCTAGCAAGTCTGAGAAACCTACCACCCCTTCAGCTCTGGTATATTAAGGACATGAATATATATGCAGAGCTCTCTGCCTAGAAAATATCTTCTTTGTATTGCAATTACACAGATACTTATCATATAAAATCCATTGGAACTGAAAATTTTTTTTCCTTGATGCATAGTTTTCCTCACCATGTTCTAAGTATCTTCTTATGACAAGTTGCTACGTAGTGCAAATGTCAATCGTCTCCTTTTTCCTTCTTTGCATGACAGGACCTGACTCATATTCATGTGTACCCTGATTGGGCAGCTGCACAGGTTTTACACCAGCATTGATTATCTATTCTCTTCCATTTAGACAATTTCTATCATCGATTGTCTGTAATATGAAATTGTTGGTCATTAGAGAAACTTGTTCTCTTTCTTTAGGCATATTACGGTCCTAGAGTGGCACTTCCTCCATATTATGCTTCTGCTCTACCACCTGGATATGCTCCACATCCCTACATTTGGGGTGCTCCACAGGTACGGCCCCATAATCAAATATTCTTTGTTGTAGTTCTACTTCTTTCATCAAAATATGCTATAACCATCAGTTGGCTGTTGCAGCATATGATCCCACCATATGGGGCACCTTGTGCAGCAAGCTACTCACCTGGAGCTGTTTATGCACAGCCTCCGGCTCCTACTGTAAGTCTACAGTGTCTGTGCATATGTGGAAAATTGTCATAAGTATATTATAACTCTGGTTGGTTGTACTCTGTAGAATTCTTCTCCTCTGAGCGGAGAAACTCCATCAAAGCCATCTGGTGATGCGAGTCGTGGCTTGATGAAGAAGTTGAAATCCTTTGATGGGCTAGGAATGCCCATAGCCCATGGGAGCGTTGAAGCAGCAGGGAATGGGGCTAAACCGGGGGCATCGGAGAGGTTTTGAAGCTAAAACATTTCTTATCCGGTAAAAATTTTATTGCCTCATTGCTGGTGGGCCAAGTGATGCTCAATGTTTCTCTGTTGTGCACCATATTGGCAGCACGGAGACTGAAGGTACAAGTGATGGCAGCTATGGCAACACAAGCGGGGTGAGACTTTATCGCTCTTATGGCATCTTTTCCCAAAGTTTTGTTGATATGCTAAATATCCTGTTTACATAATTACTGGAAGAATTTTAAATTTATCCATTTCCCCTTAGCAGGCAGATCACATGAGGAGGAAAAGATCATATGATGGAACACCACCAGCTGGTAAGTCATGTGTGCATATTTGACTTGTCTCAGACTCTCAGTGAATGCTTAAAACTGTGCAAAGAGTCATATTTTAACTTTCAGCTTGGGCTTTTGGATGTTTAAATGTATCACCCAAAAAAAAAAAAAAAAGTTGTAAACAGTAATTAAGAATTGACAAAAGGAGGGCAGAAGAGCAACTATTTTGTTCATGGCCCTTATGCATTTGGGTGAAATGGTCCTTATTTCATCTTGCAAGGAAGCGAAGAAATACTGACATATCTTGTGTACTCCGGGCAGACTAAATTTAAAATACGAATATAAAGGGTTACCTTAGGTTGTTGTGACATTATGCTGCACACTGAAGTCATCTCTAACGTCTGTAGCTGTCGGGAAATCTGAGGGAGGTGCAACCCCTGATGTGAGCTTGAAAATGCAGTCCGAGGCCTGGTTAGTGGTGAGTTCCTCGTTGGTTTAGTTTTCGATTTTTCCCAATATGATACGAGCAGTTCTGACTTCGGAGCACTCTTTGGTTAGAACGAGAGGGAGCTGAAACGGGAGAGGAGGAAGCAGTCCAACCGTGAATCTGCTAGAAGATCAAGACTGCGGAAGCAGGTGCGGATAATACTCCTCAATATGAACAGCCCAAAATTTCGATACTGTTGCTAATGATTGTTTCTTTCCATGTCCAAGGCCGAGGCCGAGGAGCTTGCAAATAGCGTGGCACACCTGACTGCCGAGAATGTGGCACTTAAAGCGGAAATGAACAGGCTGATGGAGGATTCCGATACTCTGAGACAGGAAAATGCAAAGTTGATGGTATCATTCCACATCCCTTTTGTCGACCCTCTTTCCCGTTAGCAAAGCAGAACAGTGAGTTTTGCTCTGTGATGTGCCCTTCAGGAAAAACTGAAGCATTCCGAGGCAGAAGGAGCCGGCGAAGAGGGATCAGACACCGAGGTCAATGAGTCATTGCCTATGACCACCGAGAACTTGCTCTCAAGAGTGGACAACACAAGTTCTAGCGAAACCAGCACCGAACCGGAGGTGGAAGCACGCGACCAGAAGGTCCAGAAGTTAAACGCAGGCTCTGAGCTGCGTCAGCTGCTGGCAACAAAACCGAGAGCTGATGCGGTTGCTGCTACCTGACCGAGCTGCTCCATTTTCGAACTCGTAGCTCGGGTTATCGACGAGCATCCTGCTCCATTCTCACTTTAACATAAAAGTTTTATGCTGACGATGACGACATGGATGTCTGAAACATAGCTAGGTGACAGCTGCATAGACTGTGACAACTGGGTGTTAATTGCCGGAGTGAGCCTCTTCACGGCCGACCTGTTAATTTGCTGACAAAACTGAGTTGCTGAAAGCTATCATCTCCTGCTTAGCAGGGACAAAGCTCCCACCTTTCCCAGAAAAGGGAGAGGAAGAAGGCGATTTGATGATGGGATTTGTCGGGCCAATGGTGTATCAGTCTGTACTATTTTTAATCTAAATTTTAATTGGGCCGATAATTAGAAAGTACAATTTCTAATTTTAATTTTAATTTAAAAAAATCCTGAAACCCCCTATTAATTCAAGCATCAAATCAAGAGAATCTGGATTTTGAGATGAACTAGCAGTTTTTATTTTTATTTTTTGTTTAGAATGAAAATTCAAAAAATTGAATATTATTATTATTATTTACAAAATTATTTTGAGAGAAATAGGGAGTAAAATGTACTAATTAAATTGATAAAAATTAACTAAATAATTGTCCTAGTCCAGGTAATCTAATTAATATGTTCTTGGATTTTGGGGACTTGGGAAAGAGGGCATACCCTTCCCCACCTCTTCTTATATTTATATTTATTATGTTTTTGCAAATTTCACTATTTTTGAAATAACTTTTTTCCTGAAAATAATAAAAGGGTTAAAAGCTAACATAAAATTATAGATTTTGAATAAATTCAATTCAAGTTATTTTCAATAATAAAAATCAAAAAATCCATCAAATCTAATCTTTTTTCTTAAAATATATTGGATGCAAAATTCGCATTACACGCAATATGTATTATATCAATAAAAGTAATTAGTTACAAATTCATGCATAAACAAAGAGAATGAATAAATATAATTAACACATATAAAAAAGAATAAATGGTGTCTACCGAAAAGAAAAAGAATAATCGGAGAGAAGAAAAAGAAAGGTAATGAGAGGATAGAAAAAATGTGAGTGAGTAATTGTATTTACTAGATTTATTACATTGCACATGTTTGATTTTAAATTTAAGTGTTATTTAAAATTTAATTATTTTATATAAAGGACAAATATGAAATATTAAAAGTGATTAAAAAAATTTATTTAAAGTATTAATAAATAACAGAGAAAAATTATTATTAAAAAGGGGAGAAATACTTTCTTAAAAGAGAGAGGCGAATATAAATTAAATATTCTCAGCCAACCAACAACGCCTGTTCCCCCATTTCCCTCTTCTCGCCCGCTCATCTCGTCAAGCATCGCTCTCTCTAGAACCTTCTGCTCGGATCTGGGACGATCTCGGAGCTGCGCCGATGGCGTCGAAACGGATTCTGAAGGAGCTCAAGGATCTCCAGAAGGACCCTCCCACCTCTTGCAGCGCCGGTACCTCCTCCCTCTCCCTGTTTCCTTTCCGCCGATTTCGCTCCGCGTTTCCTGGCTTGATCTGCGAAAGATCCGTTTCTCTTCGAGGCCTGCAGGGATGTTTCGTGTCTTGATCCGTGTAGCTTGTTCTTTGCCTCTTGACTGGTCGGTTTCTAGGTTTTGTCCTTGCTGATCTCTCACGGTCAATTCGTAGGTTCATGTTTAATGTTTAAAGAGTGATATCGGAAGTGCAAGATTCTGCGAAGTAGCGAGTTAGAGCTCTGTTATTGGTTCCAAGTTCCTCCTGATTGATTGCGTGGACAGTTCTCGGTTATGTTACTTGGAGCCTTTTCCCGTTCAGGTTTGATAACGGGAATGCAGAAAAATAGCATATCTGAAGTTAATTTATTAAGTTATATGCATTATTTCGATCACAAACCAGTCTTCAGCATGAATTAATGAATTGGAAATGACAGTGGACACTAATGACGTTCCAACATCACATCTGTAATGTTAGTCCACACAGCTTAAGGTTTAAGCTCCCCAGTCACGGATGGTTTACATGGAAATTGATATTAATGTGTGATCTAGGTTTCAGTCAAATGTACCAATGCCGTTATATGTGGAGGCTAAAGCAGGTAATTTTTGACGAGCGAATCAATGTTTCTGCATGAAAATTTCATGGATTACAGTACCTTGTATTTAATGTATCTTTGAGGTACATTTATGACAGAGCTTTAGTTTTTCTTCCTGACTTTTTGGTACAGAGACGGGGCTACCTATGCCCAGTTAGAAGTTCTCAGCAAGGCACCAGTTTTAGCCTATCTTCTCATTATTGTGATCTGTAACAGAAGTGAAATGGAATGGGATTGCTGTGAAAAATTGTCCAATTCTCCACAGCAGCTCCTTTTCTAGACATTTTTATTTCATAGCCACAGGCATACTGCTAGAGTTAAGTGCTTGTTCAGCTGGAAATGAGTTTGTACCTAGAGGAGGAAACTCACATGCAACTGTAAACTCGATAGCTTGCCTTGATTTCATTTAGGCCTCTCTTACACGGGACATACTTGAAACCAGGACTGAAAATATTTTAACTTTCTGACAGGTCCTGTGGCAGAGGACATGTTTCATTGGCAAGCAACGATAATGGGTCCCCCAGACAGTCCTTATGCAGGAGGAGTATTTCTAGTCTCCATTCATTTTCCACCCGATTACCCATTCAAACCTCCTAAGGTAGAAAGTTGGATTTCGTATCATTTGTAGTTGGCTTATGCACATTATTGCGTACTTAAAAACTATGCATTACTGGAATGGAGGATCTAACATGGATAATACTGCAGGTGGCTTTTAGGACCAAGGTTTTCCACCCAAATATCAACAGCAATGGCAGTATTTGTCTTGACATTCTAAAGGAGCAATGGAGCCCCGCGCTGACCATATCCAAGGTTCTGCTCTCTTGATAACTCTTCAGCTGTTCAAGGACTGATTGCATTCCCTCCATTCTTCTCTATTATTGACACAAGATTCCAGCACTCTGACCAAGATAATTATGTTCTCATATTCATCTGGTTTCCTGATGAGGAACAAAAAGCTAAAGAGTCATGAGAGAATTCTGAATGCTTGTTAACCCTAGTCAGTGATATGACGTAGGCAACCATGTCACATGTTCATGTTGCGAGTTTTTTAATTTTTTTTGGCAATATGGTATTTCCTGAAATGCTGCAATCCCTTGGCTACTCCATTTTTTTTTTTAACGAAAAATCTTCTTTATGGAATTCTATTCTTGATTCTGTGTCTGCTCTCGTTCCTAAGCTGCTTCATTATGAAAATCTGCATTTCCATTTCTTAAGTTGGAGGGAAAGGTTTCTTGTCTTTGTTTTCTCAGGTCCTGCTCTCAATATGTTCACTGTTAACGGATCCGAACCCAGATGATCCCCTTGTACCTGAAATAGCCCATATGTACAAGACGGACAGACCCAAGTACGAGACAACTGCTCGGAGCTGGACCCAGAAGTATGCGATGGGCTAGTTGGATCGGTTTCTGGCCGGGGGGGTTATTGTAGGAAGCTATCGGACCGTTTGCTCCTTTTGTGTAAATGAAGTGTGATATCTCCTATATTCAGAATTTGAGACATCAACATTCAAGTCGAAGGGCTGCTTTCTTAATTAGAAACCGGCTTTGAACAAGTCCTATCCCGATGAACCTCGGAAGATCTGTAATGTCATTTTACGACTGCCCAAATGAGGAGGAAAATAACTAGCTTTGATTGTCTGTTATCTTATTGTTTTCTTCATAAAGAGTAGCTAAATCTGGTGAGCACCACCTCGAAGTAGTCCAGTGGGGCACAGTTAAACCCTAGATTTCAATGCACCGAACGGTAAATAGGAAGTGTAAGGAGATCTCAGTGAATAGACATTCGAATTTAGGGACCTGTTAAGGCCACATCGAAGGTTGTGCCACTCCCATGGAGTGGTGGCCGACTCGTGCGACCCTTGGAAGTGTGAACCCGGTCTTATAAGGTTCCTATCAAGAAGCCTACAACACCAAAGAGAATAAGGAGATGCAAAAGGTATCAAAAAAAAAAAAAAGGAATTTCGGATCTCTTTAATTGCACTCGAAGTTAGTGGGAAGTTAGAAAAAGTAGTAATTTGAGAGGTAAAGTATCTTTCATTTCTAATAAGGTCTCGAATTCGAATATCATAAATAGATATAATTTATATTCGGAGAATTTTACTATTTAATAAGTCGATCTGTTCAAATTCAGATTAGTTAGAACGTGAATACTAGATTGTGAACGCCAAGGAAAAAAAGGTTAAAAAGCCGCGGTACAAACACTTGCCCGAATCTGCTATTTTAATGGAATATCCCTGAGTGCGAAACTACGTACAGAATCTGTGTCAGATTCAGAGGTCAAAGTAAATAGCCCGCTCTCTCATTTTCCCCAAGTAAGGAATCTTTTGCTGCCCTTAACACTTCTCGATAGTCGATAGACAGTTTTGAGTTTAATATGAATGAAATTACGTTTAAAAAAAAAAAGGGGAACACGGGTTCGGGTTCTTAGATCTGCGAATAGCTAAATGGCTGGATCATGATTCCGGGAGGGAACGAACTAGCACCCCTCCAGGGTTACAAGAACGTTCCAACGCCGTCGTGCCCGTATATCCCATGCTCCGACATATGATCGGTGTGTACATGGGCGAGCTTATGCAGTGTGGTGAGATACGTTCGGCCTCTCTTTCAACTCGAGATCATGGCTCGAGACCATGCCGATCAGTTGCTGGCCTAACATCGTAGCAAACAAACAGCCCTTGCTTAAAATGGAAATCCATAACTGTCACCTTTCCTGCTAAAGATAGTCTGTTCCAACCGAAAACGCCTAGACTTGAGGGGAAGACACAAACCAGGAGCCAACCCAACCCCAACAGCCCAGACTTTCATACGCGGGATCGAACGGAGAACACCCCTTTCCCCCCCTTTCACCACATTTCAATTTCATCTTGTTTGGGTTCGGGGTGCTCTGCAGCGTTCTTTATGTGATCAGAGTCCGGGGAATCACGATCCTGCACGTAGAAGTGTTGAACGGGGTTGTTACCTTGTTGGAATGGAGCAATTCCGGCAGATTGGCGAGGCGCTGGGAAGCCTGAAGGCGTTGATGGTGTTCCGGGAAGATCTGCAGATAAACCAGAGGCAGTGCTGCATGCTGCTCGATATGCTGAGCTCGGCTTACGAGGTTGTGGCAGAAGAGATGAGGCATAACCTGAGGTTCGAGGAGAAGCAGGTGAAGTGGAGGATCCTCGAGCAGCCGCTGAAGGAGCTCCTCAGGGTGTTCAAGGAGGCCGAGCTCTACATCCGGTCCTGCCTCGAGACCAAGGACTGGTGGGCCAGGGCGATCACCCTCTACCAGAACAACGACTGCGTCGAGCTCCACATCCACAACCTGTTCTGCTGCATTCCCGTCGTGATCGAGGCCGTCGAGATAGCCGGGGAGATCGCGGGGTGGGATCACGACGAGATGCAGAAGAAGAGGCTGGTGTACACGAGGAAGTACCAGAAGGAGTGGAAGGACCCGAAGCTCTTCCAGTGGAAGTATGGGAAGCAATACCTCATCACACCAGAGTTCTGCAAATCGTTGGAGACGGTCTGGAAAGAAGATCGGTGGGTTCTCCTCAACCGGGTCCGGGAGAAGAGCCAGTCACCCAACACGAAGCATGAGCAACGACTGAACGATCTCCTCTCCAGGAACTTGGACATATCGGAGCCTTCCAACTGGAAACTCCTGCCTATCTCGGTCCTGGTGGGGTCCAAGGATTACCAAGTGCGGAGGCGGCTCGGGTGCGGAGGCCAGGACAAGGAAATACTCTGGTTGGGCGAGAGCTTCGCTCTGAGACACATTATCGGGAGTGTCGAGAGCTTGATTCCCGAGATCTCGACTCTCCATTCGCTTTCCCACCCGAACATAATGTACCTGCTCTGCAGCTTCACGGATGAGGAGAAGAAGGAATGCTTTCTCATTACGGAGCTGATGAACCGGGACCTCGGGAGCTACATCAAGGAGATCTGTGGCCCGAGAAAAAGGATCCCTTTCTCACTTCCGGTTGCCACCGACCTGATGCTTCAAATTGCTAGAGGAATGGAGTATCTCCACCATAAGAAAATATACCATGGAGACTTGAACCCTTCCAACATCTTAGTGAAAGCCAGGGGGAGTTCCTCCGACGGGTACCTGCAAGCAAAGGTCTCAGGTTTCGGCTTATCACAAGCAAGAAGCTCGAACCAGAGGTCGCCAACGAACCAGAGTGCAACCCTCCCATTCATCTGGCACGCTCCGGAGGTGCTCGCTGAGGGAGAAGAGGCAGGAAGTCCCGGGCATAGCAAGTACACCGAGAAGTCCGATGTTTACAGCTACGGGATGATCTGCTTCGAGCTCCTCACCGGGAAAGTACCCTTCGAGGATGCGCACCTTCAAGGGGACAAGATGAGCCGAAACATCAGGGCGGGTGAGAGGCCACTGTTCCCGTTCCACTGCCCGAAGTATCTCACGAGCTTGACAAAGAGATGCTGGCATGCTGATCCGACTCAGAGACCGAGCTTCTCATCCATATGTAGAATCCTCCGGTACGTGAAACGTTTCTTGGCGATGAATCCCGAACACAGCATCCAGTCGGATCCACCGATGCCATCGGTGGAGTACAGCGATATAGAGTCGACGCTCTTGAGGAAGTTCCCTTCCTGGGAGAGCTCGAACCCGCTCCCCGTATCAGAAATACCGTTTCAGATTTTTGTCTATAGGGTGGTGGAAAGAGAGAAGATGATTTCCAACCTTAAAGGAGACTCTGAGTCGGGAAGCGACTGCGCATCAGTCGGAGGGGACGAGAGCACGCTCATGGCAGACGATCCCTTCCTTATCGAAAGGAAGCTGTCCCTATCCCCCGAACCACCGGCCAAGAACTTGCTATCCCCGAAAAGATCACCAGATACCAAACCTGGCAAACAGCCAGGTAATTGTCTATAACTTAACCAGTGGATCAACAACTCAGTGTTCATCGAGAAACGGCTTTTCAGCAATTCCATTTTAACATGACAGGTACGCCGAGAGGACGATCACTGAGACCACCGCAGGTAAGCTCAGGAAGCCGAAGCATGAGGATGAATTCCGAGGGTCAGCTGCTGATCATGAGCCCCAAGATAAGGCGGTCGTCCTCATCAGGTCATGCCTCAGACTCGGAGCTTCCCTAGCCTTTTCCTTCATTTTGATGTTCCATGCTCTGCCTACAAGGCAGAGCAACAGATTTTTGTCAGAGCAACCTCTGCTCTGATGATTCATTAGCTATGGTATGCCAGTGAATCTCGACAAGTAAAACAAAAAAGACATTTGGTGATGACAGGAGCCTTGTAGAAAGTTGCTCTCTCTCTCTCTCGGGAAAAGTTTACCGGGACAGTTCGACGATGCGAGGTCCCCCCCAACTAAACACCCGATCGATCTACATCCACCAGGCGAGAGAGGAAGGACAGAGGCTCCCTGCTTCTCCTTCAAAGTTGGCACCCAGTTGCTCCTTTGCGAAGTATTGCATTGTATACTCAAGCACGCAGGATAGGTACAGGAAAATGGGCATCACGGTGAATTCTGGTTTCCAGAACGATCGCAAATCAAAAGCTTCTCCATTCAATTCTTAGTCGTGGAACCACAATCAGAGAGTCACTTTTGCATCTGAACAAACAAGAAGACAGACCGAGAAAATAGTTCTCGTAAAAATGCTTACTCGGCTACACAGAGACACAGTCGGGTGTTTCCTTTTTTTGGCTTTATTCTCCCCCCACTACACTTATTGACACACAAGATGAATGAGAAGGTGAAAAGCTACTGAGGGTTCATACAGCAATATATAGATAGGGAAACCAAGAAGTCTGTACTTTTCTAGGCTTGCTCTTTAGAGAGTGAGAAAGGAAAAGAAAAAGGGAACCATCTCCCTATCCCTTGCCTACAAAAACAGAGCATTATTCAGATAAAACCCCGGTTCACAGGTTAGTTAAGCATAATACTTCAGTCTGAGATTCTGATTTCAACTCCTAAGATGTCCTTCACCACCTCGTATGTCACGAATGCAATGGCAATGGATGGGACCACCTGAGGAAGCAGGCAGCATAATAAGAAGACATTGGAGAAGAAACTGAGGTGATGTTAGATTAGAATTAAAATTTAGGAGCTAGAAACAGTGTTTCATCAAATAAGTACTTCATAAGACGAGTCAATTATTGATAATACATTACTTAGTTTCTGGGGTGGTTACTCATTGCCGATCACCACCACCCATGGAAGGTCATTCAGGGGTCAGCGACCTGTTGAGGGCGTTGGCGGCCAGATCTATATCAATATGAGATGTACTTCAGGAATTGGGCGATTCCTGTCCAGATTGGTGCCAGATCTATCTGAATATTGTCCATCTACTATCTACCGCCTCTCATCATCTCGCTGTCCTGGTCCTTACCTTTTATTCTCAACTAACGTTTATACACTTAATACAATCCATCACCTTGGATGCAATTCCTGATTATTGTTTCCACTCAACACAAAAACAATTTTTGAATCCAGAAACAAGTCTAAGCTAACGTGTGACCAATACTGACCTTCACTGAATTGGGAACGAGGCCCTTGTAGAGAGCTCCAAAGCCCTCATACTGCACAGTCTTCCTGAAAGCATCAATCATGCCATTATATTCAGGAGCTGCCTTGGCTGATCCATCTCCTCTAACAATGGAAGCAGCATCCTTCCACCCCACCATTTGCATTCTCCGGCGAATCACATCGAGAGGATAGGCAACGGTTTGCCCAACAGTTCCAGCAGCAGCTCCACAAGCTAGCCTTGTCGTGACACTCAACTCAGTATCTTCGACAAGTCCAAATGGCCTGGTTTTGATTAACCAGTCCTTTAAAGATTCGTAAACTGCAAAGTTGAGGCCCACATAAGGAACCTGCAAGTATCAAATTTTGCGTGAAAATCATAAAGATGAAATCATGAACTTCCGAAGAAAGTGAGTACAACAGCATATCGTGAAATATATGTTATCAAAGCTGAATCCAAAAGTAAAAGAAGTTCTGGCTATCTTGTTTAGGATGAGTTTAAACATCAGTAATCAGAATGGCTAAAGAGTTGCATATTAAAGAAGAAATGACAGAAGAAAAAAAAGATTACAGTAAGTGTAAATAAGTGTCAGAAGCACAAAAAGAAGTGAAAATAGGAACCTTTTACAAAAGAGATAACTTTAAGCATGGCTATCCATCTTCCCTAAATTGATAGACGAAAAGATCAGCTACTAACCACTCCAATAACAGAGGGAAGCCAGCCTTTGTATAAAGCTCGAGGTCCTTCTTCCCGAAGAACAGTTGATAGAGCGTGGAACATTCCTCTGTACTGATAAGGGGACTTCTCTGTCTGCAATTATAAGGTGTCAAAGTAACCACGTGTTTCATTTGACTGCTACTTTTTATGCATAAATTACTATGAAGAACAAGTTATTTCATGAAAGTATCTCAGCCTTAGATAAAGGATCCATGATTCTTCTGGGAGAAACAAGCTGACATACTCAAAAGAGGGAAATAAAAGCAAATTGTAGCGATGAGTCCAGAAGATAAAGGAGATACCTGAACAGTCAGTCTACCCCTAACCATATCCATGGGATAAGTTGCTGACATGGCAATAATACCAGCACAAGCCCCAGCTCCAAGGCGTAGAAGAGGAGTGAGCTGAGCATCTTCTGTAGAAATTAATAAAAGGTAATACGAGATTGTCCAACATCATTTTATTTATATTATGTAGCATAAAGTCAAGCCGAGATACTTTCATGAATGTTTCCATTTTATTTTCAAGCGCAAGCACATAAGCAAATTCAGGCATTGTAATGATCAAATGCCAAAGAGCAAAGACTTATTATAGACTAGAAACTTTTGTAGGGTATCTATGCATGACAGCAAGAACAAAATACCATGCTCATGTCTGTTTCACAGTATCACTAAAATGGATCTGACAAATATAACATTTCACGTTAGCTTACAGGGTCAACATCTCAGGCTAATACTCAACAACCGAATTGAAACAAATAGTGAAATAGGTAGATGACGAAAAAAGGCATACCATCGCCAGTTTGCTGCCGATACATTGATAATATTGCCCTGGATATAACATAGCATCAAACAATCAGAAGAATGGAAGCAAGATTGGGATTGAAGATGCCCAAGAATACCGAAGTAAGACATTGTAATCAGTCTCAAAGTTAAGGAAGGTCATTTCATGTCACCAAGTAAATGGGGAAAATGGCAAAAGACACCGAGGAAACATTTTATTGTATGATCTATATCTTATATGAATGAACAGAAGTTCTTTAATCCTTAAAATTCTAATTTCAAAGATTACTGTAGTGTAGCAATCCCAGAAGTTCCTCTCATCTCACACCAGACAAACACTATTAATGAGAATAACTCAACTTCAACAGTTCAAGTCTTTCTGGATCAACAAATGATAGGAACCAATAGCATCATACGGAACCATAATCGCATTAGTGAACCAGCATTCAAAGCAATTTACTGGTTCACACTGAAAGTATGGCTAAAACTTGAAGGATATGATCTACACCACGAGCAAAAGTACCGATACTAATTCAACCAAACATGATCCAGCAGACGCACACAGAGAAAGAATGTATAACCTCATCTTTCTCAGATAATGAGGAAAAGGGAAACAAAAATAACATAACTACAAGACATGCAGGACAGAAATGAACCGTGTTAACAAAGACTTTGCTCTGAAATTGAAAACCATACTTAGAAGCCTGCTCATAGCTGAAGAACTTGACTGCAGAGTTTGGGACAATTCGGGCACAATTAGTGCCGTTGCCTTTAAATAATCCACGGAAACCCTCAGTTCTCCAAATATATTTTAAGCCATGAATTGTTCCATTGTACTTTATGTTATGAGGATTCTGGACCTGCACAAGCAAAAGTATCACAATCATCTGAAAATGTCGGTATTTAAACAACGAGACAAAAATATACAAATTAGAGAGGATAAGTACCAACCTGCAGCAATATCTTCAAGCGCTCTAATGGTGCAACGGCTGTCCTTGACCTGAATGAGTCAATTCACAACAACAACATTTTTTTCAAGAACTGTGAACGAGTCATTGTAGGACATACTCCAAACAATTCAGGTCCCAGAGATGAACTGAGATGATCTTTTAAGAGAGAGCTGATTTCCAGAGAACCAAGGGCCTTGCTTTCGATAGCAATTGAATGGGAGAAGGGAAAGAGCAGAAAAATAAGCCAACTGGTTGAATTTTGAAAGGTTTTAACTGCAAAAGATATTGACTTTCAGAAGAAAGGGGTACTTGGCTCCATGATGCTAAAGTATGGTAGTTTCAGTGTCAGCTCAGGCACTACTCATTTATGTCAATAGTGAAACAGTCTTTATCTGTTTGACCCTTGACCCTTGAGAGATTCGTTCTAAATGCAAATAATAATTTACATAGCTCTAACAAAGCTTGACCAACATACTATCACGACTTTTTTTACCCGGCATATGTTAGACTGGATAAATTCAAGTGAAAGCCATAGTTCTGCAGCTCATATAGACACTGTGCAATAGGCTTCCCCTCTCTTCCCAACAAATAGGAAGCACGATCGATCTCAAATTTACAGGTATAATATTAGCTTCCCTCTTGCAGCAATCGTTAAAACCCACCAATCAACTATGGGAGGACAGAGATTCAATGGCTTCTGTGCGTTCCCCAGCAGAAACCGTTTACACAGAAGCGAACACCAAAGCCAACTCCGGTTTCAACACACTGAAAGATTTACGTAATGCATCGATATAAAGAATTCAATCGAATTTCGAGAAGCTCGAACTACCATGGTGTTGCATTCTTCCCCGCATTTACATAAGGACATTCTTGCGATCAAAGTAAAACTAAATTTTGATAAGAGGAGAAGAAATGGGAGAGACTCACACTCCTCCAGCGACTCCGCCGGCGATGAGGGACTTGCAGATACTGAGAACAGCGTAGCTGGGAGCCTTGACGCCCTCCCTCGCGAGCTTCGCCTCTTCGGCAAGGTTAACAAACGTGGAGACCGCCTTCTCGCTCGTCTTCACATCCTCCGAGGCCATGGAAGGATAAATCTAGACCTGCCCACCTTAAACCCTAGTGAATCGGCACGGAACGGAGCTAGAGATCCCGAGATTTGAGGGAGATGGGCAACCCGCAGTCCGCCGATTAGGGAGAGGTGACCAGTCTCCTCTGCATCTCACTCTCGCTCGCTCGGTGGCGCTTGGTGGTGGCGACGGCTCCCCCGGAGCTGAAAGCGAGGTACCAACGCACGGGCGACTCAGCTGAGTGGCAAAATGACGGCGTTTGGTCAGGGAGAGGGAGGATTTATATACTCGCAGGATTTTTGTTATTTAAAAATTTAATTTCTTTTTTGTGTGAGAGAGAGGACATTTCTGTACTACCCTGATTTGCGTCTAAGGATTTGCGTCAAATTCTTAGATGATTTTAAATTATCATACGATCTAAAAAAATATAATTAATTAATTAATATTAATTATTTAAATAATTATTATAATTAATATTAATTAAGATAATTTAATTAATTATTTTTCATTATGTAGGATCAATTGTTTCCTGATCTGCTGCCTTCGAAATAAATGCCGTACTCGCTTCCCGGGTTAACGGAAAATGTCACGGCGGGAAATGTAAAATCAGTTTTTTCTATTACAAATAAAATTCATAAATCTAAAAACAAAAATACTTTTTTTTAGCCAATAGAAATGAGAATATCGTGAAAAGGGGAATAATTATATGTGGATTAGATGCGGAGAATAAAAGTCCTCCCATTTTTCTCTATTTTTCAAGACGACGACTTTTCGTAGAAATTTAATAGTAAGAGAGCGTTTGGTTCGGGTAATCTTTAATTAGGAAAAAAGTTAAATTATATAAAAAATTATTGTTTTACATATAAAATATATTATAAAATAAAATTATTATATTTGACAAATGTCAATGATTATAAGGAGAGTAAATAATAATATATCATTATAACATCCAAAATTACAAGAACGCCCTCATCATTGTCCCGTGCATTCCGATTTTTCTGACAACTGAAAGGGTAAAATAGTATTTGTGGAAATTGCAGAAGTGCGTCCCACCTGCATTCCAAGAAAGCCAGCTCTTCTATGTTGTAAAATGCTCTTAACATTCCATCCAAACATAACAAAATAGGGTGGAAAATTGAACCTTTTCCCGGAAAATATTTAAATTACAACGAACCAAACACAGCCTAACTTCTTGCCTTATGCAGTCAACCTGAATTATTTTACATTTTACTAAGCTGATCTGTTTAGATTTAATCAGTCGTAGCGTATTTAATTTTTAAATATTTAAAGTGATATTAATTTTAATTGTTATTATCTGTTCAGTCACGGTCTTATTATAAGGTGAAATATATGCACGAAATAGATATTGCAATGGTAATTATATATAGATATCGAGCATGGCCGATGAAACGGGACACCGATTAATTTAAATTCAAACCGGGGTTGATCCGTTAACAGATAAAATTCTTCTGATCATTAATTTTTCCGTTCATTCACGATACTCAAGCCCGAGATCTTACCTAGAGAGTACACTTGTCTTAGGTTCTATACAGAAACTACTTGAGCTGGCACCTGGTAGTGATTATGAAGTGAAAAAAGCGTTAACTTTTAGGCCCAACAAGATTGGCTCCAAACCCAGAATAACAAGGCCTTGGATCAATATAAAATCGAAATTCTACGTCACGATTTACATTATAAAAAAAAAAAAAAAAGGGCCCGCCGTAGTCTGACAGTTGCATGGGTTACAACTTTACACCGTGATTTACAACGTTGTTAACGCATAGAATACGTGTAATTCGTAAAATTTACAGTAATTTTACCAATACTTACCCTTTTGTCCTCGTATCTCACGCTGGTCGTCGAATCTCCTGGTTGGAATAGATAAGTTCGACCTCTGCGAGGACAGGGTACTCCTCCAAGAACATGGCGGGCCCTTGACGACACCCAACGGACAGAGCAACCGCTGCCCCTTTCAGCCCGGTCCACATCACCGGTGTCGATCCGTGTATATTGTGAGAAGGCCGTTGACGATGCAGGCGGTTGGAACTAGAGCATCAATGAGTACTACCGATGACGGATTTGAATTTACGTCAAAAGTTGTCGAGTGATCAGACGTTCATATATTATATTATTGATAACGAGCATTATAAGAGTCTAGACTCGTTTCCATCCGCAAGCCTAATATATCCGGTAGCGGTACCCAGTTTTCTTATAAAATCTATTATAGTCAACTTATATAATCGATGTGGGATATAAAAACTAGTCACCGGAAGTCATACGGGTCTTTATTTAGTCCAGTTCGAGTCAGGTTCGGCCAATCAAGGATGAAGACTCTCTCAACACGAGTTTTCTCTATTTACAAAAATTCGAACCGATATCGTTTCTTAAAGAGATCAGGTATTCATGTTTACCCTCTATCCTTTCGTTTTCCTTTGGTGGCTGAACCTACCGCTCTCTTTAATTCGATGTTGCGGTGGGGGACAAGTGGTTGAACCTGGAGGCACGGGCAACCGTCTGGCCTTTGATTCCAAGTACGGTCACTGTCTCGATCACAATCCCACGACGGCGACCTTCCACCATCCACCATTTCTCGAGAGTCAAACGTCAACTAGGTCCTGGCAATTCGATCGATGATCTGATCAGCTCAAATCTTGCCCGGTTTAAGAAGCAACCGTATCGAATGTGACCTTTCAAGTCGTGGATGCTGAAGTAACATGATCCGGATGAAGATTGTATGGACGTGATTAATTTATTATTTATATAAGATTTTATTCTGTTTTGTCTCAGCAGAAATTAGATATTTAATATGTGTTTTATTCGAAATTTAGATTTTCTTTTCTTTTTTTTTTTTAGTGTGCGTGTGAATTTAATTAAGGTCTAACCAAACTGATCACGGATGGCTGGTGTAGTCTATTGAGAGAAGGTGTTCTAATGCATTGAGCATGAGCAAGAGCAAGAAAAAAATCTAAAAAATTAATTAATTTGTTCCGATGAGTAATAATCAAGACAACTGCTCAGGTGATTAATGTAAACTTGTTTTGTCCGTTGATAAACAGATCATCTCGAGACGTAGGACAAGAAGTCGAGACTCAGAATATGTAACACTCCAATCCCACATCGATTGTACAAGGAGATCTTTGGTGTATATATAAGGTCCAGTGATCCCTGAAGCACTAACAGCTAGCATTTTTTGGGGACAGACCCGTGGTGTTACATATGGTATCAGAGCCGACTCCGGCCCACAACCATGGGAGATTGCGAGTGGTATGTTATGCTAACCACGAGTCGGAATCATGGGGATTATTCTGGACCTCGACCCTAGTGGCGGGAGTTAATACGAACCCAACTCGAGAGCCCAGCGAGGACGCTGGACCTTTAAAGAGGGTAGTTTGTAACACTCCAATCCCACATCGGTTGTACAAGGAAGAGATCTTGGATATATATATATATATATATATATATATATAAATGTAAAGTCCAGTAATCCCAGAAGCACCAACAACTAGCACTTTTGGGGGACGGGCCTGTGGTGTTACAGAATAGTGTCGGTTAAGATCGTTACCTTAACTTTTTCTTTCGGGTTATAAGAAAAATTTACGAACTTAGCTAGGAAAGAGAGGAATAAAGAGAAAGCGATCTAACAATGATTTTATCATTTTTCTTGTTTTTTATTTCTGAATTTAATTATTTACATTTTATTAAATATTTTATTTACTCTTTTCAGGATTATAAATGTGAAACCAACTTATATGTATTTTTGAAAAATCTAAAAAGAAAATAGAAAGAACTAAAAAGGGGGAAAAAGAAAAGAAAAGAAAAGTTAATGACGAGGGCGGTGGCGAATGGCTTTTTTTTTTTTTTACTGCCGACAACTTCATAAGCGATGCTTGCTAAATGTTCAGATTTTCACGTTCAATTACGAACTTACTAGACAAACTAAGCAACCAATATTCAGTCTCGGTCCTATCTGCATAAATTACCAAAGTCCTAATATGGTTTAAGGAGTTTGAAAGCGCATTGCGTGGAAATTAAAAAGAAAAAAAAAAGAGGGGTAATTACGTACTCGAAAACTCGAATATGCGTTCTGATATATAATAGAGTTTAAAGAAATAACAAAGAATAAACAATGTTGTTACCTCGGTTAAGGAGGTTATTTATTATTTATTACTTAATATCGTCTAATCCCAAGTCAAATGCGCACTTATACCGACCGTTTTTTACAAGTGCGGCGGAAATGATTAGACCTTGGGAGTTTGAACTCGCCATATCGTAGAAAAGTAAGTTTTAAACCATTAGACTACGACTTTTTACAGTAATATATAGGTAATCTTATAATAATTGCTTAATAACCGGTGGTTCAAAAATCGTAGTAATACCTTTTCTAACAATTAATGAATATTCACGACTCAAAGGCCACAGAAACTTATAGTCAAAGCTTGCGGCTCAATGATCACGAGAGCTCCAAAATGTACGAGTGGAGATGAATACAGATGAAGCCCATGCACGGGCATGCGTAACTTCGAGGAATATGAGCCGCTGGCATAAAGTGGACGGTCGAAAGGGGATGAACACGCACGAATTCTTTCCTCCGGCAATTGAGCACGTGTGGAAATCAATTGTCACGTGTTCCTCGTAGGTAAAATGGCACGCGGGGGAATGGAGCTGGTAAATGGAGAAGGATGTGAAAGTTCAGTTAACCTGAAACTTTCGACTGTCCAAGGTGACTGATGTCGACGTCCAATGATTTCAAAGAATCTTGCCGGAAAAAGCCAAAACGTGGATGATTAAAGGCCGCCGCCGGGAGAAAGAGGCAGAGCTCGACTGTAACTAAGGAATGAAACTAAGCTACATTGCCACTTCCACCACCTCCCGGCTCCGGCCGTCTGTCCGCCACAATCTGATCGGATCCGCTTCCTTCTGGCTGGCGCCGAACCGGAGACTAGCTGCCTTCTAATTCCCTTCTCTTCTCGATCGAGACTCATATATACGAATAAGAACAAATAAATACAACACTCAATCTTAGTCAAAAGGCTAACAGAGGTGTCTTCTCGGGATCAGTAATGTAGATACGGAGTTGGACACTGTTTTTGACCGCGTGCTTGTTATGGCATGCTCCCGACACGAGAAATTTTTAAATGATCATATCTCATCACGTAACGAATACCAATAAGACCGTGAAAAACGAGTAAATGAATATCAGTCATCTCGAGCGATCGCCTTAACTATTATTACTAATCAAATTCTTGAGAATTTTGTATATTTTTATAATTTTAAAATTAGAATTCATATATTTTCCCATGGCGAAAACCCGATCTTGAACCTCCGAGTCTCATATCGAGTGCGATATCAATTGAATCAAACCCTCATTTCTCGATTATCACGAGGGGGACATGGGGTTTTGAAAAAGTAATTTTCCTCCGAACATCAGACAACAATTCAAACATGTAATAATTCAATCATGCTAATTTCCAAGTCCACGACTTGGTCCTTACTGGGCCAGCACTGTCTGATCGGTGCCGATGATTAAAAAAAAAAACATATAGTATAAACTATTACTTTATATCAATCAACAGGGTAAACCAAGACTCGTCATCTTTTCATTCGTTCCTGTAAAATGTCCACTGAACATGAAAAAATTGAGCTCGTATTAAACTAAAAGCTTTAACTTAACACAATCGGCCACGATACGGGCTTTTTTCTTCTGTCCTCAGGCTATACAACTACTACAAGCAAGTTATTTTTCTTCTAGTCTCAAGCCACATGGTCACGCGTTGTGGCCAATTTAAAGATTCTTGCTTAACAAATGGGGTGGAAAGTGAAAATTTAAAAGTTGGACCACCAAAGGTTATAAGGACATTGGTCGGTGCGCCTCAATGTGGAAGACAAATTTGTTAATCTTTGATTTCACTGGTCCACCAGCAAGTCTTTCTTTTTTCCTTTTCTCAT
Source organism: Lagerstroemia speciosa (assembly GCA_037672795.1). Lineage (NCBI taxonomy): Eukaryota > Viridiplantae > Streptophyta > Magnoliopsida > Myrtales > Lythraceae > Lagerstroemia > Lagerstroemia speciosa. The sequence goes on along the minus strand of CM075304.1, from coordinate 1,904,741 downwards.
CTTAGGTTTGCCCACAGAAAGGGGCAAAACAAGCGAAACAGCAAATCAAGCAGGAAGAAAGGAAGTTTCTACCGTGTCGTTCAATAATTTAATTCAACAGCTCATGATAGATTATTTAAATTAAAGAAAAAGGAATCAAACGGCTCATAATCATTTTCTCCACATATTTTACGGTACAATTAATAGAGTGTAAAATTTTTTTAAAAAGAAAATTGCTGACTCGAAGTTAATTAGCGTTTTTCTCTTTTTTCTCATCTTAGGTTTGTCCATAAAAGGAGGCAAGACAATCGAAACAGCAAATCAAGCGGGAAGAAAGGAAGTTTCTGTAGTAAGTTATTCAGTTTAATTTTAATAATAATAATAATAAATTATTTAAATTAAAGAAAAGAATTAAATGGCTCATAATCATTTTTGACAGTAAAATTTTCTTGGAAAGAAAATTGCTAACTCGAAGTTAACTAGCATTGCAAAGAGGATTTCGGTGTGTCCACTTACTCGGTTTTTTGTATTGCATTTCCTTTTGTTTTACCATATACTGCGCAAAGAGCTAATCAAATTACAACAAATAAATAAACGGATGTTAATTGTCTATAATTACCATAATTATCATCAATTATATGAATTTTATTTATTATTTCTCATTACGTCACGTCATTTTTTTATCATCAATGACAGTTTTCTAGTGGTTCAAAATCTACTCTCATACAGTTTAGTGAGATCAATATATCGATTTCAATTTTCCTCTATGCAATATTTGCTAGCAAGGGGACTCTTTCAACTCGAACTTTGGCAGACGCCTGCTTCTTGAACTTTTCTAGGCGTTTGGCGGCGCAAGGTTGATGGACCGACGTCACTGCTGGTTATTCAATACATCTGATATTTTTACAGTTGAATACAAAAATCCGAATATTATAAAACCGACGGTGGCTAGATTGCCACTGTTACTGCTTCCTTTTACTGATAAAAAGAATAACGAGTCCATCCTAAGTTGAGCTTGCTAGTTTGCTATGCCCTCCTAAAGATTCTCCTAATTGTCGTCTTAATTACCCAGAAATAGCTTTACTCCCTGAACTACATCAGTCATGTTCTATTGAACTTATGATACAAGTGGTTCAGACTGAATAAATAAATAAATAAATTATGTATATTGGATTATTTTTAATATTAATATATAAGGAGAATTACAATATGCATGTTCTAGAAGGTTTTGGCATTTTTATCCCAACCGGGAACATTTTCAAAAGCAAGGTACCTTCTAGGAAAAGGGCAAAAAGAGGAGTTGGTGGGAAGGAAGGGACAGCGTTGATATTATATTATATTATATCATATTATATTATTAATTTTTCCTTTAATTTTCTTCTGATAGACACTCTCTCTATGGAAAATGATCTTTCTATAAAGACAAAAGTCTAGAGCGGGGAGTTTGGTATTGAGATGGAGAGGTTTTAAATCTAATTTTTATTAGTGAAATTCAATGTGTTATTTATTTTTTATTTTTTTATCTTATTTTAGACTTATCTGCTTTTTTATACGGTAAAAAATAGATAAAAGTCCAATATTTGTTAAATATTCCACCTGACATCTAAGAAGTTGGGCACATATTCAACCCATAAACTTAAACGAATAGGTGACTCAATTCTCTTACAAACTAGGTTTCAATCCCTTAACTCACTGATATAAGATTTGTATCTCAATACTGACTCTCACGTGGTAACATATTAACACTTGACAGGTGCCATTAAACATCCGCTCTCAATAACTAATTTTAAACAGGACATTTTACTTCTAGTCTTGGATGAGGACAGACATTCTCTTCTGTCATCGAGCTAACATGCGAGTTGGATTTTTTCTGTACTCGATAAACTGACTACAAACTGGATATTTTCTTCCAATCTCAGGTTTAACGGGTCACGAGTTCCACGCTCAGACCTGACATGGTGTGAGCTCACAGAAAAACCTGTTCTAATACCATGTTATATATTCCACCTAGCACATAAGGAGTTGGGTCTATGTCCAACCTAAAAAATTTAAACTGACAGACAGTGATACTCAATTATCTTATAAATCATGTTTCAATCGCTTAACTATCTCAACAACATTCTGCAATTTAAAGAAATGCCATTTTTTCCTTAAAATAATTTATGGTCTAAAAAATTGTGCAAATTGTGTCCCCAACAAACCTCATGAATTCTCTTTTGTCATTGTACATAGTTATTTTAACACTTTTAACTATTTTTATTTTGGGATCTGTTTCTAATATAGGTATGAGAAGGGTTTGAATTTAATTTTTAAATTTCTAAAATAATATATGATATCATTTGTCATATAATTGTGGAATAGTATCCTCTCTTCTCAATGAAAAATAGAGCAGTTTTGGTGTCTTTTTTAATTTTTTATATTTTTTTCTATTTAATTTTTATATTAAAATTCATGATATTTATCTGTTTTATAGGATGCCTAGATTCAGGATAATATAATATTTTTTGTCATTTTCTCATCTCACTCCTTAGTTACTGTATTGATAGAAAAAAAAATCTTCCATTAACAATTAGATCTTCTCTCACTTCATATTATATTCATCGCATAAAAAATCTTCCATTAACCGCTCAAATTCCTCCCTCACTTCATAACTGCATAACAAATTACAATTTATCCCAAATTACTGTTCGTTAAATAATCTCCCTTTTTTGAATGAATGATACAAAATTATAAATCTGTAAATGTAAAATTACAAAATATACCAACAATAACTGAACATATTTATAATATTATATTAAGTTACAGTGCGAGCTTACGACTAAGTGGAACTGAGGATAAGACTAGACTTGGCAATACGTGTCGTATTTTATCTAAACGGGTTTGTGTCAAAAGTATGTCAACCCGTATACGATCCATTTAATAAACAAGTTAGAAATTTCAAATAAGAACACGACATATTTAAAACCGAGTTGACACGACACAATACGTTTAATCCGTATATCTAAATGTGTGTGGTGTATTGTAATTTAAACTTAATATGTTTAAATGAGTTAATGAATTTAACACATAGATACATAATTAAACATGTTTAATCGTGTCGTATCAGGTTACGTGAGTTATGTAAATGAGTTATATGGATCAACTCATTTGGACACGAAAATGGTTTAAGGTGACACCGAACCCGTCTAACTCCGTATTGTATCGTATCGAATTATAAAATCGTGTTAAAAATTGACAGGGAAGACTCGGCGCTCCTGTCTCGAAAGTGCGGATAATGGTGAGATACCCGGAATCACTAGCCTTTTACCGTTGGGTCCCGTCAGACGATTATGGAAAATGACGAAAGTGGGGCAGCACGGTCATCCACCGACTCTTGTCATGCTCAGTAGGCCACAGAACTTATTCTGTTGACGCTCTTCTCGTAAATATGCAGGGAACGGAGGGCATAGAAGACAATTCGGCTTTTTCGACAAAAAAGATTGGCTATAAAACAGCAGCCGAGGCTCTCACTCTCTCTCCCCCCACTCCCTCTCTAAAAACCTCTCCCTAGCTGTCTCACCATCTCCGTTGTTCTTACATGTGATGGAACATTTGGCACAAAAAAGATTCTCTGTCTCCAGCTGATTCTGCCTCCGGGTGTGCGCGAGGGAGGAAGAAAGGGAGTGGGCAAGCGACAAGAGCAGCAGAAAAGCCGCCGGCGACTCCGCTACGCTGTTCTGTCTGCTGCACCTCGACGACACCGAGAGGCAGACGGGGGAGTGTAATTCCTGTGTCGTTCTCTGCAAGCCTGTCACGACTGTCCATCGCAGCGGAGCCCCTTCTCCTCCCGCAGCCTCCCCCCCTCCCCGCCCCCGCTTTCCCCTTCTATATACCACTTTCCTACTTGGGTGGTGGTCTCTCTCTCGCTTGATCGGAGCTTTCGCGGGTTCAGTCAGGTTCGGTCTCTTTATCGAGCTCGTCTATTCGAATTGAGCGAATTGGGAGCTGGGTTTGGCTGTAAGTTTGCTCCTTTTTGTCTCTCTGTATGGTTGCGATGACTTCAATTTTTTAACTTTGCGTCTTTTCGCGGTCTCCCCCCTGTCTCTCTCCTCTCTCTCTCTCTCTCTCTCTCTCTCTCTCTCTCTCTCTCTCTATCCCTGTTGATGCCTTAAATTGCGCTTTCATGGCTTTTCCAAGCAATGATGCGAGCTGCCTTTTTCCCGAGTCTATCATTGGAAAACATCGATTTGATTCAGTGTATAACAGTCTCCATCTTTGTATCTGTCCATTCGCTCTCCTTGCGTTCCCACCGTCGTCTTTCTACGGCAGATTTTTCAGTATTTTCACTTTCAATACAAGCCAACTGGTGCAAAAGCTTAACGGTTTATGACTGATTGCTAATTGATGGAGCAGTTGTTATAATCAATGCTAATTAGGTTACTTATGTTGTTAGTTCACTGCCAAGTGAGTGTTCAGCTACCAAATTTTCCGTAAATATGAGATCTTGAGGGCTTAGGCAGGGATGGCCCTGAACTGGGGAAACTCCATACTCCCTAAGATTCTATACAAATTTCACTTCATTTTATTTAATTTTTATTAAATTATACATATGTCGCCCCCTCTAGATTCTTCACGTTGCTACCCTTAATTCTTCCCATAAATTTTTGGCCCCCCCGCCCCCATGCTAACTTTCTGGATCCGTCCCTTGACTTTAAGTCAAGCTTGTTAGTGGACCACATGGTTTAGTTATCGGTTTTCTAAGACCAAAGGGATTTGCAGCGTAAATCTGGTTTGACTCATGTTCGGGGTTGCAGCATGTGTTGCATAAAGAATTTAAAGTTTCCGACATTTTTTGTTTACTGAGTCAAGCAGAGAAAGACGAGCAATACTTTAATGGCATGTTACTCACAGCAAGGCGCAGAAGTCAACAGTGCCAGCTCTTTCACTGAGCTGGCTGGCACCTGTTTTCTGCAGCTTCTTTAATTGGCACCGTGCTTTGACCGCATTTATTCTCGATTCAGTACAGTTTGACAAAGATGCTGGAGAAGATGTCCGAAGTGAATGTCGACAGAGTGATCGAAGACTTCGAGGCAATGACAAGGGATGCTGGAGCCGTCCAGCAAGAGACATTGAGGAAGATCTTGGAAGAGAATGCAAACGCAGAGTACCTCTTGAGTCTTGGTCTCGATGGGAGAACGGACGTTCAGAGCTTTAAGGCCCACGTCCCAATTGTGACCCACCAGGACTTAGAACACCACATCCAAAGAATTGCAGATGGTGATTCTTCTCCCATTCTCAGAGCAAAGCCCATAACTACCATATCGTTAAGGTAACAATGACTTACTTGCTATAGCTGTGTCGATTGTGAAACAGTTGTTGGGTTGCGAAAACTGTGGGTTTAATGGGGTTCGGCAATGTTTTTGTAGCTCGGGAACCACTCAAGGGAAGCCGAAATACGTGCCATGTAATGATGAGCTCATCGACTCGACTATGCAGATATTCCGAACCTCGTTCGCCTTCAGAAACAGGTACATTTTAAAGACTTGTACTTGCTCTGCCTCCAGCTGTCTAATTGTACTTTCTACTGCTCCTTGTGTCATGGACTTCAAAAAATTCCTTAATGTGACAATGCAGAGCAGCATCCTCACTTACTGTTGTAGCATTTGCTTAGAAATAGTTGTTACAATTTTTTTTTTTTAAATATTTTCAGTGGTGAATAGACAAAATCACCCCTTATCATAGGCCAACTAGAATCTATTTTTGCTTTGCAGGGAGTATCCAGTCGGGTGTGGGAAGGCATTGCAGTTCGTGTACAGCAGTAAGCAGTTCAAAACGAAGGGTGGTCTGAATGCTGGAACAGCCACAACCAATTTGTTCCGAAGTTCTCAGTACAAAAGCACCATGAGGGCAATGCAGTCAGAGTGCTGTAGCCCTGATGAGGTTATATTCGGTCCCGACTTTCATCAGTCCCTCTACTGCCACCTCTTGTGTGGGCTCCTCTTCTGGGATGAAATCCAGTCCGTGTTCTCCACATTTGCCCACAGCATTGTCCATGCTTTTCAGAAGTTCGAACTCGTCTTGGAAGAACTCTGTGGTGACATTCGTACTGGAGTCCTCACTACTTCAATCACCGACCCTTCCATTAGATCAGCTATATCAAAACTTCTCAAACCGGATCCAGAACTGGCCGATCTGATACATGAAAAATGTTCGGGATTGACTAATTGGTACGGACTTATACCTACACTTTTCCCCAACGCCAAGTATGTCTATGGGATAATGACTGGATCCATGGAGCCGTATTTGGGGAAACTGAGACACTATGCTGGGGACTTACCTTTAATAAGTGCTGATTATGGATCATCCGAGGGGTGGATAGGAGCTAATGTAAACCCGAAACTTCCTCCCGAGCAAGCAACTTTCGCGGTGCTACCAAACATTGGGTATTTCGAGTTCATTCCATTGAGGGATGCCAGTGGGAATGTGGAGCCCGCTCCGGTGGGTCTGACTGAAGTAAAGGTTGGAGAAGAGTATGAAATTCTCATCACCAACTTCGTAGGTATGGAAGTTATCGAAAATCTGAAATTCATTCTGCTTTGTTGGTTGCAATCTTTAAGTATGATTAGGACATGGAAGTCTTCCAGCGAATCTGTTCGATGACTGACATTTTGGTGGATGGTTTCAAAGATGCATTTGAAATGTTTGTGAACAGCCTAAAAAGGAGTGTTTTCTGCGTTCCAGCTCTGGTTTCTGTCTTACGATATGGCCGTATTGCTAGTTTCTTTCACACAGTGAAGTCTTTTTGTGATTCTTCTAAAACCCCACTTGTTGCACAGGTTTTTACCGGTATAGGCTTGGGGACGTGGTCAAAGTGGCGGGCTTCCACAACTCCACACCAGAGCTCCGGTTCATCTGCAGGAGAAACCTCCTGCTCACAATCAACATCGACAAGAACACCGAGAAGGACCTGCAGCTAGCGGTCGAATCAGCAGCCAAGGTACTAGCCGAGGAGAAGCTCGAGGTGGTCGATTTCACGAGCCACGTTGACCTGTCCACTGACCCGGGCCACTACGTGATATTCTGGGAGATCAACGGGGAAGCGAGGGAGGATGTCCTAAACGACTGCTGCAACATCCTGGACCGGTCCTTCATCGACGCTGGATACGTGAGCTCGCGTAAGGTCAACACGATCGGGGCCCTGGAGCTCCGGGTCGTGAGGAGAGGGACGTTCCAGCAAATCCTGGACCATTACCTGGGATTGGGAGCCGCCGTGAGCCAGTTCAAGACACCGAGATGCATCGGAACATCGAATAACTCGGTCCTGCAGATCCTGTGCAGCAATGTTGTAAAGAACTACTTCAGCTCAGCCTTTTAATCAGGTTGATGGGATCTCTCCATCTGTTGTTTGGGCCGAAAACAAATCGGGCCATAGGATTTGACCTCAAAGCAGACCCAGAAGGAGCAATGTTTGCAAGTACTGATTCAACGTTCTGTAAGTTTCCAGTGATCACATTTACTAGTTCTCCAGAAATGCAGTCCTCGAGAGAACAACTGGAGGAACTCCGAGATGTCTCATCCTGTCCGGGTCGAATCTATGTTCATCTGCAGTTGATCTGCGCAACACCGAGCTTCACTTAAACCAGATTCACGAACAATCATTCGAACGCCAAGAGATGCAACCTTTGCTCGAACACCGTATAAAAATAATCTCAAATTGATCGTATACATAATAAACTCATTACATATTACACATTGCTGTAGTGAATTCACCATGAAACTCTTGTTTGTACTCGGTCTAATGGATATTAAAATTGAAATTTCATTCATCAATAAGAAGTTTAGAAAATTGAGAAAGATCATAACTCCTGATATTTGCATCCGAGTGGGAGGGGGAAAAGACGACAGCTTTACCATTTTTTTCTCGTACATTTGATGATTCGATTCCACGAACAATGTCGCTAGCTAGCAATTTCCGCCATCATTGGGAATACAAAAATGGTCCTTGCAACTGCAAAGCACTACTCTGTTTCACTCTCTACTTCCCTCCAAAACCTCCCCATAAATGAAAGCACCGTGGGGAAGCCCCAAAATCAGATTTTTCGTTTGAACTCTGTTTGCGGTGGCTGCTCAACTCCTTCCTTTTCCAACAGGAATCTCATGTTCTTCCGTGTTCCCCACTCATGGGTTCCCGAGGAATGCTCCTCCGGGCATTTCAAGCTTGTAATTTGACTCTCGCTTTCAGTTGAAAACCCTCGTGACTTCCCATCACTTGACGAGCTCCTCTGTCGTTCTAGCTTCAGCAGAGTTTCTCTTCCCCTCTCTGCAATGGCGGAGTCGAGCAAGGCGAAGCTGGTGCGGTGTCCCAAGTGTAAGGATGTGCTTCCGGAGCTCCATGATTTCTCTGTTTATCAGTGCGGCGGCTGTGGGGCCGTGCTTAGGGGTTTGCCTCTCTTCCATCTCTCTGTCTCCCTGCCATTTGTTTATTTTCCTGCATGATTGATTGGAAGGAGCACCACTGTACTAAACTTCTGCTATTTTCTTTTACTTTATGTCTCGAAAACGAAATGCTGGGTTCAAAAATGCTCTCTTTAGAAGGCGTTCATTGTGAACTGTGGTTGGAGCCATTCAATTTCGAGAGCTATACTGCGAAGCCTAGGTCTCTTGCCACAGCCGTTGTTGTGCTGTGAATGTGACCATTTGGGTTTACAGCCCGCTGACTGAGTCAGTTAAGCTGGTGTCCTATTAGGTCCAACAGTTAGATATTGACCTGAAAACCAGATAGATGGGAAAATCTCGCGGTAAAAATGAATCTGTGGTGTCTTACTCGGTGAACTTCCAGTTGGGGCACAAGTTTTGGAGATAATTAGGTCGAATTATCAGAGTGGTGTCGGTACTTATAGATGACTGTCGTGTCGACTAGAAGATTGGCCATTCCATGCTTATTATTTTTGTTTCTTTTTTTTCCCAGGGAAACAAAACCTTGAATCAGATGCTCCTCCTGCGAATTCCAGTGGGGAGAGGAAGACAGCTGCTTTAGAAGATTCAGGAACAGCTAATGTGTCTGATGTTGCTGACGAAGTAGTTAAATCGCGTGGCAGCTCTTTGATGTCTGATGGAACAGTTCTCAAAAAGAATGGCACGGCCTATGGTGGCATCATAAAGTTACAAGGTAATTTGGGAGAACAGGATCTTGGTGATGTACATGATTCAGATGCCAGAGAGAACGGAAAGAGTGGAGAGAGTGGAGATCTTGGGTCTCCATTTGGTTCCGCAAGCGGCTGTTACATGTCACAACCAGTGTTTGATAATCAGGCAACAAGGGCAAAGACAGCACGCTGTCAAGATTATCAGCTGCAGAACGATAGCTGTAATTCAAGGTTCTCAACCTCACAGAATCATCATGAGGGGCCCTCATGTTTGAGACAGAGAAGTTTTTCTTATAGCCAAGGGATGCCATCTCAGAGGCCCAGTGACGTGGACCAGAAAAAGAGAGTTCAATTCCTCGAAGATGGTAGAGCTGAACTGCTCAGGAAGATAGACGAGCTCAGGGATCAACTAAGCCATTCTTGTGATGTGGCTGCCAACCCGAGAGAGAAGGCTCCCTCAGTTAAGAAGACTTTCAGTTCAGACAGTTATGGGAATCCTAATGGATATTCCAGTTCCACTAGAGCCTCGACAAAGTTTCCAGGCCATGAAACACATGCCTCTCCTTGTTCAAGCCAATACCGAGAAACATATCCTTTTCCTGCATGCAGCAGGCCTTCAAGTTCTCAAATTCACGGAACAGCTCAAGGAAAATGCCATCTGCCACTGTGTCATATCTATTATCGTAGACCACATCATGGTGCCGATTCAGAGACATTTGAACCTTTCCCGCATCGAGAAATCCTTCAGCATATTGCCTGCTCTTGTTCTCACTGCTACAAGAAACATCACAGGAATTTCCCACCTATTCAATCTGCAGCATTTTGCAAGAACCAATCCCTGGATCTTGAGAAAAATCGGTTCTTGTACCACCAAGAGAACCGCATTTCATTCGGATTGCACTATCATAATATGCAGTCCACTGTCTCTGTTCACAAATTTTCTCATCAGCCAGAATGCCAGACCAGATTGCTAAGCCGCCTCAACTCTGTAGCGGATGGCAGATTAGCTCATTTTCCTCGGAGAGGGATGGCCTTGGCCAATGGTGCTGCCAGGGCCCAACCCATAGCTGGTGGTGCACCAATTATAGCATGCTGCCATTGTTTTGAGTTGCTGCAGCTACCCAGTGAAATATTACGCGTGCCTGAACTTCAACAGAAAATACAATGCGGAGCCTGCTCTGCAGTAATAAATTATAAAATTGTGGGCAAGAAACTTCTTATTCCTGTCTGTGAAGAAGCACAAGCTGCTCTGGAACTGGAAGGTTGCATACACTCCCGTAGCCGCACTACCAAGGGTGCTGATTATTTTTCCTCAGATGATTTTAATAACTCTGGTTATGAGTTTCATGCAATGGACAGGATGCCTCTTAAACCATTGGCAAAGAATAACTTGGGCCTGAACAGCTCCCCAGAAACAGAAAGTCTTCCTTCATCTTCTCTAAGCGTGACAAATAATGAGAACAGTCTTATAGTCGTCAATTCCCTTCAGGGACCATTTAGACCAGCCCACTCACTCCCGCCTCCAGGATCCCCGCTCCAAGAGCATTTTGATTACTCCAACAATCTCGCAGGGAACCGACATGGCAAGGGAACCAAAAGCAGCCGTTCAGATCATGATAAGGCTTTGCCAAGCAAGACAACCGTGTGGCAGAATTCTTCAAACGAGGTATCCCCATTGACTGAGCTGGAGGTGTCCTCCAATGACTACTCCGACGCAGCTGGGTCCCAAGATTCAGGGGATGGCCGTAAAGAAGATGATCAACCGCAAGTCACCAAGGGGAGTGGAGAATCCTTTCTTGCAAATTTTATCAAGAAGAATTTCAAGGATTTTGCAAGAGCCAATCAAGCTGCCGGGAACGACAAGACAAGTGTTTCAGTAAATGGCCATCCTGTACCTGCTCATGTCATTAAGAAAGCTGAGAAATTGGCTGGACCAATTCACCCAGGAAACTACTGGTACCCAATTTGGCTTTTCATTACCATTTTTATTTCTATAGATAGATTTATTACTTATCAATCTTCGCACTTGTCAATTCAGGTATGATACACGAGCTGGATTCTGGGGAGCGATGGGTGGGCCTTGTCTTGGAATAATACCGGTCAGTGGTTCAAGTGCAAACTCCAGATACTGCTGTTTTGTTTCAGCATTTTGTTTGTTAGATATAGAGATAAAGATAACAGTGAAATGTCAAAATATCTGTTGCAGCCAAGTATAGAGGAGTTTAACTACCCAATGCATAAGAACTGTGCTGCTGGAAACACGAGAGTTTTTGTGAATGGCAGAGAGCTGCATGAAGAAGATTTCGATTTGCTCGTTACCAGAGGGTTGCCGACCCAGAGGAACAGATCTTATATAATCGAGATAGCTGGACGCATCTGGGATGAGGACACTGGTGAAGAGCTTGATTGCCTCGGGAAACTCGCTCCTACGTAAGTCACGACACTCTTAACTTGTGGTTCTCAGTTAACGAAGTATTTGTTTGACTTGCTTGAAAGAAACTTAGATCATATGTCAAGAAAATGTATTTCTGTTGCTTAGCTAGGTGATTCTTTCATATTCCAAGTAACCTGATGAAATCATGTATTAGTGGAATCTGAATATGTTTGTGCTGTCTCACGAGACTCAACTCCACCTGCTAAACAGAGTTGAAAAGGCGAGGCATGGATTTGGCATGACAGTTCTGAGAGCTGCTGCCTGCTGAGGTATTCTCAAGTTGGAGTTCAGATCAGAAATCTATGCACCCTACCATCGATTACATCTCAGAGGAATTCTTCCAACCAATGGATCCATCACTTCCACAACATAAAAAGTCTATTTTTCTTCTGGAGCCCACCCGTACGGGTTTGTTAGAAGCCATCTGGTAAGTTGCTGCTACTGTCTCTTCAATTGTATACATGAACTTGAAGGAAAGTTTCTTGTTCAGAGCATACAGCCTTGTGCTACCATGAGGGCTTTAACCTCAGCTCATCCGACTACCAGCTCTCGCTGTAACTCTTTGATAGTTGCTTCTCTTGCAAGATACCACTGGTCAGTCTGTTCCCAGCTGAGGAATTGAACATTTTAGTGCAAAACTCTGTAAATTTTGAGGCTGTTCAATGCCTTGCTGCAAGGTTGATTTATCACATATACATTGACCATAGCCGGTACTGTTACACACATAAGCAAAAACATGTCCTGTATAGGAACTAGTCCTGACTGGCAGACAAAACCGGAGACAAGATCGAGTGTTGTCTTTTTGACTTTATTCCATCAAATTAGGAACAAAGTTGACTCACCTGATCTCGCGAAGATTCATCAAATTCTGAATCTATGGTAATTTATATTAAAAAACAAAGATGGGATAATGTGTTAGGTTGGCGGCTTTACATCCACTCGAATGACCTTTCGGACGTAATAAAAGCTGCCTCCATCAGTGTCGTACGGTCTTGTCCATGGTCAAAGCATCACCAGCCAGTCACTCGAGGATCTAATTGTCTAATCGTGCAACATTCAGGGTAGACAGTAAACCGTTTGATTAAGTTCTTGAGCCATCCGTCGTCCATCGAAGAGGGCATGCACCATGGAGCTTTAACCCCGAGTACCAAGTAAAAGAAGGGCAAAAGATGAAAGAAAAGATAACAGGAAAGAGCCATTATGGCAATGGTGTTTACGCTTTAGCTACTTTCTCGACATCGTTTACTTACTTTTTACTAGTTGATTTAGATTTACCGCGGTTGATCCACTTGTGAGCCACCTCCGCGATTGCCATGGTGGAGGACCCGTCCTCACGCAGCACCTTAGCCGCCGCCTCCTTGAGCTCCTTCATCCGGTCCCTCATCCTCTTGCACTCTTCACCTTCCATCAGGCCCTTCACCGCCAACGCCACTGCCTCCCAGCCGACGATCCCATCCTCCCGGAGCTCAGGCCTTAGCCCCACCTTCAAGCCTTCGGCCAGGAGCAGCGCGTTCATCTTCTGCTCCGCGAAGAGCGGCCATGCGATGACCGGCACGCCGTTGACTATGCTCTCTAGGGTCGAGTTCCACCCGCAGTGCGTCAGGAACCCTCCGGTAGCCTTGTGGGCTAGGATATCGACCTGTGGGGCCCACGACGGGATCACGAGTCCCAAGCCCTCGGTCCGCTCCAGGAAGCCCTCCGGGAGGAAGCTGAGGTCGTCCTCGTCGTGGTGGCGAATGTCGAAGTAGGATGCGTTGGCTGCGTGGTCGCTCGGCTTCTTGACCACCCACAGGAACCTCTGCTGGCTTATCTCCAGCCCGAGCGCCAGCTCGGTTATCTGCTCGGACGATAGGGTTCCGCCGCTCCCGAACGACACATAGATCACAGACTTGCACGGTTGTTCGTCCAGCCACCTCAGGCACTCCTGCCTGCTGCCGGCGGTGGTGGTCGGCTCCGTCTTTACAAGCGGGCCCACCGTGTAAACCGGCGGCGTCCCCTCCTTCTGCATCTCCCGAAGGGCCACGAGAGTCTCCCCCTCCAAAGCATCAAAGCTATTCACCATGATCCCATCCGCCAGAGGGTACCTCCCGGTGACATGGAGGACCCACTTGTATGCTTCGTTCTTGCGATCCTGAATCGAGTCGAATAAGTCCGCCCCGTGGATCGGTACGCACCCGGGGATCCTCACCGGCTCGGGCAAGTCCCTGTATTCGCATGAGACGGTTCGGTCCAGGAACGGCAGCTGGAGGGACAGGTAGAGGGACATGGCGTTCGTGGGGAAGAAGAGGTAGGAGGAGATGTTGAATTCCCTGGCCACATCGAACGCGTCGGCCCCGAAGAGGTCCACGACGAGGGCGACCAGCCGGTTCGACTCCGCTATGGAAGCCAGCACTTGCCGGAGGGTGGGGAGGGAGCGGACGGCGGTGAGGGCAATCACGGTCTCGATGCGGGTCGCCTCGGGGAGGTCGTCGAAGGAGACGGGAGAGAGGAAGACATGGGAGATGGAGGGAGGGAGGGCAGAGAGGACCGAGTTATGGGCATCGGTGGGGGACACGCCGCTCACAGTCGGGATGATGAAGGTGACGGTGAAACGGTGGTGGCGGACGAGCCGCTTGGCGAGCTCGACGAGGGGAATGAGGTGGCCCATCCCCGGCGTCGGCAGCATTGCTATGTGAGCCGGAGGCTGCGTTTGCCGCTCCATTGGTGGTGTGCTTTCTTCCCGTGTGTGTATGGGTGTTGTATGTCAACCGGCTTCCAAAGCTGAAATAAGAAAAAGGATGTGAACAGTCAGTATCAGAAGAAATTCATAAAGGAGTGTTTGGTTTCAAGTAATATTGAATTATATGGAAAGTTATTAAATTGTATAAAAAATAAATTATAAAATAATTTTTTTTTTTGTTTTGTAAGTGTTTTAAATTAAAAAAAGTTGTTAAAAACATGATTCTATAATATTTGATATTACAAAAACGTCATTGGTCGCCATCCATCCATTTTCTCTATGTCTGATTCACTTTTTTTTTTTTTTGGTCGCCAGCCACGGTATCCAAGCAGGCCCCACCAGCGGTGAGATGGCATCTTTCAGCCAACCATACTTGACTAATCCGTTGGTCGCCCCGGGTCGCACGCCTGGCAATGGCGGGTGAGGCTCCCAAGAGGGGTGTCTGCGTACGTGAGGTCTCGAACCTGAGACCTCCTTAAGCGGCACCGAGCTGCTTACCACTCGGCCCAACCCCTCTTGGTTATGTCTGATTCACTTTTTCTGTTCGCATGGAAAGAAGAAGGGTACACTGGGGTTTTTAATGACTGCGCCCCACTCTTGGACAAGCCTGGGAAAGTATTGAAGCTCCGAATTTGTCATCCAAACACAACAAAATTCATTATAAAATTTTAAGTTTTAATATAAAGATGAAGGATCACATCAGTAAAAAACACTACCTAACTGAGTTAAGTTTACGGATAATACAGTAAATTTATTCAAAGAATATTTGATTAGTAATTAAATATTTGAAATTATGTTTTAAAATAAATAAATAATAATAATAATAATGAATAAAAAAAGATATTACATTCAATGATAACATATTAAAATACTCATTAGTTGAGTTCACGGACGATATGGTAAGGTGAGTTCACGTAAGAATCTCTCACCATTGCCATGGATGGTTCTTGTGCCACTTGCAACATAGATGTTGAAGATTCGATTCTCACCGTGAGAGTTATCTGTCACTTTTATTTCTCCGTATTCTATTCTTGTATTAGATACATGGTCTTCTTTATATCGGAAAAAAAAAAGGTCCATATCAAAGGGCACTGCGATATATGCAAGTATCGCCGTGACCAAGGAGAGAGTCTTGTGTGTAACTGGTACAACACTTAACAGTACCGACGTAGTGTCACAAGTTAGTATAATTAAATTACTTTTAAGATTATTTCAATAAAACATAAAAGGAAAAAATAAATTGTAAAAGAAAAAAATAATCCTAAAAATGACTTAATTTGATTGGTTTGTGATATCACATTAGCAGCTCATAATAATTTTTTTCCACTAATTTAACGGTTTAGCAATGGGAAATTAAATTTTTCTGAGATTTTATTTTATTTTTTAAATTGTTACTGCCAAAGAAACGTAATAAATTCTCTGAAGAGAAGACAACTTAATTCCCGACCCCCTTCAAGACAGATTGCATGTCATGAAGTCCGGTCCACCGAGTCAACGCAGCCTCCCTCGGAGCATCCTACACCATTAATTTTCCCGCACTGTGAAAGGGACTTCGGTCAGAAAGTCATCGCAAAATTAAACCGGCAGTGGACGGACGAGAAGACAGACGTGACCACTCGGCCGGATGCAGGCAGACATCCGCCGCGTGTGGTTAAGATAAGAAGAAGAAGATTCTTGGTCCGGTAGACGATGAAGGGGGTCTGTCTCCGGTGGTGGTTGAGAGCAGCAAGCTACAGTAGCCACAAATTTGACCGTGTTAATATCAACTTTTAACTAAATAAGTGAGGCGAATATATCTGAATTAATCCAGTTCAAATCTGATCGATTTATTTAAGAGTTAAATTTTCGTGGAACAGATTTTCTAGATTGTTTCTTATTAAGGCTTGGCAGGTGACCCCGTTGCAGGACATGGGTTAGGCGAGCGAGAGTTTTCAATGGAACGATTGCTGCTGTAATATACCTATCTAATTATGATTAATTATTTATATATTTTTTATTAAAGTTTACAAGTTATTAACATTTTTAATAGCCTTTCACAATTTATGTTTTTTTTTTATTAAGATTCACTATTTATTAAGATTTTTTTTTTACATTTTTGATTTTTTTTTGAGAATTTAGAAACTATAACAGTATAATTATTAATTACATATCAAGTTTTTATTCGATGGATATACTAAATCGACATCACCTACGTGATATGACTGTATTACGGAAAACTTTATCTAGGTTGGGTGGGGAGCCTAAGAGATACGTCTCGTTCCGATCCATTGCCATCCTTAGTTCGAGGTGGTCCTCACCACTGGGCTAGGCCTATGAATTTTGGGTTTTGTACTGTGGATATGCACAAAAAATTATTGCAAATTTACATTTTGCACCCTGAACCAATTGGGGCCCTGCATCCGCAGAAAAACTTATCTGCGAATTGGTGTTCTTTTTTTTTTTTTTGTTTTTTTTTCCTTTCAATATGTTTTTCTTCAACCTTTGCAGTTGCTGGCTTGCAGCGCTCTCATCAACCGACACTAGAGCTTGCCTTCTCGACCCAGCATGGAAGTACACTTCCACGACCTTCAGGGTTAGGCTGCAAAAACTCGGATCTTCAAGGAAGGAATGAATTTCTAGAACAGTATGAACAGGGATCATAATACAATCCCGACAGAGGAATGGTGGATCTTGTGAGGAAAGCAGGTTATCTTGACGGTTCTCGGGATTCATCCAAACATTACAGGGCTCGAGCTCGAAGAGATGCTTTGCTGCAATCCTAATTGGGTGTTAGACACGGACAGACTTGGAACCCGATAAGCACCTTTGACAATGTTCCATGTTTTTATGCAGGATAGCTTTATCGGCTGATTTCCAGAATTAGGAAACCGGGACCCACATATATCAGAAAGTTGAAGGCGAGGTTTGTGCGTCTAGCTCGTGCTGCAAGCGAATAGAGACAAGTGGTTCTTCTTCTTCTTCTTCTTCTGCAGAATGTTAGCCAAGAAGAGTTACAGTAGTTGTAAGAGGATCTGCTGTACAGTCCTGAAGAAGTATTTCTTCGAGCCTGAGATGACTTCGGGATTGATCCGAGACAATGAGGTTACCTGCAAGAGCTCCCTTCGATTATCGGACGCCAGCAAGATTTCAATCCATTTTGTCTGCTTTTTTTCCACCTAAATACGGCTTTCCATAGGCAGGGTGCGTCCATAGAAGAGAAAAATGCAAGTAGACACAAGGCCATTATCCATGTAATAACATTACACACAAAAAAAAAGAGCAAAATTATAGGCAAAAATGCCACTAAGGTCGTGTTTTCGATCTCCTGGACCTAAAAGGGAGCAAGTGCGGGATCAACCCGAGAACACAAAAGTGCGCACTCTCCCATTAATATATACAGATGAGTAGCATAGGCGCACATGAACTAGTCTACCATGTACAAAATGCCGGTATAGCACGGCCCAATCTACAGCAATCAGGTAATGCAAGAAAGGGAGACGAGTTCCGAACATCACCGATGCAAAACTTCCACGAAAGCTGATTTACTTACTGATCTTTCTCTAGAGATCCTATATAGGGACTCCCAACATCTTTACACCAAGCCTCCATCAACTACACCGATTGATGATACTTAGAATCAGTTTATCAGTTCGGTCCTGTCCTGAACTGCCATCCTCTCGGAGACTTCAGCCAGCGATTTGAGGTTGCACCCGATCAGGGCCTCAACAAAGGAGCACGTCTCATCCCTCGTGTTGTCCTCGGGCACGTCGACGACGAAGGACTCGATGACGAGCGTTCCCGGTCTCCCGTCAACAACCTCTGGATGAACCGTCATGATCGAGGAGTAGTTCTGCAAATATCCCCGAAACACGACATCAGGACAACCGGAAGAACTTAATCGCATAGCTTTAAGTCCAGTGATATGCAAGAAGTACATAAAGTTCAAGAATTGTAGAATTACCCTCAGGCGGTGATCGCCACCGACAATCCTGATTCCGAGGATGTGCTCCTCGTCATCAAGAAGTTCCAACCTCTCGGTGCTGGTCGTGGCCGGAAGCCCCGATGTCACAGTCACTTCTCTGACGCTCCCGATGCCCAGGTTGCCGTTCACAATGCACCTGCTGACGAACGGCTTGTACCTCTGCGGCTGATCAAACCGCCTAACCAGAGACCACACCTTGACATGGTAATAGGGAGCGGATCAGCTAAAGACAGCACGACCTTGCTCGAGATCGTATGTTAAACCCTAGAAATGACAAATCGCTCGAAAAACAAATGGAAAGATTGACAGATCTATTCATCAAAAGAAGAACGAATTAGAAGAAGGATCCAAGGATAGAGATGAGCCAGATTCAGAACAAAAGACGCTGCTGCTGAACGAATCAAAGCGAGGCAAAGGGTCGATCGGAGCACTACCAGATGGACGGGAGCATTGATGTGCTTGATCAGAGCGGAAGAGCACTGGTTGGCAGCAAGCTGGTGCCTGTGGTGCCGAAGTATGTACTGAGCCTCCATGGCCGTTCCCGGGCCGTCCATTTCCCACCCACCACAGTCTTCCTCTCGCTTTCTCCACCGGAGGTGAAACTCGAGCTGCTGGGTCAGGATCAGGAGAGGGTTCCGGAGCAGAGGGACGATGATGTAGCGAAAGTTTGAAGCTTTATCTGAATATGAGGATGTCCTTTTCTGCTTTCTTCTCCTTTAATTATTAAGAACGTTAAAAATTTATGAGCAGATAGAGAAAGAGAGGGGCAGTTAGCTTAGCTTCGCAGTCAGTCAAAGTTCAATGTGCTGTTTTTTTTTTTGTCCCATTTTTTTTTACGTATGTCACATCGTAACAATAAATTAATTTATTAGACAGTATATTATACACTAAGAACCTGATATTAATTTCCAAATACCGATTCAAAAAAATTCGAATCATGAACTTGATCTATGCATATTATCAGCTTATGAACGAATTTTTTATTCTTTAATCTTACTTTTCCTTTTTCTTCTTCTAATTAATAAATATTTTCCTTTTTTTCTTGGACCACGCAGTATCATAGCACCAATCGAATCTCACATCGATATTAATCTATAGTTAAATTGAATTTTTAAAAAAATTCTCCCCGACCCTCTTAACTTAAGATTTGATTTTGAGATCACTCTTTTAAGAGAATCGCAAGAAAATTATTAGACCAATCGAATAATAATTTCCTTTTTATATATGGGGAACTTATCCTTTCCTTTATTTTATTAATTTTTTCTCTATTTTTAAGCAAATAAGAAATCAATAATGCCACGCCAATCATGCTGTCTCGCGCCGTCCGCGGAGCTAGTACGATCCGACCACGACAAGCCTCGGTATCTTGTGATATCGTGTAACAAGGTTAATGGGAAACTAAGAAAATCTTATCGACCTCTAATTAATTCGGTTCTTATCAAGTCGATTCGCTATCCTCTCAATGCAAGCTTTCTTTATTCACAAATATTCGAGTTCGGTACTTTTAATCGAGGAGACGAAGTGTACGATCTACCTCGTGTTGGTAACGTATCTTTTATTAAACAATAACAACAGTAATAATAATAATGTTTCGGAGATTTAAAATGATATTGTATTGCATTAAATAACCACTAATTTATAATATATGTTATGTGAAATACCTATGATACTTATCTTCTTCTAGATTATTTATTGTCTATTTTACTTTCTCGATTTTTTTATATCATCGATTATTCGGATTTCGCTCGATTAATCTTCATTGTACTCTTATAAGCATGCATACAAACATGACAAAGTAAATCCAGAGATGCATGCTGGACCTAAGAGGATTTGAACATTTGATGGGACATTTTTCTTAATATTAGACCTGCAATGATTGTTGTCAGACAAACTATTAAAGCGTTAAGATATTATGAAAAGTAAAAGAAATATAATCACAAATTAATATAGAAATTAGATATAAAATAAAAATTTATATATTATAATATCTAAACTTTATTCAATACTCGAAATATTACTTCTTAATATAGCGAAGTTATTTGTTCTTCAACAACATCCACTAGCTTTTTTATTTTTTGAAAAGTACAAATGCAGATTTCGGTTCAGTGATTCAGCCATGAATATGAAAATCGTCCGGGCAAATCTTCTATATAACAGTTACCATGTTAAAATGTGTGGTCTTTGGGTATGTCATGCCAACATGTCATATGGTACATTCGATGCGCTTGACACTATAAAAACCATATAGATAAGGTTGGTCGCCAGGTGTCGATGACATCCGATGGGAGAGCTTTGGCAGAATGTTCGGGCTTAATACAGATATAACAGCAATTTGACCGTCGAACAGTACTATCACTCTACCTTCAAGGAAATTCTTGCAGTTAAATATGGAATACAGAGGTTTGAGTTCCATCTCATTTGCTATCAGTTCCTGGTAGAGGTGTTGACGATCTAGGGTTGTTCATGATTCTATTCAGTTCGGCGGTACAAGAACCAAACTGTAACCATTAGATGAAGGAAAAGCCAAATCATTTAAAACCGATTCAAACAATTCGATTAACCGATTACCAGTTTTTATATAAATAAATAAAATTCACCATATAAAAATGGTCCAGTTCATTAACCGAATCGAACCGTATTGTAAAAATTTTAAGTGAAATATATATTTTAGTTTAAATTGTATATTTCTATTTAATGTTTTTGTTTTATTTAATTGTTAATTAGAAAAAGGTTCGATTTCGTTTACCTCAATTAACTGAACAAATAATATCAAGTAATTAACCGAAGCTCTTCTCGGTGAAAAAAACTAGCCGTTAGCAAACCGATTTGAACGATTCAGTTATTTTTTTGTTAGGTTCAATTCAATTCAGTTCGACAATTTGGTTAGGTTCGTTTTTTTTTTTTCCTTTCTTTCTTGAACAGTCCTATGACTATCAGTAGTCATAGGGCTGAATTTGAGCACGACCACATCAGTCCGAATTTTGCCATTTCAACGTCCATGCTCTGTGCATCAACGCTCGGGATTATCAGCCCCCACCACCGACCAGACAGATATTTCTGTGTTTATCGGTCAATTTGGGATTGATGCAATGTGTTAGGTAACTATCCGTTGAGAGATTGACACGTTTTAAACTCCTATAGGCCGTGGGAGCTCTCGTATTCATGGACCAATCAATTTTGGTAACTTTCGCGGATTAGCAAAATGGTTTAGATGCCTTCAGGTTTGTCGAGAAAGAGAGA
This sequence comes from Lagerstroemia speciosa, assembly GCA_037672795.1. Classification (NCBI taxonomy): domain Eukaryota; kingdom Viridiplantae; phylum Streptophyta; class Magnoliopsida; order Myrtales; family Lythraceae; genus Lagerstroemia; species Lagerstroemia speciosa. Next base: position 1,883,283 of record CM075304.1, on the reverse strand, counting down.
TCGATTTCGGCGAAAATGTTCCAAATAATCTTATCTTCTAACGATAATATGAGAAATATTAATTAAATTACTTTAATTTTTAATTATGATAATTACTCGAGTGATTTATAATGTGGTCGGTATTTTTTTTTATGTCACAGTGACATGGAATCATCTGAGAATTTTTCTAATCCAGTGATACCGTACTTGATCTGAGATTCTTGGTTCAACATCATTGATGGAACTCCCCCGCGTCCTATTTTTCTCTATTTTTCTATTATCTTATATATTTATGTGCCTTTTTTATATCGAAAGAAAACTTCGGGTTTTTATCTTCGCACAGAAGGGTGGCCGGTTGCATCATTTTCTTCTCGAGAAGTTTATGTGCGATGAAATACCAAGTACAACGTATCATCGAGTTACAGAATTTCTTGAGTCAATAACTATACAGCCACGACTTGGGCTTGACTAAAAGAGTACATGCAATGGGCAAAATAGTCTTTTCACTGTACCCGACAAGATCTCAACCGTCCGACTGAGGACACGTGATAGCCGACTCCACTAATTACAGTATAAAGCTTTTGATATGCCCATAATTTTATAATATAATCACTTATATAATTATTGCATCTTAGAACTTCTATTTTTTTATTCACTGCTTTTTCTCCCTGCTTTCATGCCGGCTAACTTGAGCATCCGAGGGTCGAAGTGGGCCATCGCTTTCCTTCATGACTTCAAGACCGGCTCAAGACGAATCGGCTCTCACCTATTCTAAAGGCCTTCTCAACCCCTTCCCCTCGATCAATCAAACATACACTTTAATTTTAATTATTTTAAGTTATTGTCTCGGAAATAACTTTTAAAATTCACTGTGACTACTTTTCAATTCAACAATTTTTGTGACAGTCTATCTAAATCGAGAAATTATTAAAGATAAAAAAAAGCATTTGTTTGATTATCTGAGTTAATTGAGATGACAGGGCATCCATCCCCTTAATCAAGATCTTAGATTTAAATCTTGTGAATTGATGAAATTTACATTAAGAAAACTTTACTCTTTAGTGGATCGACTCTGCTAAAACCTGCATTAATTAGAACCCGTTAAACTTCCGACTACGTAACATGTGGTATAAACCGAAAACAGTATATTCTAATATATTAGATAACCATTATCTTGTAATATGTGTCACGTATTTTACTTGTTACGTATACAAATTCCTCCTCCAACTAGACATATATAGTACTAAGTGGAGATATTTTCCTTTTTTTGTCCTTTCTTAATTTTGCCCATCTGCTTTTGAAGTGAATCTTTTGTGTAACAGACACGTGCTAATACTTACGTGGTGTCACAAACTGATAAAATTTAGCCATTTTATTTTTTTATAAAATCTTTAAAAAAATGAAAAAATTAATATTAAAAGATATAATTTTATTAATCTGTGATACCATGTAAACTTTCTCGTACTTTTTGGCTATGTGAATGTTCCTTGACATGGAGTTGTCTTGGAACAAGAAGTGACCCCATATTATCACTTCATCACCAACCACATCACTTACTTAAAGTTGCATCAAAGTGGCCTGCTGCTTGCAAGCACTCTTTCCCCCACAAACCCCACAAGCAATCTTCATGGGATCGAATATCAGTATAAAGTGTCAGGCCATTTTTTTTAAATTCGCCATCATTAACCGATAGAAAATGAATGTATCACATTTTTTTATTGACGTGCAAATTGACTGTTGATTGAGTTCAAGAATAACATGGCCACTGGATTCATCGGAAAATCTCTCCAGCACCCACCAATCAAAGAACTTGTTAATTTCATGAAAGGATTAAAAAAAGGGTCTTGCCTTTGTTTTTTTTTTTTTTTTCTTTCTTTCTTTTCCTTTCTCCAGTTGTGATGGGATGAGATGAGATGCTATGCAATAGAACCACAGCGGATTAGATGATATGGTCGCTCTTCCTCTTAAGTAAGGTCTCGTGTTCGAGTCTTGTGAATGGAGAGATTTTACATTGGGAGAGATTTTACATTGGGAGAGATTTATCTCCAAATAAGCCTTATAGGCTCGAATTGAATTAGTTATGGCAATTAAACTTTTATATTCCAGTAGTATATTCCATAGTGGTATATGGATATTGACGAGCACTTTTTTTTTAAAATTTTGGGTGATGGTGTCACGACCCGAAAATTCGGCAGAGTTTCCCCTGAAACTTGTATATCCCAAAATTAGAAAAAAAAAAAAACAAACACCTGTAAAATAATCTCAGAAAATCTCCGACATAACTATTATAAAACAGTTATGTTGGAGATTTTCTAATGTTATTTTACAGGTGTTTGTTTTTCTGATTTTGGGATATCCAAGTTTTAGGGGAAACTCTGCCGAATTTTTGGGTCGTGACAGATGGACCTGTGGTGTCACGTATAGTATCAGAGTCGATTCTGACATCTCACAACCATGAGGATCTGTAGGTTATTTATGTTAGGCTAACCACGAGCCGGAATCATGAGAAATAATCTAGGCCAAGCTCGAGCGATGTGGCGTTATTCGAACCAGACCCAAGGGGTCCAACAATATTGCTGGGGTTTTAAGAAGGAAGTTTATCGCACCCAATAATGAATTTTCTCTGTAGATCATATTCGAATATAATATCTTACTTGAGAAAATGAGATGTCGAACAATTTTAATCTACTGTGTTTGTTCCAAGTCACTTTTTTTTTTTTGGCTGGAGAAAAGCGAACGAACAGTTAGGTATTTTTTGTGTCATGACTAGGCCAATCAGAATGGAAAGGAAAAACATTAAATGAAAATGCTATTAAAAGATTAGACATCAACTTACTAAAGAGGAAAAAGGCCACTTCATGTCTGACAAGTTATCATGACCCATACTCCTTAGATTAAGGTTGAATTTCGTTAAAATTTCGCGCGTGGCTGCTCATTAGGTCGGTTGTAAAATTCGTGAACAGAAAAAAGAAAAAAAGAGATTACGAGATTGTAAATTCAATTGTCATCAGTTAAACTCGGAATGCCTCTTTATTCTCCGTTTTCTCACGTGCTCTTTCAAACCTGTCAGTATTTTCCATGTATAGTAGCACTGCTCCTTCGTTTAAAAAAAAGCAAATTAAATGTGGGCATGGACCAAATTGCATGTACTTTCCGAGTCCCACATCGGAAGCTTGTGAGTCGGTGCTAGGGATGGAACTAGAAAATTGAGTTAGCCCTTATCCTATTAGCTGAAACTGGTTCTCGCTCGAGCTGGACGTAACTACCCTTGCCACCATGCTTTTTCAGCGGTTCTCGAACTCTTCCATTCCCTCTTTGATTTTCCTTTTTAAATTTAGAGAACCAGAGGGACATCCCGAGGGCATTTTGGGAATAGTCCCCCAGAGAAAGCCCATGATCCAGGTTCTAGCCCAAAGTGTGATATTATGGCCCAACTAAAGCAATGTGTACTGCCGAACCAGCCTTACGTGGTGCTTGTCCAAAATGGACCGAAGACGAGCCAGGCCCGACTTCGATTTGTCGATGGGCTTAACCTTGTCAGTTTTTTTTTTTTTGGTTAAGTTAACTTTGTCAGTTACTAAATCACCGTTCAGATTTTGACACACATAAAAGTTAAAAAATTATAAAAATTTTATCCATATCAATATATGAGAGAGATTTTTTCTATCTGCAGCACTGATATTCAGGAGCGTGATAAACCCCACAAACTAATTGTTCGAACCGAGTGGGCCCACTAGGGGTTACTGGTAAAACTCTCCCCAAAGTGGAATCTCAATTCACGAGATTCGAACACGGGATCTTACTCATGATATCCGGACAAGTTAGAATTGATGGTATTCCCCGTCGAAAACTTAAATGCACACCGGATAGTCCAAATTCGAATTGGATTGCCTTATAAAACTTCAATTTTCTCTCGTTATAAAAAAATTTAAATGGCTTTAACTTACTCTACCATTGTGGAAAAATATTGATTAAATTACTCTAAATAATAATATTGAAATATAAATTTCATATTAACAAAATAATGAGTTGAAATATGATTTATAGGGGAATTTGATACCATCACTTATTAATTTAGACTTTTTGATGGAAACGAGCTCAACATACTTGTAGGCTCATGTAGAAATTCAAACGTTGTATAATATATTTTTTTCAATTAAGATTCACTATTTATTAATATTTTTTACATTTTAACTTTTTTCGACAATTTAATAACTATAATCGTATAATTATTAATTACATGTCAAGTTTTTATTCGACAGATATACTAAATCGACATTAGCTGTCTGATATGATCGCTTAATCGAATACTTTCTCTGGATGGGGTGAGGAGCCTTAGGATACGTCTCGCTCCGGTCCATTGCCATCCTTAGTTCAAGGTGGTCCTCACCACTGGGCCAGGCCTATGAATTTTGGGTTTCGTACTGTGGATATGCACAAAAAAATATTGCAAATTTACATTTTGCACCCGGAACTTTATCTCCTTAACCAATTGGGGCCCTGCATCCGCAGAAAAACTTATCTGCGAATTGGTGTTCCTTTTTTCCCCCTTCCAATATGTTTTTCTTCAACCTTTGCAGTTGCTGGCTTGCAGAGCTCTCGTCAACCGACACTAGAGCTTGCCTTCTCGACCCAGCATGGAAGTACACTTCCACGACCTTTAGGGTTGATCTCAGGCCGCAAAAACTCGGATCTTCAAGGAAGGAATGAATTTCTAGAACAGTATGAACAGGGATCATAATACAATCCCGACAGTGGAATGGTGGGTCTTGTGAGGAAAGCAGGCTATCTCGACGATTCTCGGGATTCATCCAAACATTACGGGGCTCGAGCTCGAAGAGATGCTTTGCTGCAATCCTAATTGGGGGTGAGACACGGACAGACTTGGAAACGGATGAGCACTGATGACAATGTTCCATGTTTTTTCTGCAGAAGCAAATGCTCAACTCAGGGCAGGATAGCTTTATCGGCTGATTTCCGGAATTAGGAAACCGGGATGCGTGCCCGATATTAACCCGCATACATCAGAAAGTCGAAGGCGAGGTTTGTGCGTCTAGCTCGTGCTGCAAGCGAATTGAGACAAGTGGTTTTTCTTCTTCTTCTTCTTCTGCAGAATGTTAGCCAAGAAGAGTTACAATAGTTGTAAGAGGATCTGCTGTACAGTCCTGAAGAAGTATTTCTTCGAGCCTGAGATGACTTCGGGATTGATTCGAGACAATGAGGTTACCTGCAAGAGCTCCCTTCGATTATCGGATGCCAGCAAGATTTCAATCCATTTTGTCTGCCTTTTTTCCATCCAAATACGGCTTTCCATAGGCAGGGTGCGTCCATAGAAGAGAAAAATGCAAGTAGACACAAGGCCATTATCCATGTAATAACATTACACACAAAAAAACAGAGCAAAATTATAGGCAAAAATGCCACTAAGGTCGTGTTTTCGATCTCCTGGACCTAAAAGGGAGCAAGTGCGGGATCAACCCGAGAACACAAAAGTGCGCATTCTCCCATTAATATATACAGATGAGTAGCATAGGCCCACATGAACTAGTCTACCATGTACAAAATGCCGGGATAGCACGGTCCAATCTACAGCAACCAGGTGATACAAGAAAAGGGAGATGAGTTCCGAGCATCACCGATGCAAAACTTCCACGAAAGCTGATGTACTTACTGATCTTTCTCTAGAGATCCTATATAGAGACTCCCAACATCTTTACACCAAGCCTCCATCAACTACACCGATTGATGATACTTAGAGTCGGCTTATCAGTTCGGTCCTGTCCTGAACTGCCATCCTCTTGGAGACATCAGCCAGCGATTTGAGGTTGCACCTGATCAGGGCCTGGACAAAGTAGCACGTCTCATCCCTCGTGTTGCCCTCGGGCACATCGACGACGAAGGACTCGATGACGAGCGTTCCCGGTCTCCCATCAACAACCTCTGGATGAACCGTCATGATCGAGGAGTAGTTCTGCAAATATCCCCGAAACACGACATCGGGACAACCGGAAGAACTCAATCGCATAGCTTTAAGTCCAGTGATATGCAACAAGTACATGAAGTTCAAGAATTGTAGAATTACCCTCAGGCGGTGATCGCCACCGACAATCCTGATTCCGAGGATGTGCTCCTCGTCATCAAGAAGTTCCAACCTCTCAGTGCTGGTCGTGGCCGGAAGCCCCGATGTCACATTCACCTCTCTGACGCTCCCGATGCCCAGGTCGCCGTTCACAATGCACCTGCTGACGAACGGCTTGTACCTCTGCGGCTGATCAAACCGCCTAACCAGAGACCACACCTTGACATGGTAATAGGGAGCGGATCAGCAAAAGACAGCAGGACTTTGCTCGAGATCGGATGTTAAACCCTAGAAATGACAAATCGCTCGAAAAACAAATGGAAAGATTGACAGATCTATTCATCAAAAGAAGAACGAATTAGAAGAAGGATCCAAGGATAGAGATGAGCCAGATTCAGAACAAAGACGCTGCTGCTGAACGAATCAAAGCGAGGCAAAGGGGTCGATCGGAGCACTACCAGATGGACGGGAGCATTGATGTGCTTGATCAGAGCGGAAGAGCACTGGTTGGCGGCAGGCTGGTGCCTGTGGTGCCGAAGTATGTACTGAGCCTCCATGGCCGTTCCCGGGCCGTCCATTTCCCACCCACCACAGTCTCCCTCTCGCTTTCTCCACCGGAGGTGAAACTCGATCTGCTGGGTCAGGATCAGGAGAGGGTTCCGGAGCAGAGATACGATGATGTAGCTAAAGTTTGAAGCTTTATCTGAATATGAGGATGTCCTTTTCTGCTTTCTTCTCCTTTAATTATTATGAACGTTAAAAATTTATGAGCAGATAGAGAGAGAGAGAGAGGCAGTTAGCTTAGCTTCGCAGTCAGTCAAAGTTCAATGTGCTGTTTTTTTTTTTTTGGTTCTCTTCTCCTTTTTTTTTTACGGTATCTGACATTGTAACAATAAATTAATTTATTAGACAGTATATTACACAGTAAGAACCTGCTATTAATTCCCAAATACCGATTGAAAAAAAATCGAATCATGAACTTAATCTATGCATATTATCAGCTTACGAATGAATTTTTTATTCTTTTCTCATACTTTTTCTTTTTCTCCTTCTAATTAATAAATATTTTTTTCTTGGACCACACAGTATCACCACGCTAGTCGAATCTCACATCGAGATTAATCTGCAGTTGAATCGAAATTTTTGAAAAAATTCTCGCCCATCCTTTCGACTTAACATTTGATTTTGAGATCATACATTTAAGAGTATGATAGGAAGATTATTAGACCAATCGAATAATAATTTCCTTTTTATATATGGAGAACTTATCCTTTCCTTTATTTTATTAATTTTTTCTCGATTTTTAAGCAAATAAGAAATCAATAATGACACGCCAATCATGCTGTCTCGCGTCGTCCGCGGAGCTAGTACGATCCGACCACGACAAACCTCTGTATCTTATGGTATCGTGTAACAAGGCTAATGGGAAACTAAGTCTCTCTCTGTTTTTTTTTTAAGTGTGTACACTGGTATTCAGAAGTCTATTGGACTATTAATTAATCCAGTTCAAGCCGGGTCGGCTCATTTAAGGGGTAAAACTCTCCCAACATGAGTTTTCTCCATCCACAAAGTCTCTTTTATTTTTAATATGTAAGAAAATCTTATCAATCTATAACTAATTCAGTTCTTATCAAGTCGATCCACTATTCTCTCAATGTAAGCTTTCTTTATTCACAAATGTTCAAGTTCGGTACTTTTACTTAAGGAGATGAAGTGTATGATCTACCTCGTGTTGGTAACATATCTTTTATTAAACAACAACAACAGTAATAATAATAATGTTTCGGAGATTTAAAATGATTTTGTATTGCATCAAATAACCACTGATTTATAATATATGTTACGTGAGATACCTATGATACTTATCTTCTTCTTTTATTGTCTATTTTACTTTCTCGATTTTTTATATCATCAATTATTCGGATTTCGCTCAATTAATCTCCATTGTACGCTTATAAGCATGCATACAAACATGACAAAGTAAATCCAGAGATGCATGCAGGACCTAAGAGGATTTGAACATTTGATGGGACATTTTTCTTAATATTAGACCTGCAATGATTATTGTCAGACAAACTATTAAAGTGTTAAGATATTATGAAAAGTAAAAGAAATATAATCACAAATTAATATAGAAATTAGATATAAAATAAAAATTCATATATTATAATATCTAAACTTTATTCAATACTCGAAATATCACTTCTTAATATAGCGAAGTTATTTGTTCTCCAACAACATCCACTAGCTTCTTTATTTTTTGAAAAGTACAAATGCAGATTTTGGTTCAGCGATTCAGCCATGAATATGAAAATCGTCTGAGCAAATCTTCTATATAACAGTTACCATGTTAAAATGTGTGGTCTTTGGGTATGTCATGCCAACATGTCATATGGTACATTCGATGCGCTTGACATTGTAAAAACCATATAGATGAGGTTGATCGCCAGGTGTCGATGACATCCGATGGGATAGCTTTGGCAAAATGTTTGGGCTTAACACAAATATAACTGCAATTTGACTGCCAAACAGTACTATCACTCTACCTTCAAGGAAATTCTTGCAGTTAAATATGGAATACAGAGGTTTGAGCTCCATCTCATTGGCTATCAGTTCCTGGTGGAGATGTTGACGATCTAGGTTGTTCATGGTTCTATTCAGTTCGGCGGTACAAGACCCAACTGTAACCATTAGATGAAGAAAAGGCCAAATCGTTTAAAACCGATTCAAACAATTCGGTTAACCGATTACCGGTTTTATTTAAATAAATAAAATTCACTATATAAAAAACCAGTTTAGTTCATTAATCGAACAGAACCGTAAAAAATTTTACGTGAAATATATATTTCAGTTCAAATTGTATATTTCTATTTAATGTTTTTGTTTTATTTAATTGTAATTAGAAAAATGTTCGGTTTGGTTAACCACAATTAACCGAGCAAATTATATCAAGTAATTAACCGAACCTCTTCTCGATAAAAAAAACTAGCCGTTACCAAACCGGTTTGAATGATTTAGTTTTTTTTTGTTAGGTTCAGTTTAATTCAGTTTGGCAGTTTGATTAGATTCATTTGTTTTTCCTTTCTTTCTTGAACAGACCTATGACGATCATTAGTCATAGGGCTGAATTTGAGCACGACCCCATTAGTCCGAATTTTGCCATTTCAACGTCCATGCTCTGTGCATCAACGCTCGAGATTATCAGCACCCACCACCGACCAGACAGATATTTCTGTGTTTTATCGGTCAATTTGGGATTGATGCAATGTGTTAGGTAACTATCCGCTGAGAGATTGACACGTTTTAAACCCCTATAGGCCTTGGGAGCTGTCGTATTCATGGACCAATCAATTTTGGTAACTTTCGCGGATTAGCAAAATGGTTTAGATACCTTTAGGTTTATCGAGAAAGAGAGCTCGATTTCAGCGAAAATGTTCCATATAGTCTTATCTTCTGAGAAATATTAATTAAATTATTTTAATTTGTAGTTATGATAATTATTCGGATGATTTATAATGTGGCCGGTATTTTTTTTATGTCACAGTGACATGGAATCATCTGAGAATTTTTCTGATGCAGTGCTACCGTACTTGATCCGAGATTCTCGGTTCAACATCATCGATGGAACTCCCCCGCGTCCCATTTTTTCTCTATTTTCCTATTATCTTATATATTTATGTGCCTTTTTTTATATCGAAAGAAAACTTCGGATTTTATCTTCGCACAGAAGGGTGGCCGGTTGCATCCTTTTCTTCTCGAGAAGCTTATGTGCGATGAAATACTGATTAAAACGCATCATCGAGTTATAGAATTTCTTGAGTCAATAACTATACAGCCACGACTTGGGCTTGACTAAAAGAGTACATGCAATGGGCAAAATAGTCTTTTCACTGTACCCAGCAAGATCTCAACCGTTCGACTGAGGACACGTGATTGCTTACTCCACTAATTACAGTATAAAGCTTTTGATATGCCCATAATTTTATAATATAATCACTTATATAATTATTACACCTTAGAACTTCTATTTTTTTATTCACTACTTTTTCTCTCTGCTTTCATGCCGGCTAACTTGAGCATCCGAGGGTCGAAGTGGACTGTGGCTACCCTTCCTGATTTCAAGTACTCGACTTCAGACCGACTCAAGACGAATCGGCTCTTGTCCGTTCCAAAGGCCTTCTCAACCCCTTCCCCTCGATCAATCAAACATGCACTTTAATTTTAATTATTTTAAATTACTTTCTCAGAAATAACTTTTAAAATTCATTTTGACATCAGTGACCACTTTTCGATTCAACAATTTTTGTGACAGTGCTGTCTAAATCGAGAAATTATTAAAGATAAAAAAAAAAGCATCTGTTAGATCATCTGAGTTAATTGAGATGACAGGGCATCCATCCCCTCAATCAAGATCTCAGATCTGAATCTTGTGAACTGATCAAAATTTATATTGAGAGAACTTTACTCTTTAGTGGATCGACTCAGCTAAAACATGCATTAATTAGAACCCATTAAACTTCCGACTACGTAACATGTGGTATACATCGAAAACAATATATTCTAATGTAATTAGATAGTCATTATCTTGTAATACGTGTCACGTATTATACTTGTTACGTATACAAATTCCTCCTCCAACTAGACATATATAGTACTAAGTGGAGATATTTTCCTTTTTTTGTCCTTTCTTAATTTTGCCCATCTGCTTTTGAAGTGAATCTTATGTGTAACAGACACGTGCTAATACTTACGTGGTGTCACAAATTGATAAAATTTAGCCATTTTATTTTTTTTATAAAATCTTTTAAAAAAATTAATATTAAAAAATATAATTTTATTAATTTGTGATGCCATGTAAACTTTCCTGTCCTTTTCGGCTATGTGAATGTTCCTTGACATGGAGTTGTCTTGGAACAAGAAGTGACCACATATTATCACTTCATCACCAACCACATCACTTACTTAAAGTTGCATCAAAGTGGCCTGCTGATTGCAAGCACTCTTTCCCCCCACAAACCCCACAAGCAATCTTCATGGGATCAAATATCAGTATAAAGTGTCAAGCCATTTTTTTAAAATCCACCATCATTAACCGATAGAAAATGAATGTATCACATGTTTTTATCAACGTGCAAATCGACTGTTGATTGAGTTCAAGAATAACATGGCCACTTGATTCATCGGAAAATCTCTCCAGCACCCACCAATCAAAGAACTTTTTAATTTCATGAAAGGATTAAAAAAAGGGTCTTGCCTTTGTTTTTTTCCTTTTCCTTTCTCCAGTTGTGATGGGATGAGATCAGATACTATGCAAATGGCCACACCCCATGAAAGAAAGCAAATTGGAATATCATTCCATATCAAATGTGCAATAGAACCAAAGTAGATTAGTTGAGATGATATGGTCACTCTTCCCCTTAAGCAGAGTCTCGTGTTCGAGTCTTGTGAATAGAAAAATTTCACATTGGGAGAGATTTATCTCCTAGTGGGCCCTCTAGGCTCGAATTGGATTGGTCATGACAGTTGAGCTTTTATATACCAGTAGTACATACTGAAAAAAAAGTGCAATAGTGGTATATGGATATTGATGAGCACTTTTTTTTAGAGTTTTGAGTGATACTTCAGTGGTATTACGTACAACGTCGGAGTTGATTTTGACATCTCACAACTATGAGGATCTGTAAGTGATTTATGTTAGGTCAACCACGAGCCGGAATCGTGAGAAATAATCTAGACCAAGCCTAGGCAGCGTGGCGTTATTCGAACCTGACCCAATGGTCCAACAATGTTGCTGGGGTTTTAAGAAAGGAGTTTATCGCACCCAATAATGATTTTTTTTAATATATCGTATTCAAATACAATAACTTACTCAAGAAAATGAGATGTGGACCAATTTCAATCTACCGTGTTGGTTCCAAGTCTTTTTTTTTTTTTTTGCTGGAGAAAAGTGGACCAAACAATTAGGTATTTTTTGTGTCATGACTAGGCCAATCAGAATGGAAAGGAAAAACATTAAATGAAAATGCTATTAAAAGATTAGACATCAACTTACTAAAGAGGAAAAAGGCCACTTAATGTCTGACAAGTTATCATGACCCATATTCCTTAGATTAAGGTTGAATTTCGTTAAAATTTCGCGCGTGGCTGCTCATTAGGTCGATTGTAAAATTCGTAAACAGAAAAAAAGAGAGAGAGAGATTACGAGATTGTAAATTCAACTGTCATCAGTTAAACTCGGAATGTCTCTCTATTTTCCGTTTTCTTTTATGCTCTTTTAGACCTATGAGGATTTTCCACGTATACCAGTACTCCTCCTTGGTTTAAAAAAAAGGGCAAATTAAATGTGGGCATGGACCAAATTGCATGTACTTTTCCAGTCCCACATCGGAAGCTTGTGAATCGGTGCTAGGGATGGAACTAGAAAATTGAGTTAGCCCTTATACTATTAGCTGAAACTCGTTCTCGCTCGAGCTGGACGTAACTACCCTTGCCACCATGCTTTTTCAGCGGTTCTCGAACTCTTCCATTCCCTCTTTGATTTTCCTCTTTAAATTTAGAGGACAAGAGGGACATCCCGAGGGCATTTTGGGAGTAGTCCCCCAGAGAAAGCCCACGATCCAGGTTCTAGCCCAAAGTGTGACATTATGGCCCAACTAGAGCAATGTGTACTGCCGAACCGGCTGTACGTGGTGCGGTCCAAAATAGACCGAAGACGAGCCAGGCCCGACTTCGATTTGTCGATGGGCTTATCCTTGTCAGTTGGGCTTTGGCTAAGAGTAAATACTACCAAATCACCGTTCGGATTTTGACACGCGTAAAAAGTTAAAAAATTATGAAAATTTTACCCATGTCAATATATGAGAGATTTTTTCTACCTACACCACTGGTATTCAAAAGCGTGACGGACCCTGCAAACTAATTGTTCGAGCCGAGTGTGCCCACTAGGGGTTATAGGTAAAACTCTTCCCAAAGTGAAATCTCTCAATTCACGAGATTCGAACCCGAGATCTTACTCATGAGATTCGGACAAGTTAGAATTAATGGTATTCCCCGTCGACAACTTAAATGCACATTGGACGGTCCAAATTCAAATTGGATTGCCTTATAAAACTTCAAATTTCTCTCTTTACAAAAAAAATTTAAATGGCTTTAGCTTACTCTACTATTGTGGAAAAATATTGATTAAATTACTCTAAATAATAATATTGAAATATAAATTTCATATTAAAAAATTAACGAGTTGAGATCTAATTTATAGGGAAATTTGGCATCATTACCTATCAATTTAGACTTTTTAGTGGAAACGAGCTCAATACACTTCTAGGCCCATGCAGAAATTTAACGCGGTATCATAGCGCGTTGATTCTGCACTAGCACCACGCTAGACCCGAGTGTAGAACTCGCGAACCATTAAGCTTAAGATCAAAAGAAAAATATCTGGCTCGAGGCCAGTTTATTGAGTACGAAAAAATTCTTACTCGTATATTAATTCAAGGACAGAAGAGAACGTCCACCTCATAATAGTTTGTCCCCTTTGTCTGAGACCCAAAGAATGGAAGAATTACTATAGCCAAGTAGAAATTTAATAAATAATATTTATAATAATTATTGGGGTGATTAATTATTTTTTTCAATAATTTCATCAATATTTTCTCCATTATTTTAACCGACTAATATTATTATTCCTTCAACTTTTTTCTTTTTTTTACTTCTTTCTCTTTGTCGTTCTCAGGCAGCACCGTCTCCTTCCCTCATTTTCGAAAATAACTGAGAAAAATAAAAAGAAGAAAAGAAAGGAAGAAGAAAACCCTCAAAAATTCAGCAAAACGTCAAAGGCTACTCTCTGCCATTTCTCAATCGCCTCTTACCTCATCCCAATCCCCACTGTAAGCCACAGCAGCAACGCAGTGTTGTTGATCCCTCCGTCGTCGAAGTTCCTCCCCTTCCCCACCCCCTGCGTTTTTCGGTGGTTAAATGCATCAATCCCTACGCTTTACGTTTCCAACCTCAGATTCGACGATCTTGCTCAACACCTCTGCTGGTTGAGGATTTCTAGGGTTTTGATTGACAATCTGACGACTTGGTTGAGCAAATTTGCTGCCCTTAATCGTAGTTTAGGTTTCCCTGCTCGAGTTTTCTTCTTCTTTTTTTACTCTTGAAGATTTTCAATCAATCGACGGATGATGTTTTCCGTGTATATCTTCTAATACTGCACTAGTTCTCCTCTTCCGATGCCCTCGCTGTAACTGTTTTCGTCGTGGTCTCCCGCTGGCGATTTTGGTTCTGAAGTTTCCATTTTCTTGGGAGGGTTGCTGCTGACGGTGCTTAAAGATTCTCGGGTCGAGAGGAGAAATCTTCTCGTATGCACAAGTTGCTTCCGGTTTCTTCTTTTGGCAATTGAATCGTCTGTGAATAGCTGTCTGTGGAAAGGCTGTCACTTACGTTACTCTGTAGTCGAATGCCTTGCCGAAGGAATTGAAGGGGATATAGGTTTCAATTGGGTTGTTGAGATCGAGTTTGTTGAGGGGGCACACATGGGCAAGCACGAGGGATGGGCACAGCCACCAAGTGGGTTCTTGCCCAATGGGTTATTGCCCGACGATGCTGCCTCTGTTACACGAGGACTCGACTTGGAACGGTGGTCTAAGGCTGAAGAGAGAACAGCAGAGCTCATTGCCTGCATTCAGCCCAATCAACCCTCCGAGGAACGTAGAAATGCTGTTGCCAATTATGTGCAGCGCCTCATTATGAAATGCTTTCCTTGCCAGGTGAGGAACAACTTAAACTTGTTCAAGTAGCACCCACTAATATTCCCCACGTCTTGTTTGCAGTCTTTTGAATGCTTTGTTGTTACTAACTTAGTGCCACTGGATTCTCTTCAAGAGCAGTGACATGTGAAACATTTTCATCGTTGTTGTTCATATAGATTGCTGTGTGTGATATTTTTCAATTGTGTTCGTTTATGATGAGTTGTGTGGTTTTTCCTGCATGTGAGCACCCTCTAATTGTTTAGTTACAGAAGAGGGTACTGAGGGATTCCTCCTCTCGTCTGATTGTTACTAGAGTTCCCTTCTGATTGGATACTGAACTGCATTTTGTTTGTATCACTGGTCTTCTTGCACTCTTCCATTTGATCATCCCTAAATGAAGTTTGAGAAATAAAAGTAAGCTTCATGATTTTGGAACATTGAACACATGAGATAATTCACGAGATTTTGTCATTGACTAAAAGGGGGCTGACTTGAAGAGTCAGTAACTTGGTTAGAGCTTGTGAGATATCCCTTATAGTCATGCAGGATCAACTCTTAGTTATGCCTTTTCTATCTGTGGAATAATACCTCTTGCTCATTCTCGTTAGATCTTATTTACGATATTTTCTACATAGGTGTTTACTTATGGTTCTGGTCCGCTGAAGACATATTTGCCTGATGGGGACATTGACTTAACGGTATTCAGCAAGAATCAAAATCTGAAGGACACTTGGGCTCATCAGGTCCGTGATATATTGGAGAGCGAGGAGAAAAACGAAAATGCTGAATTTCGTGTTAAGGAGGTTCAGTATATTCAGGCCAGAGTATGTACTTATTCAGTCTCTCCATTCACTTCATCAATAGCCTAGGTTCTTGCTATTGTTTTTGGTGTTCAACGATAGAATTTGGTGCCTACCTCCTGCATTTTCAACCACCAGATGGGCCTGCTTCTGCAAAATAATCTCCTCTTGTTTTGATTGAGTACCAGCACACCACATGCATATTTTATTCAACTTGAAGTTAAATCTGAAAACCATTTTATGCTCTATACAATGCTCATTACCATGATATTTACCTCTTAAATTTTAGTGCAGTATATCTGGCCTTCTATTGATCAACCAACTCCTGCTCAAGTAGAACATTTCATTTCCTTTACATGCTTGAGAAATCTGATCTGATACATCTCTCATTCTTCTGCATAATATCCTTCTTTTCAGCTGTAAGCTACTTTTTGTACTCTTGAATCATTGTTATGTACTTTTTAGGTGATTAGATCTAACTATTTGGTTATGCTTAGGACTTCTCGGGATTCTATCCAATATAATGTATGCCTTGTGTTGATGGCCTGTGCATTCATTGTTTAAAGCCTGATACCGTTGACCTTTTTTTCTTTTTTGTGTATATGGATAATCATGCTATTGACTTTCTGTTAACAGTTAACTTTCAATTCCTTACATTGTCCTGCAGGTGAAGATAATAAAGTGTCTTGTTGACAATATGGTTGTTGACATATCATATAACCAGCTTGGTGGACTCTGCACCCTTTGTTTTCTAGAAGAGGTGAATAGTCCAAATACCTGTGTACTAAGCTGAATCCTATGGAGGTGGATGCAATATCGCTTATATTTTTTTTTAATTGAAGATTAAGTTTACTCCTACAGGTTGACAATTTGATAAACCAAGAGCACTTATTCAAACGAAGCATCATACTTATAAAGGCATGGTGTTATTATGAGAGCCGTATACTGGGTGCCCGTCATGGACTCATATCCACTTATGCACTGGAAACACTGGTTCTTTACATTTTCCATATATTCAACAAGAAGTTTGTCGGGCCACTGGAGGTATGCTTGGTTTTTTTCCATCTATTATCTCTGTTTTTTTTTTTAAAAATCATTAGACACTTATCTGACAGTTTGTGCACCTGCAGGTCCTTTACCGTTTCCTAGAATTTTTCAGCAAGTTTGACTGGGACAACTTCTGTGTAAGCTTGTGGGGTCCTGTACCTATTAGTTCACTTCCAGATATAACAGGTATTTTTTTGGGTGGCATTTGTCTTAGTTGTCTAAACGTGTCAGTTCAAAAAGTCTGATTTTCTGACTTCCATGATTTTGTTTTCTCTATAATAAAAAATGCTTTGCAGCTGAGCCTCCGAGGAAGGATGATGGAGATTTACTTTTAAACAAGAGGTTTCTTGACGCTTGTAGCTCTGTATACGCTGTTTTGCCTGGTGGTCAGGAGAATCAAGGGCAACCTTTTATTTCAAAACATTTCAATGTTATTGACCCATTGTCAGTGAACGACAACCTTGGCCGTAGCGTAAATCGAGGTATTCACATCTGCATAGGAGGAAAAAAAAAGTTGATTTTGATTTTAAAAAAAAGTTAAGATGCTGCATTGCTGTGAAAATTGTAAGCTGTTATTGCTCTATGATATTTTTTAATTTGAAAGTCCTTTTAATGGCCATTAGGTGACTATTATATAACAACTGTTTGGCTGATTTTATCAACGTGAAGATATCTTAAGCATGTATATCTGCATATACATATATGCATCTTTCCAATCAAAGCAAGTTACATCAACATGCAGGAAGATACTTGATATGTTCTTTATTCTCTTTTAGCTTATTAGTCATTATTCTGTGCAATAAAAGTTGATTATACATTATTGATTGTTTTTGTTTATCTTACTATTACAGCCAATTTTGTCAGAGTACGGAGGGCATTTGCATTTGGTGCTAAAAAACTTGCGAAATTACTTGATTGCCCGAAGGATCGCTTGCTTTCTGAAATAGATGAGTTTTTTAGGAACACATGGGACAGACATGGAAGTGGACGTCGGCCCGATGCCCCAGGGAATGATTAACTTACTTTAATTTACAGTTATGATAATTACTCAGATAATTTATAATGTGGTCTGTATTTTTTTATGTCACGGTGATGTGGAATCATTTGAGAATTTTTCTGATCCAGTGGTACCGTACATGATCCGAGATTCTCGGTTCAACATCATCGATGGAACTCCCCCGTGTCCCATTTTTTTTCTATTTTTCTATTATATTATATATTTGTGCCTTTTTTATATCGAAAGAAAACTTCGGGTTTTATCTTCGCACAGAAAGGGTGGCTAGTTGCATCATTTTCCTCTCGAGAAGTTTATGTGCGATGAAATACCAATGACAATGTATCATCAAAGTTACAGAATTTCATGAGTGAATAACTATACAGCCAACCAGGGGGTTGGGCCGAGTGGTAAGCAACTCGGTGCCGCTTAAGGAGGTCTCAAGTTCGAGACCTCACGTACGCAGACACTCCCCTTAGGAGCCTCACCCGTCATTGCTAGGCGTGCGACCCGGGGCGACCAACGGATTAGTCAAGTATGGTTGGCTAAAAGATGTCATCTCACCGCTGGTGGGGCCTGCTTGGATACCGTGGCTGGCGACCAAAAAAAAAAAAAAAGGATAACTATACAGCCACGACCTGGACTGGACTAAAAGAGTACATGCAATGGGAAAAATAGTCTTTTCACTGTACCCGGCAAGATCTCAACCGTCCGACTGATGACACGTGGTAGCTTACTACACTAATTACAGTATAAAGCTTTTGATATGCCCATAATTTTATAATACAATCACTTATATAGTTATTACATCTTAGAACTTCTACTTTTTTATTCACTGCTTTTTCTCCCTATTTTCATGCCGGCTAACTTGAGCATCCGTGGGCCGTCACTTTCCTTCATGACTTCAAGACCGGCTCAAGACGAATCGGCTCTCACCTATTCTGAAGGCCTTCTCAACCCCTTCCCCTCGATCAATCAAACGTACACTTTGATTTTAATTATTTTAAATTATTTTCTCGGAAATAACTTTTAAAATTCGTTGTGATATCAGTGACTACTTTTTAATTCAACAATTTTTGTGACAGTCTATCTAAATCGAGAAATTATTAAAGATAAAAAAAAAGCATATGTTATATTATCCGAGTTAATTGAGATGACAGGGCATCCATCCCCTTAATCAAGATCTTAGATTTAAATCTTGTGAATTGATGAAATTTACATTAAGAAAACTTTACTCTTTAGTGAATCGACTCAGCTGCATTAATTAGAACCCGTTAAACTTCCGACTACGTAACATGTGGTATACATCGAAAACAGTATATTCTAATATATTAGATAACCATTATCTTGTAATACGTGTCATGTATTATACTTGTTACGTATACAGATTCCTCCTCCAACTAGACATATATAGTACTAAGTGGAGATATTTTCCTTTTTTTGTCCTTTCTTAATTTTGCCCATCTGCTTTTGAAGTGAATCTTTTGTGTAACAGACACGTGCTAATACTTACGTGGTGTCACAAACTGATAAAATTTAGCCATTTTATTTTTTTTATAAAATCTTTTAAAAAAATTAATATTAAAAAATATAATTTTATTAATCTGTGATACCATGTAAACTTTCCTGTCCTTTTCGGCTATGTGAATGTTCCTTGACATGGAGTTGTCTTGGAACAAGAAGTGACCACATATTATCACTTCATCACCAACCACATCACTTACTTAAAGTTGCATCAAAGTGGCCTGCTGATTGCAAGCACTCTTTCCCCCACAAACCCCACAAGCAATCTTCATGGGATCGAATATCAGTATAAAGTGTCAGGCCATTTTTTTAAATCCGCCATCATTAACCGATAGAAAATGAATGTATCACATGTTTTTATTGACGTGCAAATCGACTATTGATTGAGTTCAAGAATAACATGGCCACAGGATTCATCGGAAAATCTCTCCAGCACCCACCAATAAAAGAACTTGTTAATTTCATGAAAGGATTAAAAAAAGGGTCTTGCCTTTGTTCTTTTTTTTTTTTCTTTCTTTCTTTCTTTTCCTTTCTCCAGTTGTGATGGGATGAGATGAGATGCTATGCAATAGAACCACAGCGGATTAGATGATATGGTCGCTCTTCCTCTTAAGTAAGGTCTCGTGTTCGAGTCTTGTGAATGGAGAGATTTTACATTGGGAGAGATTTATCTCCTAATAAGCCTTCTAGGCTCGAATTGAATTAGTTATGGCAATTGAACTTTTATATTCCAGTAGTATATTCCATAGTGGTATATGGATATTGGCGAGCACTTTTTTTTTAGAATTTTGGGTGATGGACCTGTGGTGTCACGTATAGTATCAGAGTCGATTCTGACATCTCACAACCATGAGGTTCTGTAGGTTATTTATGTTAGGCTAACCACGAGCCGGAATCATGAGAAATAATCTAGACCAAGCTCGAGCGACGTGCCGTTATTCGAACTAGACCCAAGGGTCCAACAATATTGCTGGGGTTTTAAGAAGGAAGTTTATCGCACCCAATAATGAATTTTTTCTGTAGATCATATTCGAATACAATATCTTACTTGAGAAAATGAGATGTCGAATAGTTTCAATCTACTGTGTTTGTTCCAAGTCACTCTTTTTTTTTTTTTGGCTGGAGAAAAGCGGACCAAACAGTTAGGTGTTTTTTGTGTCATGACTGGGCCAATCAGAATGGAAAGGAAAAACATTAAATGAAAATGCTATAAAAGATTAGACATCAACTTACTAAAGAGGAAAAAGGCCACTTCATGTCTGACAAGTTATCATGACCCATATTCCTTAGATTAAGGTTGAATTTCATTAAAATTTCGTGCGTGGCTGCTCATTAGGTCGATTGTAAAATTCGTGAACAGAAAAAAGAAAAAAAAAAAAGAGATTACGAGATTGTAAATTCAATTGTCATCGGTTAAACTCGGAATGCCTCTTTATTCTCCGTTTTCTCCCGTGCTCTTTCAAACCTGTCAGGATTTTTCAAGTATAGTAGCACTGCTCCTTCATTTAAAAAAAAGGGCAAATTAAATGTGGGCATGGACCAGATTGCATGTACTTTTCGAGTCCCACATCGGAAGCTTGTGAGTCGGTGCTAGGGATGGAACTAGAAAATTGAGTTAGCCCTTAACCTATTAGCTGAAACTGGTTCTCGCTCGAGCTGGACGTAACTACCCTTGCCACCATGCTTTTTCAGCGGTTCTCGTACTCTTCCATTCCCTCTTTGATTTTCCTTTTTAAATTTAGAGAACCAGAGGGACATCCCGAGGGCATTTTGGGAATAGTCCCCCAGAGAAAGCCCATGATCCAGGTTCTAGCCCAAAGTGTGATATTATGGCCCAACTAAAGCAATGTGTACGGCCGAACCAGCCTTACGTGGTGCTGTCCAAAATGGACCGAAGACGAGCCAGGCCCGACTTCGATTTGTCGATGGGCTTAACCTTGTCAGTTTTTTTTTTAGTTAAGTTAACTCTGTCAGTTACTAAATCACCGTTCAGATTTTGACACACATAAAAGTTAAAAAATTATAAAAATTTTACCCATATCAATATATGAGAGAGATTTTTTCTATCTGCAGCACTGATATTCAGAAGCGTGATAAACCCCACAAACTAATTGTTCGAACCGAGTGGGCCCACTAGGGGTTACTGGTAAAACTCTCCCCATAGTGGAATCTCAATTCAGGAGATTCGAACACGGGATCTTACTCATGATATCCGGACAAGTTAGAATTGATGGTATTCCCCGTCGAAAACTTAAATGCACACCGGATAGTCCAAATTCTAATTGGATTGCCTTATAAAACTTCAATTTTCTCTCGTTATAAAAAAATTTAAATGGCTTTAACGTACTCTACCATTGTGGAAAAATATTGATTAAATTACTCTAAATAATAATATTGAAATATAAATTTCATATTAACAAAATAATGAGTTGAAATATGATTTATAGGGGAATTTGATACCATCACTTATTAATTTAGACTTTTTGATGGAAACGAGCTCAACATACTTGTAGGCTCATGTAGAAATTCAAACGTTGTATAATATATTTTTTTCAATTAAGATTCACTATTTATTAAGATTTTTTTACATTTTTAACTTTTTTCGACAATTTAATAACTATAATCGTATAATTATTAATTACATGTCAAGTTTTTATTCGACAGATATACTAAATCGACATTAGCTGTCTGATATGATCGCTTCATCAAATACTTTCTCTGGATGGGGTGAGGAGCCTTAGGATACGTCTCGCTCCGGTCCATTGCCATCCTTAGTTCAAGGTGGTCCTCACCACTGGGCCAGGCCTATGAATTTTGGGTTTCGTACTGTGGATATGCACAAAAAAATATTGCAAATTTACATTTTGCACCCGGAACTTTATCTCCTTAACCAATTGGGGCCCTGCATCCGCAGAAAAACTTATCTGCGAATTGGTGTTCCTTTTTTCCCCCTTCCAATATGTTTTTCTTCAACCTTTGCAGTTGCTGGCTTGCAGAGCTCTCGTCAACCGACACTAGAGCTTGCCTTCTCGACCCAGCATGGAAGTACACTTCCACGACCTTTAGGGTTGATCTCAGGCCGCAAAAACTCGGATCTTCAAGGAAGGAATGAATTTCTAGAACAGTATGAACAGGGATCATAATACAATCCCGACAGTGGAATGGTGGGTCTTGTGAGGAAAGCAGGCTATCTCGACGATTCTCGGGATTCATCCAAACATTACGGGGCTCGAGCTCGAAGAGATGCTTTGCTGCAATCCTAATTGGGGGTTAGACACGGACAGACTTGGAAACGGATGAGCACTGATGACAATGTTCCATGTTTTTCTGCAGAAGCAAATGCTCAACTCAGGGCAGGATAGCTTTATCGGCTGATTTCCGGAATTAGGAAACCGGGATGCGTGCCCGATATTAACCCGCATACATCAGAAAGTCGAAGGCGAGGTTTGTGCGTCTAGCTCGTGCTGCAAGCGAATTGAGACAAGTGGTTTTTCTTCTTCTTCTTCTTCTGCAGAATGTTAGCCAAGAAGAGTTACAATAGTTGTAAGAGGATCTGCTGTACAGTCCTGAAGAAGTATTTCTTCGAGCCTGAGATGACTTCGGGATTGATTCGAGACAATGAGGTTACCTGCAAGAGCTCCCTTCGATTATCGGATGCCAGCAAGATTTCAATCCATTTTGTCTGCCTTTTTTCCATCCAAATACGGCTTTCCATAGGCAGGGTGCGTCCATAGAAGAGAAAAATGCAAGTAGACACAAGGCCATTATCCATGTAATAACATTACACACAAAAAAACAGAGCAAAATTATAGGCAAAAATGCCACTAAGGTTGTGTTTTCGATCTCCTGGACCTAAAAGGAAGCAAGTGCGGGATCAACCCGAGAACACAAAAGCGCGCATTCTCCCATTAATATATACAGATGAGTAGCATAGGCCCACATGAACTAGTCTACCATGTACAAAATGCCGGGATAGCACGGTCCAATCTACAGCAATCAGGTGATACAAGAAAAGGGAGATGAGTTCCGAGCATCACCGATGCAAAACTTCCACGAAAGCTGATGTACTTACTGATCTTTCTCTAGAGATCCTATATAGAGACTCCCAACATCTTTACACCAAGCCTCCATCAACTACACCGATTGATGACACTTAGAGTCGGCTTATCAGTTCGGTCCTGTCCTGAACTGCCATCCTCTCGGAGACATCAGCCAGCGATTTGAGGTTGCACCTGATCAGGGCCTCGACAAAGTAGCACGTCTCATCCCTCGTGTTGCCCTCGGGCACGTCGACGACGAAGGACTCGATGACGAGCGTTCCCGGTCTCCCATCAACAACCTCTGGATGAACCGTCATGATCGAGGAGTAGTTCTGCAAATATCCCCGAAACACGACATCAGGACAACCGGAAGAACTCAATCGCATAGCTTTAAGTCCAGTGATATGCAACAAGTACATGAAGTTCAAGAATTGTAGAATTACCCTCAGGCGGTGATCGCCACCGACAATCCTGATTCCGAGGATGTGCTCCTCGTCATCAAGAAGTTCCAACCTCTCGGTGCTGGTCGTGGCCGGAAGCGCCGATGTCACATTCACCTCTCTGACGCTCCCGATGCCCAGGTCGCCGTTCACAATGCACCTGCTGACGAACGGCTTGTACCTCTGCGGCTGATCAAACCGCCTAACCAGAGACCACACCTTGACATGGTAATAGGGAGCGGATCAGCAAAAGACAGCAGGACTTTGCTCGAGATCGGATGTTAAACCCTAGAAATGACAAATCGCTCGAAAAACAAATGGAAAGATTGACAGATCTATTCATCAAAAGAAGAACGAATTAGAAGAAGGATCCAAGGATAGAGATGAGCCAGATTCAGAACAAAGACGCTGCTGCTGAACGAATCAAAGCGAGGCAAAGGGGTCGATCGGAGCACTACCAGATGGACGGGAGCATTGATGTGCTTGATCAGAGCGGAAGAGCACTGGTTGGCGGCAGGCTGGTGCCTGTGGTGCCGAAGTATGTACTGAGCCTCCATGGCCGTTCCCGGGCCGTCCATTTCCCACCCACCACAGTCTCCCTCTCGCTTTCTCCACCGGAGGTGAAACTCGATCTGCTGGGTCAGGATCAGGAGAGGGTTCCGGAGCAGAGATACGATGATGCAGCTAAAGTTTGAAGCTTTATCTGAATATGAGGATGTCCTTTTCTGCTTTCTTCTCCTTTAATTATTATGAACGTTAAAAATTTATGAGCAGATAGAGAGAGAGAGAGAGAGAGAGGCAGTTAGCTTAGCTTCGCAGTCAGTCAAAGTTCAATGTGCTGTTTTTTTTTTTTTGGTTCTCTTCTCCTTTTTTTTTACGGTATCTGACATTGTAACAATAAATTAATTTATTAGACAGTATATTACACGGTAAGAACCTGCTATTAATTCCCAAATACCAATTGAAAAAAAATCAAATCATGAACTTAATCTATGCATATTATCAGCTTACGAATGAATTTTTTATTCTTTTCTCATACTTTTTCTTTTTCTTCTTCTAATTAATAAATATTTTTTTCTTGGACCACACAGTATCACCACGCTAGTCGAATCTCACATCAAGATTAATCTGCAGTTGAATCGAAATTTTTGAAAAAATTCTCGCCCATCCTTTCGACTTAACATTTGATTTTGAAATCATACATTTAAGAGTATGATAGGAAGATTATTAGACCAATCGAATAATAATTTCCTTTTTATATATGGAGAACTTATCCTTTCCTTTATTTTATTAATTTTTTCTCGATTTTTAAGCAAATAAGAAATCAATAATGACACGCCAATCATGCTGTCTCGCGTCGTCCGCGGAGCTAGTACGATCCGACCACGACAAACCTCTGTATCTTATGGTATCGTATCGTGTAACAAGGCTAATGGGAAACTAAGTCTCTCTCTCTGTTTTTTTTTTTTTAAGTGTGTACACTGGTATTCAGAAATCTATTGGACTATTAATTAATCCAGTTCAAGCCGGGTCGGCTCATTTAAGGGGTAAAACTCTCCCAACATGAGTTTTCTCCATCCACAAAGTCTCTTTTATTTTTAATCTGTAAGAAAATCTTATCAATCTATAACTAATTCAGTTCTTATCAAGTCGATCCACTATTCTCTCAATGTAAGCTTTCTTTATTCACAAATATTCAAGTTCGGTACTTTCACTTAAGGAGATGAAGTGTATGATCTACCTCGTGTTGGTAACATATCTTTTATTAAACAACAACAACAGTAATAATAATAATGTTTCGGAGATTTAAAACGATTTTGTATTGCATCAAATAACCACTGATTTATAATATATGTTACGTGAGATACCTATGATACTTATCTTCTTCTTTTATTGTCTATTTTACTTTCTCGATTTTTTATATCATCAATTATTCGGATTTCGCTCAATTAATCTCCATTGTACGCTTATAAGCATGCATACAAACATGACAAAGTAAATCCAGAGATGCATGCAGGACCTAAGAGGATTTGAACATTTGATGGGACATTTTTCTTAATATTAGACTTGCAATGATTGTTGTCAGACAAACTATTAAAGTGTTAAGATATTATGAAAAGTAAAAGAAATATAATCACAAATTAATATAGAAATTAGATATAAAATAAAAATTGATATATTATAATATCTAAACTTTATTCAATACTCGAAATATTACTTCTTAATATAGCGAAGTTATTTGTTCTCCAACAACATCCACTAGCTTCTTTATTTTTTGAAAAGTACAAATGCAGATTTTGGTTCAGCGATTCAGCCATGAATATGAAAATCGTCTGAGCAAATCTTCTATATAACAGTTACCATGTTAAAATGTGTGGTCTTTGGGTATGTCATGCCAACATGTCATATGGTACATTCGATGTGCTTGACATTGTAAAAACCATATAGATGAGGTTGATCGCCAGGTGTCGATGACATCCGATGGGACAACTTTGGCAAAATGTTTGGGCTTAACACAAATATAACTGCAATTTGACTGCCGAACAGTACTATCACTCTACCTTCAAGGAAATTCTTGCAGTTAAATATGGAATACAGAGGTTTGAGCTCCATCTCATTGGCTATCAGTTCCTGGTGGAGATGTTGACGATCTAGGTTGTTCATGGTTCTATTCAGTTCGGCGGTACAAGACCCAACTATAACCATTAGATGAAGAAAAGGCCAAATCGTTTAAAACCGATTCAAACAATTCGGTTAACCGATTACCGGTTTTATTTAAATAAATAAAATTCACTATATAAAAAACCAGTTTAGTTCATTAATCGAACAGAACCGTAAAAATTTTACGTGAAATATATATTTCAGTTCAAATTGTATATTTCTATTTAATGTTTTTGTTTTATTTAATTGTAATTAGAAAAATGTTCGGTTTGGTTAACCACAATTAACCGAGCAAATTATATCAAGTAATTAACCGAACCTCTTCTCGATAAAAAAAACTAGCCGTTACCAAACCGGTTTGAATGATTTAGTTTTTTTTTTGTTAGGTTCAGTTTAATTCAGTTTGGCAGTTTGATTAGATTCATTTGTTTTTCCTTTCTTTCTTGAACAGACCTATGACGATCATTAGTCATAGGGCTGAATTTGAGCACGACCCCATTAGTCCGAATTTTGCCATTTCAACGTCCATGCTCTGTGCATCAACGCTCGAGACTATCAGCACCCACCACCGACCAGACAGATATTTCTGTGTTTTATCGGTCAATTGGGATTGATGCAATGTGTTAGGTAACTATCCGCTGAGAGATTGACACGTTTTAAACCCCTATAGGCCTTGGGAGCTGTCGTATTCATGGACCAATCAATTTTGGTAACTTTCGCGGATTAGCAAAATGGTTTAGATACCTTTAGGTTTATCGAGAAAGAGAGATCGATTTCAGCGAAAATGTTCCATATAGTCTTATCTTCTGAGAAATATTAATTAAATTATTTTAATTTTTAGTTATGATAATTATTCGGATGATTTATAATGTGGCCGGTATTTTTTTTTATTTCACAGTGACGTGGAATCATCTGAGAATTTTTCTGATGCAGTGCTACCGTACTTGATCCGAGATTCTCGGTTCAACATCATCGATGGAACTCCCCCGCGTCCCATTTTTTCTCTATTTTCCTATTATCTTATATATTTATGTGCCTTTTTTTATATCGAAAGAAAACTTCGGATTTTATCTTCGCACAGAAGGGTGGCCGGTTGCATCCTTTTCTTCTCGAGAAGCTTATGTGCGATGAAACACTGATTAAAACGCATCATCGAGTTACAGAATTTCTTGAGTCAATAACTATACAGCCACGACTTGGGCTTGACTAAAAGAGTACAGGCAATGGGCAAAATAGTCTTTTCACTGTACCCGGCAAGATCTCAACCGTCCGACCGAGGACACGTGATAGCCGACTCCACTAATTACAGTATAAAGCTTTTGATATGTCCATAATTTTATAATATAATCACCTATATAATTATTACATCTTAGAACTTGTACTTTTTTATTCACTGCTTTTTCTCCCTGCTTTCATGCCGGTTAACTTGAGCATCCGAGGGTCGAAGTGGGCCTTCGCTTTCCTTCATGACTTCAAGACCGGCTCAAGACGAATCGGCTCTCACCTCTTCTAAAGGCCTTCTCAACCCCTTCCCCTCGATCAATCAAACGTACACTTTAATTTTCATTATTTTAAGTTATTGTCTCGGAAATAACTTTTAAAATTCACTGTGACATCAGTGACTACTTTTCAATTCAACAATTTTTGTGACAGTCTATCTAAATCGAGAAATTATTAAAGATATAAAAAAAAGCATCTGTTAGATTATCTGAGTTAATTGAGATGACAAGACATCCATCTCCTTAATCAAGATCTCGGATTTAAATCTTGTGAATTGATGAAATTTACATTAAGAAAACTTTACTCTTGAGTGAATTGACTCAGCTAAAACATGCATTAATTAGAACCTGTTAAACTTACGACTACGTAACATGTGGTATACACCGAAAACAGTATATTCTAATATATTAGATAACCATTATCTTGTAATGCGTGTCGCGTATTATACTTGTTACGTATACTAATTCCTCCTCCAACTAGACATATATAGTACTAAGTGGAGATATTTTCCTTTTTTTGTCCTTTCTTAATTTTGCCCATCTGCTTTTGAAGTGAATCTTATGTGTAATAGACACATGCTAATGCTTACGTGGTGTCACAAACTGATAAAATTTAGTCATTTTACTTTTTTATAAAATCTTAAAAAAATAAAAAAATTAATATTAAAGAAATAATTTTATTAATCTGTGATACCACGTAAACTTTCTCGTACTTTTTGGCTATGTGAATGTTCCTTGACATGGAGTTGTCTTGGAACAAGAAGTGACCACATATTATCACTTCATCCCAACCACATCACTTACTTAAAGTTGCATCAAAGTGGCCTGCTGATTGCAAGCACTCTTTCCCCCACAAACCCCACAAGCAATCTTCATGGGATCGAATATCAGTATAAAGTGTCAGGCCATTTTTTTAAATCCGTCATCATTAACCGATAGAAAATGAATGTATCACATGTTTTTATTGACGTGCAAATCGACTGTTGATTGAGTTCAAGAATAACATGGCCACTGGATTCATCGGAAAATCTCTCCAGCACCCACCAATCAAAGAACTTGTTAATTTCATGAAAGGATTAAAAAAAGGGTCTTGCCTTTGTTTTTCTTTCTTTCTTTCTTTCTTTTCCTTTCTCCAGTTGTGATGGGATGAGATGAGATGCTATGCAATAGAACCACAGCGGATTAGATGATATGGTCGCTCTTCCTCTTAAGTAAGGTCTCGTGTTCGAGTCTTGTGAATGGAGAGATTTTACATTGGGAGAGATTTATCTCCAAATAAGCCTTCTAGGCTCGAATTGAATTAGTTATGGCAATTAAACTTTTATATTCCAGTAGTATATTCCATAGTGGTATATGGATATTGACGAGCACTTTTTTTTTAGAATTTTGGGTGATGGTGTCACGACCCGAAAATTCGGCAGAGTTTCCCCTGAAACTTGTATATCCCAAAATCAGAAAAAAAAAAAACAAACACCTGTAAAATAACCTCAGAAAATCTCCGACATAACTATTATAAAACAGTTTTATAACAGTTATGTTGGAGATTTTCTGAGGTTATTTTACAGGTGTTTGTTTTTCTGATTTTGGGATATCCAAGTTTTAGGGGAAACTCTGCCGAATTTTCGGGTCGTGACAGATGGACCTGTGGTGTCACGTATAGTATCAGAGTCGATTCTGACATCTCACAACCATGAGGATCTGTAGGTTATTTATGTTAGGCTAACCACGAGCCGGAATCATGAGAAATAATCTAGGCCAAGCTCGAGCGATGTGGC
Source organism: Lagerstroemia speciosa (assembly GCA_037672795.1). Lineage (NCBI taxonomy): Eukaryota > Viridiplantae > Streptophyta > Magnoliopsida > Myrtales > Lythraceae > Lagerstroemia > Lagerstroemia speciosa. The sequence goes on along the minus strand of CM075304.1, from coordinate 1,853,695 downwards.
GTTATTCGAACCAGACCCAAGGGGTCCAACAATATTGCTGGGGTTTTAAGAAGGAAGTTTATCGCACCCAATAATGAATTTTCTCTGTAGATCATATTCGAATATAATATCTTACTTGAGAAAATGAGATGTCGAACAGTTTTAATCTACTGTGTTTGTTCCAAGTCACTTTTTTTTTTGGCTGGAGAAAAGCGAACGAACAGTTAGGTATTTCTGGTGTCATGACTAGGCCAATCAGAATGGAAAGGAAAAACATTAAATGAAAATGCTATTAAAAGATTAGACATCAACTTACTAAAGAGGAAAAAGGCCACTTCATGTCTGACAAGTTATCATGACCCATACTCCTTAGATTAAGGTTGAATTTCATTAAAATTTCGTGCGTGGCTGCTCATTAGGTCGGTTGTAAAATTCGTGAACAGAAAAAAGAAAAAAAGAGATTACGAGATTGTAAATTCAATTGTCATCAGTTAAACTCGGAATGCCTCTTTATTCTCCGTTTTCTCCCGTGCTCTTTCAAACCTGTCAGTATGTTCCATGTATAGTAGCACTGCTCCTTCGTTTAAAAAAAAAAAGCAAATTAAATGTGGGCATGGACCAAATTGCATGTACTTTCCGAGTCCCACATCGGAAGCTTGTGAGTCGGTGCTAGGGATGGAACTAGAAAATTGAGTTAGCCCTTATCCTATTAGCTGAAACTGGTTCTCGCTCGAGCTGGACGTAACTACCCTTGCCACCATGCTTTTTCAGCGGTTCTCGAACTCTTCCATTCCCTCTTTGATTTTCCTTTTTAAATTTAGAGAACAAGAGGGACATCCCGAGGGCATTTTGGGAATAGTCCCCCAGAGAAAGCCCATGATCCAGGTTCTAGCCCAAAGTGTGATATTATGGCCCAACTAAAGCAATGTGTACGGCCGAACCAGCCGTACGTGGTGCTGTCCAAAATGGACCGAAGACGAGCCAGGCCCGACTTCGATTTGTCGATGGGCTTAACCTTGTCATTTTTTTTTGGGGGTTAAGTTAACTTTGTCAGTTACTAAATCACCGTTCAGATTTTGACACACATAAAAATTAAAAAAATTATGATAATTTTACCCATGTCAATATATGAGAGACATTTTTTTCTGTCTGCAGCACTGATATTCAGAAGCGTGATAAACCCCACAAACTAATTGTTCGAACCGAGTGGGCCCACTAGGGGTTACTGGTAAAACTCTCCCCAAAGTGGAATCTCTCAATTCACGAGATTCAAACTCGGGATCTTACTAATGATATCCGGACAAGTTAGAATTGATGGTATTCCCCGTCGAAAACTTAAATGCACATCGGATAGTCCAAATTCGAATTGGATTGCCTTATAAAACTTCAATTTTCTCTCGTTATAAAAAAATTTAAATGGCTTTAACTTACTCTGCCATTGTGGAAAAATATTGATTAAATTACTCTAAATAACAATATTGAAATATAAATTTCATATTAACAAAATAATGAGTTGAAATATGATTTATAGGAGAATTTGATACCATCACTTATTAATTTAGACTTTTTGATGGAAATGAGCTCAATACACTTGTAGGCTCATGTAGAAATTTAAACATTGTATCATAGCGCATTGATTCTGAACTCATACCACACCAGACCCGAGTGTAGAACTCGCGACCCATTAAGCCTAAGACAAAAAGAAAAATATCCGACTCGTGGCCAGTTTATCGAGTACAGAAAAATTCTTACTCGTATGTTAGTTCGAGGACACAAGAGAACGCCCACCTCGCAGTAGTTTGCCCTGTCGTTCGAGGCCAGAAGAATGGGAGAATGACTATCAGCAACTAGAAATTTAATAAATAAAATTCATAATAAGTGTTGGAATGATTACTTATTTTTTAATAATTTCATTAATATTTTCTCCATTATTTAAACCGACTAATATTATTATTCCTTCAAAAAACCTTTTTTTTTTTTTACTTCTTTCTCTTTGTCGTTCTCGGGGTTGTATCTTCTCCTTCCCTCATTTTCAAAAATAACAGAGAAAAATAAAAAGAAGAAAAGAAAGGAAGAAGAAAACCCTCAAAAATTCAGCAAAACGTCAAAGGCTACTCTCTGCCATTTCTCAATCGCCTCTTACCTCATCCCAATCCCCACTGTAAGTCACAGCACCAACGCAGTGTTGTTGATCCCTCCGTCGTCGAAGTTCCTCCCCTTCCCCACCCGCTGCGTTTTTCGGTGGTTAAATGCTTCAATCCCTACGCTTTACGTTTCCAGCCTCAGATTCGACGATCTTGCTCAACACCTCTGCTGGGTGAGGATTTCTAGGGTTTTGATTGACAATCTGACGACTTGGTTCAGCAAATTTGCTGCCCTTAATCGTAGTTTAGGTTTCCCTGCTCGAGTTTTCTTCTTCTTTTTTTTCTCTTGAAGATTTTCAATCAATCGACGGATGATGTTTTCCGGGTATATCTTCTAATACTGCACTAGTTCTCCTCTTCCGATGCCCTCGCTGTAACTGTTTTCGTCGTGGTCTTCCGCTGGCGATTTTGGTTCTGAAGTTTCCATTTTCTTGGGGGGGTTGCTGCTGACGGTGCTTAAAGATTCTCGGGTCGAGAGGAGAAATCTTCTCGTATGCACAAGTTGCTGCCGGTTTCTTCTTTTGGCAATTGAATCGTCTGTGAATAGCTGTCTGTGGAAAGGCTTTCACTTACGTTACTCTGTAGTTGAATGCCTTGCCGAAGGAATTGAAGGGGATATAGGTCTCAATTGGGTTGTTGAGATTGAGTTTGTTGAGGGGCACACATGGGCAAGCACGAGGGATGGGCACAGCCACCAAGTGGGTTCTTGCCCAATGGGTTATTGCCCGATGATGCTGCCTCTGTTACACGGGCACTCGACTTGGAACGGTGGTCTAAGGCTGAAGAGAGAACAGCAGAGCTCATTGCCTGCATTCAGCCCAATCAACCCTCCGAGGAACGTAGAAATGCTGTTGCCAATTATGTACAGCGCCTCATTATGAAATGCTTTCCTTGCCAGGTGAGGAGCAACTTAAACTTGTTCAAGTAGCACCCACTAATATTCCCCATGTCTTGTTTGCGGACTTTTGAATACTTTGTTGTTACTGGCATAGTGCCAGTGGATTCTCTTCAAGAGCAGTGACATGTGAAACATTTTCATCGTTGTTGTTCATATAGATTGCTGTGTGTGATATTTTTCAATTGTGTTTGTTTATGATGAGTTGTGTGGTTTTTCATGCATGTGAGCACCCTCTAATTGTTTAGTTACAGAAGAGGGTACTGAGGGATTCCTCCTCTCGTCTGATTGTTAATAGAGTTCCCTTCCGATTGGATACTGAACTGCATTTTGTTTGTATCACTGGTCTTCTTGCACTCTTCCATTTGATCATCCCTAAATGAAGTTTGAGAAATAAAGGTAAGCTTCATGATTTTGGAACATTGAACACATGAGATAATTCACAAGATTTTGTCATTGACTAAAAGCGGGCTGACTTGAAAATTCAGTAACTTGGTTAGAGCTTGTGAGATATCCCTTATAGTCATCCAGGATCAACTCTTAGTTATGCCTTTTCTATCTGTGGAATAATACCTCTTGCTCATTCTCGTTAGATCTTATTTACGATATTTTCTACATAGGTGTTTACTTTTGGTTCTGTTCCGCTGAAGACATATTTGCCTGATGGGGACATTGACTTAACGGCATTCAGCAAGAATCAAAGTCTGAAGGACACTTGGGCTCATCAGGTCCGTGATATATTGGAGAGCGAGGAGAAAAACGAAAATGCTGAATTTCATGTTAAGGAGGTTCAGTATATTCAGGCCGAAGTATGTACTTATTCAGTCTCTCCATTCACTTTATCAATAGCCTAGGTTCTTGCTATTGTTTTTGGTGTTCAAGGATAGAAATTCGGTGCCTACCTCCTGCATTTTCAACCACCAGATGGGCCTGCTTCTGCAAAATAATCTCCTCTTGGTCTGATTGAGTACCAGCACACCACATGCATATTTTATTCAACTTGAAGTTAAATCTGAAAACCATTTTATGCTCTATACAATGCTCATTACCATGATATTTACCTCTTAAATTTTAGTGCAGTATATCTGGCCTTCTATTGATCAACCAACTCCTGCTCAAGTAGAACATTTCATTGCCTTTACATGCTTGAGAAATCTGATCTGATACGTCTCTCATTCTTCTGCATAATATCTTTCTTTTCAGCTGTAAGCTACTTTTTGTACTCTTGAATCATTGATATGTACTTTTTAGGTGATTAGATCTAACTATTTGGTTATGCTTAGGACTTCTCGGGATTCTATCCAATATAATGTATGCCTTGTGTTGATGGCCTGTGCATTCATTGTTTAAAGCCTGATACCGTTGACCTTTTTTTCTTTTTTGTGTATATGGATAATCATGCTATTGACTTTCTGTTAATTTAACTTTCAACTCCTTACATTGTCCTGCAGGTGAAGATAATAAAGTGTCTTGTTGAGAATATAGTTGTTGACATATCATATAACCAGCTTGGTGGACTCTGCACCCTTTGTTTTCTAGAAGAGGTGAATAGTCCAAATACCTGTGTACTAAGCTGAATCCTATGGAGGTGGATGCAATATCGCTTATATTTTTTTTTAATTGAAGATTAAGTTTACTCCTACAGGTTGACAATTTGATAAACCAAGAGCACTTATTCAAACGAAGCATCATACTTATAAAGGCATGGTGTTATTATGAGAGCCGTATACTGGGTGCCCATCATGGACTCATATCCACTTATGCACTGGAAACATTGGTTCTTTACATTTTCCATATATTCAACAAGAAGTTTGTCGGGCCACTTGAGGTATGCTTGGTTTTTTTCCATCTATTATCTCTGTTGTTTTTTTATCATTAGACACTTATCTGACAGTTTATGCGCCTGCAGGTCCTTTACCGTTTCCTAGAATTTTTCAGTAAGTTTGACTGGGACAACTTCTGTGTAAGCTTGTGGGGTCCTGTACCTATTAGTTCACTTCCAGATATAACAGGTATTTTTTTGGGTGGTATTTGTCTTAGTAGTCTAAATGTGTCAGTTCAAAAAGTCTGATTTTCTGACTTCCATGATTTTGTTTTCTCTATAATAAAAAATGCTTTGCAGCTGAGCCTCCGAGGAAGGATGATGGAGATTTACTTTTAAACAAGAGGTTTCTTGACGCTTGTAGCTCTGTATACGCTGTTTTTCCTGGTGGTCAGGAGAATCAAGGGCAACCTTTTATTTCAAAACATTTCAATGTTATTGACCCATTGCGAGTGAACAACAACCTTGGCCGCAGCGTAAATCGAGGTATTCACATCTGCATAGTAGGAAACAAAAAGTTGATTTTGATTATTAAAAAAAAAAAAAGATAAGATGCTGCATTGCTGTGAAAATTGTAAGCCGTTATTGCTTTATGGTATTTTTTAATTTGAAACTCCTTTTAATGGCCATTAGGTCACTATTATATAACAACTGTTTGGCAGATTTTATCAACCTAAAGATATCTTAAGCATGTATATGTGCATATACATATATGCATCTTTCCAATCAAAGCAAGTTACATCAACATGCAGGAAGATATTTGATATGTTCTTTGTTCTCTTTTAACTTATTATTCATTAGTCTTTGCAATAAAAGTTAATTATCCATTATTGATTGTTTTTGTTTATCTTACTATTACAGGCAATTTTTTCAGAATACGGAGTGCATTTGCATTTGGTGCTAAAAAACTTGCGAAATTACTTGATTGCCCTAAGGATCGCTTGCTTTCTGAAATAGATGAGTTTTTTACGAACACTTGGGACAGACATAGAAGTGGACATCGGCCCGATGCCCCAGGGAATGATTTGAGACTGTTAAGGCTGTCCAACACAGAAAACTTATCTGAAAACCAGCGCAGTTCAAGTAGGAGAAGAGCTGAGATTTCCTCTGTTCATGAATCGCAAGCTGAAGGGACCCATGTACCACTTGTTAATCATCCTTCTGAGAGGATATCTAGATCCACCCAGGCATCTCTTTCTCGAGCTCACAAGCAGAAGAATTATGGAAATTTGAATAGTTCAAGGATGGATCACTCCAGGCAGGGGACAAGTTCCAGACAAGGATTCAATGTAGACAAAGATCAGGGAAATTCTCGAGCTGATAACTTGCTAACTGACACTCAGGGAAGGTATCATTTTGCAAGGACACAATCTAGTCCTGAACTTACTGACTCACACAGTGATGTTTCTTCTCATGGGAGGAGCAATAGAGTGCCAGAAGGTGGAAAGAACCAGTCAAATTCTGCAAGATTGGATGGTAACAGAAGGAAGAATCTGGAACCTGATACGGTCAGACTAGCTGCTCCTCCTTCTCCTGATGATTCTTCATTTAGGAGGCATGTTCCATCACAGCAGAGCATTGAGGCCACTCTTGCTGATTCCAGCAGCGTCTCCAGTAGTTACCACGAGGATGATTCTCGATTCGGGGTTGTGGGTGAAGAATTTGCCTCTGTTTCAGGGGCACAGGAAATGTATCAAGAACAGCAAGATCTCGTGAACATGATGGCGTCTTCTCCAGCTCATGGTTTCAATGACCAAATTCACATGCCTGTGAACTTATCTTCAGGTCACCTGCCTCTGAATTTAGTTGCGATGGGTTATGCCCAGAGAAATTTAGCAGGAATAGTTCCTAATAATATTCCTATGATTGATACTTTTTGGGGCACAAATGTGCTATTTCCACATGGATTAGTGGCTCCACCATTTGCCCATTATTTCCCCAGTGTTGGTATGGTATCGAGTGCAGAAGATACTCTGGACACTGGGGATCAAAATTTCAGTTCTGCTCCAGGTGCTAATACTGGGGAATTCGATAATTCCTTTTGGCATGACCAAGACCAGGGTTCTGCCGGAGGATTCAATCTCGATAATGGAAATTTTGAAGCTCCTCACTCTGATGATCATCATCAACAGTCGATTGCAGCTTCCAACAATTTTGTTCCTTTGTCAAGGGCTGCTAGCTTTGGAAGTTATCGATCTCACCATAGGTCCACCAGAGAAAGCCACAGTACAAGTGAAGAAAATCATTCCGATGCTTATCATCAAAGCAGTAGAGAAAATGAGGTTTATTTGGATAATAGGTCTGCTGCAAGTTTGAGGTCCATACGATCTAGTCATAGCAGTTCCATCAGAAGCAAGACATCATCAGAGAGCTCTTGGGATGGATCATCAGCGAAAGCATCGAGATCAAGTAGAGAAAAGAGAGGTAGGAAAGCCAGTTCTGCTGTTCCATCTGCGTACGGGAAAGACAAGAACTTATCTGAGCGTTCCTCTGCTCCTACAGACGGCGACAGCAGAGACTGGAATCCGGCAATGGTGGGAACTGAAATGACAAATGCAGCAAATCAACCTGTTGCTTCCTTGCAAGTTACAGCTCAGCCTCACATGGCCGGGTTTGAACCAGCTCAGGCTGGTGGTCTAGACTCCATTACACCAATAGGCCCAGTTCTATTGGGGTCTGGTTCTCAGCAGAAACCTGGAGATAATTCTAGGCTAATAGCTTTCTACCCGACAGGGCCGCCAGTTCCCTTTTTTGCAGTGCTTCCTGCATACAATTTCCCAAATGATACAGGTAGCTCTGAGGCCTCGACAATCGAATTCAATACGGAGGATGGGCTTGACAACAGTGATTCTGGCCAGAAATTTGATTCTTCTGGAAAAATTGATCAGCCTGAGGCAATACATGTGCCTAACAACTCTTCAGGACAGGTGGCTGGTCTTGGGGAGCAATCTCAGTCCAAGTCCGACATACTTAACAGTGACTTTGTTTGCCACTGGCATAATCTGCAATATGGACGGTTCTGTCAGAACACACATCCTCCCCTGTTCTATCCCTCACATGCTGCTTTGCCCCCTGTCTATTTACAAGGTCGGGTGCCGTGGGATGGTAATCCTGCAAGGCCACTTTCGGGCAATATGAATGTATTCACCCAGCTAATGGGATACGGTTCTCCACATCTTGTTCCTGTTGCTCCATTTCAGCCTGTTTCCAATGGACCTGCCAGCATTTATCATGTTGATGAAATGCCGAGGTATCGTAGCGGGACTGGGACTTACTTGCCAAATCCTGTAAGAAAATCTTCTGCAACAAAAATACTTTCTTCTATTTTGAATCTTGATTATAGATAGCTAACATTTTCCACTTGCATATGACAAATTCAGAAGGTTTCTGCACGGGAACGGCATACATCTAATACCAGGAGGGGAAATTACGGGTTTGACAGATCAGACAACTACAGTGAAAGAGAAGGCAGTTGGAATGCTGGCCCAAAGTCACGAACTTTTGGGAGTGGGCACAGTCGAAGTCAGATGGATAAGACATTGCCAAGGCAGGAAAGAGTGGCATCCAATGAGAGCCAGTTAGAGAGGCCATGGAGTTATTCACACAGACATGGTTCATTTGCTTCATCTTACCATTCTCATACTAGTCCTACTAGCTCAAGTGCCATACAGGGAGGGCCATCCAATTCGGCACAATATAGCATGTCTTCTCTTCCAGCAACAAATCCAAATACGGTTTCATCAAACGGGCCCACTCTTCCCCCTGTCGACATGTTCTCTCCTAATGACCATAATCATAGCACTGGGTTCACTGGATCTCCTGCCACTGAACAGCTCAAGTTCGGGTCTCTTGGAGCAGTGGATTTCCAAAAAATGAATGACATGTCGCAGCTGACAGATGCTAGTAGTCGATCAAGTGGGCTGTCACTGGAGGAGCAGATGTTTCATGGAGGCCCTGCTTCACACTCCTCACCTGATCAGCCCTCTTTGCCCAAGTTTCGGAGATGACTGATTGGGAACTACCATTTTGAAGGCATAAAAGGGAAAAAAACATATAGCAAAGTTTCATCTGTGTCATGGTGGAGCTTTCGAATTTGCTTGAGCATGTTGACGAGAACACTTTTTAAGCAAATCTATGAGGGGCTCCTGATTTCAACCCTCTGCCAACTTTTCAGTACGCTTCATCACATATCCATTTTTATGGAAGGAAGTCGGATTGTCTCCAGATCAGTGATTGTACCTGTTGGAATTTTGTGGAGCTCCCTTCTTTTACCACCTTCACGGAAGGAATTATTACCAGCACTAGCTGTTTTGGCAAGTCTTCCCAAAAACAGGACCTTTCAATAGTGGGGTTTACGGCTGCTGCTGATCGGTTACATGCTTCGAAGTGCATGGAGATTCTGGTGTCCTGTGACGAGAAGGTTCTACTGTGGCTTTTGGGGACTGACAAGGAAGGCTCGTAGCACTTCCTTCGATGACAAGTGACGGCCGGTGGTTTGATTCTCTACTGAGGTAGTAGTAGATCTTTCATGGAGCACATTTCACTCATGACTCGGTTTAGTTAGCAGTTGTCACTGTAGAATCGTATCGGGCTGTTCGTCGAGGATTTTTGGCTTCTATACAAATGTACCAGGTCCTCCATTTCTAAGCTGGGGACCTAACAGCTATAAGGTACCCTTTCAGACCATTTTTTTGGTTCTTACTATCTCATTACTACACTTTAGAAGACGAAATAGTTCAGATCACATAGCCATGACCATTATTGCAAGTTTCATGCATCTGAACCTTTGCTCTTGCAGTTCCAGCTCAGGTTGATGTCTTTCAACTTGCATATGATCTCTCAGCTGTCGTCGTTTTGATGAATGACCTTTGGATTTTTATATCCCACTGCTAACATATCAGACATTCTAAGTAATCAGAGCTCAACAGCAGTCCTGTTAGAGTAGCAAAATAAAAAAAATCTAGTATACTTAAAGAAGTTAGTATTTTTAAGTTTGTATCAAAAAGCATGTCCGGTGGAAGGGAGAGGATACCATTTTAAGAACTTTTTTATAAAATTGTAAAAATATAAAATAATCCTAAAAATAATTAAATATTATTAATTTATAATATTATGTAAGTACTGTTATGGATGCTACTCTCTTTCATGGGGAAGGAGCTTCTTGAAACTTCCGACTCTTTGATTTGACGGCGGCAAGGGACGTGGACGAGCGAGCGGTACTGACTGGTCGATGCCTTTGACATAGGATGTCTGGTCTGGTCTGGACTGTGTGGGGGCCGAAGAGGACAAGACGTGCTGCCACGTGTCGATGTTTCATTGGAAGATGCCCTGACCAATTTGATTCTTCTTCTCTTTCAGGACGCTAATGATTGAACCGGAAAAGTGAGAATCAACGATTAACAGAATAAGTTAGGCGTGGATTAGATCTTTTCAAGCGTGACGTTATATATAGCTTTGTCTTCTCTTTAATTTTGCATATATTAGAAATAAATTGGGACATTTAAAATAAATAAGACAAAATAAAGTGTTACAAATTAAAAAAATAATAATTTGAAGAAATTTATCTGTTAATCAGCTAAGTAACTTGAAATTTAAATAAGTCGTGATTAATTGAGTTTTCGAGTACACAAGGATGGAAGGATTCAACAAGGGTAATGATGTCATCTCCAGGAATTTCTAGATACAGTCTCTGTGCAAGATCTATTTAATTCAGCTTTTTTGTGGAAAAAAATATTTTACGAGAAAATGAAGTGCTTTGTGAGTGAGGTAAGTCGATGCCCGACCATGGGTTCGATCCAGCCTAATGGTAAGTAAGGGTCTCCTTACTTCCCATTTCATGGGTTCGATCTCTTGGGAGCACGAGTCTACCAGGATTTATCCTGACTTACCTGACACACGTGATTTGCTGCTATTGCGTGTCCTCCGAAAGAGGTGCAACAGAAGTCTCAGTCTTGGCCCTGGTGATGAAATTCAGTAGAGAGATAGGAACAGATTTTTTTCAGAATAGCGAATCAAGATAATTCACCAAAAATATGAACAAAATTAACAAAATTTGTATAGCATTTCATGGATCTTTTTCAAGTTCCAGAGCAACCGTCCCAACAGATGTAAAATATTCAATGCGTAAAATACATGATGTATTATTATTCATTATCGTCAGATCCTAACACGTGTAAAATTAATTCTAGAAAATTATAAAAAAATTTACAACATCAAAAGTGAGTATTTACTCCATTTTTTTTTCACATTTTTCACGAAAATAGAAGGTATAAAAGCGAAAACACGCACAGAAATAATTTTGCGAGATTTTTTTTTCCCCCAAAAATTTCTTCTCGAAATTCCGGTCTCAGCGCCGGCTCTCTCCTCAATGTTGTAAGAAACCCTCACCTTCCCCGCAGGCTCGGCGGCCGGATTTACTGTCCATCGGCTCCGACAGTTCACTGGTTCTCTTCTCTTGCCCTCCGGCGTTCCAATCCGGTAATCCTCACGTTCTCCTCGTCGCCTCCCTGTAAGTATCACCGGAGCTGCTGCTGCCTGCTCGGCTCAGTTCAGTCTTCATTCCTCATCAGCTCAGCTCGAATGCTCTGAAGCATCGTGTTTCCATTGGCGCGGGAGCATCGGCGGCTACTCCATCGAGCTTGCTTATCTACTTCCTTTCTATGTCTTCTCCAGCTTCTTTCTGCTGGTTTTAGCGTTTGAATGGAAGCGAGGCTTCCCGGGTGGTCGAGATAAAGTTTGCTTATTCGCGTTTAGCAGGTTCCGCAGCTCCGTGAGAGGTAATTCTGCATAGATGTTGTTTTCTCCAATGTTTCTCGGTTTTTTGCAGTCTTCCCGCATTGCTTGTTCAATCTAGATTGATGTTCTACTCTCAGACCAGCTCGCTTCATACAACGGACGAGGAATAATTGAACTTGCAATTTTTTATTGTGGGAGATTTAACTGTTTAATTGATTAATTCCGCCTGTTTACAGTGGTGGGATTGCTTATTAATTAATTGTGAATGAGGAGATTCCGTTCTGCAAGATATGAACAGTAAATTGAGCAAATTATACCCAAAAAATGTGAAAATATAGTAAAAGAAGGATTATGCACATTGTGTATATTCCTTTTCGTTTGGCATGTTGAGGTAGTGAGATGATGAATTTGGTAGGACAATTGATCATTTGACCATTTACAATCTTAGGGTCACTGTTAATGCGTGTATTTTTTTTTGTGTGTGGTCTTTTGCTTACAGTACAAAACATAATAATTAGTATAATTTGAAGGGAACTCGAAAGTGGGTCTTCATTATTTTATATCTAGTTCTATTCCCATCACATAAGATGTCTTGGCACTTTTTTGCTTGATTTATCAGGAGATTAAATTTTTCTGACATATTTTCTTGATAGCACTATAATGGGAAAGGTTTCGATGGTGATTTAACCATTCTTGATTGTTATCCATCAGATTTGGAATTAACTTATAGACATTAATCTGATTCTCACATCATGCTGCATCCAGTCTGATAAATTAAACTTGAGTTGCAGCATTATCTGGCTTATCAATCAGTCACCATCCGCCAGCCGTTGCACTGGCTTTTTGTCTCAGATTCTTCAGTTGCACTTGATAAAAATATTTTAAAATTGTTTTACTTATCATATGAGACTCAGTTTGCAGTATAGTTTCACTTACAGAACTGCACTAGTCACTGCATTATTAAGTTTTTCTTATGCCCTTTCCATCTCGAGGAGTCATATTTTATCTTAGTGATCAGTTGTTAATCCTGTTCATTCTTATTTTCCAGAAAGCCATTTTACTCTAAAATTGACTATTTTTGAGCCCGTGGAGCTTCTGTGCAGCAAATATATGTTTTTGCTTGGAAAGGATATGTGGACAGCTTGCATTTTGCTGTGATGAAGAACTCACAGGTTCATATCTAATCAATTCCTTTGGCTTTCTTCCACCTTCCATCTATTCTTTTCTTCGCCCTCTTGAAATGATAATTCTTAACTCCTAAGGTCAAACAAGAAACACAGTCTTCAAACCAAACTTCACATGACTCTCGAAGTGACCCTCCAGATAACCAGAAGGCAGAGGTTCCATTAGCAGACTCTAGTTCCATCTCAACTTCAAGCAATGAGAACAAGAAAGTCACTCGCCAAGATGTTGAACTTGTAAGACAATCTAAAAGCTTCACGTCATATTTTTATATTCCCATAGCTGCTTAATCGGTGAAAGGATTGAACGTTTATTTATCAAGCATCTCCAAATTTGGGTGTTGCAGGTCCAGAATTTAATCGAGCGGTGTCTACAGCTATATATGAATAAAGATGAGGTGGTTAAAACTCTCTTGACTCAGGCAAGGGTAGAGCCTGGATTTACCACACTAGGTATATACATCTTAAAAAATTTCTTCTTTCTTTCTGTCCTATAAGATACTACATTTTCTGACCATGATGTGGAAATTTATGCATAGGCCTTACTGGTCTATTGAAATGGCAATAAACATGTCAGGCACATTGGGGTCATTTTCCCACAAGTTACGCCATCACTTGGCAACAATTACCCTATAAACCATCCGCTGTTTTCTCTTTTAGTACTCCTTATTCATCAATTTAAATTGTCTATCCAGTGTGGCAGAAGTTGGAAGAAGAAAATGCTGATTTTTTCAGGGCATACTACATTAGATTAAAATTGAAAAAGCAAATCCTTCTCTTCAACCAATTATTAGAACATCAATATCATCTCATGAAGTACCCGGTCCCACCCAATCTTCCTTATGCGTCCATTCAGAATGGAGTTCATCCCATGCCCGGTGAGTTAGCAATTTATTGGAAGATTAATCAAATGCTTCAAACTTCCCATGACTTGATGTGACAGTTCCCTCTTGCATAATGACGTTGTTCTTTACAATCATTTTTCTGTCCAATATTATTCAACTATGCTTATGTGCAGCGCAGTTAACAACCTACCCATGGGATATCCAGTCCTGCAGCAGCCTCCAATGCCGGCACCAGGACAACCTCATCTCAATCCTATGCAATGTGGGATTTCAAGCTGTCATGTGGTTAATGGAGTCCCTGCTCCTAGCACTTATCATCCCACACACGCCAATCTTGGCAATAAGTAAGCGCCTTCAAACATTGATCATATTCGCTTTTTGGATTACCAATCTATCGGGGACTTAATGAAAATGAAAGATTTTGATTTATTGCTAAGTTCTTGATGGAAATTTCATTTCCTATGTTTTCGCGTACAGCTTTGATGAAATTGAATAAACCGAGTATAATTTGATTCTTTCGTTTGTAATATGGCTTTTAAATCTTGATCACTGTCAGCTCACAATACTGTGTCATGTATTTGGATAGTATTGGTAAGATTAATGGGTGCTTCCTCTGTCTTTGGAAGTGTGATGATGGATACAACAACAGCTGATGCTACTCCAGCAATTCCACCAAGCAGTGCCATGTCACCAATGTCTGAGATGTCTGTGAGCCCCACATCAGTTGTATCAAGTACCCATTTCCCATTCTCAGGGCCTGAGATGTCAGGAGTGGAAATGGATACATCAGCACTTGATACGGCATTTACATCAGATGTTGTAAGTTCAGTCGGGTTACAGATAGTGCATGATGCTGCTCCTGGAAATTCTAGAGACTCTCTCACATCGCTGGATCAGATTCAGTGGAATTTCGGTCTCTCAGATTTAACTGCAGATCTGTCGAACTTGGGAGGTATGCTGTGCGTCATACTTCAACATAACATACCTACGTTGCTTCAAGTGGGGTGTTACCATGCTGTAGCGTTCATGGGGGTTCTATTGTGCATCTGTTTGGCAGATTTATTCATAAAATTTCTGACGGTTCTTTGGGCACAATTGCAGATTTAGGACCCCTAGGGAACTATCCCAGTTCTCCATTTCTGCCTTCGGACTCAGATATTTTGCTCGAATCTCCAGAGCAAGAGGATATAGGTACGCTTCTTGCTCCATTCTATTTGTTTCTCTCCTCCTGCTGTGTGCTTTGCAAAAAGTTGTGCAACTCCAGAGCGTCAGATAGGCAAGCAAGAAATCAGATTGGCATGTTAATCGCCATCACCATAACCCACTTTCCTGCACTGATTTCCAATTCGGATTGGTTGCCCTGCTCGCACCCGATGCTGTCGAAATCACTTCATGAGGAATCTCTATAAATTTCTGCTGCATCATTCTTGTGACTTACGTTTGAGTAGTAATGGCTCTGCTCGATCTTTTCCAGTGGAAGAGTTCTTCGTCGATTCTGTCCCGGGGCCACCAAACTCCCAGTCAGATGGATGAATTGAGGTCCTAAGATCGAGGTTAGACCGGATTTCTTCTTCTCTTCTGATCGTTAGGGTGCATAGGACTCAGGTTAGACGAATAAGCACATGTCTTCCTGTAGGGCTGGCACTTTAGAACATCTGCATTGACAAATACAAAGATTTGCAGTTCTGAAGCAAGCCTCCAGTTTGATATCATATGTTTTCTGAAATTGTAAACCATAGTCCATTCGCATTAGAAGGATGCTGTCCCTCATAAATCATCAATATCATGGATAACTGTAATCTGAAATATGTTATTCGTTTTATCAGTTTACAATTTTGAATCACAACCTTGAACTACTTGCCTGGTAACCCCGTCCATAAAATTTCACCAGAATTTTCTTCCAATTCCAAGAAATTCCACGTGCTCCAGATCTGGAAACTCTCTCAATAGAAAGAAATATCAAACCAACCTAACAAATCTCATTTGCAATCAAATATGTTAGGGCCCGGGTGGGTTACCGAACTAACTAGAAGCAGATCGGGGAGTCGCTGTACAAAGAACGAAAATTACCGGACACTGCAATGGACTCCATTTCGAAATTTTGCTCAATGAGATGGGGGCTAAATCTCATATCAAACTTCCCAAATATGCTGAACCGATTCATTTCCTCAGTATGATGGCCAATAAAAACATAAAACTCCAAGGTTACCAATACAGTTTTCACTGACCTCTGTTGGAGCCACACAATTAATCAACAGAGACTTTTCTATATACTGTTTCTACTCTACAAACTATTTACAAAGAATCTGCTTTAGACCCACGACTCTCTGCCTATGAATTTCGGGATCCAAACTTAAGGTCGGTCCCGCGCTTTGGGTACTGAGTCCCTGCAGCTGCTGGGTCAGAGCGTCGGGACGCAACCACAGAGAGTGGCTGGAAGTTGGTGTTCCCGATGAACCAGTAGAGAGCCCACTTTAGATTGCAGAGCGTGTATTTGAGAGCTTTGGTCCAATTCTCCTGCTTGTTGAAGCTTTGGGTGATGGAGTAGCTCTCGACTTTGTCATTCTCAATCCTGCAAGAATATCACATTCATTAAGCTCTCCAAGCTCGTCCTGATGTTGTTCGGGTCACGCATGAAGTGCATAAGGACCCGTCAACTTATATCTCTAATCATCAGTGCCAGAAATAAATAGACCACGCAGCAGGAAACTAAAAGCACAAGGAGTGAGGGAGCCGATAATTCCAAATAATTGGTTCGAGAAAATTGTAGATCCCTGACTGGTTCGAACTAACAAATTGAAACTCAGGTCACTCTTATGTGCTTAGTCACGTATTCGGGTCCAAAATTCTGGAAGGAATGTACTTGTAAATATACACTTGCACTAACAAATCAGATGAGACTGATGAAAGGAGTTAATAAATCCGAATTAACTATCTGCTTCTATGTAAGAACTTACTTGTATGGCAATTTGAAACATTTTTCTGGTGGTATGTTGTTCTCTTGATCCTGTAAGTTAGCGAAATCAGCAAAGTCCTTGAGGCATGTCAAGTACAGAGTCATAGCTTTGTCATAGCGTGTGCTCCAGAACAGGTTCACTGGACCGAACCTACAAAAATTCTCAACAGTAAAACCTCCAGAGCAAAGATTTCACTCGACCAAGATTAGTGCATGAGAAGCAAACCAAACCCACACTTCCTTGGAAGTCTCTTCCACTGATGAGTTTCACAGGTCAACAAAATGGAACGTGCAGTAAAAATGCAGCAACCTAGCCATTGTGCTGTAGCTGAAACTAGATTTTGTCCCCCATTTGCAATACAGTTTTCAGCCGGTTCGTGCACCTCGCACGATCTGGTTTTGAAGTAGTATTTTAGAATGGAATAGGATGCTTAATCCGATA
Source organism: Lagerstroemia speciosa (assembly GCA_037672795.1). Taxonomy (NCBI): domain Eukaryota; kingdom Viridiplantae; phylum Streptophyta; class Magnoliopsida; order Myrtales; family Lythraceae; genus Lagerstroemia; species Lagerstroemia speciosa. The sequence continues at coordinate 1,836,696 of CM075304.1, read as the reverse complement.
ATGAGGAACCCGTTCACACTTACAGCTCATAAGTATTGTTGCTGAGGTCCATAATTCTAGGGTAGCTCCCCATAGGAAGTATCTTGATTCGGTATCTGAATTCAACTAGTTAAGGAGCTTATGTCAGTGTCTTGTCAAAATGAATAGCGACAGAAACGCTCAGCATAGTTAATGCTATTTGCCTTTACAGCTCGAAAACAACTGGGGGCACGGGCACCTAATACCTGCTTTTGTTAGAAAAGAAACAGTTGCAGCAGAATTACCATAGATTTACAGCAGAAATAAAAGAAACTTCTAGAGTGAAGGATACGGAAACTTTGGCCGGAAGTACTGGCACATTGTATGCAAAAGGAGGCAAGCTTGACCCCAAGCAGCATTTATCTCATCCCACTCAACCTGAAGATTTCATAAGCATAATAAACACTAACCTCTATAGACTAGTAACATTAAGAAATGTCAGTTATTGAGCTATGAGCATTAACAAAATGCTGACAACCCATCCATCACGTATCATTAATATGATTTGCAGCTAATTGTAAAATTAGATTGAATGAGAATGGACGGAAGAAATTTATCACTGTTTAAATGAACACTCAAATTCTTTTAGCCATATTCTGATCCGATATCGTGAAACCACTTCAAAGGTAAATAGCTATGAAAAATTCTTAACCACATATCAGAAGCATATAAATCATTCACAGAATTGTAAACATTGCAGGGAAAAAGAAACTTTATAATCCCCAAGGGCTGCAATATGTTACTAAAATTGGTCAGTTCAGCTGGATTTGATGAGGACTTAGACTCAATTTTTCTGCATCTCGTTGCATTTAAAGATTTCTGAATGCTAGTTCCAGGATAGATATTACATACAAAGCAAACTAAGTTTTATAATGTTCACTCCATTCAATATGTTAAAGTTGTTTTATCTAAAATAAATTGTGAAGTGAGCATAACATAGGCCAGGACCAAGAAGGCGTCCCAATTGACTAACCAAAACAGAAAATATAAGAAAAGAAACACCTCGGGCTTTTTAGTTTTTATTATTTGTTTATTTCTTGGTTTGCTTATTTATTTATTGCAAAGACAATGCAGCATCTGCTTACAGGAATTTTAGGCAGTCTTCCAAGTCGGAAATTGTTTATTGTTCCAAAATCTCCATCATGCCAGATCGGGAAGGCATCCGTCAGAACATTTGTTCGCTTCAACAACTCAAGATGTGCTTGTGACACTTCAATCTTGGCCAAGATTGCATCCCTTTCTTCCTGTTAGTTTTTACCCCAGAACAAAAAAAAAAAAAGAGTCAGCTAGAGCAATGTGAAATGCTTCAGCAAATAAAAGAAATATGCATATTGATTTTGCATGTGAAGGATAAGGTTACAAAGTGAAACATGCTAAATCTTTCAAGATCGACTTATTTTTACAGGCTGATGTTCATAGTTTTCTTTCTTTAGTGAAAATGCACTAATCATAATAAAGGTAATTGCATCAATATAAAATAAACAAACAACTATGGAGTGGACAGCATAATCTAGAAAGCCCCCATAGACCATTATCAGTGAAATTTTCAAATCTGTTTAGATAGCTCTGGCCAACCAAAATAAACAGAAAAGACAGGTTTGAAAGCTTTTAGATTATCACTGCTATGAGAATCGCCAGCAATCAATAAATGATCTGCTCCTTGTGAACACCAAAAAATGGCAACAGTATGAAACTTGTCAAACATAATGTTCATAGTTTTTTTTAATCTTTACAGGACAATTTAATATCATAATGAAGTTAGACTCATCAGATTAAAAGACAAAAGAGGAGGAAACACTAGAGAGTTGATGGCATAATCTAGAAAGTCTCGTCGAGCTTTGACGGTTTCTACCAGGTGAAGCTTCCAAAATCTGTTTGTACAGCTTCTCATTGATCAAAGGAAAGTGAACAGATAGATTTAAAAGCATTCAAATTTTCATAGCTTGATGTGGAGATCTGTGTCAATTAATAATTGACCATCTCATCGGTAGCACCAAAAAAAATGGCAAAGATATTAAACATAGACAAACCTGATGAGAAATCAACTGAAACTGAAATTTGTTGAACTCATGCCAATACCTGATGACAAGTTTCAGAAATGTATGCTGTCACCAAGAGGCTTTATGAAAGACGATGTAAGTGTGAAACCAAGGACCAACATTATATGATTCTATATTTGTCCCAGGAAAGGGTTAAGAACAAACCTCTCCTCCAATTCCTTAAAGCGGCTCGATTTTGTCTCCAATTCCTTCAATTCAGTGGTGACTTTGGCATGCTGTTTCTCTGTTTCTTTGATTGCTGCTTCAAGTTTCCTTTCTTCCTCCTCGATCTTCAATGTCATCAAGGAATAATTCAATAAGAACCTATCTCATTAACGAGTACTTTTTCTTTGGCTGATGCACAGGGGCACAATATACACTTAAGGGAATTACTGTGACAAGTACAACAATGAGAACTGTCCACTCAAACTGTGAGCTTACTAAAGATAAAAGTTAATTATATCAAGTATTTGAGAAAGCACAAATGCTCAGCTTCTGGAATTTTCAATTGATTTGCTGTGTAACTACAATACTCACTCAAAAAATAATTATAAGATCATTTTCTTTTCAGTTGATTTCACTAAACTTCCATCTATGGAAATTATTAACAACATATAAAGCAAGCATCTGACCGTACCTAGGAGCTTCTCAGATTAAACAAATCTAAGCCCGAAAAGGTCATGCATGCTTGGTGGCAAATATCCACAGGAACATTTACATGGCATCTAAAATTGGCAAATATCAACAGCCGGGTTAACTAGGGAATTTAGAGAACAGTGAACTGTCTGAAGAATACCTTTAGCTTTTCCTTGAGAAAATCTGCCTCGCTAAGGACATCGCGAGCCTCACCTTCTATCCGCTGGAGACAGGCTTCATAAGCTTCAATGTCTCTGTTTACATCTTCAACTTCTTTATCGAGTTTGTCAGACAACACCCTCATGCATTCAAGGCACAGCGGTTGCTCCACCTGAAGACTTAAAGAAAACAAATTTCAGAATATTAAGGGTGAAAAGCATAGATTCTGCATTAGAATGCCTCGTAATTGACCTGGCTCTGCATTGTAGCGATCTCAAATGCACGTTTCAGAACAGTTATAGTTGCATTAAAACCAGAATTGCTAGGAGGCAGAGGAGCATCATGGGCCCCATCAGATGCTGGTAGCTGGCCGGAACCTCCACCAGATGCTGACTCATTCTTGTATACAACAACAAATGATTCATCCATTGCTTTTCCTGGTGGGCTTGGATCGGATGGTGGAGGACCACCTCCTTGATGAAGAGGAGGAAACCCCTGCGACTGGGGTTTTTGTTTTGGCAACACAATGAATGAATTGTCCATGCGAGTCGAACCTAACATGCTGCTGCCTCCATGAATCGAAGAGCCATGCATCCCTGCAAGTGCAGGCACTCAAGCCGTATAGTTTGTTTAACAAATTCTACATAAAAAAGCACTATCCCTAAAACTGCAAAATTCACACAGGAAATGTTTGGCACCGGTTGAAGCACAGATTCGAGGAATAGTGATGCCATGTCACAGTCTCACAACGAACTCCACCTTATACTACAGTGGCAGCAGAAGAAAGCTCTTCCTCAAACGAAACAAAACAGACCGATTAATACAAATGCCATGAGTTGTCGAACGCCCTACAATCGAAGCTTTGAGCACCAGTTTCCTATTGATGACTCCAAACATCAACTCAGAAGCAACAGCAAGCCATGAATTCGATGAACAGTGAATTGACATGATAGTACAGCACTAGGAAATTCAGCTCCGTTCCAACATGAGAGTGGAATTAGAAACGAATTTGCGGGAGCAAAAGTGCAGAAATAGAGGAAAGGGGAGATCCCTAACCGGAGCGAGAGGAGGAATCGGGAAGGTACTTGTCGACGTAGGAATCGGCGCCGACGAAGCAGATGGAGTGGTGGCAGTTCTGGCAGAGCCACCGCGGCAGATTCTGGTCCACCGGCAAGGCACGGGCCTTCTCGCCGACCGTATTCTTCATCTCGAAATCCTCTTCGCTTTCCACTCAAGAGGGTCTTCGCGCTCTCAGGAAAGGCATACAGGACGAAAGCTCTCACGTTCCCCTCAACAGCTTGCTTGTGATCGGAATTCACTTCTTCTGCTCCATCTCGATCCCGCGAGCAATGTGCAAAATTATGGTTCGCTGGCAAAGAAATTCGTTAAAAATGGTCGTTTTCAAAATATTTCCAAGAGTACCGTTACTAAAACGCTACTGCTAGAAGCGTTTTTGGCTCGGTGAAAACGCCACTGGGAGTGGCGTTTTCGTAGGGCAAAAACGCCACAGCGATTGGCGTTTTCCGGAGGCAAAAACGCCACAACGATTGGCGTTTTCACGTAAACAAATACGGAGTCGTTTTACGCCAGCCAAAACGCCACCGGCTTTGGCGTTTCTAGAAGCCAAAAACGCCACCACATGTGGCGTTTTATGTAGGGCACTTAATACCCTCGTGGGCAGCAACCTTCCCTCAGCTGCAGATCTCCCGAGAGCAACCTTCAGCTGCAGATCTCCCCGAGCTCCTCCCTGTTCCTCTCGACTGCCCATCCTCCCCGAGCTCCCACTGTTCCTCTCGGCTCCCTCAGCTCTCCCCATTGTTCCTCTCGGCTCCCTCAGCTCGCCCCATTGTTCCTCTTGGCTCCCTGAGCTCGCCCAGCTGCCCATCCTCCCCGAGCTCCCACTGTTCCTCTCGGCTCCCTCAGCTTGCCCCATTGTTCCTCTCGCCTCCCTTAGCTCGCCCAGCTGCCCATCCTCCCCGAGCTCCCACTGTTCCTCTCGGCTCCCTCAGCTCGCCCCATTGTTCCTCTCGGCTCCCTCAGCTCGCCCAGCTGTCCATCCTCTCAGCTGCAACTTCTTGGAACCCGAGCTGCCCAAGAGAGGACCTACCTGATCCGAACCGAGCACCCAAGCAGCCACGGGAACCCGAGCTGCTAGCTGGCCAAGCCAGGAGAACCACTGAACCGCTAGCTGGATGATCTGCCACTGAGCCCGAGCTGCTAGCTGGTCGAGCTGCTACAGATCCGAATCCGACCCGAGCTCGTGCCGGAGCAGCTTGCTGTCCGATCCAGACCCGAGGACTATTTTACATGCAAAAAAATCGACATTTCTCGGGAGAAAAGATACGATACTTTAATAGCTATATTTTCTATATTTGAATTTTATGTACACAGCAAAAAGGAAAAAAAAAACTCGGTTTAGAACACTCATGTTGATAAAATTATTTGAATAGTCGAAAAATAATCACACCTTTTTTTTTTCATAAAACGCCATAGGAGGTGGCAATTTTTCCCTGGGTAGAAAATGCTACAACAATGGGCTTTGCTAAGCTTAAAACGCCACAAGAGGTGGCGTTTTTGGCCTGGTGAAAACGCCGAAGGATGAGGCGTTTTTGCATCTTAAAACGCTGGCGTTTTGGCCTATCCAAAAATGCCAGTGGCAGTGGCGTTTTGCCTGTCCAAAAACGCCAGTCTGAGTGGCGTTTTTGCCTCCAAAAACGCGACTCCCAGTGGCGTTTTCACCGAGCCAAAAACGCTTCTAGCAGTAGCGTTTTAATAACGGTACTCCCGGAAATATTTTGAAAACGACCATTTTTAACGAATTTCTTTGCCAGCGAACCGTAATTTTGCACATTGCTCTCGATCCCGCCGTGTCGGAGGCCAGACGGGACGGAACAAAAGACAAATGGGATCACGTGCTCATAAAAGTAAGATCAAATAGCACAAATGGTCCCGAACTTATCTTTTTTCTCAATCAAGTCCCCAAAGTTTAATTTTCTAATCAAGCAGCTCGGCTCGGTGAGACCCTAGTCAATTCCATCCCTCCCCAAGAGGTATCGCGGTCAACCTGACCGCATGGAACGTCGCCAGTAACGGTGCTCATAATCCGTGGTAATTCCACTTTATTAGGACAACTACTTGGATTATTAATACAATTTTTTCTTTTATCACAATTCGATTGACATTCTTCACTTCATATGATGAAGCATGGTTGATTATTGAAGAATTTCTCAGGAGGATGACGAGAAAAGAAGAACAAGAGTGTAGAAAACCCTACTGCCGAGAGTTCAACCGGTACCGTTTGATTCTAAATCAAGAACGATTTGGCTTTAAAAAAGCCCACTTTGTCAAGCACAACAATTTGAGTAACATGTGTATATATGTATGTACATAAAGTAAGTAAATAGCTGCACAGGATTTGCATTGCAATTAAGTCTGTTTGACCTAAAGAGAGATATACACACACAAAAAATGCCACCAGCCGGTGAAATCACATCTCAAATCTCTTGTTTGCTTGTTCTGAGTTTCGTCAGGTATAAGAAAAAATTTGAGGTGGGGGGAGGGTGTTATGAAGTCAAGGAATCAAATGAATCGGTTAAAAGCTAACTCGAAGAGTATCGGCTGTCAGTCGCTTTCCCTTTTTCTCTTTTTCCAGCAGAGGGGCTGGCTAGGAGAGGCTCGGTCACCCGCACAAGCGTCTGGCCGGCATGAAATGGTAAATGCAAGTCTCCTCTAAGTGAAGAAGCTTTAGCTAATTCATGAATTTCCTACAGTTGGGAGCTCCGCACAGGCACGGGACTTTCGATTCGTCTTGTTCGTCGGGGTCGAACAAGTAATCGTACCTGTGGAGAATGTGGTTAGACATGTTAAACATAGATAGCGTGCTCTACTTATCCGTAAAGGGATCCACTCCAGTCGGGCTTCAATCGAGTATTGCCTATCCACAGCAACTACCTAATGTCGACACAGCCAACTGTTTTGTACAAAAACTCAGATTTCATAAATCATTCAATGACAGATAGTTCAGTCCACGACCATTAGCTGCATCGAGTTGCCACTGGAGAGGACCCGACCTGCTAAAGTACAGGAATTGAGGAGAAAGATTGAGAGAGCACTTACGTGAGCTCATCACCAGCAGACACGTTAGTCTTGGCAATAAGAACTATCCGGCTGTCCTCGTCACCCATACTCATTATTCTAGCATAGCAGTTGGGCATACACTGTGGCAGAGCAAGCAAAGGGTCTTAAAAAATTGAAACCACCGGGTAACTCAAAAAGTAACCGAACAGGTAAGGAGACTGACGGAATGATTAATTAGGCGAGCAATGTTCCCCTTGTTGGTCGCATCGATTACCACGTCATCGCTGATCTTAAATAGCTGCGCAAGACAAGATTGAAGAACATAATTTAAAGACCCTCAAGCAGTGCAAATATAATGAAGACAATTGAAGAAAAGGCATATCCCGGGTTGGAGACTCAGAGGAAAACTCACGTAGCAGTCTTTGCCCTCTCTCCGGTACCGTGCCTCCCTCAGATCCGCAATGCTGCATCTCACCTGCTCGCCACGATACTCAACAACCTTCATAAACACGACCCACTATTAGTACCATGAAGGAATAGGCGATTCATTTCACACTAAGTCTAGTTTGTCATATCCAAAATAATTGTCATTTAACAAGCCAATAGCATAGGAAAGACTTTTACTCAAAAGACAATTGGTAAATCGATGGTAATAATAAATAAACTTCTCGAGGATGGAACTCTGTGAGGATTGAACAATGAATTAATACTTGAGAGACTGAACGATGAAGCTATAGCGGACACGGATCAAGCATGCATAGCTAGGTGATTCCAGTATACAGTCAGATGAATGAACATGCCACAGCCCTTACAGAGATTTCAATTGAGGAGATACAAAAAAGGTGGTAGTGAAGTCCAAGTACCATTTCTCCTTCTTGTATGTTTCTTCGTGCAAAAAGACCCCATCCATGAATACCAGATTTTCCGAAACATATTCGATGATTTTCTGTCCTCTGAAGCAACAAATAAGTATATTAGCAAGATACAAATCACTCCAACAAGGCTGTAAGAAGATGAAATCAAGAAATGATCCATACTTGCAAGTGGTAAAGCCGTTCCTTAAATGAAGTGAAAGTTTTAGAAACATCTGGCTCCTGGAAGAAATAAAGACATCAGCCCATGGACAATCATGGAAACAAAGGTAAAACAATCTTTTTGATGTAAGATTAAAGAAAGACCAGTACTACCTTATAATTCCTTAAACCATTTACAGCATCCAATGAATGAACTCGTGGGCCCATAGGTTGGTGAAATATTGGCTCTTCAGGATTCTGCAGGATATCAGTAAATAGAAAAAGTAAATTAGGGGACTTAATCTAGGCAGCCAATTAAGTCAACCTTCATCACTCTGATTAAACTTTTACTAGAAACATGGTGATTTGCTGAAAGCAAATAATGGCAAAAACACTTCCACCAGGACCCGACCACATTAGAAGAAAAGGTCAAAGATTATGAATGGCAGATAGCTCTTTGACATGGGGCCCAAACAGCTTAGCTACCTTTTGTTTCGACCTTCTAAAGACTCGACATCTAGCAGCAGATAGCGGCTCAAGTTCATTGGTACTTTCTTCAGGGGACTCTGGAAGATCTTTCTTAGAGACCAGCCTGGAGGCTCTGAAGCTACTATGCTTGCTCTCAACCGAGCTTCTTGCAGAGAAAACCCCAGAAGGAGTGTGCACAACCAAAACAGAATCTGGCCTCGGAACCCTGACCAATAAAGAGGATTAGCTGCTGGTATAAAACTACATTTACATGTAAAATCATAATAATTATGAAGAGGACCAGTCCTAACCTGTGAACAGCACAATATATTATCTTCTTTGTTATCTGTCTTCCATCCTTCTCCAAGCAATGCAGCTGAAAATATAGGCATATATGATTATTTAAAAAATGTTCTACTTCAGTTACCCAACCGTGATTGAAAGAACAATCAAGACCTTCAAGCATCAAAATTACCGAACAGACATCTAAAATAAAAATGTTCTCAATTTAAATTTGATTATGTAAGCAGAAACAAATTATGACTTACTTCCATGCTATATCCTGCCCTCGCTGCACACATCGTATGGAAATAAGTAGCACATTTGCAACACTGCGTGCAGGAACCATGGGTCTGACCACAGATTGTGCAACGCTGCAGCAGATGCAATCAAGAAATACTCAATTTACCATTCCAATTATTTTATGATCAAATGATTCTCTAAATTTCTCAGTATTTTATCCACATAAAAAAGGTTTTTTAATTAAAAAAAAAATTCAGGAATTTGGTTCTTCCCTTTACTGAGTCCTCCATGTAAACCACCTGAATCTCTCTCAATTTAAATAGTTAGATGACTGCAGTTATTGAGTATTTCAGATAACTGATCGTTAAGAAAGTATAGAGTACCTTCAAAAATGAGCTTGGTGGAATTCTAAATAATCCGGTAGCTGGTTCCATCTTCTCATGATTCAGAAAACCAACTTCAGGCCGAAACCAGGCGCATGTAACATGGACCCACAGATTTCCAACATCAGTTGGCTTCAAAGCACCACCTGTAGAAGAATCCAATGAGCTTTAAATTTGGAAGACAATCTTAAAATTGGAACAACCACCTCCGAACCCGAGAGAGGCACTAAATAATAACAGCTGATCCTTCTCTAACAAGTTTCTATATATAAAAAGAAAACAATAGTAATAGCTAGGACGAATATAACATAATCGGCTATATTAAAACAAATAAATATATCTTGTGCTAAACTGTTCTTCAGGAGTTATAGAACTTTTCCTCTTACGGTTATCCTAGTTTAAAAGAAAAACAAATCAACAAAGATAATACTATGTAGTTACAATCTAGACCTAACCTTGCACAGGACAAAGGCAGCACTCCCTCTTCACATCAGGGATTTCACATGCCCTACAAACCCATGATGTGAAATCCTGAACATCACTTGCCCCATAGCACTCTTGATGAACCGCTATCTGACATCTGCAATAAAAGAATCTCGATGAGATGAGTAAATAGCTTGAAAATAAACTAAGGTCTTGATCAAGATGGGAAAATTTTAGCACCAGCTAAAGAAACAGAATGCTGACATGAGAAGTAGACAAATGTACCTATTGCATATAATGATTTTGTTATATTCCCAATCTTCCACCCATCTGCATATTGCACATCTTTCAGTTGTCCACTTGGCAGGAACAGCCTCATACTTCCCTAAAAGGAAGAAAGTAATTATTTAAGTTCCTTCAAGAAGGAAATATAAATCAGAACAGTGTTTAGTCAAGTGCAACAAAAATGCATAAGGGAAAGTTTTAAAAAATTAACAATAAAACATCTGAGAAGTACAGTGACATAATTCAGGAGTTACCTTTTAAAATATCGATCAACTGCTTTAGATCTAACTTGGAAGTATCCAGACCATGCTCGTTATATGCTGCAATCTGAATTACATACACAAGCAATCAGAAAGCAAATTTTAATGATACTGATCAGAGATCGGGGATGGGAGTGAGGGAGCAGAATAATGGGTCTTGACAGCAGTTCAACTGATACAAGATACAGCCATGAGTAGCTAGGTGCTGAAAAACAATGCGTGGTCCAAATACTACAGTCTCGTATCAAAATGAAATGACTTGAACATCTTCCGGCCAAATGAATCATGAAATAAGGCCACCTACCCACGTTTATAAAAGTCAGGCAAGAACTAAGAAACCTTTTAAAATTAACCAAGTTCTAGCAAAATGGCAAAAAATGATACAGACCCATCTTTCTAGTGTTTCCATTGTGCCTTTCACTTTGACACTGCATTTCCATTTTTTGGCTCTGCATCCAGTGTGTCGCTCCCATTCACTGGGCGTTTGCTTCTTTGACCCACATGAACTACAACTGCAGACAATCCTGATAAAGCATAGACAACGTAAGCAGCTACCAAATCAAGCATCAAAACAAGCACTTCAAAAGCTTTAAATTGGTGGCATGTCCTTGAAAAATTTTAACTAACACAAATTGAAAAAAAAAAAAAACTAAAAATAAGATTAATGAGTAATAAAGAAGAATTTTAAGTTTGGGATAATCACTGAGAGGGTGGTCTTAAGTCTCTCAAGTTAATATTTTGAAATGTGTAACTGGATCCTCAAACAAAATATTATCAAATTTTATTGGCAACAGACGATTCAGTCATTGACAGACAGAACTGATGACTAAGTGGATGTGAAGAAGAATCCATAAAAGAAAAAAGATTGGATGAGAAGAAAAAATTTAAGGCTTACATATGAAGCTTGGGAATATAAGTTCCCTCCATGCCATTGCATACAACAGTTACTTGGTCAGGCATGGAAGACTGCCCCTTTTCAGAGGACCTGCTTCAACAAAAGCATATAAGGTTTGAGCCATGAAGGAAACAGTGGATATAAAGTCCCTCAAAATTAACATGAGGCAGGGATAAACGGCTATGGCTCTTGCTTACTTCACTATCGGCTGCAGTGTTTCTGGTTTTGATATTCTGCAACTCAGCTTCGTTGTGCAATCAGGGCAAAAGTAATCAAGGTTCTCCAGATCCTTCAAACATATAAATATCAGGGACATATATCCGTATATCATACTAAGGGAACAATCAACAAAATGGAGATGATAGCAGGCTCACCTTGAAAAGTTGACTATGTATCTGAGCACACTCTGCATGCACCCAAACATCACAGCCATCACAGCATACCTGAATAAAGAACTATTCATAAAACTGAGGTAATGACCATTTAATATATATTTGACAAACAAATATTAATGGCCTGATTAACCATGTAGAAATAAGTTACCCAATTTCCACTGTCTGAATGGTGCCAAACTTTCTTGCATATGCCACAATATTGTTTGGACTTCAGTAACTGCAGAAATAATGGACATAATATTTAGGAAACTTAGGTTACCTGTCATGAAATAAAATTTCAAGATACCGCGTGGACGAACCTTAGCACAGTGTCTGCATAAAACTTGAACTGCACCACCGGGACTTCTCATTCTCTTAGTGCTTTTGCACGGAAAACTCAAGCCACAGCTGTCACAGACTTGTCCGTCCTTAGATTCCTCATTCTGGAGATAAAAGATTAATTATTAATGACGATTGCAATATATCCTATGTAGAAGATCTTGTACAAAAAGTAAATACAAGATTAATGATGATAGAGAGGCTAAGAGAATTTTAGACTGCACCAACAGTTTTCAGATCATGATTGCCGTTGCTCATGGAGGACCATGTACAACCCATACAACCATGTAAAAATGACCTGCTGCACACAAGGTAATGAAACAACTTGTTTGCACGAATTTTTGGCATAAAGATGGACAAGAATGCCTCCATACTATGGAAACTTATAAAGATTACAGTTAAAGAGTGATTTCCAACCTATGGCAAAGAAGGATAGCAAATCGCATGCAAAAACCAATTACTGATTCATTTCCACTCTTCAGGAAAGAGCAACACCAGAGAGGAATACAGAACTATATTAAGAGCCAACCATGAAGAAATTGTAGATACCACAGCTAAAATACCTGGTTTTCATCAAGACCAGCAGCGTCCTTGCTCCCACTGGATTTTGCTTCTAAAGAAGATATATCACCATTCCCGAGATTCAAATCTAGATGGCCCTCCTCAACTAAAATTGCTTCCTCAACAGCCATTCGAAAGTCACTAGGCTTACTTTTGTGAAGTTGGGTCTGACCCCGAAATCTGGAGGAGGGAAAATTTCCATTGTATTGTTAAGCAAGTCTCGTTCAAGATATTGTGGCAGAAAACAAGATTGAAGAAATGATTTCTCACCGGTCCAGATACTTGGTGAAGGGGTATATCATGCCTTGCTTCATCCATGCGTAGTCCTATTTATCCAAGAACAGGAGTGCGTAAAAGAAAAGCTAGGGTAAAAAGGCTGTAGTTCAATCAAGGACAGGACATTAACTAACCCTTTGTGTTCCATTTTTGGAGTAGCCGAAAAACATGACACAGAGGGCACCAGGGACACAGCACCTCAAGACCGAATCAGGTGCATTGACCCAGGGATCGATCACAATAGCCGGCCAAGCAGGGTATTTCTTGCCACATTTTGCCCAAAGAATATCGCCCACTGCAAAATCTTCCGGCCTGTATATTTCCTTTTTCTTCTGAACGTCACCTTTCCTCCAGTGCTCTATACCCGTATGACTAAAACCAGGCACATATCCAACGCTATCTATTGACGGTGAAGAATTTACACTGCAGACTAAAGAACTACGAGAACTTAGCTGTCTCCTAAAATCAGAATCGTTAAAAGCTGTACACCTCACTTTAACTTCCGTTAAAGCTTGAATATTTTCTATCATGAAAAGGTTACTGTCTTCTTCGCTGCTACTGTTCTTGAGTATTATTCTTCCATTCCCCCCATTGAGCTGCTCCACGAAACCTCGCTCAGTTCCTGGAAGCTGCTTATCATTTATTGTGTGGCCAGCATCTTCGATGCTTGAACCAATGCGTTCTTTGGCTTGTCCATTATCAGACGTGCATGCCACTGAATCAAGGAGTTTCTTAGAGCGGTTACGCGAGTACGTCAACAGTGGAGCGATGGGTCTTCCTGTGCTTCCCTTAAACTCTCCATGACAATGCGATTTCTTGGAACTAAATTCAACTTCGCTACCTGATTTTGACACATCGCTGCCACAGAAAGAACCTGAAAAACTGCTATTTTCAACAGAGCAACGCTCGCTCGTCTTCAATACTTTCGATTTAGGCAACAAGTAGTCACCGGACTTGGCGTCCGGCTCACCAAGCTTGCACCGCTTCAAGTTCGGCATCTCAAATTTCATAGGACGCTTCACGATCATCTTCCGACCATAAGAACCCTAATCCAAGCAGGCAAACCCGACAGAGATGAAGACACACCCGATCGCCAATTTTCGCCACAGAATCGGCAGGTCCGAATCACTGCTGACCCCAGATCACGCCAGTGGCCCTAGGGATTACGGAGCGAAACCCCAATTCAATTGACGAGATGGAAGGAGACGGAACCCAAACCAGCCCGGCAAATTCTCCTCCAACACTGGTTCGACCCAATATTTTACGAAGAAAGAGGAGGAATCAATCCAAGAACGCGCAGGACTGGCGATTCCGAGAAGAATCTTCTCCCGGGTGATGAGCAGAGAACTCGGCGAGAAGATGAATCTGCAGGGACGGAGGAGGCTCTGTTGGGGATTTGCCAAATCGGACTGGACGTGAACGACGGCGGAAAGAGACGGGGATGTCTCCGAGTTTATGGAATTGCCGATTATTAAATAATAAAGAAATATATACTTTTTATTTTTATAATGTGGCTTTGAATATATTTTTATTTAAGAAAAATGCAAAAAAACAGCCTCGAGGTGTGGAATAAATATTCAATATGCAATAAATACATAGTAAGTTCTTTAATTTTTTTTTTTATCGCCAGTCACGGTATCCAAGCAGGCCCCACCAGCGGTGAGATTGCATCTTTCAGCCAACCATACTTGACTAATCCGTTGGTCGCACGCCTGGCAATGACGGGTGAGGCTCCCAAGGGGTGTCTGCGTACGTGAGGTCTCGAACCTCCTTAAGCGGCACCGAGCTGCTTACCACTCGGCCCAACCCCCTTGGTAGTAAGTTCTTTATTTTATAAATTATTATTTAAATTTTAACAGATGTAAAGTTAACTTTAAAAAATTATGACAATTTCAAGCGTATTAAAATCTTATAAAGATTTATATATTAAATTAATTATATATTACGATAAATTTATTATATATTATACATTAAATATTTACGCGAGGTGCTGACATGGAGCAGAGGGGTAGAGTGGGATTTTGGCTCCAAAAATTGGGACCGGGAATTTTGGAATTGGGAGGGAAGCGCGAACCCCCAAAAAATTGGGGGAATTAGGAGGGTAAAGGGGTCCAACTGTGTGGGCCTCGGCCCATGGGTTCATTGTGGGCCTGATCGGTAAATGGGCCTAGGACTTGTTGATGGGCCCTTGTTCCCTGACTTTATTGATGGGCTTTAAATAACTTTTCTTTTGAGTCCCCACAACTGAGATTCAAAAATAATATACTAGCCCACTCTTGCGGTATAAGTTTTCTACACTCACAACAACGCGTAATCTTTTTATAACGAGGGATTTATTACTAACACCCCACAAGCTCATGAATTCATGTAAAATCCATGTCGATAGCCTTACCAAATGCTACACGCTTAAGAGAGAATTGAACATCTGACCTCTTAAAATTTCACACGATTTGGACACACATCCTATTTGCTTAAGCTAACCGTTGCAGGTTATTAATGATGATGATGATGATCTAATATTGCGTCAACCAAGCAGAACCCTCAATTCTTTTTAGAATTATAAAACAAATTTGTCGGACCGTAAGGATGGGATGAAGATGGAAATAGAGAGATATTGATAAGAATCAAAACACGGTCTCTTACACCAGCATCAATGATGATATCAATTGTACCAAATTTATTTTTTTTCACATGCGGTTTCTCCGACAATAAAAAAAAAACTAATGAAAAAAAGGACAACCCACTCAGACGAGCGTTCTTCGTTGAAGAACAGGACATCACTTACTAGATACTCACAAGGCATCCCAGATGGATTGTAAACAGAACATGGAAGGAGATGTAGATTGATCGAGGTGGGTTCAAACCGGTCCAGGTCCATATCGAAGACTGACCGTGCGAGATCGGTAAGCTATTGATACATGTGGACCGCTAAACGTGGCTTGGCAACAGCCACTAGTGGCTGGGCCATGGGCAGCGTCAACCCAAAGACTTCGGTCGTGTCGATGTCCTCGGGCCGCATTCCATCCGGGGTTGACCACTCGAAACAGTGAAAGAGCCGAGCCAGAGCCACCAGAACCATGGTCTCCCCGAGCGCTGCGCCGGGGCACCTCCTCCTCCCGGCACTGAACGTCAGCATCCTGAAGTCGGCCCCGTTGTTGAGCTCGACCCGGTTCCCGTCGGGCGAGACGTGCCTCTCGGGCCGGAACTCCTCCGCCTCGTCCCAGACTCCGGTGTTTCGGCCCACCCCGTACGCGTTGATGAAGACCCGGGTTCCAGCCGGAATGTGGAACCCGTTGACAGTGGTGTCTTGGACAGACTCGTGGGGGACGATGAAGGGCGCCGGAGGATGCAGCCTGAAGGTCTCGCATGCGATACAACGAAGGTAATGGAGGTTGGGCAGGTCCGACTCGCCCACCATTCGAAGCTGGCCGACGACCCGGTCGAGCTCCTCCTGGACTTTGCAGAGGACCCTCGGGTGCTTGATCACCTCCGCCATGGCCCACTCGTTCGTCACGGCCGAAGTATCGGTTCCCCCAGCTATCATGTCCTATGCATAAGCCAAAAAACACCACCGTTCAATCCAACATCTAATCTAGATTTAAGCCGGATCAATCCACTAAAGTTTACAACTTTCTCGAGAATGGATTTTCTCTATTCTCGATATTTGAGACCGAACCTGAATGATAGCCTTGATTTCGACATCATCCATGTGGTCTTTTCCATCTTCACCAGGCAACGACAGCAGAACATCCACAAAGTCTTCTACTTCCTCATCGCCATCATTCAACCTGCCTTTCCTCTTCTTGTGCTCCTGCAAGATGCTGGAATGGAAGTCATCGATTTTCTTCCCGACTTCCCTCATCTTCTTCTCGCATCCCTCGGGATCGATCCACCGCCATACCGGCAAGTAGTCCCCGAGATATATGATCCCCAGGAGCCTGAACAGATCGTGCGTCACGTGCATGAACTCTGTCGCCTCTTCAGGCCCGGCCGTCCCGGCCCCGAAGTAGCGCTTCCCCAGCAGCATCCTCGTCACGTTGTTCATGGAGAATGAACCCAAAACCTCCCTCAAGTTGATCGGACTTCCGCGCTGGCACTGGGCAAAAACATCCTTAACGAGGTGGCCGGCCTCCTCGGCCCGTTGCCCGGCGAACGACTTGAGTCGCTTCGCCGTCAGGAGGTGCTCCACGCAAACCCTCTTCATCCGCTTCCAGTGGGGGCCGAGAGGGGCCAGCGCCACGTCGCCGCAGCCGTAGGCTAGGTGGACGGCGCCCAGGGTCCTGGGCCGGGAGGCGAACACGTCGTCCTGGTGGACGAGGATCTTGCGGATGATGCCGGGTCGGTGGTGGTGATGGCGTCGACGCTTCCGAGCCGGAGGTAGACGAGGGGCCCGTATTTCTCGCAGAAAGCGGCCATGTCCCGGTGAGGGAACCGGCCCAGCTGGACAAGGTTGCCCACGATGGGCCATCTGGGTGGGCCCGGCGGAAGCCTTTTGGTGTCCCTGGAGAGCCGACTCCGTAGGCTATGATGGGCTCGATTAGCCAGGAAAACAACCACCACTAAGGCTGCCACCGCCGCCACGACAGATCTGGACAAACTAAGACCGGCAAGGTATTCCGACAGTCCGGACCTACAAAAGCCATGGGAACGCATGTCGTGCTGAAAAAAACATTCCAAAATCCGATTTTTGGTGGGCCCATCTCAATATTCAAAAATCCAATGACTACCGACTAATTAGAGTTACCTTAGAGCGACAGCAAACCAAGTGCCGGCAGTCCGCATTGCAGCAGATGGATCGTAAATGCACCACAAAGCAAGAAACCTCTGAGATCACAAGGGGGAGGAAGAGTTCTTGCTGCTGAGGCGTATGAGGAGCAAAGAAACCTTAGGGTTGCAACTTCCGAGCTTATTGGGTGGGCTTCGGTAATTGATTTGTAGGTGCCTGAGTTTGACATCTTGGTTCCATACTGGAGTAAAGACAAGTTAAGATTGGGAAACTACTCGAGGATTGGGAAAAAAACAAAAGAGAAGGGACATTCAGTAGGAATAGCCTAGTGGTGGAGATCTGTAAGGAGTTGGTCGGTCCCAGCTAGATATTTTTCACCTGCCAGCAGAGGCCAATGGGACCAAATGAGAAGAGAGCCAGAGAGATGCCATTTTTCTTTGGGGTTCACATACTGATAATTCATTGATTCATTGCAGACCCAGCTAGATATTTTCCACCTGCCAGCAGAGGCCAGTGGGACCAAATGAGAAGAGAGCCAGAGACATGCCGTTTTTCTTTGGGGTTCACATACTGATAATTCATTGATTCATTTCATCCGTTAATTCTCTCCCTGCTGTCTTGTTTTAAGCTTATTCCCTGCCGGGTGCTGGTATTCGAAGTTAGAATGGTCTGTTTGACAAGCATCTGTTCACCAAGTATCATTGTGATTGTTTCACGTAATAGCTCATCAAATGTTACGTACGGATCGCATCGCATCGCATTGTAGCAGTTCAGGTTTAATTTGTGATTGCCCATTTAGATTCACACGGTCAGCTGTTCAATTCATCGGGCATTGCTGGTTATGATTTCAACAGCTTTTGAGTCTAGTCTATGGCAACACTTTCATTTGCTGGGCACTGAAACACTTGATCATGTCAACAACTTCTATGAGCATTAAGTACACCTGCTCGCTCATCTGTTCTTCAAAATTTTGCGTCATTCTTTTTTTTTTCTTCCTTGTCTGATTCTCAATAGGGGTCTGAGAGCTATAAGATACTGCTGAATCATCAATAGCATCCTTCGTTGGATTTTTAATCCGACTAATATGGTCCAACAATATATCATTGACCGAGTATCTATGTTATCCCAATAGTTGGCCTGATTAAGTGAATTAATTGAGTTTATTAATGGACCTTAATGACATCTCGTAAAAGTGTGGGAACTAATGTGTAGATACCAAAAGTAAATTTCTGATTCTATGATGGATGAAATTAGAAATTACTAAATTATCAGGTACTAATGTGCAATTAGGGGGTTATGGTCTTTGGGTCACACGTTATAAAACCGTATCCTCTGATATCCCATTGGTCAGTGTGCGAGAACAGATCCCACATTCTCTGAGCGGTATCGTGTAGATCCAGAAGATCCAAACCCGGAATATCGTGCAGACTCAGAATCTGATTTCATGACCTCCGTTATGAATCCAGGTATGCTTCCGCTTTACGTTTTATGCACAATCTCTTAACGATTTCAGCATATATGTTCTTGAGATTATTTGGATTTATTCGGATCTAAATCCTTCAATTGGTATCAGAGCCATTCGTGTTGAATCGTTGAGGATTCGTGATTTAGGGTTTGGTTTGTTTCACTGTCTCCGGCATTCTGTGTCGAATGAATTGTTTCTTTGATGGAATTTTTTTTTTGTGCTCGCTCATGTCCCTGCATCCCTTACGAAAGCATGGGTTTACTCTATTAAAATTTTTTTTAATTAATCAATTAAAGGAATCAAATTGCAAATCGTGGGGAGGAAGAACGAGTTTCGTCTCCGTGTCTTTTCCAATTAGGGGTCGTGAGGATAACCTCGACCAGCCACCATCGGAGTATTAACCCAATGATAAGAAACGTGTTGTTGCCGATCGAACGCTATCCTTGTGTGAGGGATAGAGACCGTTACGTCTAAGGTCTTGATCTGCAAATCAAAGCAATCGCCGCCGTCAGAAACCACCCGCAACTAGGATGAACGAATCCAATAGGGTCGCTGCTCCCGGTTTTCGTGGCGGCACTCTTGCCAAACACGAGCCAAAGATCACGAGCACGGTTTAGCACCGTGGTCGTTAAAGCTAGAATTAGGGTTTTTGCGCCCACGGGGGCACAGCCCCACTGGTGGGAGCCTGGGGCCTCCTCCAAGAGGTCCTGGGTTCAATCCCCAGGAGGAGCGTGTTTCCGTGGGTGGGGGCTTTCAGCCCTCTTGAGCCCGTCAGGTTCGTCTGGCTTACCCGGTACACGTGGTTTGCGGGCTATTGCGTGTACCCCGAGGAGGAGGTGTCGCAACCACCGCTAGTCGGGCCCGGAAGGCGCTCGGATACCTCGGTTATCAAAAAAAAAAAAAAAAAAAGAATTAGGGTTTTTGCCTATGGGTTCAGAAAAGTGGGGTGGCGGCTGGAAAATCAAGATTAGGGTTTCTTTATTTTTCTTCTCCGAAAGGAAATAATTTTTTTGGGGAAGAAGATCAACGGTACAAAGAATATTTTGTAATTAATAACAATAATAATAAACTCTTTTTCTTTTCGAGATTCAGATGAAGACTACCTTTTAAATTGGTGGGACCCATAAACATATATAAACATACATTGTAGGCAATTTTTGCTTCCGCTAAAAAGATCACAAATTTTATATAGATATATAAAATATAATATTCTGGGCAGTCATTAAACATGGGGCCGTGTAATTCTTTTTAAGTCAAATAAATTCAGAATGAGCCCACATAAAGATATATGATATATAATATATAATTATAGTCGTGTATTGCTGAAAGTAATACAGAGCATTTGGTAGACTACAAGTTAGCATGTCCACCATCAAAACATATCTCATGTTCACTTTGAGAAGTTCTGTGCTGCAGCTAACATTTTCTTTGTTTGGATGCGTCATCACTCACTACAGGCTCGAAATTTTTGCCCTGTTTTCCTCTCTTCAATTGCACAAAAAGCTTGAAGGCCGTGAGGGAAGCTGGAAAAAACTAAAACTAGTGGTTTATAAGCAGTTGGCAGTATCTTATGTATGTATACTAATGCGGGTCGGAGATGGTTAGCAGCCCTTCTGCCAAGATCATGGGATCAGTTGTAAATCTCGCATATTTGTGAGTAGAGAAGATCTCAAGTGGAACTCGGCGCAAGACAATCCCAGTATCGGCATTGGTGCCAATTGATAAACAGCTGGGGGTGAAAGGGAGGGAAGGATAGGTAAGAATATTCTTTCTGATGATGTCTGCTGATATGGTGTGTGTGTGTGTTATGCTGCCAGGTTAGTTTCTGTTGCCGCCCAAATATCCTGATACTCTCAAGTTGAGAGAGGTCACCTGAAATTGAATATCAAATTCAATTTTGTTTGCTCTTATCTTTCCGGATGATGTTACGACATCTCAGTGGATCAGTGCTTCCAAAGAGGGCTTTACGAGCTACCCAGTGAGCTTCCTAAAGATGGGATCTGGAGTTTGGCTGCGAGGAGAGGTCTTGTGTTTTCACTATCCAAGTCGGAGGTGGGACCCTGCCAGTGAATTCCGGGGATTATACGTAGCGAGGTACGGACTTTGTTTTTCGGTTTGTTCGATTTGGATGACGAAAGTGAAGAAGACATGAAGGTGTGAACATCAGAAAGAGAAAAAGCGGCTAGGAAGATTCCAAGTCCCCATTTAATCAAATTGATGATGGGTAGAGATGGGAAGGAAACTTCTTGGAAGAAGCCGTTTAGGCTGAGGAGAATCAATCAAGGCAAGATATTTATTCCTCAGAATAGCATTGCGGGTGGAGAAACATAACTCACAGGCATGGTAGCAGAAAGGTAAATCCTATCCCTAGGTGCGAATTCAAAATTTACAGACCACCTACGCAAGATAAGGTCTACGTACCATGAAAAATACAGAATATCCGAACCAACCCGATCATCCCTAGTAGTCGGAGAATGATCCGTAGTAGATAATAACCCACACACACATAACGATTATATCACGTAACATACGTTACAGAATAGTGACAGTGCCTTTATTGGGAAGACACCACTTTCCTAGAAACCTCTCAACTGAGAATCGGATGTGGGGAACTGGTACGCAAACTTCACACGCGTCCCAATTCCCTAAAACATTGCCTACCTTTTAAGGGTATTCACACATATGGTTACTCTTCTTCTGAGCAGGTCAATTCCTGGCAGTGGAGGAAAATGGCGGTCCATTCGGGTTTTGTACCCCCGAGCTACAGCATTGCGACACCCGGAAGTCGCATTCGATAGACCGGGAAAGTTCCCAGCAATTCCTGTCATCGAGTAGGCCGATTTTCTGAGTCTATATGCAGTCCGTGAGTGTAGAGTAGATCCGTCGGGGAAGAGACATCTACTCCCTTCCAGGACAAAGTTTCGTTTCAGTTGACATCATCTGTTTTAAATTCCCCACCTCCATATAACTCCCCTTCCTTACCACGCCCTGTAAAGCACAGCTCTTCTCTGATCCAAGTCCCAGTTCCTGTTCCATTGCTGTCTCTCTTTTGTGGAATTCCGGAAGATGGAGGACGGCAACTGCTCCCATCCAACAGCGGTGGAGACCCCAAAGCCCGTGGAGGACAGAGAGTTCGAGGATCTGCTGCCGGTGATGGCGGAGAAGCTGGACATCGACACCTTTGTGTCAGAGCTGTGTGGGGGCTTCCGCTTGCTAGCGGACCCAGAGAAGGGCCTGATAACATCCGACAGCCTGAGGAAGAACTCGGCCCTCCTAGGGATGGAGGGGATGAGCATGGAGGAATCGGAAGCCATGGTCAGGGAAGGAGACCTTGACGGTGATGGGGCGCTTGATGAATCCGAGTTCTGTATCCTCATGGTCAGGCTCAGCCCTGGGATGATGCAGGATGCCGAGGTGTGGCTTGAGAAAGCGATCAACCAAGATCTCAGAAGGGCCTCGGGTTGACTCTTACTGACCTGTTCCAGCAGATGCAGGGTAGATCCACACGGTCTATGGGAAGCTTTGCCTTATATCCTGTGACTTCTTAAAAAGTCTGCAGTACAGACTGCTTGTGTATTTGCTTGTGCTCGGTATGCTAATTCACTATTCCATAATCCCGATTACCGGGTCGTATTTGAGGTAAACTTGCACACACACAGCAGCAGCAGCTTCCTTTAGACGACAAACTTCTGCAAATTGGAAAGACCATGCACACATTCTACACTTCCTACACCTTCTGACCAAGACCAGCAAAACATTACCATGCATACATCGGTTTCTCTCGCTACCTAATATGCAAGGATACTTGTGGTGCATCAAGACAGCTTTCATGAAAATCGGTATTTCAACAACAGCAAATCCTATTGATATTGTCGCTTAACATATTATTGAACATAAATTCACTACACCTGCATGTTTATCTAGGCTCCGCACCACATGGATGATGCTGTTGATTCGACTTTTACCAATCAAACAGTAATAAAAAATAGCATAATACCCGGTCTTTCAATTTCATATGCTTTCAATACTGTACAGGAAAGTGAGAAGCAAGTACCGAGTGCCCTGCAAAGGAACCTATCAAGACTAGAGCTCCACAGACATCAGCCTATACTAACCACGATAAGAGTACCATCCTAATGCAAGTAGATGCACATATCAACATTAAGAAAGATATAGCGCCAGCAGAAGAAAACCCAGAATGTCCCTAAAGCTTAATTTTGAAGAACAAGTATGTTTTTGACCCAGCAAGTATGGTTCTCTACAAAGCAAGCCAACTTCAAGTCCTTGACCTCCTAATGGGAGAGCGGCTGCACGAAAAGCAGAAAATGAAAATTGAAATCACACCAACAATATGTGAATGCAGCAAGGCACGATTAGATCTTTGATAAGTGCACAGAATTGTGTACCTGCGGTATCTACCATACTCGGGGCTTCTAGGTCGTCCGTAAGCAGGGCTCCTGCGTCTATCATAAGCTGGGCCATCGTAGAGATCATAAACTGGGCTGGGAGGGCGACCATAATCAGGGCTTGGCCGCCGACGGTATATTGGGCTCAGTGACCTCCTGTAAGGACTATCCCCACGCCGACCGTAGCTGCCCCTTCTAGGGCTGTCAAGTCTCTCATCATCGTCCCGTAATGCATACTCAACAGAGACAATCCTATCTAATAATTTGCTGCATATACATAAGATAACATATTAAGACTTTATAGTTTACACAAAAAGAGTTTAGAGTAGGCAACCGATTAACACCACATAGCAATGCATCAAATGGTAAGATTGGAAAGAACTGTGTTACCTCATGTGGGTGCATTCCAGTGCCTTTGTAGCCTCATCCTGTGTCTCAAACTGCACAAATGCAAAGTTCCGTCTGATCCGGACATTCAGGATCCTCCCATAAGGTTCAAAGTGTCTCTCTATATCACGTGCCCTTGTTCGTAAAGGATCAAAATTAATCACAAAAAGTGTTTTAGTAGGCCTCTGATTTGCCATCGACCTAGATCCATCGCGGAGACGGCCACGCTCTCCCTTGGAAATAATAAAACATACAACTGTATTAGTTGAAAGTCACCAAGCAATCTCAACCCAACCTGACATATAAGGCCCCTAAGAGAGTAAGTGTGGAGTGCAAGAGTTACGGTGTCCCACCTTAGCCCACTCTACAGACAGCCTGCGCCTGTCATAACCAAATGGTACACTATCAAGACCGCGAATGGCATCTGCAGCATCACGCTCATCCTCAAAATATACAAAAGCAAATCCTGCAGTGATGATGGGACGGAAATTTAGATGCTGAGGTGGCAAAGCATCTCACTACTGTTATATCTGCCTTCTCTAGCAGCAATCAAATCATCACTCCCTTCCAAATCTTAAACTAGAGTAGCCCAACACCTGTATATTTGAGAAGGGCTGATGTAGAGTAGGATGAAGAGGCGTTGCAAGATGGACTAAATCATGATGGTGGAGGTAGCATGAAAAGATATATTCCAAGATTTCAGGTCCGAGATGTCATTGCTTAGGCATGCTTCAGCACTAGAAGTCAATCAGCTATTGAAGGCATGGCTCGACATAATTCATTCCCCGCCCTACATCTGATTCTGAGTATGACAGACAAGGCATGTAAATGGACTGATCCTGCCATCGCGACACTTGTAAGACTGAAACTTTAGGCAGTGTTGTGGGACAGTGAAGGATGATGAAATGAAAGTGAAGAATGATGCCCTCTGTGCGTGGCATGAGAGGATGCAGGGCATGATGAGGTTTTGGTACAGAGATGTTGTGGAGCCCAATGGAAGCTGAGCTCATTTTCCTTTAAGTGGAGATTCCTGCGTCAAAACAAACACTTAAACTTGGATGTTTACTGCAATTGACATCTTAGGTTTTTTGTTCTGGAATTCGATGTACAGGCTAAACCTAAACCCACATAACCCATTCAATGAAGCCCGCCCACAATCTAAAAGTGGTTCCTTTTTCTTGATTAGGGTCCTTTATAGCTTCAAGTGCTAAACAACATGCTTTCCCCCCACGAACTTATCATACCAACCAGAACTCCTCTAATCCGTAGTTTGAATCCATCTTGCATGTTTTATAGGATGAGATAATTTTTTCTGAGTACGAAGTAAACAATTAAACCATATCAAAACGAAACGTTGTCAACTAGTTCACGGAAATCCTCCTGAATGATGCAAGAGGTGTCCTCGCAAGAAGATACAGCCGTCTAAGGACAACGGAGCAGGCTGTAAATTTACCGGATTTCATGTCAACGCGCTCGATCCTGCCATACTTGGAGAACAGGCGTTCCAGCTCCGACTGACGGGTATCGTACTCGAAGTTCCCCACGAAAACGGGCCTCATCGTCGTTCTTGGAGGGAGCAGCAGAAGAAGAAGCACCTGAAAGAAGACACGCTCTTCAGTTAACTACCCTGCGTCCTCGACAGCCAGTAAGAAGGCAAGGCGACTCCACAGCGTCTCTCTTCCAAGAGCGAGTGGATTCAGTTAGCAAGATACACCAAGAATGCAGGAGAAGGTAAATGAAGTAAGGAAAGCGTCGTCGGAGGACCTTGGAACCTCACCGTCGCGCGCTGAGCTCTATGAGAGAGAACCCTAGGAGAAGAAAGATTTTTTTTTTTTTTTTTTTTTGGTCGCCAGCCACGGTATCCAAGCAGGCCCCACCAGCGGTGAGATGGCATCTTTCAGCCAACCATACTTGACTAATCCGTTGGTCGCCCCGGGTCGCACGCCTGGCAATGGCGGGTGAGGCTCCCAAGAGGGATGTCTGCGTACGTGAGGTCTCGAACCTGAGACCTCCTTAAGCGGCACCGAGCTGCTTACCACTCGGCCCAACCCCTCTTGGTACTAGGAGAAGAAAGATGGTGTATAGGAAGATGGAGGACAGTGCAAGGAGAGCTCCATTTTATAGCGGGAATGACGGAAGAGCCCCAGGCCCAGAAGCCTCCTTCACCACGGTATCTATGGGCCAACTGGTAACTTACGCGGATATTTGGGCCCAACGTAAGCCCACAAAAAAAGAAAAGAAAATATGAAGTGATTATAAATCATGAGAAAAAAATATAAATAATATTATTTTAATTAGTAATGATTATGATACATGTTCGGACAAGTCACACTCGTCTACTCAATTGTTGTATTTTTTTATATTTTCTCGTGTCGCGTGATGAGTACTGAAAAAATTCTAAAGAAAAATGTTATGCCCAAACCGAAGCCAACTATGAGTTTCACTATGCAGTGGACACTAGACAAATTGGGATTAGGCTGTGTTTGATTGTCCAGCGCAGGGTTATAGAGGGTTATCCGTCAAATTGAATGAGAATCCTCCATAAGAAGCCCTTACAGTACAAATAAAAAGTTAAGACAAGACGACTGTTAGTCATATCGTACGAGGTATTCTGTTGTGAATAGACATGTCTCGGTACCCTAAAGCTTTTTTTTTTTTAATAATTCAACTCAATTACGTGATCTTTCAAATGATTTATCGTGTGGATTGCGACTCGATTGTTACTTCGATCAGAGTATTCCCTCCCCTGGAATTGAATATTTTGATCTCTACTCCCATCTTAATGTGGGGTCAATGAAATTCAACTCGAATCTTTGA
The DNA here is from genome assembly GCA_037672795.1 of Lagerstroemia speciosa. Taxonomy (NCBI): domain Eukaryota; kingdom Viridiplantae; phylum Streptophyta; class Magnoliopsida; order Myrtales; family Lythraceae; genus Lagerstroemia; species Lagerstroemia speciosa. The sequence goes on along the minus strand of CM075304.1, from coordinate 1,810,167 downwards.
TAGGTCTCATCGAATATGAGCACATCTTAATGTGGGGTCAATGAAATTCAACTCGAATCTTTGATAGGTCTCATCGAATATGAGCACTTGTTCACTGCAAAAGAGTAATACATCTCACAATCAAAATCAATTTAAGGGGAAGAATCTATTCAACTGCAGACACATCGCATTTTATTTCCACTTAAAATTAATTCTTATCAGATGGTACTGATTCGCATCAAACGAGCAATGCTGACTTAATATTTTATGGTACTTGAAATAGCTCTTGTTTTTGGGTGGACAGACAGCCAGCCTCCTCTCCCACTCTTCGAGTGGAGAGACAATCAAGCTCAGGTGGAATCAATCATGAGTTTGGTTTGGTGCCTGATTGGTGACCACAACACTGCACTTGATCGACACAAACCTGCAAAGATAATTGGACCTGCTTTTTGCTTAACCAAAATTAAAGTAGCACTTAAAAAATAGGCCAATTCTTCCTTTACACCTTCGGCAATGATTGCTAGATAGCCCACATCTGGGGTGTTCATGTAAGAGCCTCATCATTATTTGTGAGCTGTGCTTTGTGCTCTAGGAGCATAAACTATAGTTTTACAGATAATGATCTGCCCCCAGTGCTAGCCCACATCCGAGTTTAATTGTTCTATGTTCTAATATTCCTAGTAAGTAGTAGATAAACTCCATCAAACCGACTTTATGCTGGTTGTTACGTATTGCCGACTACCATAAACATCGGACTCTTACCTGCCCATCACACAATTTGACTTACCTGTCGTTGTCGTGGTTGATTATACAAACAAGTCATAGAGTTAGTTGCATATGTGGATGCGGCTTCCACTTGATGATGCCTTCACGGCTTTCATGTCACGGACGTCTTTGAATCGATGCCCGTGCAGTGTGCTGAAATGCTGCATGTTTAGAGGAGAAACTGATGCACAAAAGGAGGAATTTGACGCAGGGAGGAATCATATTCCGATTGTGACAACTTTCAAAGCATTGAAAGAGTATTCAGTCCTAAGCTTTACCTCGTTTCGGTGGGCGAGATGCTTCCCTTGATATAAAAAATCATATGAATTGGTAATTTACAGAGCGAATTCATCCTGTGCATGCCCAAATCTTAATCCGACTAAACCCAGAAGCAGAAAACATGAAGGCGTTCCGGCATTTATCCACCAGTTTGCCTGGAAGCCTCGTCGGAAGACTGGGTCGACTTTCTGCCACTCTTCATCCTCAAGAAACCATACAATCTCTTGATATCCTTGATGGAGTTACTGTCCTTCAGGAACGAATCCGATGATGCCGAAACATCCTCGCTTAGCTGCTGCCCGATTTTCGCGTGGTCCCTTCCCTCACCTCCGGTCCTGAGGGCAGTGATGACCGACTTCAGCGCCCGGTTGGGTGAATTTCGGTTGGCGATCATGAGCTCCCCGATCTCAGCAGGGCTCAGCCTCGCTCCGGTCTGGAACATCTCCTCCACCTGGGGAAAGAGCTTGTGATCGGTGACCCCGAGGCAGCTGCTGGCCAGGCTCTTGAACGAGGCAAAGTCACATAGCGGAAAATGCACGTGCACGTCTATGCGACCGGGCCTTAGTATGGCAGGGTCGACCTGGTCCTTTGTGTTCATCGTGAACACAAATATCCTCTCCTCCGCGCAGCACGAGCTCAGCATCCCGTCCATGAAGTTCAGGATACCTGACAGACTCAAGGACCTGGGTTTCTCCAGCAGGAACCGATCCAGGTCCTCAATCACGACCACCGACCTACTGGTGGTCTCCAGAAGAAGCGTCTTTAGGTCGGCGTCGTCTGAAATCCTGGAGAGGTCGATGTCGTACACGTTGTAGGACAGGAAATTGGCCATGGCTGCGATAAAGCTTGACTTCCCGGTGCCTGACGGGCCGTACAAGAGGAAGCTCCGCTTCCAGACTCGGCCCAGCCGGTGGTAGTACTGCTGTGACTTGAGGAACAGCTCGAGGTCAGCCTTCACCCGGTTCTTCAAATCAGGCTCCATGACGATCGTTTCAAGCGTGGATGGGTGAGAGAAGGGGACGGAGAGCCACCTACCGCGGCGGCACATCCGCTCCTGGTCCCGCTCCGAGTTCACGAAAAGCTTCAACTCCGCTTCCTCTGGTCAAGCTCGTCGGAGACGGCGTGGATGTGCTGCAGGTAAGGACGGAGAATCCTCCGCTTATCCGCCTTCCTGATCCTGAGGACCAAGGTACGGGCGGGGCCGGTCTCGTCGTTGACCCAGGCTATGCGCGCGCCGAGGAAGGTGTCGTGGACGACCTGATTGGGATCGAGGCGGAGAACGATATCGTGGTGCTTCCGGCCGGTAAACAGGTTAGTGAAATCGGAGTCCTCCAAGGAAGAGAGAGAGTGAAGGTAGGCGAAGACTTTACGGTATAGGACATTCTCCTGCATGCTGCCGTTGAACTCCGGCACCTTGAAGGTCTGATATACGTGGAACCAGTCCGCCACAGATCGCCACCGCTTCTTCACGGCGTAGATGAACCCCGTCTTGTAAAGCAGGACTCGTAGCAGGAACGCCAATAAGCAGGCGGCGGCAGTGGCAAGGAGGAGCATCAGGCCTCCGCCGCCGCCGCCGCCGCCGCCGGGGATTATCGTCATCTCCGATCGTCAATTGCAGTCCGTACACTGCAACAGAAGAAATTGAAGGTAAACTTTCAGCGATTGGCAGAAGATGTCCAGAGAGTACGGCAGGCGGCGAGATGAATGAACGCTACGGCGGAGAGTTTTATTTGCAGGGAGAGGGGGAGGGAGGAGGGCAGATTGGTAAATTAAAAAATGGGAAGGGCTTTAGAAACGCGGAAGATTCCTACCCAATGAAAAGAAAGATAATTGATGGGTAATAAAATAAATTTAATTAAAGGATTTTGAGATCTTGATTGCTATTTTTTTATTCTATAATATTAAAGACAGAAATTAATTAATGATAGCAGATGAGTTTTTTTTTTAATTTCTTTTTGTGGCTTGCCCGGATCAACTTGCACGTACCTTGACTAATTAATCTTTGCATAATAGTCCAAGACAAGACCGAGTCCTTCTTGACGTCATGAATGGGTTGAAATATGAAGATAATTTTTCTCTTTAATAAAGTTTCAAATTTGAATATTATGAATGAAGAATATACATATTGGGTGAGTTTTATCGTCTGAGTAGACCGGTTTAATTCGAATCTGAATCAGTTAAAATCTGATAAAATTTTGAATATTACGTGGTATATATTCGGAAGGAAAGAATGACTTCTTGCCCCTGGACCTCAAAGGAATTGGAAACTCAACGGGTTCTCGAAACAGCTGCGCGCTGGTCGGCGGGCTACACCCTTGATGTTCCTCGAATGAGATTTTTCAATAGGCACCGTTTTCTAAAATGGAAATAGCGTCCGAGAAACTTGGAGCTGTCTTCTGTCTCTCCGAGCAATGAAGAGTTGGGAAAATTACGAGGATTAATTTAAATAGACATGAGGTGTCTACTACCCGTGTAAATATTTACGAGGTCCGGGTCTCGACTCCCTCGGGCGCGTAGCACTTGGTAACTCCTCAATCTCTCTCTTCAATCTCTTTTCTAGGACACAATTTCTGATTCAATTTTTACCAGTAAAATTGCACGTATCCTCTTCCTTGTTTTTACTTCTAAGTTGATGAAATATGCTTTTATGCTAAAAAAAATGTATGTTTCATTCAAAAAAGAACATTTCATATAAAAATTATTTTTTAACAAAAATAGTTTTTAAAAAAATATATTCAGTTCCTGATTAAGGAAGTATTGATTACTAACAGTTATTTTTACTAAAATTGTGTCTTAATTTTGAAAGGAATGTGCTCACCAGTAAAACTCTATCAATATTTTTCACTTTCATTTGTTTTTTCCTTATACTCTTTAGCTTTTATATAAAGAAAATAAACCACTTTAGCGTAAAAAGAAAAACCTTTACCGACGCCACGGAATCCACACGGAGAATGAGCGGGAGGAACATGCACACAGCCTTGCCACTTGTAGGCTTCCTTTTCGTCCGGTGGCTAAATTCGCTGACCACGTCGTTCCGTCCAACCATCCATGTCCACCTTCCCAAGTTCAGTCTCTGTCTCATTTCAAATGGTCCATTTGTTCTGCCTTGCCACGGTCTTCCATTGACACGACATTTCGTACCAAAGCTTAATCTGACACTTTCAATCGTGCATTCCATTGTCTGACAGCTGGTTGAAGGGCCCATCCAAGGGGTGGATGGATTAAATATTTCATTTGATCATTAGGATAATCCTTTCCTGACTAAGGGCGAATCGGGAACTTCCACTCGAGAGCGAAATTAGATAGAGAGTTAGAGAACGGGCTTGAAAGGGTGATGTAAGATAATTGATATAAAAAAATACAGAGAAAATTAGTAAAAAAGGCTCACGGGCTGCCTAAACGGAATGGAGAAACGGTGGGATGTAATGGGGTCTTTCAGGTTGACAAGTTGGTCCAAGCTTCCATGTGCTCCAATCGATCCTGAGTGAAACTCCAGAGAAAGTCGAGTCCATGGGTAATGTGCTGGCGTATATCGACTCTCTAATACTTAAGTTAGTACCGATAAAGGGGGATGTAAGCTATAAAGTGTGTGTATACGGTAGGGGACTGATATGTAAATAAGGCTAAGAATGAAATAGTAGAGAATTGACATGACGTGTGGTTACGGGCAAGTCAATATTCTTATTTCAACGCGAGACAGGTCGTGGAGACAAGGCCGGTCGCAGTGAGTCGGTCGACTGGGCAATTGTTGCGAGTCCATTGCATTGTTAGCCTAAGGTACAGGCAGTGTGAAAGTAATAGCTATGAGAATTAAAACTATGATTTATTAATCCTAATAAGAGCAAATATCACTGTATCAGATACCCTTTTTGCATAGTTTTGATCTTTAAATCACGGATGAAAGATCATCGGAGTATGGCCAACTAATTAGGGAATGTATTGTTCAGTATGCACCTAGAAGAACGGCCAAGGCATCCGATGGCGATGTTCTTGATATCACGAGGTATTCGTATTTCGTCGAATTAATTCGCGCAGTTCAAATCTCTTTGCGGACAGTCAACCGCGGGTGACAGGTATCCATTAATAATTCAACATTAAATCTAATTCTAGATTAAAGGGCAATACCATCCTGCACACCACCATAAAATGAGCCTTTTCCAAATACATGCATCAGGATTCATAAGTCTAGTAGACTTTAACTGATCTAGGTTCGAGTCGAGTTGATCCAGTAAGAAGTAAAAGCTCTCTCAAGCATAATTTTCCGTCGTTCAAGAACTCGGAAGCTTCTCTACCGTACAAGAACAGAGGGAAACGGAAGATGTCCACAGGATTCACTTTCCTAGTACTTCTGTTATGTTTCCGGGCACTGAACATAGTCGGGTTGTTTCGGGGATCGCAACTCCGGCCGTGCTAACTTGTCCATGGAATAATGCTGTGCTTTCATGACAAGCCCAAAGTCAAAAAACAATTGGAACACATGGAGAAGGTTGCTGCAACCGATTCCGGTGTTCCGATTCAGACCCCCCCCAGAAAGCGCACGAATTGGATGGAAAATGAAGCTGTAATACATTGCTCCGAAGGAGTTGTGGGCTTGAGAATCCTAAAAGTGCAAGCGTTTCACTTTGTTAGCAAGCAAAGTCAAAGACAAGATACAGACAGCGACGGTCTCAGTTCGTTGTCGAAGTCATCAGGAGAATCCGAGAACAGAGTGAATCGATCTGTTTCAGCATCTCCAGCGAGAAAAAAGCCGAGAAACACACAGAGAATTCGGCGATTGTCAACCCGAGAAAGGAAAAAGAACAGACAGCAGCCATTGCAACAGCAGCAGGAGCAGGAGCAGGAGAACTAAACCATTGGCGGAATCTCGATCGAAAAAGAAGTAGATTACGTCGAGAGGAAGCATGGCCCGGGAGCTCGAGCAGTGAGAGGAGTAAAGTGGAGTAAGGAAGATGTGAAATTGTCACGGTGGCTCGAACCTGCACTCTGATACTATGGTAGAACTCGAACCTGCAATCTAGCAAAAGCAACAAAAAGATACCAAGCTTGAGTGTATTGTGGGAGAAAGAAGTCCCAGGAGCAGAATCTGATACCCTGCCCAATTCCATGGACTTCTTTCACGTTTCTCTTAACTCAAAACCAGACTTGAGAAGAAATCTCCAACAATCTCAACAGAGTGAAACTCCCCAGCCTATATATTCGAAAACCGCTTACTCGATATCTCATCTCATAGCCTTACACCAGCATTCGATCCTGCAGTCCACTGCTGTGACCGAGTTCAATGGCATCCCAAGCTAGGCCGTGGCGTCGGTTGCCCTCGATGGTGCGGCCACCCGCCCTGATCCCTGCAGATCCATCTCCAGCCGCACCGCCGGCCCGCCCACTTGCTGCTATGCCCACTTTCAGGGCTGCGTCGCCGCCTTTGCCACCTGCACCACAACCTCAAGGAGAGCCGACTCCTCCTCCACCAGCAGCTTCTGCTGCTGCTGCTTCCACTGTTTCTGTTCCGTCAACTCCAGTTTCGAGACCTGTCGCAGCAGCACCGGTTCCGGGTTCACTGTCGTCATTGCCACCTTCTCCTGCTCGGGGGACATCGCCACCAGCAGTTACCAAGCCTCCACTGACGAGTCCGGGAGTTTCGGGTCCAACTTCAGCAATCCAGTCCCAGAACGGACTGTCAACTTCTTCTTCTCTGCCGCCACCACTGCCTTCTCCTCCTGGTATTCAAGCTACTACTGTGGTGGTGCCGGTGCAAGCCCCAGTGACGGTGAGCAGGCATGAGGTAAATCCGGTGCCATCTCCTCCGAGAACCATTAAACCCGAGGCCGAGGCCAAAACCCCTACTAAATCCCCAAAACCAATGCCCGTGGCGGAGAAGAAAGTGTCGGTCCACGAGAACTTTCCTCTTCCAATTCATAAGCAACATAGCCATGGAGAAACGCACCGGGAATCCGTCAACGGCGACACTAAGAAACATCACGACAAGAAGCATTTGGATTCCGTGGAGGCCGGCATGAGGGTCATAACAATTGCAGGGGAGAATCGGGGTGCCGTAATGGAGCTCCTCGTCCGCTCTCCGAAGACCAGCAGCTTTCTTCACAGGAAAGCCAACAGAAGCGACGGGAATGAACAGGAAAGCTCCGGCAGCAGTGGCGGCGAAGGGAAGCAGAAGACGAAGGACGACAAGACCCTGAAACCGAAGGCCTCGATGTTGTCCCCTCCGACAACGGCGTTCATGAACAGCAACGTGCAAGGCATCAACAACTCCATCGTCTTCAACTCTTCCTTCACCCATCACGACCCCGGCATTCACCTCTCTTTCTCCAGGAATCCTCCCGAGGCGAATTACGGTGCAGAACAGAAGAGTTAAGAACAGGAGGAGGAGGAGTTTCCTTCTTCTTCTTCTCTGTATTAGGATACGGGGGAACCGGCGATGCTGGTTTTGCGAGAAATAATGGTGATCAACTTTGAAGTTTAAGAGCTTGTCTGTAATAAGGAAGGGAGTCGGTCGGGGTGCTTGCTCCTCATGGCTGCGTTGCACTTTCAGCCGGCGGGAAGTGGAGACTCGGAGACGGCTCCCGTCCCTTCGAATTTGGTTTTTTCTAACGTGTGCCTTTGTACTGCATAATCAGTCTCAATTTGTCTGTGTCCGTTTTTGCATCACATAAAAATTTTTATATTAAGGTGAGAAAGGGGACTCGGTGCGATTGGCCTGATCCTAAACTAGAGATTAAGAGATCTTGAGTTCACTCTCATCACCGCAAATAAAAACTCATCGGATGTACGATCCGATGAGTGGCCCCTGAATTTGCGATCCCGATCTGACAACTGAGCTAAACTCATTGAAGTTTTTATTTACATGAACGGTGGGAGAGCGATACGAGGATGTGACAAGACATCTGAACTCAAGACCAGAAGTCCCACCACTGATCCGGAGAGCCCTGATCGAGGAGGTCGTCCGAGCCCAGGCCAAGACGTGCACCATGGCATGCGGGTGTTAAGGAGCTGCCTCCGTCCACCATGTCCATGCTCATCATAAGGCTCTGGCTATCTTCCTGGTAGTGATGGTGATGGTGATGATACCGATCCCCATCCTGATCCCTTTCTTCTGATATTCCAAGGTACCATGCTGCCCCGATGCTGCTTTCATCATCCGAAAGTGACGGAGTAGGTTCTGCCGCTGCCGGTGGTGGTGGTGGTGGTGGTGGTGGATCCATCTTTAACTGTACCGTTTCGTCTTCTTCGCCGCTCTGGTCCCCGTCGGTGCTCGTAGTTGCAGCTGCTCCGTCTTTCCCCGCCATAACTTTCAGCTTCTCCAGCTGCCAGTAAAAGACTGGGTCAGAACCAACGGTTTTTCAAGTAAATGTAGATGGGCAAAAGGATGAAGTCTTGACTTAAAATTATAAGCATGATTCTGAGTTGGAATTCCACTGGAAGTGTGCCGCACCCTCTGCAATTCCGCTTTCGAGATTAGGTGCGAAGTACGAAATATTCTTAACAGAATTTTTACGAACACACTGAAAATTCTGTAAAATTTCTTATAATCTTGTAATTATTTGTTTAGAGAACATTGTCTTAAGATTCAAAAACTCTTGTAGCTCAGGGAGGAACGGCAGAGGTTGTTTAGATGGCCAAGTTTGATGTGAAGCGACAACCTCTACGGAAATGTTCTCGAACATGTCGAGAAGCTGAGAAAGCTCGATAACTCGGTAAAGTTTAAGAGTGGCTTGAACTTGAGTAGAACATTCTTAAGGTGAGTTGGATCTCATAAAGGACCGAGGCAGAGCAGTCGAGGGAGGGCTATAGTACTTGGATTATACAAGCCTAAAGATTTGTTGGGATCTTATGGTAGACCGAAAGCTCAGAGACCAGAAAATCCGAGATAAATTGGATATCGATTTCAAGAAATAACAGCGGTCAGAATCAGTATCAATGTTTGAAATCTATGCAGTATTAGTAATGTTTTTAAGGATATCAAATTTGACAAGAGTAATGCAATTACATATACAGATTGAGGGAGATGTTCCCAAGTATGATCGTAATATATGTTGGATCTAGTGATTCAATATTTTATAAATTATCTGGAGGCCGCCATAACTCTTGGGATTAGAATTAGAATTAAGAGAGGAGTGAAACGAGGTCGAGAGTCGTAGGAATTGGGTTCTGTGGTGCGGTTTCTGCGATTGTAATCTCCTGCTTTTCGATCTAATGGGACCTTACCTATTGTCGGTAGTTATTTCCTTTCACGTGAAGAGCTTTTTTGCATACATTCGTTGTCAAATTTCGAAATTCTCATTTCACCATCCCATCAGTCACTTCCCAACTCAGAGAGTACGACACACTTCCAATCGGTGCCTACATACAGTACCCACTAAGCATGTTACTGAGATGAGTAAGTTGAACTAGTAAGATATCTGTTTCTCTTAAATAAATGTCTTGAATTCGAGTATTTATAAATAAATAACACTCATACTAGAAGAATTTTATTTCTTAATGGACCGATCTGATTTGAACTAGATTGATTTTTGGATATCAGTGCTATGCCCGGAGAAAAAAAAAAGGGTAGCCTTCCAGGGTCTCTTAGTGTGCGTAAATACAGCAGATTAGCAGGGAGAGACGAAGGCAGATACCTGGGAGATCAAGGCACGCTTCTCACTCTTGAGCGACTCCAAGCGCGAGGCCATGTGGGTGTAGTCGGCCCTGAGCACGGCGTACTCGTGCTCGAGCCGCTTCGACTTCCACCGGGCACGCTTGTTCTGGAACCATATGGCCACCTGCCTCGGCTGCAGCCCCAGCTCCCGGGCCACCTCCACCTTCTTCTGCGGCTCCAGCCTCGTCTCCGACTCGAATATCCTCTCCAACGACCTGGTCTGATCGTCACTGAACCTCCTGATCCTGCTGCTCTTGCCGCCCCTCGTCTTCTCCCTCTTGATCGAGTTCGAGCTCGGGTTCGTATGGCCCGGGGCCTCCTCGAAAGGAGAACAACCTAATTCCTCCATCGCCGCATCCTCGAACATGCTGTTCGATCGATCGATGGATTTGAATGCGTGAGGCGAGCCCATCAATCGACCGCCGCCTGGTTCAAGTCTCGAGCAGCCCCTTCATCCTGCGAACTCGTGTCGGTCGTTCGTATGTGTCGGTCGGCTATAAGGGATGGATTATAAGTTGCAGTTTCTCCCAGGAATGGAACGAATTGTTTTGCTGCTATACATGTGTATATATGTGATAGGAGAAGCTCAACCTTTCCAACAAATATTCAAAGTGTAGTAATACATAACGAATTCGTCGTACAAATTTTTCTCAGATATTAACAAGTGTCAAGATTTGAAAGGTGATTTATACAAATAATAAATTTTCACTGTTAACAAGATTCAAATTTAAGAACTCAGAAAAACGACAGCAATTCACTTCAATCAACTCGAATAAGTCAGGGAGTCTCCTGTGCAGTCGATATACTACATGACATGTATCACAAGTCAATATGTGTTAAACATCACAAAATTATTTACAATTTATCATATATTTATAATTTTTTTACTAATATATTTAACAATTAATCAACTTACTATATATATTACAACCAAAACTTTTTCCATCTCAGGGCTCAAACTTTTTGCCTTCTGTCGAGCGTTCTTAAAGCGTGGGGGACGAAGGGCAGCATTTGCCGGATGACAGGTCCCTCTCTGACGTGGCACCCTACCCCGAATAGGAGGCGGACACCTGTCGTCTAAGAAATGTCAAATCACATCGCATTGTCAATCCTTTGTCCGAGGATGCTTTGTCGCACGTGGTGACGTGGGAGGATGTGAGTGGTTGGGATGTGATAGCTGGAAAGCGACGTGGATACCGAGGGACACGTTGCCAGTTTAAATGGTGGCTGCGCACAGAGCCGTCTCTGGGCGGAACTGCTGACTCCGTTGACAGAGAGAGACAGAGAGAACTCCGTCTTCGCTTTCACACTCACCCTCCTCCTGCCGCGTGTTTCTTGCCCGAGTCGGGCCTTCCTTATCCGATTGCAGCCATCTCTTATATATATTAAATATATCCGGTAATATTTTACGAAGTTAATGTATTATTAAACACATCAGAATAAATAATTTCAGATGTACTGCGAAATTTTTATCTGATTGTAAAATGGTTGGATTTATATTTATATAAAAATTTAAATTTATAAGTAGTGGTACTGATCAGTTCTTCTTATAGATTATGATCGATTTTGTTAACTCTCAGATGTGCAATTTATTTCTTGGCACTAGCTCTCACAAGGCAGCGTGGCTTACACTTGCCATGTGTCATTAAACACTCTGACATCAAGTCGGACACTTTTCTTTCATACTCGAGCGAGGGACAACTGACCATATGGCAAATTTTCTCTTATGTATTGGACTATATAACTGACCACAAGTCGGGTATCTTTCTCCCAGTCTCAGGCTTTTCAATGACTATGAGCCATACACTCGGATTTGGTGTGGTGTGAGCCCACACAATAACTGGTTCTGACACCACATAAAGTTTTTACACGGGTCTAAGAGATTGAACTCGTATCTACCTAAGAGTTTAAACTTGTAGGTGACGACACTTAATTTTTCTCATAAATTATATCATTTTTACTAATTCTCTACAAATATATATATATACACACACCCAAGATTTATTCCTCGATAATTACAATTAGTAAAAAGAAAAAAAAAAAGGTAAAAATTCATCTTGAATCTTGCTTTCTTGCATATGTTATTGGTGTATATATAGACACCCACATACACATATCCTTTGCTTGAAAATGAATTGAATGTATTAGAAAATGTGACCGGGATACTTGTAACCCTCATGGGAACATGGAATAAGTTGCGATTCACATGTCGAACGCTATTGATACCAAAAAGTTGCGATTCATATCTATATTTGAAAAGTTCAGGTTCATCATTCCAAAACTTTGGAACGAAGCAGGACCACTGGTGGCACTGTCGACAATGATCAAGTCATACTATTTTTCTCGACTAGTCGGCAGTGTACTAGAACTAGAAGCACACTAAAAGCCCATAAAAGAAGTCACAGTCACCAAGTTGAGCCTACTTGTGGTCGTGGGCTATGTATAGACGAGCTCTAGTGGAGCTTCTGGTCGAGCCGAGTCGAACTTGAATTCAGCAAACGGTCCCTGGGCTTATTTATCGAGCTTTCTTCTAATTACCTGTTCACGTGCCACATTAGATGAGCTTACTCTTAATCCATTTCCCACGTGAGCTTAGATGGACTTATCAATATGCATATATAAACTCCCGAGAGACGGAAGAAAATCAATCCTACGGGGATGAGAATATGGAGCTTATAAGTAAAGAATGTTTATGTATATTATTACTTTATGCAGTGTTTGATATATAATCAACATTTATATAATTAGAATTATAAAATCCCAAATTACCCTAAAGAAATATAAGAAAATCCTAACAATTAAATGATTAACTCTGATTGGTCGGATACATCACGTCCACACCGACACGTGATATATCCCGCACGCTCGAGACTTTCTCCCATCAGTGAGTTTCACCCGTGATCACGACCGTCAAAAGTTGGGTAAAAATTTTACATGACATCGATGATAGCGTTAAGATTAAGCAAGGACTTAGGAGTCCAAAACAGGGTGGCGTAGAAACCTGGTACTCGGTGTAGAAATCTACGCCACGACCTGCGACGAGTCAACTGTGCGTCCCCCCTCAAGAGATTTGAGCCATGTGGAGAAAACGAATTTTGCCTAATATTGCAGTAGCGTGCAAAGACTTGACAGTCCGACGTTTTCGTCAAAATTTCAAAAACACCCGACGGAGGAAATTCAATGCAGCGATACCATTCTCAACTTGTCACTAAGGAATTCCGAATTTTTCTCGTCTTCGACGAGATTCTTTATACTCATTTATTATATTGCTCCGAGTGCCTTTCTAGGTAGATAAGGCATCCTTTTCAAGCCGAAGAAACCTGAGTAGGAGCATTAAGACGAAAAGTTATTAGTCAGTTGCCATCCGGGTACGCGAGCGCACGAACGGTTGCCGACCTCGCACCGCATCGATTCGAATTACTGTTGCCCGGGCGTTGCGATTTCGCGAGAAGTTGCCAGGGAATTTGCGGATAGGAATCGAGGTTAAAATCTTGCTAATCGTATGTTAAATGATGCAATTGCAGTGACCATTTTTTACTTTGATTTTGACAGCATTGGATTGGATGGACTGGGGAAGGCTGCATCCAATTTTGGGAAGCTCTACCCTGCATAAGCACATCCTAAGCTATACCTATCTGGACCCAGCTACAATCCCCAAACTAAAAATAATAATAATAAATTCCACGTTGCATCTGCTTCGTCAGAAAGTTCACGAGATCCGAGATCAGAGGTTCGATTCCCCTTTAGCGCGTAATACTTAGTAAGGTTATACACAGATGTGTAAATAAGTACGTTATATATATGAAAGAGATCCAGATGGTCGGAATAAAGAGGAATTCAAAGGAATTCAAAGTTTCATAGGTTAAAATCTAATTCTGAATATCTTAACTGCACGTCAATAACGATATGGTTGTAGCAACTCCTTTCTTAAAACGCCAATTTTTCGATTATAAGAGAGGCTCGTGGATCTGTAACTGGATAAAAAGAACGAGAAATTACAGAGATATGAAAAGAAAAATCGAGCGAACTTAATCTCGGACCGATCAGTTAGTCGATTTAGCTATCAATTTGATTGATCCACTATTTGCAGTCCTCTCAGTTGACAGAAATATATGATACAAGGAGCTAGGAAAGAACCTACCAGATTGAGAATCGGTACAATCCTTTATCTGTAGAACTCGGACGTATCCACGGATCTGTAGAAAACCCGTGCTTCGATCATCTATTTACAATGCGAGAACGATGCCCGGGAAATTCGCACCGAGCGCCGCCGGGGAAGAGTCGGGTCACGTCCATGACTAGTCTTTGGAGACGTAATGCGAAACGAGGACCGAGGAGCAGGCGATGATCGGGGTAACTAGGAGGATGAGACCAAGTGGCACCATCCACATCTGGTGACCTTGGTCCTTGTCTCGGCTTCGGTCCCAGGCCCACCATCCAAGCATCAGGCCGCCCCCAATGCTCACCAGGGCTGACCCGATACAGCTCAGGACCCACCCGCCCCGTCGGCCCTTCTTGTCGTCTTTCTTGACTCCTCCTTCCTCGTCGTCGTGCGATCTCCCTGCCGCCATTGATCGAGCTCGAGGAGGAGGAAGAGGAGGAAGTTTAACTATATATTTGGGAGGAGAAGGACAACGAGCCGGCCGGGAAAACCGTGTGAATGGCATGAGCCACACGATACATTTGAAAGTGCTAATGAATCTGAACTAACCAAGAAAGCTCCTCCCCCGGATGAGAAGGTATCTTCTCCGACTGTACTAATATACGAAAGTATTTAAGTAGTGTTACCGTCTAATAAGATTTAATTATTTCTTTATTTTTTAAATAAAAAATTATAAATGAAAAAAACCCTAAAAGTACTTAAATTTGATCGATCGATATTATTTCGTGACAGTGATTGCATGAAGACATCTTTGTATAATACTTTCTACCCCGGATAACGTACGCCTCTTCTTCTTTATTTTATAGGTAAGTTTCAGAGTTTTCTTCTTATGATTAATAATATTGATTTTTATAGCCACCACAAAATCGACCTTAATCCACGGTTTGAGGCGATTCGACCGCTCTTTTTCTCAGGTTAAGGTTCGAGTTTCGAATTTTATAAATGGAAAAAAATTCATTATTTGAAACGGTTAATCCTTCAGCGAGTTCGATCTTGCTCAAACCCGGATCGGTCTTGTAGATACCAAAAACGGGTTTGGTGCTTTGGTACTGCTTTCCGATTCTTGGTAAGATTCATCGTATGTGTTAGTCTGTGTTCGTGCAGAAACCCCCTGCTAATTCATTTTCTTCATTTGGATGATTTCTCTCTTATTTATTTATTTTTAAATTTTCTCCTTTTTTTTATGTTATGTTGAAGACATTGTTGAATATTGAAACAGAAGATCAGAGAAAGGGATTTGGTACCGTGATACTGTATTTACTTGTGGCTAGGGATGATTCAAAAACTTGATTCAGGAGACGAAATTTCATAGGACACTGATGAAACGAGTTCAGGGACAAAATACGATAATTCAATATTAAGGATTTTTCTGATTTCGAAGAACGATCCCCTAAATCAATCTTTGCTTATAGCAAAAAATTCTCGAGTCCAATTATGACAGTGGGTCTCTTCGGACCTCTTTATTCCTTCTTATCTATGTGTCTCTCTTGTACACCAAAAAAACTTGAATTTTAATGGAAAATTGAATATATATATATATATATAATTAAAATAATACTTTAATTATAATTATTGTTCAAGGTGTGATTTTTTGGTGAAATAATATAATTGAGTAATAAATTTAAGAAAAAAAGGGTGAATAAATTCGTGGACTTACCATCACGCTCCTATTTTTCTGATCTAATGAAAAATAAAATTTGAATTTTATAGTTTAAAGAATAATTAATAAAAATTGAAAATCAGACCAAAACTTTTAAATATTTTCATATATATATATATATATAAATACAGATAGATAATATGTTAATCAAATCATCAGGGGGAGGCGCGCATTGTTTGAAGAGACCTTGCAAGTTGAGCTGCGTCAACGATTGAATCATATACATATATATATATATATATATTTATTTTTTTTTTCGTTTTTCTTTTTTTTTTTTTAATATTTTGATCTATTTATTATTTGCATTGTTCCTGTCTTCGACGCGCTGGCGGTCCTCATGAGACAAAAGAAACCGTACGTCAACCTCAAAAACTGAGACTGGAAGTTCAATATGTTTCCTTTTTTTTTTTTTATTGGTGAGTTCTATATTTTTAAAAATAATTAATTCAATCTTATTATTATAAGGTTAGTCGCATTGTACTTTCAGTTTGAATCGCCATTGTTTCATTACTGGTGTGAAATTTATGTCAATAAAACAACGACGATTCGGATGAAAAGTGTAACGGGTTGATCTTACAGAACCGAATCAACTATTTTAAGAAATACATGACTCGGTTACCAAAAAGAACGGACATACAGGAATTTCGATACTATTATTCCAATACAAGCCCCATCGTTGAATCGGAAGCCTTGGGTGGGGAGTGGCGACTGACCTGTACTATACACGATGAGCATTCTCAAATATAATTAAGAACAATAGAAATATTATAGAGTTGAATCAATGACGATCAGGAGATTACTTGGAGGCAACGACGAATTTTCAGATCTGACACCAACGGTGAGATAAGATTGAGAAGAGGCAGAGCGATTTAGAAGCAATACATACGGAGGAGCGTAACTGTTAAAAGAGAGATGGATGGGGGGCAGCGTGGGAAAATGGCTTTAAAACATAAAATGACAATTTCGACATAATAAGGAGTTAATGAGTGAAATTGGAGGGAAGGATATAACTGGAAAGATAAAAAGAGACAACAACTATAAGTTGGTGGCTTAAAGTAATATGTATAAGAATAAGATATAAGAAGAAGAAGATAAAAATATATATATAATATTTCACGGATTTTTTCGAGTTTATGTGTGGTCTTCACGCGCCCTTTAAATCTATTGATGCTAGCTCGTGGCTATTATGGGTCAACTCGAACCGACCCGTATGAGGCGGTTCCCGCCCAATCCATCTCGTTTCCACCCGATATAAAAAAAATAATAATAAATATTATATTAAACATAATTTAAAATGTAGTATAAAGGTATCCATATTAAATAAGGTTAATATGGTTAAAATTTCCATAATTTCAACTAATAAAACTAATACCATTTAGTTTATTAAAATAAATGGCTAATAACCTAATTGTGCATGTATTTTGATCAAATTCTTACTTTTAGTATGAAATTTTTCGCGTGACATGGGAAGACACGAACTTTAAAACTTTTACCCCGCTTAGCCTTCCGTCTATTTTTCCATCAACTATTCTACGTGGCACATTAAGTACACTGACATAGCAAATGATGGCTGATATGGTCATGCCATGTCAAAGGCATTAAGAAAATATTGAATTTATCCCTAAATACTCTTCATTAATTTAAAGTAAACAATGAAAATTTTATTATTTTATATTCTTCTTTTCCTAAACGTCCCTGCAGTTTTCCAGAACTTGTATTATACCATAGGTTCGGAGTACCTAGCTCGAACCTATTCTCCTATTAATTAATAGATTTTAAAATTTTAAATCGACTAAATCGAGTAATTAACGTGCATTTAAATTAATGAAGAGCATTAAGGGTTAAACTCGATATTGTCTTAAACGTATTACCACGTCAGCCATCGTTAGCCACATTGGCAATTTGCCACATCAGCCGTCATTAACATGCCACATAGGATAGGCCTGTTAGTTTTGACGGAAAAACAGATGGCATGCTAAACGGGATAAATATTTTAAAGCCCGTGCCTTCCTAGGTCATGCGAAAAATTTCATGCTAAAAGTGAGAATTTGTTTAAAATACAAGGGCAATTAGATTATTTACCTAAAATAAATGTGATAAATGAAATGAAAGTCAAATTTTTAAAATATGTAATATCATATAATACTATAGAACTGGTTAAGATGTGTTCTATGAGCTATTGCAATATCTCATAACATTACAGGTTGAGTCTGGATGGGACAGATAAGGTTGAAGGATGCCCGGACCCGACCTGACTTGGTCAAGATGTGTTCTGTCAGATACTGTAATATCTCATAATATTACAGGTCGAGTCTGGATGGGACAGATAGGGTTGAAGGATGCCTAGACCCGACCTGACTTGGTCAAGATGTGTTTTGTCAGGTACTAAAATATCTTATAATATTACAGGTCGAGTCTGGATGGGACAAATATGGTTGAAGGCTGACCGGACCAGTATACAAGTCAGATGACGACCCTCTAAACTTGACCAAACTCGATCAGGTCCCACAAGTCGGGCCTAAATCACCATCCCCAGGCTAGTCTCAGCTAGGTAAGGGCAACCCCAGCCAATGGGACTCAATTAACTGTTATTCGGGGACGGTAGAAACATTGAACCGTTCAAAAACATCTTCTTTGAGTGTCATTCTCAAAAAAGTTCTTCTTTGTCAAATGAAAACCTTGGAATCAACTGGAAAAATGCATCGGTCCAACATGAATTCGCGTTCTCACTGCCTTTTGGAAGAACGGTTCTTGACCAACCCTCTGTACAAGGCATCACTCTCATACAACGGCGAGGAGAATTGTTCGGACCCATTTCTTGCAGGGAGGAAACGCCGGCGGTAGCCTAACAAGATTGAACAGAGCTTAGCTTAACTTTGAAGTAGGTTTGTAAGGCTGGAGCAGGTGATGTTGCTTCAACTCTATATGGACTCTCTCCCAACTGCTAGTTCAGTTATTCAAAGAACTGACGAAGCTTACACGGAAAGTACAGGACATTGTCTAGTTTAGGATTCTCGGCCAAGTTGCAAGCTAATCAGAATGGCCAAAGAAAATAAAATCAGGAAAACCCATTCACGCCTGAGGGAACCAATATGGGCAGACTCATAATAAGGTCAGTTGTACGGACAAGGCAAACCCAACAGAGCTACTCCGAGCAACCGATGTGACTCTCCGGGCCAATATTCAGTTCTCCTAAATCCCAGGATTGGGGTTGAAGACTGACAGGGGCGAGGAGTCTGCAGCTTTCCAAGTCCTAAGGCGACCAACCAACACATGAAACTGCCTCATCCTTTGTTTTTTTCTTCTTTCCCCCCCTCCCTCTTTGGAGCTACTTTTTATGACAGTGAGCTTCCCAGCAGCTCGGTGCACCCAAGACCTAATAGGGTCGGTATCTTCTGTTGCGGTTGCCTTCTTCGCTGCCACTCCCTCCTACTCCGCCACCTCGTCCAGCCTGCCCATTCCGATTATCCATCCTCCGAGGCCGAGGATTTGGCATCTGTACACCAGGTTGTTGTCTGCAGACATACCATACATCTCTTTCGAGGTCAAACTGAGTTTCCGCAACAAATTTGTGAGTGGAATGAAAATACAGAGATCACGATACGATACACATGGCAACTTACAGGACGTAGCCGATTCGACCGTCCGGTAGAACCATTGGAACCATGTGCATCCCTGATGGCATTGGGCCTCTCCCGTATATCACTGGCTGTATAATGCAACAAGTTATCATGCAACAAAGTTTCCATCGGCAAACACCCAGAGAACAAAAGGCCCCATCGTCATCGCACTTACCTGCTGAAAGCTGGAGGAAACACCATATCCAGTGTGTGGTGGTCCAAAAGGGCTGGGAATAAAACCACCATAACCAGCACCGGGAAGCTGAGTTGCATGGATCCCAGTGTTGAAGACATCAGATTTCTTCTCACTTTGTGGCTTAGCAAGGACAACCTCCAAAGCATGTCCTGAAATTTATGTCCCTCATCATGTTATATTATCACTCATACAGTTATATCCACCGAGCTATGACTAAAGGCGGGCTTGCTGACCCTGTCCCTGAGTTTATCCCAATTGGTTTTTATTTCCACAGATAGTCTACAGTATTTACCATCAATTTCATATTTTTCTGACTCTTTGACAGCCTTCAATGCACTTGACCGTTCAGCAAAATGAACAAACCCAAAATCTCGTTTGTTACTGCCGGATTTGGAAGGTGGCATGACCACTTTGACCACTTCTCCATGCCTTTGAAACAGTTCCTTCAGCTGTTCGGTGGTAGTTTTCTCGGGTATGTTCTTCACATAAAGAGCCTTTACCTGATTAACACACATGGAGCAAACATGAATCTCAAAAGACACCAATCCTCATGGAAGTTCCAACATCATGACAGTTATAGTAAGAAAAAACAATGAAGACCATCCACTCAAAGATGCGAATGGATGTAATCCGGTTAATACAACTGCCTTTACCGACAGTATTCTGCTATCTCTAAGCTTTCAATTAACAACATGGATAAGTGCAAGTATTGCATTACATGCATCATTTATCCTTCACAGAGAAGCTAGAAGCTCTCTGAACTCTCAGCCATCCAGGGGTATACTGCTAAAGGCAAGATCAAAATTACATAATGGTGCATTTCATATGTTAAATCCACCCCAATTCTATTATAAAGTTCCTCC
This sequence comes from Lagerstroemia speciosa, assembly GCA_037672795.1. Taxonomy (NCBI): domain Eukaryota; kingdom Viridiplantae; phylum Streptophyta; class Magnoliopsida; order Myrtales; family Lythraceae; genus Lagerstroemia; species Lagerstroemia speciosa. The sequence goes on along the minus strand of CM075304.1, from coordinate 1,789,996 downwards.
ACTGACCATAAAAATTGCGCGTATGAACCCAACTAGTGTCATTTCAACTTATATGAATATTAGAAGTGTTAAATTAAGATATCCCTCTAGCTACACCTTGATAGCATCTAAAATTATTTTCACTACCAAGTGAGTCTATTCCTGTAATCAAAACATCAAGAAATATCACACTTCTTTTACCGACCATTCACTACTTTCCTTGGTCTTCTTCCTGGATCACGTTAAATAAAGTCTCCAAACCCCACCTCTAATTCATAGCATGTCAATGCCCATGTCTAAGAACTCTGAAAGCCAGGTGGAAACTGCTCATACCAAGGCCATTGTCAAAAGACAAATAGCAGCTTTGGAATTGTAACATTTTACATCAAAGAATATCAAGTAATTTTAACCTAAAAACAGAAGTCTGTGCGTCTTTGTGCTGAAATACCTGGGATGCAGCAGAATGATCAGGTGCACTCTTTGGATCAGCCCAGGTAACAGTTGGGGTATTACCATCCAGCTTAAAGCTCGGACTCGACATTCTTTGCCTCGAATAGTCAGCACATGCAGTATTGTAATATAAAACAAATGCAAATCCACGATTACGGCTGGGATTTTGAGGATCCTGCATTAAGTAGCAGAAGACAGTAGCAGCAGCTTCAGCATTTTTCCCCTCATCCAGGAAACAGCAGATCAGCATTGCATGAATCAAAAGTCCACCTTAATGAGCTCGATGGTTTCTACTCCAGGTCCAACTTCCTCGATAGCTCTTCTAAACTCATCATCTTTCATACTCTTTGGAACGTTGCCAATAAATAGCCTATTTTTACTTTCTGCAAGTGAGCACCTGAGTGTTTTACCCTGTAATGAGGCATCTAAAATTACCAAAAAAGGCACAAAATCCTCGATGGAATTCAAACTGAAAAGGGGGGCAAAAAAAAAAAGCTCCAAAATGACCTTAAATTCTTTACTATGTAATCCCTCGATAGCCTTCTGAGCTTCTTCTCGTGTTCTGAATGCCACAAAAGCATAGCCCTTGCTTTCACCGGTACCTTTGTCCTTAATTAGCCTGACCTGAAAATCCATTGCATAGAAAAGATGGATGACAACCCAGACAGAGTTGAACAAATGACAGCAGAAGAAACAAGCTCGAATTTTTCTGACCTCAAAAACTTCTCCACTCGGTTCACATAGATCCCTCAAATCCTCTTCCAATATATCTCGTGGAAGACCTCCGATGAAAACTTCCGACCCATGGGGAGGAAGAGAGAGAATCTCGGCGTGCTTGTCCTTGTCATCACCACTCAACGGTGCCGACCTCTCTTCTTCATCTTCCGCAGGCTCCGCGGAGGAATGACTACGCTCCGTCTGGGGCGACCGGTCCTCCCCACTGGACTCACTTTCCGAATCACGCTCCTCACCATCATCGTCAACATCATGCTTACCGCCTCCCTCTACATCCACGTCCAACTGCTCTTCGATGTCCTCGTCGACATCCTCCATGTAATTATCCTCCTCAAGTTCAACCCTGTCCTCAGCTTCCGCACCTTCTGCCATGTTTTACTTCAAGCTCCAGACTTTCTCATCTCACAACTGCATTCGATCAGCAAGCTAATTCAAAAGAAAGCTAGCAAGGAAATTATGTTCCGTGCAATTACCCCCCACCGGGACCATCCGGCGGCCGTCGCCAATCAATCCACTGACGGATTTGGCGTGAGAATCCGCAAAACCCTAGCATCAAAATTGCCACTCACCTCACTCACTTAGAGCTTGGCGATGACGCGGCGGCTCTCGGGGGGCGGGAGAAGTTAGAGCCGTGGATTGTAGGTCGCCGAGAGTGAGAAGTGGGAGATTGCGGGGACGGGAGCAGTGAGCGCCAAGGCGATCAGCGGCATCCCCGAGCGGCAATGACGAGCCCCAGAAGAAAGGCCACGAGGAGGAGAGAGAGAAACAGCCGGACGACGTATGGGCCGGGCCTCGTACGTGTTCAAACCAGAAGTATACGGAAGGATTCGATGCCACGTTATCCGTTAGCATGAGCTTTTTAAACCGGTTCGATTCGATTAACGTGGATCATGAAAAAAAAAAGAGAGTAAATTAACAATTTCGTTCCCGCGAGGTGAATTTTGTATTACTTGGATCTCTTGGAGATTTTTTACCTCAGTTGACTCTCTCAGAGATACATTTTACATCAGTGAGTTCTTAAGTGGATTTTTTACCTCAGTTATACCTTTTTAGTGTATCAATTGGGTCTCATACGGCTTCAATTGGATCCCTCACATCTTCAATTAGATCACTCATGACTTTAATTGAGTCCATTGTAGTTTTAATTAGGTTCTTCATGACTTCAATTAGGTCTATCCATTAAACTGAACACTAACGACGTGATTCTACTATCAATTAGATTCCTCTCTCTATTTGTTTTTCTTCAATTCAATCCTCCCACTAATAGAGTATTTTACTATCAATTATGTCATCATCTTAATTTATTTTTTATCAATTAGGTCCCTCATAAATTTTTCATTTTCAAATAATTTTTTTTTAATAATGCGACATATTCGAATAATATTTTTAAATAAAAAATTTAAAAATAAAAATATTAAATTTTTTAAATTAGAAAAAATTTCAAAAAATTTAGAAAAATTCATCAAAAAGATTATAAAACATAGAAAAACTAAAAAAAATTAAAATATTCAAAATATATAAAAGAATGAAGAACTTGAAAATTTTTAAAAATTTGTGAAAATATAGAAATTTGGAAATTTTTATATTTTATAAAAATAAAAAAGAAAATAAGGGAAATTTAAAAATAATGTAGAAAAATATAAAAAATTTCAATAATGTAAATAAAAATTATAAATTATATGTTTAAAATATATAAAAAATTTTCTTTTTTAAATTAGGAAAACTTAAAAATAAATAAAAATTTTATTAAATTATGAAGGGTATAAAAGCTGAAAAAACCAAAAAAAATTCATAAAATAAAAAGAATCAAAAAATTTTCAAAATCATGATAATTTTAAAATTATTCATAAAATTAGAAATTTGTTTGAAATTTATAAAAATTTAAAAAATAGAGAAGATTCTAAAAATTGTACAAGATATATATTACAGACAGGATGAACCAATATTTTACTGTCATAGGTGACATAAAGAGATACTTACAGGAAAGATAAAAAAAATTTTAAAATTTTTAGAAAATTTTCATAATGCAGATGGGATGGACAAGTATTTTATATTTTATTTTTATAATTTTTTAAAAAAAATTGAATTTTTTAAAATTTTATAGAATATTTTAAAACTATTTAAAAATAATTTTTAGAATTTTGTAAAATCATTTAAAAATATTTAGAAATTTTTTGCAATTATTTAAAAGTTTTAAAAATTGTCTAAGGACCCAAATGATGCAAAACTCATCTCTGAGGGACGAAATTGCAAGTATTTCTGTTAAAATTGACAGAAAAGATACGAAGAGTCTCTCAGGGATCTAATTGATACCATAAGGGACGAAACTGATACCATGAGGGACCCAACTGATGTAAAATGCACTTTGAGGGAGTTAACTGAGGCAATAAAATCTCTGAGGGATACAAGTGACGCAAAATCTATCTTTTAAAGACGAAATTGTTAATTTACTCTTTCTTATTATATAGTTGATGGGATACTATATGATGCACCTTGTCAGAAATTAGGAACCATTGAGAACATTTAAGAGGGCGGTCACAGAGCAGGAGAGATGTCGAGGTCGAGGAAGAAAGAGGGTTGATCAGAGTTTTTTCATGAATATCAGTACAAGAATCAGTTATAACATAAAAATGCTCAAAATGAAATAACATGGGCTCCAAAAAAAGTAAGCTATTTTTTTTTTGTTTACACCACGCAGTATCCCCGGGCCAACCGAAGCATACCTCGAGACTAATCTGCGATCGGCCCAGGATCCCTAGAAAAATTCCCGTCGACCCTCCCAACCTGGGAGTAAGCTATTTTGAATATAGCTTGGGAATGGTTAACAGGCGTAATGTATAATCCATTAGGAACTGGAGCTGATAGATGTGTTGAAGGGGTTCACACTTTGTCCGGTCCTTACAAATAATTTTAACATAATAAATGATTTATTATTTATGAAACAGTGCTCTATAATAATGAGTATTTATTCTTCATGTCCATGGGGATGCATAAGAAAAGCCTCATACGGGACAAATACACGGATTACTGTGTAAATAAAAGTTTCCGGTAAATACGAGTTATAGGAATGCAAATTGGGCTGCAGGTCCTTAGGAAGATACTTCCATAACTTGTGGGGTCATTATCTTCTGATCCTTGAAATTGTGCTGTGAGTAGATTGAGGTTGATTTCTATTATCCCTTTTTATTTAAGTATTAAAAGTTTATGGCTTTACCAGGTACAAGATGCTTGTTTACCTAAAATATTGCTTCAGTGGTCTTGCAGTTCCACCAGGTAAGAAAAGTTGCTGCTAATTGAACCTGAAAGACCGGATCTAATGGTTGTTTAAACAATTTGAATTTTATACACTTTTTTGTTGAAAATTATTTATCACTGGTATTGGTATTCAAGATTCAGGTGTTATATTCATTATCTTATTTTCTTTTAGATAGTTGAACGTAGCTTTGTCTCTTCTTACTGTTTTAAGCATAACGGGTTCAACTTCTATCAGGAAAAAATAGGATAGCTCATTAACTTCCAAATTTCTTCTATGCAGGACATGGAAGTCTTCCTACAGCACGCCTGCCCTCTCTTAGAGCAGAGCTTGTCCAGTTTCTATTGGAAGATTCTGATGCTCCATCATCTTCATTAGGCGATAGGCGTTACCTTAATATGTATCATCTGTCGGAATTAGATACTGAAACGACTTTAGAAGTTTTAAAATGTGCTTTCATGGAAGATGAAACCCATAGAGCCATCATCTCTCCATCTGATTCTGCCAGCCAAATAATGGAGACAAAATGATTCTGCGGTGGGAAGTTTTAAACTGATACAGGATACATTAGATGCTATGGTTTTGTTCTCAGTAAGAACATCAGCCAGGTGCAAGAATATAGTGGCAGTGATGATAAAGGACCATAGGCATGGCCTTCAACACATGATATGGGATACCTCTTTGAGTTAATTGCTTATTTTATTCCTCAAAAACGAGCTAAGGCCTCAAAAGATGTAGTAACTTGGATTCTAGAGCACTTAACATCAAATACCCTTATTTGCACTGAAGTCCCTGAGCACAAGGTGGAGTTGTTGAAAACAAGGGAGAAGCAGGTCCTTTCCCTTCTTGAAGCGCTGCCCGAGACTGATTGGGATGCAGCTCATGTTTTAAACTTGTGTGAGAATACACGATTTTTCCTGGTGCTCTTTAATCCTGTTTACTTTTGAATTCTGATGGCATTATTGTTTTCAGTCTAATATTCGTTAGTTGTACTCATCATTTTTTTTTTTGCCACTGTTAGGCCTGTGGCTTTATTCACAGTATCTAGAAACAACATCTTGCTGTCTTGGAAAGTTATATGAAGGATGTGGATGAACCTGTTCATGCCTTTGCATTCATCAATAGTGCAATATTACTGCTCAGTGAGACTGACGGTGTTGCTTTGCAGTCGGAAATTATTTATCGAATGCCAGCTCTTATTGAGTTGAGCAGGTAGAGCATTTTTCAGTGTATTATTTTGTTTATTTTCACCTTGGAAGTTTCTTCTTATTTCACTTTCTTCTGATTTTCATAGGAAAGGTGCTTTCATCTTAATCATTTCAAATCTGAAAGTGAACAGATTCTATCTGAGCTTGAATCCTACCCTAGAAGCCTTTTTCTTCATTTGAAGACAATTTTGGAAGTTCACCTCTCCGGAACCATCGACTTCACGCATATGATGACAAGTGACACGACAGATGTTCCTAGTGGGAGAAGTGAGAATATTCATACGCAAAGACTAAAGACTTATTTCGAGAAAGTCTTCGACTTCCCAAGGTTTCTACACAACAATCCTGTTTTTTTTTTTTTTTGCTGAATAATAATATTTATATTGATAACTAATAGTCAGGGTTACAAAAAGGATTACAAAAGGGCTTTCAGTCGAGGATAAGAAGATCCTTGCCGTCCACCATGACCAAACCCTAAGAGGGCATTGTCCTTCCCACTTTTGCGAGCAGATCAGCTACTCTATTGTGGGTTCTGCTAATCCATCTACATTCCCAGTAGTCAAAAGCTTGCAAGTGCCGTTGGATTTCGATGACAAGGGTCTTGATTTCCCATGGTGGGCATTCCTTCTTGTTAATTGCTTCAACAGGATTGTTGTACACAACAATCCTGTTGATGTAACTGATAATATGATTGAGCGTTATCTGGAGGTGCACACCTGCACTTTTACTTCTATTAACACTAAATATACAGTTTCCTTTCTTCAACCATTTGAAACTGTTTACTTACATATATGCCCGACTGCATATCTTATGAATCTAGTTTATTTTCGGAAATCCAAACAGTGTGTTTATCTTTCATCTTCCTTTTCTAGGGCCATAGCTATGACACGGTGCAGGATCTTATACTTTGTATGCTTTGATACTAATGGTCCCTAGAGCAGTAACAATGCGCTGCACAAGAGTGAGATAAATCATCAGAAAAGTTTGCACGTTCGTTTAGTTTTTTGAAAACCTGTTAGGTTAGAAGAAACGTTGTGTGCCTTTACACTTACTTCTCTGGTATTACTTCAAAAAGAGTGAGGGAGGATTAGCTTTCGAAAATTCTTTTACACTAGTGGTCAGGTCTCACATTCATCAAGTTAATATTGCTGAGGGAACGTCTTTACATGAGTTCTATCAAAGGTTCATTTAGGATTGTGGATTGGATAGGCTTCTAGGCCATGATATGGTTAATGTCCCATAAAATCTCTTGATTGTAGAATTTTCATATCCTCTTTGTTCCTATTCTGGCTAATGAGATCCCAAGGCCATTTGCTCTCTAACAATGCAGCTATTATGTCAATATGGGTGCAGCTCGGTTCTAAAGTTCTTGGAGACCTTTGACAGCTACAGGGTGGAGCTATCAAATGAGTAAAAATAATAAACAATTAAGTAAAAATAATTCTATTATTTTAATATGTTCACTTAACAAACCAATTTTCACGCTCCACTTTTTTCTCAACATTCAATTACATTACCCGATTCCCACTTTTTCGCTCCTCTCTCTTGCTACATTCATCTCTTCTTCTGTAGATCTATTTTTAATTATCATATTTTGCTCTTACTCTTTCATCCGTAATCGACACTACAAGTTATGAATATAATGTACTGTTATAGCTATTTAATTTGAAAGTTAAATACATATTATTATTCAATTGCTCTTGAATATATATTTCTAATAATTTTATTGAGATAATATATACCGTGCGTAACACGGGTAAACCTCTAGTATACATGTATATGATAACTGCTTGGGTGATTAACACTAATTTATTCGTTTGTATATTTTAATTAATATTTTCTCACGTTATATGTAAAGTAGGATTATCTGAGAATTTCTCTTGCGTTTATGAGGATACAAGCAAATGCCAATCGCAAAATAAAATTTATAAGTATGATATTCATCCACCCAATTTCTTCTTTTACAAACGTCAAACTACAACTACTATAGTACTGTAAAGTTCGAGAAAGTATTGTATGTAACGAGCAAACGACATGGCAGTGTTAGTTTTAACATGATGTTACGAGCTAACTAAATTGAGCTATTTTTAGGATTTATTTTTTTCTTTTAAGTTTTATTAAAAAATTATAAAAATAATTAAATTTTATTAATTCGTGATTCCACATCAATGTTGTAGCGTAGCGCACCCCGTCACCCACACAAAAAGCACTCCCGTAAAGTTTAGTGATTCTATGGAACTTTTCATGCGCCCACGTGGATCATGCACAATGTTGTTTTCCCACTTTTTCCGTACACCCCTCCGACAACCATAAAATCCTCTTGATTTTACAAGGGCCACAAAAAAAATTATTAATTACGTGTGTGTATATAAACTAGTAAACATGTGGAAAATTTAATTTTTTTTAAAATTTTTCATATTTATCCTTACTTTAATTTAAATATTAGAACCTATAATATGCATATACTTTATAAAATTCTCTTGATTATGGATAAAATAATAATTCTAATGTTTTTTTCTATATATCTACGATTTTAATAATAAAGATCTTTTGTTAGCTGTTGAGATTCTCCATATCACTCAATATTTACAATTTTGACATTAAAAATTTATCACTTTTAAAAACTATTTCTATAGTTTTTTCAATTATTTCATATGATTCTTTTAACTATACAATCCATATTCGCGTTTTAAAATCCTTCAACTTCTTGTGACGTTCGTAATTTCTATAAAATATCCACTTTATGCACCATAAGTTCTCATAATTATTCATTCTACTTCATTTTTTTGAATTACTTATTTTCATTTACTATAACATTAAATTTTATTACTTTAATCATTATATAATTTTTTTTGTCATCTTAAATTTTTATATAATGTATAATTAATAATTCTGTGTATGGCACGAGTCACTTTCTTTTGTGTGTGTGTGTGTCTGTGTATAGAAGGAGGGTGCTTATTCTAGGTCGGAGAAAGTCTTACATATAAGGTATTATCACATAATATTGTTTATATAATGATATTAATTAATTAATTAAAATAATTTTTAGATTTCATAAAAAAAAAAATAAAAATTAATTTAATTGAAGTGGTTACTTAAATGTAATGTTGACGATGCCATTGCGTCCAAGACTCCTCTCTTAGATCGGTCGAAGGACAAATTTGTCAAGTCGAAAAAAGAATTCTGATTGGTCCGGCGGTGCCACGTCAGTGGGCCCCGCATTGCAACGTCGGATGCGCTTTTACAGACTTAACCTTGGGCTTCCCGTTGGTGGTGGAGATTCGAAGATTGGGAGGTGGGGCCCATCACGCATCAGTAACTTGGCGGGGAAAACAATAAAATAATAATAAAAAATAGATTTACAGAAGAAAAGCGCAGAGGTGGGTGCTTTTGCGTAACCAGCCACTAATTCTTCTCCACGTGGAAGCGATCCGGAGATGCTCCCCTGCCCCCCTCGGGGTTTCCCGGCCTCAAATGTGTTGGAGCCCCAAAATTTTAAATTATATGTCTATATATAAATATTCATAAACAATTGCCTCTCTTTTTTTTAAATCGGTAATATCTGATGTCATAATAACCAATCAATCCATCAGGTGGTGTATTATACAGCCCAGAGTCCTTCATAAATCCTCAGATCAAGGCTCTCGAAAGAGTTAAATTCTAGACTTGTTATACTGTATGTTATCAGTTTACTATGAGGTCCGCCACTAAGAGACAATATATACTATTATCTAAATATATATCTGGACGTCTCTTTTTTTATAAAAATAATCAAATATTATAAATTTAAAATTTGTAATTAAAAACTATATTTAATAGTCAAATTTAAATTTGTTTGTGAACACTGACAGTGTAAGTGCGGAAAAAATATATGAATGGGAAAAATAAATTAACGGGAAATAGTAGTGGCTGAGATTGCTCTGAGGCGCCCGACTGTAGTTTCTGGTCTTCTTCTTCTTCTTCTTCTTCTACTTCCAATTGATCGGAGAAGCTCTGTTGGAACTGTACGACCCACCATTGCCAGTCCAATCGCATGTATGGGTCCTCCAGCGAGCATTCCGATGAACGCAGCAGCTCATGCATGATCCCCGGCTCAATCCATGGCTTAGCACCTCTTGTTCTCTCCCAAGTTTGTTCTTGCTCTTCTTCCCACTCTGAACTATCATTCTGATCTGTGTGCGTGTGCGTGTGCGTGTGCGTGTGCGTGTGTGTGTGAATGAATACTGTGAAGAACGACTAGTCAGGAAGATCAATTCCTTGGAGACGGGAAGCGGGGAGTTGATGCTGCACTAGCTGATAACTGAGAATTTCTTTTTAGGGCAAGTTTTTTATTGTGTGTGAATGCTGTGAAGAACGACTAGCGAGGAAGATCAATTCCTCGGAGTCTGGAAGCGGAGAGTTGATGCTGCACTAGCTGATCACTAAGAATTCCTTTTTCAGGGCAAGTTATTGATTGGTGACGTATTTTTCAGGGCCAGACGGATTCGATTTGGTGAGGTTTCTGAATTGAGGATTCTTGTTTTCTGCATTTCGGGTTCAGTTTTGAGGAGCTGGAGCGTTCACCTTCTTTCCACTATATCTGTCTCCCCTTCTGTCTGTCAAACTGTCGCGGTGGATTTTGGATGCTCTCTACCAAAACTTGGTGAAGAACTTTCCCCGATTCAAGCATATTTACCGTCTTTTGGGTGCTTCTCAAGTGGAATGCTTAGCTGTTGTGATGATACAAAGCGTAGACCGATCTCTATCAGTCGCTGTTGTTTTCTCTCTTTTGCAGTACTAGTGTTCTTCTCCCTGACTCTTGCAACACAGTTCTGTGTCTACCATCATCGTCACAATAATAATGTCGAAAAAGGCGAAAGGAGGCTCCTGTTCTATCAGTTGCTGGTTTGGGAGGATTTGAAGCAGCTTGCAGCTGCCCAGATCCGCTCATGGACACATACTCCTCTGGGGAAGAAGTAGTCGTCAAGGTCGCATTTCTGTTACTTTACATTTATCGACTCTTTATGGTCCCTTCAAAAGTTTATCTACTCTGTGTCAATGTTTTATTGACAGACGAGGAAGCCCTACACCATTACCAAGCAAAGAGAGAGATGGACGGAGGAGGAGCATAACAGGTTCCTAGAAGCCCTAAAGCTCTATGGACGAGCTTGGCAACGCATTGAAGGTCATTTACTGTACCGTTTCTTCTCTACTCTGACAGAAATGCTAATGGAGGGCTGCTGGTTAAATTTAGTTATCACTTATATATTATTTTGGTCTCTGTTCTTATCACTCTTGTCACTTAGCTAATACGTTGGTTATCTCATAGAAGGAAGTATCCAGTATGCAGCTTCTGTGGTCCATAACTCTTAATTTGGCATCCCTTTGTTCTGTGCTTTTACTCTTTCACTTGGCACTTTGCAGAACATGTAGGAACAAAGACTGCTATTCAGATCAGAAGTCATGCTCAAAAGTTCTTTTCAAAGGTCATTCGGTGCCCCCTCATCTCATGCTGTATAAGATGCTGATATATTTTGTCCTCTTTGGTTCTGGTAATTTCATTCAATTGTATTTTTTTTAACTTTAAACAAAAAGTTTTATTGATTTACACCAAATAGGCACAAAACTACATGAAATAGGACACTGTACAAAAGGATCGTGACAATCACATAGAATCCGTCATGTTCATGACACTATGATATACCCCTCCCAAATGTCCTGTATGCCAAAAAGACAATTCCCCTGCCCATCTATCTACTATCCACCTATCTTGTGCCTCAATCCCATCAAAAGCTCTTCCTACACTAAAAAACAGAAAAGGGTATCAATCTAACAAAATTCTTCAAATTCCTAGCTAATTTTATCCCCGACCAAGCTTTCAGCCCCTTTTCCACTGTAGCTGTCAGCACCCAGTCGATCCCCATGCTCCTATATGCCTTAGTCCATACTCTTCGGGTCGATTGGCAATGTAACAACAAGTGGTTTATCGATTCTTCCTCCCCTTTGCACAAACAGCATTGGTTAACCTTAGTTTCCCCTCTCCTCCTCAAATTATCTATAGTAAGGACCCATTCCCACACCGCCTCTCAAACAGAAATGCGAACTTTCAAGGGCACTCCCTTCTGCCAAGCAAACCTCCATGGAAATGCCTCAATGCCTCTACTCGGGATTTTCATGCAATTGTATTTTATTGCTAATTTTTATAGGAAGGGCTATAAAGGTAAGATGACAGATAAGAAATGGGACAGGAATTTAAATTCTTATTTATCGAGACTTAAGCCTATTAAGTGGACCTGGGTCTTTGACAATGAATAAGTTGGTAATAATATATTAAAGTGAAACAGATCTGGCTACGTTGGGCGCTAGGTTACGCTTGACTAATATAATCTGCATTTAATGAGTCTGTAGAGATTTCCCTGGTCTCCCTTTATTTTCTATGAAGTTATCTTTTGTGCTATATTACTTAATGAATTCAACTCCTTGTCATCTCCCTCACGTATCTCACCCTAATCGATCAAAATCCTGGGGCTCTCCTTGATCTTGTCCAATCAAAGTTTCATTTTGGATGCTTTCGATAAATACAATAAATTATGCACAATTGTTACCCTCTTATGTTGCTCTTGCATAATTGCCTGTGCACCATTATTTCTAGCACTACTAAAATGGACAAAAGGGCATTTTCTCTAGTGACAGTGGCTTAAGCTCGGCATAAAACTTTGATGCTTCATGGTCACTCCAAGCTCAAGTGGTAGTGTACAAAGATTCACGTCATGTTAAATATAAAAAGAATGAAGGAGAAAACGAAGATGATTGATATCTTAACTGATTATTAATCTCCTTTGCACTACTAGTTGTTAATGGATAAAAAATTCATGGTCTAAATTTTTTAAATAATCATCTAAGATGTTATAAATGAGACGTTCTTTTCTCAATGCTGACTTCTGGCTTTTCTTTTTCCCCTGTTGTAAGTCCACTGGATTTTGTGATTTATTATCCTCATACTCTCTCATTCGCGGAGCAAAGAAAGCGGGCTTTTTTCATATGATCTCAGTAGTTGAATGCTGGTGGATGGTTCAGATGTTTTGAATAACTGTAAGACTGAGAAACTGCATTAGCAGGAGGTTAAGATCTTCCGGAGCATGTGGCTAGCTAGTCCTTGCGGTTCCCATTATGGGTAACTAAGATCCCTAGAGCATGTCTTTCGACTCCTTTTGCATTCTCATCTCTCTCTTTTCTACCAACATGGAGCTCCTTCATGATTTACAGTTTTGCGGACTGTAAGGCATTTGCTCTATGCATATGTTCTTATTGGTGGCAAATAGTATCCTTAACTGAATGTTTTATCCACTACCACCTTCTATTTTAAAAATTATTACTAGGTTAAAAGTAAAATAAATTAACGAAAGGTTGTTTTTAATAAAAGCACTTACAGTTTTCTGCAAGTAGGTACAATAGTTTCTGAAGTGCTGATTGCTGATATTCATACCTTTTTCTCTGAAAACAAACAGATTATATATAGTTTGATATGTCTAGTTGACTTCCTTGCTAAATGTTTTAATTATTTAGATCTCATAGTTGGACTATGATGAAGAAAGATAATATGCTTCCCTCACATAAGAAGCCAATTTCTACGAACCAAAGATGTCTCTCAGCTACTAATTTCCAATCCCCTTGTTGGAACCAGCCATGTTCTTTGAGTTTTTATAGGAAGACCACATTAGTTATGCTATTGCTATATTTCTGAGCAATGACAGAGAATTTGCATCTGCTACAAATCCAAGTTCCTGTGATGAGAGTGAGGGGCTTGTTGTTTGCCGTCCAAATGCTCCAGTGGTTGTAAAAGCATTACTATATGCTGCACTCTTTCCATGAGTTAACATTGATTCAAGTCGAGGAGCAAGAATTGCCATCTCTTTAATGTAGCCGTTACTTGATTGTGTTACTTGACCTTAGGTTAATGTAATTATAGCTTTAGAGTCTGTGCTTGTAGTTCTTGGTGACATCCACAACCGCCTACCCATTTTTTCCCTCTCTTTCGTTGGTTTGATGCTGAGAATATTCACATATAATAAATCCTTAAAACTAATGTTTTCAACAGCTTTTAGTTTGCCTCAACTAGCCAGCATTGTCTCCCAAATAATGCATGACTTTTTTTTCTCTTCTTTTCTTAATTTGAGAATGAATATAAGTTTATGCATCTCCTCTAAATCCCTTAAAAGGCAAGCGACAACTAAGATTTCAAGAAATTCGTTTTGCAACGTGACCTAAATTGCGGCTCTAACTTATTGATGGTCCAAGACTCCAAAATTAGACTTCTGGCAGCTTACTGAAAGTTCATACTTCTTTCTTGGCAATTTCCTTGTAATTGATGAAAAATAATCAGGTTAGGACTTGCATTTTCCTTTAGCTGAGGTCAAGTGGCGGATCATAACAGTTTGTCTGAAATTAACCTGTCTTTGTTGGAGAATGTGGCCAGTTGGAAAAGGAGGCACTTGTAAAAGGCATTCCAGTAGGACAAGCTTTAGATATAGACATTCCACCTCCACGGCCAAAGAGGAAACCAAGCAACCAATATCCTCGAAAGACTAGTGCTGGTATTCCTGCATCACAGGCTGGGGCAAAGGATGGACAAGCTACGAACGCAGTTTCACCACCACGCTACCAAAAAGGACTGGATTTGGGGAGAGAGCCACTTCTTGAAGTAGTGCATTTCCTTTTCCACTTCTGTTTTTCTTCTATCCCCGTGTTTTCTTACCTAACATTTTACCTTTTTTTTTAACCAAAATTTACTTTTGCATCCGATTCAGAGAGCTTGTGTAGGAGAAAAGTCAGCAATCGCCAAAGAAAATCAGGATGATAACTGTTCTGAAGTCTTCAATGTACTTCAAGAAACTTACAGTTCATCTGTCTCTTCAGCAATCAAGGGTCCAACTTCGATCCCACTGGCAATCAGTAATCCATGCACTTTCAAGGAGTTAATGCCTTCATTAAAGGAGGTAAGAATTAGGGCAAACATCCTATATGTTTTTGTCGCTATTCAAACTCAGGCAGGAAATACAGTGGTTAAATCTTATATAAAACAGGCAGTTCAGGAGAAAAGCACGTGCAGAGGCAACAATTTGGAGACTGCTGAAGCTTCTCACAAGAAGGCAGTACAGCGTGGAACAGATGATTCAAATGTGACACTGGCAATGGACGAGATACAAGGGGCTCACAACTTTCCAAGGAATGTGCCTATCCACATCTTAGATGCAAAACAAGGACTTCCTCAGGTTCCTTCATCAGATGTGCCTCTCCATCATGCAGATGAAGTAAATGGACAACCTATCCTGTTTGCAAATCCAGCAGCATCTGCCACTACTGATCGTCATAGCAGTGAGTCGACAGTGGAGCACCAATCGTTCCTGGGTTTCCACCTGCCATTTGCTCCTATTCACCAGAACCACAGTGACTATCAATCATTTCTCCATTTCTCCTCCTCGTTCTCGAGTCTCTTAGTGTCCACTCTGTTACAAAACCCTGTAGCTCACCCAGCAGCAAGTTTTGCAGCATCATGTTGGCCTTACCTAAGTATGGGCAGTGCTGCAGTGGACTCAAGTGCGAGGCAAGGAATCTCCATGCCCAGCATGACAGCTCTTGCCTCTGCTACCGTTGCTGCTGCAACTGCATGGTGGGCAGCCCATGGACTGCTCCCTCTCTGTGCTCCTGTAGCCACCGGGTTCACCTGCGCCATGCCATCCTCGTCGGCTGTTCCTTTAGCGGGTGCTGATCAAGCTACTGCAATCCAGACTGACCCAGGAGAGAGAGCCTGTCAAGACAAGTCCTCGGAGGATCATCCGGGTCAGAACAATCCAGATACAGTACAAGTTGGGAATTCAGCTTCTAGGTCCCTGGCTTTATCATTGTCTGATTCTGAGGAAAGTGGTGTGGAGAAGATTGAGAATGATTCAGAAGTTGCTGGTTGCAAGAAGGCCTCAGCTGAGATTGATTCCCGTGATTTAAACAAGATAGGGGCAGGAAAGCAGGTGGATCGTTCGTCATGTGGCTCAAACACAACTTCCAGCAGCGAAGTTGAGACAGATGCGCTAGAGAAACAAGAGAAGAGCAAGGAAATACCCACCCTCGTGGTTCCTGATTCCAGCAATCCAGCAGTGGAGCATGGAAATCGTCGGAGAAGCAACAGCAATTCAAGTGATTCCTGGAAGGAGGTCTCCGAGGGGGTGAGTTTTTCATACATCATTTGCTTATTTTCTTCTCTATTCTTACCCTTTCTCCCCATTGTAATTCTTTGAATTTCCTTCCTCATCATGCTGACTGTCTATATTCACCAGGGAAGGTTAGCTTTTCAAGCACTTTTCTCCAGAAATGTACTGCCCCAGAGTTTTTCACCTACCCATAGTGCAAACAAAATGGGGCTGGAAGAGAACTGCATCAAAGACAAGGCGCAAACTGTTGCAGAAGGAGAGATGGATGGAGATGCATCCTTAATGGACCTCAATGAAAAAACCCAGCCTTATCATTCTCGTCAGGATTCAGAGGAGAAGCCACACTCTTCTGTTCTCGAGGAAGGGCTGCCTGCAATTGGACTGGGCAATGGAAAGCTCAGGACTCGTCGGACTGGATTCAAACCTTACAAGAGGTGCTCAGTCGAGGCCAAGGAGATGAGGGTCGCAAACATCAGCATCCAAGCTGAAGAGAGAGTCCGGAAGAGGACACGTTTGGAAGGGGACTCTTCGACTTGACATTCGGTATCTGCATGCAACTCGATGACAATGGCAAAAGCTTTGTTGTGGGGCTGCATGCAGGTATCTGGTACTCCTCCCCAACATGTCTGTCTCCTTTATTATCATCTAATTTCCAAACAGCTCACGAAACTCGTCGTGTGTGTGTGTCCGTGTGTACTATATAATATGTCATTGCCCGATTAGTTTCTATGCTGAACCATTCAACTGCACTCAGAACCTCATTCTGCAGAGACCTAAGGATTATTACATGGGGGAATGGACCTTGCTGTCCCCTGGCTCCCTCACTTGTGTATACCTCACTCTTATTAACTGGATCGCTTTCTTCTGGCTGCATTGGTTATCTACAGCTAACATCGGGGGTGAAAGAGGCTACAGAAGAAGAATGCTGCAGAAGCTGATATTGTCTGCACATTTTTCTCAGGGCCTCGTATCTCCGCCCCGACCACCAGGTGACCTTGCTAAGCTGAAATGTGTTTGGGAAATTTGATCTTTTTGGCTTTTTTTCTGCAGAAAGGTTGAAGCTGTGAATGTTGGGAACCAAGATTTAGGTTGTCTTCGGGAAACTGGTTAGTAAGAAATAGGGAAAGATGCGTCATACGGTTGGTTAATCATGACTTTTCGGTGACGGTTAAATCCGGCAGGCTCGTAGAATATTCATATTGCCTGCTTGCGGGGACAGACAAAGAGCATTAAGAGCCTGAATTACACCGGCTAACGAGATCGATCCACTGCGAGGGATCTAGAATCCCGATAATAGGAACGGTTCGGGTAAGAGGTAACTGTGATTGTCTACTTTAGATGTACCTTTTGCATGGCTTTAGTCTTAATAAGAGGTCCGAGAAGCAATGCACGGCTTCGCTTGTTAACCAAATATTCGATGAATAATAATATTATTCATCCTGAATGAGTAACCTTCAATCAGAATTAATTTAAATTAGAACAAGTTAGACTACATTAGGATAAGTTTTCTATATATATTAATTCTGATTGATTGTTACCTATTTATTCATAATAAATGAGTGATATTAATATACAATGTATCTGTGCACAGAAAGTTGAAGTTGAAGCACAATCTCGCATTGCACGGACTATGGCGTCGTCATCAGACAGACCAATGGCCTTCCTTTTCCCAGTCTCCCGCAGTTGTCCAGCCCAAAACCATGAGAGAATTTGCAATGGAGCGGTTATACGTACAGGTGATATTAATATGGTATATCTGTCAAGTTAGAAATTAATATATGATCAATAATTATATAGTTACAGTTATTAAATTCTAAAAAAATTTTAAAAAATATTAAATAAATGATAAATTCCAATTAAAAATAATATATACTGTAAAAAAATTTTCAAAAACCAATAAATAGTGAACTCTAAATGAAAAATATATAAAAAAAATAAATTCTGATTGAATGAATATGTCAAGTCAATAACTGTTCTACTGAAAACTTTCTCCAAAACTGCAGATAACGAGATCCCCAGTCCCTCCTTAGAAGTCCTTTTGTAAACCAGTGACTCATGGCATAATAGATCACAGTCCCGATCACCTCATCCACAGTGGACGGGTTGACGGTTCCAACACCACCCCATTTCGCATCATAAATCAAGTTTAATTACCTTACTTACATAACACGATCCAACAGATATAAAGACGGCACTGATGTCTGTAAAAAAATTTTTAATGCATTTTTATTTCAAATACTAGCATTGTGTTTGGATTGAGAGATTTGGAGGTATTTGAAGGGATTTGGAAGGGAGGGGGAGGGGAAGGATTTGGAGGAATGAGTTATCCCTTCAAATCACTCGTTTGAATATTATTATTAGAGGAGAGATTTGAAGGGATAGAAAAGTTAATTTAACTATTTTACCATTTTAATTTAGAAGACCGATCGAGTGGGAGAAATGTATAAGAGTAGTACAGTAATTTTATGATAATCTTAAAACTCAAATAAAGTTTTTATTTCGTGATAGTATTGGGAGGCTCAATAATTGCGACCTAGTTGTGATCGAGAAATAGAAGATGAGTATGATTGTGTAATTATATAATGACAAATTATGGTGTGCCAAGAGTTTTTTTTTAAACTACAATGCGTATTTTCGTCTAAAAATTTGTTATCCCTCCAAAATTTTCCAAATTGAAGGAATTAAAAAAGTGAGGTTTGGAGGAATTGCAAATCCCTCCAAATTCCTCTTAATAATTTACTTAAATAATGAATTGTACTATCCCTCCGTATCCCTCCGAATCCCTCAATCCAAACAAAGCGTATGCTATAAATCAAGACTAATTAATGCATAATTAGTGTACCTACTCTGGTAATTCTCTCCAGTATATGTATTTTATAGGTCAGTAGTCACATAGAGAATCAAGATGCACGCACAAGTATCAACATAGTTATTGGATACTGAATCCATATGGTTCACTGTTACCATCTTATAACCATAACATCAGAAAACCTTCTGGTAGCTGACACACTGGACCCTGTGACACTTAATTGCAAGTGGTGCTTATCTGGGCGCAAACAAGGATAATGTGCATAGACGCCGACAAAGATGATCAAGGGATCATCAGTGTGTATATTCATCTTCAAAGACCAGACAAAGTGCGTAAAGGACCACACAAGGAAGCGTACAGGAGCTCAGAAAGGCGATCGGCTCCCAGAGCTGGACGAGCCCTCGGTTGAAGAAGAGCTCTCTAGCTTAAGTCGCTCCATCTCCTCGTAAGCCCATTCGAGACCGGAGCAATAGTGCAGTGGCGGATTGAACCTGCTGTCATTAATGTCCTCGGGCAGGAAGGCACCATTCTCTATCAGGAGCTTGACTGCTTCTCTTTTCCTCTCTTTTGCTGCGCTGTGAAGTGGTGTCCCTGGGTTCACAAATTAAAGCAAATGGTCATCATCAGTTTTATCGTAAGGGAATGGACAAAATTGTTCATGCAGCGTTATGTTTCAGAAGGCCTTTTGATACACAAGCATGCTTAAGAACTTTAAGGCTGTTGAAGGGTGTGTCTGTGAGGCAGCGAAATGGAGGGAGGAGGGAATTGGAGACCCCCTCAAAAGCACAAAGCCTTAGCTTAGTAATCAAATATTCAGGAGGCTATGGGGTGATGCAACAATATCAAATTTGGTAAGTAAATGAAATTTCCACAATCTTGCAGGGGTGATTTACTTGGATTGGAAAACGATATAAAAGAAGGCTACAATGCAATAATATCAGATATCATTGCCTAGGCACCACACCTACCAGGCCACAACTTTCAGTAATTGATAGTCATTCCAAACATCAATGATTATCTCTCTGGTTTATCTGGCAGAGTCTAAAATTTAACTTACAGCCACAGGCACCCTTAGTTCTAGCATCAATATTTGCGCCTCGATCAAGCAATTCATCCATGACATCAAGATGGCCGCCCTCAGCAGCAAGGTGGAGAGCTGTAGCACCTTTAGATTTGGGGCCCCATGCAGGGACATTCACATCCATTCCTTCATCAAGTAGACGCTTAACCTGATCCAAGAAAAACTTGCATCAAATCAATGCAGAAAAACATCCAAATATCTCTCTGACAACTAGACAAAGTGAAGTCAGTTACCAGTAGTACTGAAATAAAGAAAAAAAAGATGCATTGCACCATTACAAACGTAAGAGTCATAACATAAACATAGAAAGCAAATAACTAAAAGAACTGCCAAGGCAGCTGGAACAAAAGCGAAGAGTTCGTGCTTTCTACTTCTATCCATAAAAGGATAATAGCATGAGTAATATATCTCAGAACATAGCAATTACAAATCCACTTTGTTAATCCTTTCAAAGAATAGGGAACAAATTAGGTAAGCAGACCTCATATGAATCCACCAATTCCACAACATGCTCCAGATATTCAGATGCATTATTACAACTACATTTTTAATCTTTGATGAATCCCAGTGAACATGGACGAACATAATGCCCTCTCTTCCAGTCAGAACTTCTGGCCAACCCAATTCTCAAAATAAAAAACCGACAGACGTCTATTTTTCCCTTGCTCCAAACAGCATTGATAAATCTCCATGCTCGGACCACTCATATTTTAGTTCATTGTATTAGCAATACAACCTCATGAGGATATGCAGATTTCCGTCGACTTTTCCAGGATACCAGAACTTCTAGATGACTATACACTAACTCTCTAGGTACTGATATATCACTGAACGTAAACTGCTCGATAATCAATTAGTAAGTGCTGTCAAAAGATTCTACTGTGAGAGAAACAAGAATCTATGCTTCCAAAAAGAAGTCTTTTGCCCAAAAATATACTCCTCGGCTATAATCAAAACCTGAACCTGACATCAATCACATAATTATGTACATGATAGCCACATTATCGACTGAGACACAGTTTCATGACAAGGCCAATAATTTAGCCCTACAGAAACAAGAATAAGCATATAATTTACCTGCTTCAAATCGCCTCTTCGTGCAAAGATATGTAACAGAGTCCAACCCCTGTCATCCCTATCATAGCCGCCCCTAAAGGAGCGCCTTCTCGTCAAAGAAAGGGACTTCCGTAACGAACGGGTACCCTCTTGTGGCATAACTATCATATCCATATATTTGAGACAATTCTATAGTAATATGGCTTAAAACCCTAGCCCCGGAAGGCAGCTGAATTGATCAATCCTTACGACAAAACACCAGAGTCTGCGAAGGCGGGTATATTCTCAAGGAGTAACCACAACTAATCAATAAAGACCACGAATTTACATGATCCTCCAGCACCGACCAGAACCAATGATCAAACAGAAGCGCGAAAGGTTGCACTTAGCGGGAAGAGCGGTGATGGGCGACGCAGTACGGGGAGAACGGATTCAAACCAGGGCCAAACACGCGCAGATTCTCACATATCATGACCGACATGACGCGGGGAGAAAGTGATAAGTGCATAATGCTCCGAGAAAAAACCCTTGCTATCGAATCCACGCGGCGAAGGGCGGAAACGAGATCGGAGGACCGTCAGACGAACCCTGACACGAACTGGAGAGGAATTTTCCGGAACATGGAGAGGAGAGGAGAGGAGCCTTCTGCAACGAGGAGAAATCTGGGGGACGAAGGAAGACGGGAAGAACACGCCACCAGATATCTTGCGATGGAGAGGGAAGGGAAAGGATTACGGCGGCTCAAATATAGGAGAAGAATTTAGGTGTAACATTATTATAAATAGTAATACTTAAATTATATTAATTAATATTTATTTATTTCTTATAATTTGTTCTATATTTGCGGGAACATAAGTATATTCTAATGAAATTCGGATAGGTAACAAATTAAAGATTGAGGATCCGGTTCTCGGTTTTAGTTCCGACATACACGGTACTCGAAACAATATCGAAATCGGTTATATAGGAAATTGATCCAAGCCGTTAATTTTAATTTTATTCACTTTTGTTGGAAAAATGGCAAGTTAAATGGGAGTAAATGAGAAATTATTTCTCTAAATTTTGAAAAAAAATGGACGAGTCAAATATTTCTGTTAATTTAAGCAAACTCAAATTAATTTTGGTTCCATTTTCAAGTTTCAAAACTACGCTCAATCAAATTTAGTTTTCATCGTTTTCATAATTTTATTATACTTATCTTTTTTTTATTAATTTATCGTATTCCGTTAATTATTTTCGCGATCCTCTCAACTATTTTTCACGATTCTCTTAACCATACAATCTCCTTTAACTATTTTTTGTCATTCTCCGACTCCTTGTGACGCTTGCAACTGTCATAAAAGATCTACTCTATTCACAAAAAAAACTCCCTCAATTCTTCTATTCTATTATATTTTTTTGATTTAAACTGTTTATTTTTTTATCTACTATAACATTAAATTTTATTTCTTTAATCATCTTAAATTTTTGTAATAGAACGAACAATTCACAATTTAGTACAATAAATTTATAAAAGCTCTCTCTTAGATTGAGCCCACATGAATAGGTCACACGGTCGAGGAAACAGCACTAATGATGAATTTTACCACTTTTGTAATATTTTACTCCTTCCAATAATTTAGAATTTAGAGATTCTAAGCATTCTACTTTAAATGGTAACTACCTAATATTGTTGATGGAAAATCCGAGAATCATAATCGAATTCAATATTCTGATCGCAATCGGGGCTCGATGTCATGGCTAATAGTCTGCATGTCTAAGCTCGTGAAGGATCCCTCGACAGTCTCTTCGGGTTGCTGCAGTACTTGTCCGGTACTATCTGAGAAGTAGCTGCAGAATCTTCATCCCGCTGAAGAAACCTGCGTTTTCTTGAACAACGGCAGTCTTCTGCGAATTGCATCCTCTACACAAGCATGTTTCTAATCTGTGACCCACTTCAACCTTTTGTATGGGACACAGGGCGACCACCGTGACCCAAAATCGATCCAAGAGTTTCGGACACAAGCACGGGCTGAGCTCATTCTATCTGGGCCGAAGCCGATGGTGTTACAGACTGGAGTAGGGAAGAGCTATTACAGAGAAGACCTGGGTGGTGAGGTCAAAGTAATCACAAGATAGTCCGTGGAGTCGATCAGAAACAACTTCAAGGAGATTTGAATGAACTCGGAGATTTGGCTGGCCTGAACAATCCAAGTTCTGGAAGGGTGATCTTGTCTCTCGAGAAGCTCGAGCTGTTAGAACATGCCGAGTACATTTTGGCCCTAATGTAGCCTGAAACTATATGAAATTCTACAAATTCTACAATGGACCCGGGACAACACGATGAAACCACAGCCCCGGCATTGGATCCTACCATGTTGTTACTTGGACCATGGTAGAGAAGCCCCAACATTTCACACCATCAAGGCAACCTTGAGACAAGCCTTCATGGCTCAGTTTGATCCAACAACCAAATACAAGCGAATTCAGAGCATAATGAAAATGATTTCACTCAAATGCACCTTGTCACGAAAAAGGGAAATACATTAATGGCCTTAAACTTGAACAGATAAATGGGAATCAAACAAGCCATTATTATGTGATGCGGGTTTGCAAAATGCTGTCATGGATCATAGGCCGAAGTCATGATTATAAGTTTTCAAATCACACAGTCATAAATTTTCCACTAAGAAATTTAAGTTGTGCTGAAACACTGAGGCACATCAGGCAGACGCAGCAGCTTCTTCCAGCAGCTGTTTCACCTTGGTGATGTAATCACTCATGGCTTCCTCCTTTGATTTCCCTGTCAAACAAATTGGAAGCCTCAAGTTTCCATAACAGGAAGAGAACCCAAAGTGCCGCAAAAGTTGATACCTTCAACAGCCTTCCATGCATCCCACTTTGCCCTGTCCCTCATGTTGAAGATACCAGGACGACCTACAAGATCAACCAGGAATAAATCCGACAGTAAAGGGGAACACGAAAAGGAACCGCATAAAACCTTTGATCGACAAGACAATTCAGAAGCCAAACCAAGGGGAAAGGAAGCAGAGAACTAACTGGTGTTCACTGGTCCCACTGTGGCTTGCTTGTAGAGACCATAGAGGATTAGCTTGTTCTCGTTCGTGGTGTTCTCAGGCAGGGTCTTGGCTTTCTCGGCGTGCTCCTCAAACTCCTCCTATTAAAGAACCAACTCAGAGATCACTTCTCGTGGTAAACATCTAGAATGACTGGTCTGATACCCAGGAGACGAACTTCAACATGAATCAAGCAACTCATCACTATTGAATACAGATGCGACTTTCCCGCTGCCCCAAATTTCATTCAGGAAACATCCGACAGAAATCTTCTCGACTCCAGACTTTCTGAAACAAATGAAGCTTTGTCCTCGCGAGGAACAATCGACAGAACAACAACAAAGCTCACCTCCAGGATGTCTTTAACATCAACATGAAACAGTGGAGATTCCGATGTCTGATTATACATCAATGCTAATCTTCAATTTGGAATCACACAATTCAAACATAAAAGGAAGGACAGGCTTCAGAATCTGAACTATTATTGATCAGACCGATTTTCTATCGCACGACAGGAGCACACGAAGATAGACTAATCAAGCACGGATCTTTTTCATGAGCAGAAAGTGAATCAAACCCAGCCACGTGAAGGATCGAATCCATAGTTCAGCAGAGAATCAAATCGACGCGCACTGTTCGGACGAACAAGCTAAAAACAGAAAAACACTATCAAGCAACTCCACTGAAAGGGGTGATGAGGAAGTATCGAACCTGCAAACCCATTTCTTGCTTCTCGAACAGGGACTGGATTCAAGTGATCCGAGATTGATGGATTGATCGAATGCAACTGGGGAAGAGACGTAGTGAGAGAGGGTTTTGTATGCTGTAGATGGGTGGGTACAGGCGTTCGGATATTCCAATGAGTTCCGAGCTAGTGTTACACGTGGCACGCTTTCTATGGCCACGAATTCCGTACGCTGCTATGAAATTTTCCGGAAAAAGAAATGATAATCGGAGAAAGAATACTAGTTGTGATAATATGTAATCCCCGTTGAAAGATACAAAATCACAGTGATATATGAAGGTGTATTAATGACGTAATATCTGTAACGTAATATTTGATCTTTTATATTTAATTATAAAATTAATTGAATAATCAACAAAAATAATAATATTGTGTAATTTAAGAAATTATTGTCCGACAAGTCTTTTGTTCAAGAAACCTCTTTTAATAATTTTACTTACGAAGAGAGACTCGAACCCAGGATCTCGATCTCATTAGATAATGTGAAAGTGAGTTTGTGACTGTGTCACGAGAGTGATTCTAATTGAAAATTTATCTTTATGGGTAATCTAGGCATGGGTGGAGGAAGGGCTTCCTCGGTCACCAACCTCACCTAAGGTTGCTTGTCTGCGACCTTTTCATAAGGATAACATCGTACGTTGCGAATGCATGTTCGGTAAGTATTACTCATCTACCGATCTGTAGTACGGAAAATGGGTTATATTGTGATATTGTACACCGTCATAAAAATAAATTCAAATTGAGTATTATTCGATGAATTATTTGGACCGCATTAGACTTACTCAGGATAATTGTCGTGGCCATCGAAAGTGGGCTGCATCCCAGGCTGAGCTTACCCGACGCTGCTAATCTATCCATTAGGTAACCAAATGGAGCTTCTCATAACTCACTTGCCATGGAGTACTGGGGACAAGCTACATTAGCTCGTCACACCGAGGCTGTCTCAGACAACATTTCCGGTCGTCGCCGATGTTGAATTGCGTTGTGTACTGACCGTTGGCGAGGTCAGCAACTTCGATATGATACGCTTCCTATGTTACTATCTGGGTTTTGGCATTCGGGCGGGATCGACCCTTTTGTAAATGATAGAGCAAGTCGGGCTATGTTTGGTACCGGAGAAAGAAAAAGAAGGGAGAGAAATGGGTTTTGTAGTATAAACTACTTGAAAATTTGAGATTCAGTATACAAATATTTTTATACTAATAATTATTTTTGAAATATTTCTTCCTTAAAAATTACATTCCACCTAGTAGTGATTGCATTTAACAATAATAGTTTCATATTCATATTAAAAGAAAATAATATATAATATATTTTTTAAAAATAAATAAATTATATAGACAGTACAAAACCTAGATATTAGAAAAAAATATTTAGTGTGTGATGCATAACGAATTCATTATATAAATTACCGTTCAGATCTTGACACGTATAAAGTTAACTCACGAAAACTGTGAAAACTTTACATGTGTCAAAATCTAAAAGAGATTTAAACAAAGAACTCGTTATGTATTACACATGAAATATTTACTCCAGATTTTCCTACTCGCACTGGTTACTCGTTCTCCAATCATCAATTGACATTGTCCTTTAGTATAAGTATATAGATTACGATAGTTTAAGTTTATTTAGAAAAAATATTGAAAGAGTGCAACGTAACAATAGTAATGGAATAATTATTCTTTTTCTTTTTCTTTTTTCTTTTTAAGGAATCGTTATTTCCATTAACTTAAAAGAAAAGTTTATACCGATGAAATGAAATGAATATAATTACGAATGGATTTAAAGGAGGGCACGGAGTGCAATCGCCCCCTAAATTTGACAAAACTCACAGAAATTTTACAAAATTTACTAATTTTATTCATATTTTTATTAAATTATATTATTTCACCCATTGAAATTTATCGTTTCCTTTCGTATTGAGTTTCACTCCCCTTAACTTGATGTTCTAAATCCATCTCTGAATATAATAAATTACATGAGTGCAATCAAGTTAGAAATATAAAAACTGTGCCAAATTACTCATTTCCATTCCAAGCAGTCGTTCTTGACTTTTGCTTCTTGTGAAATTTTCATTGTTCATTTTTAAAATTTTTATGTATGTTGGGGTCCACACGACTCGCAACTTCATCGTCCTTCGCTTTTTATCTGCCTTTCCTTTCCTTTATTTTCCATTTCGTTTTTATTTTCTAGACGAGGATATCGAATGAGATCTTTTACTTTTTACGAAAATTTAAAAAGTAATTTTCCTTCCTATACGATGTGATCTATGCTGGAACTACATCTACTATTCACATCGTTGTATATTTTTTTCATTATTATTTTATTTTAACAAATTATAAATATTTATTTCTTAATAATTTATATTCTTGCACCGATTTTACACTTATATATATATATAAGAGATCCTCAAGTGAGTTTAGCTCATCGTGGATCGTTTGGACAAAATACATAAATTTTGTCGAGAATTTATTAATCTTGAGTACAGAACAAATGTCACTGGACTAGGCGGATCGTGTTCTGTCAACAAATTCATCCTCCATCGAAGTGAAAAAGGAAAGTATTAAATTTTCACCTGAACCTACAAGAACAAGATTCCCGAGCTAATATCCACCTAAAGGTGTAAACTGATAGGTTGTAGTACCAAATTTTCTTATAAATAATCTAGTCGATTTGATGTGGGATTCAGTTCTCAATACGAACGAATATAAAAAGGGGAAGATAGCGTGGGGTTGGAGAAGGCTGCCACCCATCATTTTGGAAGGAAGGCCACAAAAACATAACCATTAACGTATTAAAGTTAATTATAGCAAATTCCCAGGCTGAGACACACTATCTAAGACTTTAAAGCGGGAGATCCTACAGGATCATGGTCATATATTATGGATATTACTTAACGTCCCAGCTGTTCACGGAATGTGAGATCTCTGTGACATTTCGTACCATTCACGAACGCTACGGCAAATATGATCAAAACATTTATAACCATCGTGATCTGCTTTAAAGAAGTCGAGGCATTTCAAATTATTCGTTGACACGGACAGAGCCAAGACGACTGGATCGGCACGTTGTTGTTGATTCGAGGGAAGTTTCCCATTGAGATTCATCGGGAGTATTTGGTAACTGACTATCATGAGATTTACGATCACTTTTTTTTTTTTTTTATATACTAACATTCCAATCCCAGGACTCAACCTTGGACAAGGGCGGTGGGAGGAAGCAGGATAAATAGCCGAAACCTAACCGCTCCCATGCCGTAACCTGATTTTAACTCAAGAAAATTTATTAGTATACCGCTTTTACGAATTACTCGTACTGCTGCATCTCTTTCGAGGCCGGGACTTTTCACGATGACTTCTATTGAATCATCTTAAAAAGACCATTTTCTTTAATTACTAAAAAAAGAAAGTACAAATGCATGCTTACTAATGTACTAAGTAAAATAGATGTCTCGTGCACGGGAAATATAAATTGATGGATGATAAAAATTGATTATAAAATAAAAGGTATGGAAACTAAATAATGGAGAAAATAGAAAAGTAGGAAAATAAATTTTTTTATAATTTATATAAAATTTAAAAATAATAATTAATAAATTTTCTAAGAATAAGTAAGTGTAATCTTTTTCAATATTCCAATTTTTAATTTTTAATTTTTTTTTTTTTGCAAAACCAGAGGCAGAGCCGTGGGATGCGGAGCTTCATCGAGCCATCTTGAGAAGCAAGGGTAGTAGTAGTCTATACTTAGTCACAGTCGCTGTTAGTTAGCTATGGATCGGGTTTATTTATTTTATCTGGATCGAGGTAAGGAAAAAAATAATTAGAAACACTCAAAAATCCACCTCTTCCTTAAAGGAGAAGATTTCGAAAATCACGAGGTGTAAGGTGATATCCCTTCCAATTAAGTCATGATTAATTACTTATTCCAGTAGTTTGTATCTTTAATTTTTAAATAAATTTCCATTAAAAAATTGGCTATTATTATTAAAATAACATATACGTATATGCCACGTATCTCTTATATGAGCCGACTACTCCCTCGTCCTGTCCGATCCACCAGTCACATTTTTTCTGCTTCTCCTCTCCTCTCGGAGTCTCTCTCTCTCTCTCTCCTCTCCCACTTTCCTTCAAATATGAAATCTCTCTCTCTCTCCCCCCTCTCCCCCTCTCCTTCGTTTCTGTAAACTAGTGAGCATGTCATAGTGGACTGAGAAGCTCTGCTTTCTCCCGGCTTCGTCCCATCGTTTCCGACGCCCGGCGGCGGAGGAGAGAGAGAGGAGAGGGAGACACAGAGCCGCCGCGCCAGAGCAGATGCACTCTGAAGTAGAAGCGGCGGTCCGGGCGGTGACAGCTCCGACGATGCTGGATTCCAGCGGTGCTGCTGCGACGCAGGCCTCGCCTCCTCGCAGTGCAGTCATCAGCTCTCCGACGGTGAAAACTGACTCCGACGAGGTAAGCTCTGCCAGTCGTCCGTCCGTTATGTATACAGGACGTTAAAAATTAGTATAAATATCTATTCATATACAATTAAAAAATATATTTATAGTTAATTTTTTAATTATATATTTTAATTTTTAAATAGATAGTTACAGAATTGAATTATAGAAATGAAATTGAAACTCGTAATCCGTATATAAGAATCACCAATAAAATAGTGGAAAATAAAATGTAAGAATTCAAAGAAAATTATCGGAAAGAAAAATAAATGTGGCAAGCGAGCATATGTGTGTTTTAAATAGGAGAAAAAAAGAGTGAGGAGCGGGCGGTTATACATGCGAAATTTACAATTATACCCTTATTTTATTTCAATCCAAAGGTAGGCGGGATTTCAATTTTTATACACAATTGGTAAAAGTGGAAAGGTAAAAAGTGGCCAAAAAAAGGGAAATCTTTGCTTAGAGCAGTAATAACAGATAAATAAATTACTCCGCGATCACCAGCAACGTTGCCGTCTTTGTCTGTTACAATAAAAATGCATTAAAATCAAATGATTGACATCGTCGACACACACCTTTTGTTCGGATTCTCTTCCAATTGAAGCTTGAACCGTTAGTGGACATGGTTTTTGTGAACTAAGAAAATTTATACAAAAAAATAATTATTATTTAGTGGGTCAATCCGATCTTAATACATATTTATTAATCGAGATTTTCTAGATATTGTGAAAGAAAAAAGAAGCCTTCCACCCTAAAGTTATGGTTCAGTGACTGATTTGCTCTGCCAATTGAGTTTGAGTTGTGTCGCACTTGCCCACTCAAAAAGTATGCGTAAGTGGGAATCGTGGCAGCTAAGCGTAGGAAAAGCCATATGCTGTCTCCAGCTTTAACTCCTGAAGCCATTCATTTTAAACCCGCAGAA
The DNA here is from genome assembly GCA_037672795.1 of Lagerstroemia speciosa. Lineage (NCBI taxonomy): Eukaryota > Viridiplantae > Streptophyta > Magnoliopsida > Myrtales > Lythraceae > Lagerstroemia > Lagerstroemia speciosa. Next base: position 1,760,083 of record CM075304.1, on the reverse strand, counting down.
TTTGAGTTTTTTTTTTTCTTTTAACTTACATAAATCTAACGAGTTCTGACTCTTTCAAATCGAGCTGAGTTTTGGATAAAACTCTCCACCGCGAATCCTATTCATTCAAAAAGACTAAAACCCGAGATCTTTATCTGAGGGGAAGGAGCACCGAACAATCTCGATAAAAAAAGAATTGATAGTGCGGTCGGTAAAGTATTACATTAAAAAATACAATATTCTCACATTATATCAACTTTACCACTAATTTTTACAACTATTTTGCCTATACTTATCAATTTCATATAATTCCAAACACTACAATATCACATTCCAACCCATTTTTCGAGAAAATTTTATAATAATTCAAATTTTTTCCACAATCATAACATTTCCATAATTTAAAATTTCCAGATCGATTCATGCCCATGCTATGTGCCTTCGCACATGTCTCTCTTCACTTTCATATGAAAGTGAAGCAATAGTCACGGTGTCTCCCGACAATACATTAGCATGCATGCTAATGTATTGTCTTCGTGTCTTATCTAGTTTAGCAACCACACTGCACACGATAGTCACGGTGAAGAGGACCCGATTTTCATGTTGAAAAAAAAAAATCTAATACCATTATTTATCAATTTAAACTTTTAAGTGAAAGTGAATTTTCAACCCCAGTTAGTCAAGACTTGGCATAAGCTTCAACCACCAGCTCTATTGGCATAAACCTCTGTATATTGCTCATTTTATAAATTACAATGTTTATATATATATACACACACACACATGTAAATGAGCCGAGGAGCATGGACTAAAACAGTGTAAAAGGGAATCATTAAATTTTTTTTAATAATTAAATATACAACTTTTAATCACATATGGATATTGATACCATAGCATAACATCTCCTTTTTCGGAATTAAATTAATATTAGCGGCTTCTTTTTAGAAATTAATTATTTATTATACAAAGATAAAGATAGTTGATTTCACTTTTAAGATTTCGAAAATATCCTTGATAAATAAGTTAATAACAATGATAAATGGGTAAAATAGTCAAATCACTTTTAAATTTATAAACCACCATCAATTGTCTGTAGGGAGCCAATCGTTGGTAAGTTTTTTGGGGCCATTCTTTGGGGATTAATGGCTGCCCCAAACAATATAATACACCGTTCAGGTTTTTAGTTAATTGTTACGGTATCGAATATTATCGATATTAAAAAATATAACTACCATCCATTACTCTTTAAATTTCTTTTTTCTAACAATATATTTTATCTTTTATTTACGATGATGATAAAATATAAAAAAATGTGTAAAGTTAAATATATTATTTAATGATCAACTATACATTTGATCATCTCGTACATGTGGCACGGATTTAAGTCTAGTATTCTCGTACGAGTGTACCGAACCTTATTTACCGGACACTGGGTGGGCAACCAAAAAAAATTTATCTACTTTTCTACCGAAAAAAAAAAAGGAGAATTCAAAGGACCAGAAGTCAACCTTCCAAATGTCATTTCTGAAGTGCGCCCGGTGAATATTCAACAAACACCACATCCTCAGATTCTTTTTCTTCTTCTCCTCCTCTCTCTCTCTCTGTGTTTTCTTTACTCCATCGTCCCTTAACAATGGTCCTCGTGAAAATCGGTCCCTGATTTTTTTTGCTTTTCCCGAGAATATGCCCCCAAAACTTCAATCTATGCCAAGAGATGGTCTTTGATTCTCAGCTGTCAAATGGTCATAATCACATGGCAAATACCAGTAATTTATACTGAACCAACACGCAATATGTGCCATTCATTTTACTCTTAATTGATCAAGAGGTAAATTTTCTCGAATTCGGGAGAATCATGTACGAGATGAAACTATTGTAATCTCGGTGAATATAACTAAGTGGTTCTTAGATGCATCAATACACGTCACATTTTTCTATAGTTAATTATATTTGTTTTTTATATAATATATTTTTTTATTGATATATCAAATAATTATCGGATAAGTTTACTGTATTATCCATCCATTCCATTTATCCAATAATTTTTTGGAATGACAATGCTGGTATGATACCATTATTATCTCAACACCTTCTCCGATGTGGGCCTCTTTTTTTTTTTTTGGGCTTGTGGCAATACATGACGATGCTTCTGTAATAGCAATGTCTGACTGAAAGGTGATGTACCCTTTTTAAGAGTAAACTGTTATTTTTGTCTCTGGTATTTTGTGGAGTCATCATTTTTATCTATGATCTTATTTTATTATTAATATCGTCTTTAATAGTTAAGAAATCCCAACAATTTAGTCTTTCGTCACCATTTTCATCCTTATATTTGAAAATTTTAACAATTTAGTCCTTTCATGGGAGGGACAAAAATAGTGATTATTTGAAATATTAGGAATGAAAATGATGAGAAACTAATTATTAGAATTTCTTAAATACCGAGGATATTAATGGTAAAATTAAATAAAAATAAAAATAATAACCGCAACATTAAAATCAAAATAATAATTTAGTCCTTTTTAAGTCTCTGTCATCCAATCGGGTGCGCTTCTGTGATGGAGGATAAGCTTGTATGCTCAATTCCCCCGATTCCTGGGGCTGAGGAACTCGCACCCTTTTAAGGCCAATCTGGGTCTCCGCTGCCTTACTTCCATATTCATCAACGCAACTCCTCTTCTGTACCCCCTTTTTTTTTATTATTATTATTACCGTGCAGCATTTTCGGACCAGCCACATGCGCTCAGCCTCTCGAGCTCCTTAGCCCCCACTTGTGTTCTTTTTTATTTACATCATACAATATTTTTGCATTAGCAGCATACGCTCAGCGACTTGTGATCTGAGTTTGTCAGATCTCTACCTGTAACTGTTCTCTTCAATTCCTGATGAATCATTCAGTCCACTGAAAAGATATCCCTCTTTCTCTGTCGGGAGTAGTTCGCTCATCTCGGCCCTGCTGTCCTCAATTCATACCGGTCTTGAGCAGAAGAAGATCACATTTGCAAGATCAAACATGGGTCTCTGCGAACCCACTCGCTGTTTTTTCTAGGGATTTTCATTTCCGTGCACTGAATTTGTCAATCGCTTGATGGGCTGACGAAACGGTATTGTTTGGCTTGCTATGTTATCATGTCATGCGTCCGTGAAAGAGAGTTAAATGAGATGGAATATGGGGTTTTGATGATTTAATTTGTGAGTTGTGATGCTGAATGCAGAAATTGAGGCACGCAGCTAACCGGCGAGCATCGTCAGCGGCAATGGGGGAATGCGACGGTGCCGAGTATGTGACCATCGGCGATTTGTCATCCCCTATAACACCGGGTTCCTTCAAGAAGGTCTCGGTACTGCCACTGGTCTTCCTCATCTTCTACGAGGTCTCCGGTGGACCTTTTGGAGTCGAGGACAGCGTTGGGGCGGCCGGGCCCCTCCTGGCCCTTGTCGGGTTTCTTGTCTTCCCCTTGATATGGAGTGTCCCGGAGGCTCTGATGACTGCCGAGATGGGCACCATGTTCCCGGAGGACGGGGGTTACGTGGTGTGGGTGTCGGCTGCCCTTGGCGAGTACTGGGGCTTCCAGCAAGGGTGGGTGAAATGGCTCAGTGGAGTCATAGACAATGCCCTTTATCCGGTTATGTTCCTCGACTACTTGAAATCGTCGATCCCAGCTCTAGGCGGTGGATGGCCCCGGGTTGTCGCAGTGCTGGCCCTCACGATTGTGCTCACCTACATGAACTACCGAGGATTGACCATTGTGGGTTACTTAGCCGTGGGTCTCGGTGTTTTGTCTCTTGCTCCCTTTGCAGTGATGGCGGCATTATCAATCCCACGGCTGAAGCCGTCTCGGTGGTTAGTTGTGGACTTGCACCATGTGAACTGGAGCTTATACCTAAATACCCTCTTCTGGAACCTCAACTACTGGGACTCCATAAGCACTCTTGCTGGAGAGGTGAAGAATCCGAAGAAGACCCTCCCCAGATCGCTCTTCTATGCTCTGATCCTCGTGGTTCTGTCCTACCTCATCCCCCTCTTGGCCGGTACCGGGGCAGTCCCCCTTAATCAGTCCCTCTGGACGGAGGGGTACTTTTCGGACATAGCAAAGATAATCGGAGGTGTATGGCTTCAATGGTGGGTGCAGACGGCTGCGGCTGCTGCAAACATGGGGATGTTTGTGGCCGAGATGAGCAGCGATTCCTTTCAGCTTCTTGGAATGGCCGAGCGGGGAATGCTCCCTGGATTCTTCGCCAAGAGATCCCGGCATGGGACACCACTCATCGGCATCCTGTTCTCCGCCTCCGGCGTGGTCCTCCTCTCGTGGCTGAGCTTCCAAGAGATCGTGGCGGCGGAGAACATCCTGTACTGCTTCGGGATGATCCTCGAGTTCATCTCGTTTGTGAAGTTGAGAGTCAAGCAACCACATGCCCCTCGGCCCTACAAGATTCCGGGCGGCATCGTCGGGGCCTTTGCTCTGTGCGTCCCTCCGACCATACTCATCGGCGTCATCCTTGCACTCGCTCTGTCTCAGCGGAATGTTGCATTTGTGAGCCTCGGTGCGGCGGTGATCGGGCTCCTGATGCAGCCTGGTCTCAGGTACGTGGAGAGGAAGAGGTGGGTGAAGTTCACCGAGAATGCGGATCTCCCGGAGCTAGATCGGGAGAATACCGTGTCATTGGTGAACTAGTAAATCGGGTTCGTGCGGTAGGACTGTGAAGGAACAATGAGGCGAAGGTGAAATCTGTTCATCATCCATTGTTTTGATTAAATCTGACGGTAGATGGGGGGAGATCAGCGATGCAAAATTTTAGGGTTAATGGGTGTTAAAACATGTCAGCATGATTTATCAAATATTTGTAAATATTATTTTTAGATGTTAATAAATAATAATATTGGCTTGTTATATATGTCATGTGATATACCGTTAACATGTGAGACTTTCATGATAGGGTTTACAGTTGCTATCAGGTTAAGAAAGTATCAATTAGAGTGCATCATAAAATTGCCAGAGCCGAACTTTATTAAAGTCAGTTTTAAGTTAAAAAATATTACCAACAACCTTCAAGGGATGTGAAAACCGATCACTTCAAATTCAATTTTTTCATACCCCGATTTTAAATATAATAATAAATTAAATATGGAAAATAAAATAAAATTCATTATAATAAATAAGAAATACTAATCATAAATGTTTTAGGGTATTAAAAGATTAAAAATATAAATATGAATCAATATTCAAGTTTTAAAATATTAAATATATTATTTATATTGTTAAAATTAAATAATAAGATGGATTATTACATATAATATTGTATTTAACATAATTTTCGAGGCAGTCTCGGGTCCAGTTAGATTTTTCATGTCGAGGCCCGAATTTTTTAGTATGATTGCTTCCACCTTAAATTTACTTCAAGACTCATAAATTTAATTTTTTTCGGTTCGGATTAAGTTGATTTTTTTTCAATTTTTCTGGTTTTCTCTTTTTTTAGTTACACCCGTACTTTTTTTTTTTTGGTCGCCAGCCACGGTATCCAAGCAGGCCCCACCAGCAGTGAGATGACATCTTTCAGCCAACCATACTTGACTAATCCGTTGGTCGCCCCGGGTCGCACGCCTGGCAATGGCGGGTGAGCCCAAGAAGGGTGTCTGCGTACGTGAGGTCTCGAACCTGAGACCTCCTTAAGCGGCACCGAGCTGCTTACCACTCGGCCCAACCCCTCTTGGTAGTTACACCCGTACTGTTGATCGTCTGATTGACTAACATAAGAGGGCAAGCTCCGACAAATAAAGAAGTTCAGGGATTATCTTATAATGAATATGAACCTCAGGGGTCAAAAATAAAATTCCCCGGAGAAAGGAGATGTCAATGGCGCATTTTTACGCCCCATGAGAACTCCATATTTCCCTTCCCCAAGTCTCTCTCTTCTTCGGAGCAGCCATGGAGTTCGTCTGCTTATCTTCGTCCTCGACTCTCCCAGCCCTAAAGCCCGTTCCGTCCAAACCCTTATCCACTTCTCCGCCTACGATCCCGCTCAGGACCCTAGCTTCCCCTCCTTCGCTCTCTCCTCTGAGAAGCTCTTTCAAGCCCTCCCGAGCCTTCGGTTTCGCGCCGAGCCCGGCCCTCTCCTCCGCCCAGCAGACTCCGGCCACCGCCATGAAGGCGACGGAGACCGACGCCATGGGGCTCCTTCTCAAGGAGAGGATAGTCTTCCTCGGCAGCAGCATCGATGATTTCGTTGCTGACGCTGTTATCAGCCAGCTGATGCTGCTGGATGCTCAGGACAGCACCAGGGACGTCAGGTTGTTCATCAATTCTCCGGGTGGATCTCTCAGGTACTTTTCCTTCTAGTTCATATCTTGTCTGTGGTTATTGGGAAGTAGCAGCGCCTGATTCAATTAAGATGGGAAGCCAAGGCGAAGTTCAGTGAGATATGAGTGAACTTGTCTTTATCAACCTTTCTGTAGAGTAGTGAAATTTGACATCAAGAGAGAGCGGGCAAGCATGATGAAGTTATATATAAGATGTTGGAAGAGAGGCAAGTTGGAATCTGAAGCGCGCAGAAGCTAAGCAGTGTTGATTGAACTTATCAGCTCTATTATAGTCTTCCTGCCTGTGAAGATTCTTCACAATAACCATAAATTTGTTGGTATTTGATGGTTGTTGAAACCCAGTAGGATTGTTAATTCTACCATGCCTCTCGCTCTTTTTTCTCTTGTTGGTGTGAGCATCACCTTTGAATATTTAGAGAGGCAGAATACCCGGGTAATCCATGAATTCCAACAATTTCGGCGAGGTCTTGCCAGCTGTAGATCTATTGAAAATGAATGTCGGCACATCTCTAAACGATCTTTTTTTAACATTGTTGGTGAATAAATAGTTTGATTTATGCAACTGTGCAATTTGCTTATGCCAACCTTTTTAGCTATAAACATCTAGAAACTGATGAAGCCCACATAAGTTTTTCTTGTACAAGATAGCCAACTATAACTGAAGAAATCAAATCCTTGCAGATGACTGAGATTTTTATAAATAATCTTTCAAAATGTTCAATTATCTGAAAATACGAATGATGTGCCTTCCTGTTAAAAGCTTAAGCTTATAGTTCATGCTTTCATGTCGTATCTATTTATCTGGAAATCCCCTGACATGGGTGCTAGAAGAGTGATTGAGCCTCCATGCATGAAACAAGTTGTGGCACAAATGAGGAGCCAGACACTTGAAACCAGGTTCCGGTAACCATCTGAAGGATAATGTGGATGACGTTGCCAACAATATAAATGGTTAAGCTCCCAAATGAAGTTGTATCTGTTATTGAACACATCCCACTGCTGTATTATATACTATTTTTGTGTGTTTGTTTGGTTTTATCTTCTTTTACTCTAATCTTAATCACCTCTTTTCTTTTTCTTCTGCTCATCACAGTGCTACAATGGCCATATACGATGTTGTGCAGCTTGTGAGGGCTGATGTCTCCACTGTTGCACTTGGAATTTCAGCCTCCACTGCCTCAGTAATCCTCGGCGGGGGCACAAAGGGCAAGAGACTTGCAATGCCCAACACGCGGATTATGATCCATCAACCTCTGGGTGGTGCCAGTGGACAGGCAATAGATGTGGAGATTCAAGCACGGGAAGTCATGCACAACAAGGAGAACATCATGAGGATCATCTCATCATTTACTGGTCGTTCATTCGAGCAGGTCGAGAAGGATACCGACAGGGACAGGTACATGTCCCCGATTGAGGCCGTTGAATACGGAATCATTGATGGAGTAATAGATAGAGACAGCATCATTCCATTGATGCCAGTGCCTGAGAACGTGAAGTCCACATTGAATTATGAGGAAATCAGCGAGGACCCGAGGAAGTTCATGACTCCTGATATCCCTGAAGATGAGGTATACTAGCACGGATGCCCAAATGCAGGTATGTCATGTACATTGTTTTGAAGTGAAGATTTTAAGAAACTACATGGCGGCGGATGGCTGAGGAATTCTTAATAGTATTCACTTCTAATGAAGAGTACAAGGATATATTATGCTGTGCAGTTTGTGCCCAGGCGAATCTCGAATCTCATCATAGAAAACCAATTGCTGATGGAAACTGGTCACTTCTTCTATGCTCAATGCATATAGCATATAGAGATACCTCTGCCGCAATCTCTTGATCCGCGGAAGTTACAGATCAGTTTCTTTTTTTCAGGTATTGCGCAGCCTAGGCTGGAAACACATTGTTAGCTTTCTCTGGTTGTAACTCGTAAGAGGGCTTATGCCGGTATCCTCTAGGATTGATACTATGAGGACTGAGGGTGGCAAATAGCAGAAAACTCAGATTAGATGTACTTTAAAGTTGTTCGTGAGCAACTGAAAGCTGGAGAAGTTCTTGTTTTGCAGTATAAAGTAGGTGCTCCAAGCATCAGGAGGGTTCAGCAATTTACAAAATCAAGAATGTGACAGTGATCTGAAACTTTTACTCCTCTCTATCGAACAATCTTTCTTTTCAGCTTGTACGACAGCAAGTGATTAGGTGGCTTGTCCATTGCCCAAGACATTGTTCCTCAGCATCTGCCTCGCCAGAGGTTGGATGCTCCAAACTGCACTGCCCGAACCCTTCCAAGATGCAAATTGAAGGATAGGGATCAAAGAAAGCAAAGGAAGAGGAGAGGAAACAAAATTCATTAGCAAAATTTAAACATTGTAGTCCTTCAACTCCGAATCGGCCTAGCGGTCTAAGACGGAGGAGGGCAGGGCTGAGATCCGAGTCTGAGTTTTCTATTACATTGAACCGTGCGCATCTGATCAGAAACAAGTATAATCAGAACACTTCACAAATACAATGTATGGACACGACTCCATAATCTGGCCATAAGAGATGCTGAGGAATGTTCACAGCTCCATTACCCTTGAGCTTCTGTTTCTTGTGGAGCCGAAGGGAACGAACTCGATGTCGACAATTCCAGCGGACAAGCAGCTGCTCTAGAAGAGGTGCGAGAATCTTGAGAAGGAAGTGAGATCCTTCAGACTCAACCTGTCCTTCATGAATAGGTAAATGTTGAATACACTAATCTTCCTCAAACAAGGAAAATGATTATCTTAGAAACAGAGTTAACAGAATTTTTTATCTCAGATCTCACTGCTTGATCGACTGTGATCTCTCTCCATAAATGTTGAGGAATCTGTTTCTGCTAATGCATGCACTGATAAATTCACAGTTCCCCAGGAAGCACTCAGAGCAGAGTTACAGAAGCAGGAGGATGAACTGGCAAAGAGAATAGAAGAAGCCGAGAGGATTCTCGCCTGAATGCAGCTGCATGCACCTGCTCAGGTAATTGCTAGTAATAGAACAATGAATATATCTTGCAGGGTATGGGCCAGAGATCTAGCATGCAAATACACTGTCTCATGAGCTGGCTGGCTGCAAACGACCGGTATGTTGTTATTAGACACCAATGGCCTTTTGCCTGTAAAGCAGCCGTAATCTCTCAGGAAACAGCCGTATGTACTATCCAGACAAATGCATTTTGATCTATAAATGATGGTGATCACATCACATATCAAGTAGACTAACCAGAATTTGCAATTAAGGGAGCTCAATCTAGAGGCTGGGACTAGAGAAAGCTGTTGCCTTTACATCTAAGATCAACAATCATTACTATTGCTGAAGCTCCACTCACCTAATCCCCCCATTGCAGAGAGAGGCCTTTCCTTTCATCTTCCTCGGTACGTTCCACGGCTATTATTCAGAATCGAGGGTGCCCAGCACTGCGAAGGCCAGAAGTGGGCTGACGTCCAGTGTATCAAAGATTGGGGAGATTATGTTCCTGAAAAAGTTCAGGTAGGGGTCGCAAAGGTCCTGAATTAAATATGCAGTTGATTATTAAATTTTGTTTTTTTTTTTTAATTTTACACAATTCTGTATATTTTACAATTTGATATTAATTTTATATAATTTATCATGATTGAAAATCAATCGTCATATTTCCACAAATCAAAACTTTTCGAATGATTAAATAACATGGAAATATGGTTGTTGAGTGACTTCCCATCAACGAATGGTTCATATAATCATGATTATTGAGAAAAACGGAATAATGAGGGAAGTAACTATCTTGAAATAATTAATATGATAATAAACTGCTTAAAACTATTATATAACTAAATTTATCATGATTGAAAAATGAATCTATAACTAGAGTCGTTTGTAGTAATTTTACACTTTTGCCCCTTCTATCAATTTTTTTAATTTACTTATTAGTGGTAGTTTTGGAACTTCAAAAGTGAGATAAACTACTTTTATTCTCACATATAATGATAGGTATTTGCTTAGGGAGATAAGAGGAGCGAGAGAGATTATACTGCAACTTCGTTGGTTAGGCACTGTGGGAGACAACACACAGTTGCTGCAAAGTAAAACACGCCGAGAACTTGAGAGAGGAGGAGCACCGCCAAGTTGGTCGACATAATGAAAGTGGAGACGACCAACCGGTGGAAAAAACATAGAATTGATACCAAGTTCAGATTCAAGTGAGACAGAGAAATATTATCAAGCAAAACTGTAGGAGGAGCAGAGATGAAGACCGATTTCACCCTAAAGTTGTTGAATCCAGTTAGTCTCAACAACAACATACTGGGCGATCGAAAGTTATTCAACCTCTGTACTTGATCACACAACAAAGTTTCCCCTGAATGTGTTCGAACATGCCAATGCCCGAGTACACTAATAAGTATAGGAGATGACGGAATGTGTCTTGAAAATAGTTACTAGCTGCACGATTCGACATTGTCACACCTGGCAATTATTTATTTCTACCATATATAGACCAGCTCTCACTTACTTTGGCCTCTTAAACACATATAGTGGAAGATGGAGCAGGTCCGCCGGCTTCAACTCGGAAAGGACCCCTCACTATCCCTTCGGCTGCAATCTGACTCCCTCTAAGATCAGCCTGTCCCTCCAGCCCGCAATGTGAGATCCCATCAGCAGCAGCTAAAGTTTGTTTCATTGCCCCCTCTTTGGATGCTTTGAGCCGAAGTCGCTCGGCCCTGGACCCGATAACTTGGCCCAGAATTGAGGCTCCGATGGTCAAAGCCATAGCTGTCTTGGGCATCATGACCGATTTCCGAAGCATAGCGATGAATGGCACAGCAGCATGAATAGCTGTAAACCATGCGGGGGAAAATTTTTGGGTGTGTTCCCTCCACACACCAAGAGGTACGTTAGCAGCCATTCCTAGAAGTGCAATCACGAGCATCTTCGAGGGCAAGGGCTGAGGACGTAAGGTCTTCACAAATGCTGTCCGGGCAAGGGCAGCTCGTGCAGCCACTATTGCTGGTGGACACCTGAGCTTCATCCCTGCAGGTGGCTGAAGTACCTTTGCCACGAGAGGAAGGACACCGCTCACAGCCCTGTAGGACTTGGCAATCGGGCAATTCCCGGTCTGCAACCACTCATTTCCTAGGGCCTCGTGATTTGATGATTTTCCATTCTGAGAAAATGCAGAACATACATAAGCTTCTGATAATCTACATAAAATGCCTTCACAGTGGAGATGAATAACTCTCCATCATTGAGTATCTACAGCACTAGGATGCAGCACGAGTACCTCAGAAGATTTTTCTCTCTTGTCAGATGATGATTCGGACTTCTTCTTCTGCCTTTTCCATTTGTCGGAGAAGGGTCCGAAGCTGAATGGGCCTCCCAGTCCGAATGCAGACAAACTGATAGTTGCAGCTTTAGCCGCTAGGGGGTTAAATTGGGGCACAGGCTCAGGTGCAACCTTGCTAGTACGAGGTTGAGACCGCTCTGTGAGTGGGACGACCCCATCCTTCCCATGAAAGAGCTTATAAGCCATATCAAAGTTTGGACCATCCTCAAATATTGGACCTTTCGCTCCCCGCAGCTGAGAAACCTGTGAAAAGACTTTTTAAAATAACTTTCAAGAGAAATTGCAAGACCAAACGGAGAACATTGCCATAGTTATCAATGCATCAAGAGAAGATAAACAGCTCACAGGGGCAGAGAAACTCAATGATGAGAAGGAAAAGCAGGTGGGCTTGTTGATGTTCCTCAGAAATGGACATCTCTGTATGGCCTTCTCATCAAAGGTGCAATCTGTATCATCACTGAATCCCTTGACAAGGAAATCCATCCTTCGGTTCCTGGGGAAGAAAGACAGTATAACATTCGATGACATAAACCCAATCGTTGCCAACTAACCGAGTCTATTAGCATTGTGGATCACATAAAAATGCAAACATTAAGTCAGATTGTAATTTCATGCCACTGTGAGTTCATGCTATTCGATCAATTACTTTGCCTCACATAGTTAATCAGCCAACAGATCAAGCACCGATAGACACCAACATTCAATGGGAATAGCTTCCCCCAACACGGTCCAAATGGTGCCGAGGTTTTTGCTTGAATATGCCCCAGCCAGTGTTCCTTCTATCGAGAGTAAAAGGTAATGGCCAATATCATCTCTCCAACCTAAGCTATTCGTAAACCACAATAATCCATCAGCTAACAATGTAAAAGCCCAAAACTTCCACGACTATGGAGCAGCTCGAGGATTCGCCATGACATTCGCGATACACGAGAAATCACGCAAGAGCGACCCAATCAAAATTCAAGACTCCCTCAAATGCAGACAGTTCATCGTACTCCTACCATAAGCAGCATCAAACAATCCAGTAGTTTTCATGAAACCAACCAATCAAACAATACTTCGACATCCTAAGCCTCGTTGAATTCACAACGACGCACAGAACAATCGAAGGTCGATGAGGAAATGCAACATAGATTCGGAAAAATCTAAGCCTTCCAGTCAGCAATTGCCGATTCCGCCCAAATATTAGAACGAACCACCTAAGCTTTAGATCACCAATCTTTAACAAGTAAGAAAAATCGGGATGAATTTCGCGGAAGTTAGATCGAAAGCGATGAGGGATCGGGATCAAAGTCTGACCTTGAGGATTTTCTGGAGGGGGCGGAGGCGCCGGAAAATCACAGAGCCAGTGGAGCCGGGGAGAGGAGAAGAGACGTGTGGTAGGCACAGCACTCCGTGCAGGCGGATTACCTGCTATTGCCGGTTAGACTAGGCGTGCTTGGCTTGGTCAGGTCAGATGCCGTACCCCACTTGGATTGGGGAGTCGATAACCATACCCTTGAATTGATGGGATATGATTTTACTGAGAAACTTACCACACCCCTTAAGGCATTTGTGATCAGCAACTAGACTGGAGACGGATTTTTTTTTCTCTGCTATCATATTTTTTTTAATATTGTCTGATATTATAATAATCGATTAATCCACCAGATGATATGCTATATGACTTGGGCCCTCGTCATTAAATCCCGAATACAGAGAGTCAAATCCTAAATCTGATCTACTGTATATTGTCAGCTCATTAATTGGTCCGCCCTCTCGGAGGCTCTGCTCTTATACTTAATTGACCACGAATTCTATACCCGGATCGGCGAGGTGTGAGTCCACTTTATAAGCTCTGACACCACGTAAAATTTTCAATGGCATATAAAAGATTGAATATATATCCACATAAAATTTTTATCGATTGGGTTATTGAACCAAATTCTCTTATTTTAGTCTCTAAATATCTAATGTGTAATTACTTCTCTACACCCATTCATGAGAAAGTCTTCAATGGAGCAGTTATACTACGTCAGCATCGCTTACGTGGTATATCTCATCCAATAAGAATTTACAATTTATATATTATTTTCAATTAGAATTTACCAATTATTTAAGATTTTTTATTTTTTAAAAAAAAATTGTAGGATTTAATAGTAATAATTATATAATTATTGATTACATGTTAAATTGTGATTGAACGGATATACCACGTAAGCGATGTTGACGTTGTATAACCGCTCAACTGAAAACTTTCTCCCCATTCAGGCCATCACGAATCATCTATTACTATTTTAAGCAAACCTAATACTAATTTGGTGTCACTTTTTAACTTTTTCACATTTATTTTTTGTGTATAACAATTAAATTTTTAATAACTATTAGATTTAGAATAAAAGAAGGTAAAATAGTAAATTTAACAATTATAACTACTCACTGACCTTTTTTTTGTCCGACAACTTATTTCCGTCTTTTCTCTCTCGTCACATTTTTTTTTCTCTCCGATCCAATTATTCATTTTCTTTCCATTAGGTTACATTTATTCACTAATTATATATATCTATATATAAATTCATGATTATTAACTTTTATTTATATAATACATACAGTATGTAATACGAGTTTCCCGTCTAGTACCAAGTGGGACAACCTTCTTTGGCGTTTTTTAATCAAATAATTGTGCGGTTGAGCTGTACAAGATTTCTTTTATATTTATAATGCTCTCCTCTTATTGCTCCACGTCATCTGCCCCTTGGGGGCTGTTTGGTAGTCCTGAATAGGCAATTCCGTTCCAGATCTATTCCATACAGAAAGCCCAATCCATTGTTTGGTTGCAGAGTCTGGCCCGTAATTGGAATTCGAATTCGGGCTCAGTTACTGCCCAGTCCAGAAAGGCCTTTACAGACTATTTAAGGCGGACTTACTCAATACGGGCCCATTCTTTTCCATAATTCCGTACTAATTATTTTCCTTCCAAGTTGCAATCATTGTCGCTTTCCGCTTTCTGTTAACCGTTTTCCATCGGCTGAGGCCTCATCCGCCCGGGGCAGCGCAGCCTTCGTAACGGTAGCGCACGCGATCTCTGCCATCGCCATCGCCATCGCCATCGCAGTCCCTCCTTCTCGATCCAGGCCGTCCTCCTGCGGTGTCGCTTCGGTCTTCCCTTCTCGGCGATCCTCTGAGGGAGAACCCCAACTGACACCGATTCTTCTTCTTGGCTGTTGCTCGCGATTCGCTATAGGTATTAGTCCTTGACCGTCGTTGTTCTGAATCGAGGCGTCCAGTTGCTTTCCGCTATCCTGCTCTTGCGGCGGAAGAGATGGTGTTGGATCGTTTGGCTGTTGTGTCGCCGATCCCTGGCGCTCAGTGAAACTTTCACCCGGTCTTCGTAACGGGAGGGCGCTCGATCTCTGTCATCGCCATCGCAATCCCGCCTTATAGATCCAGGCCGATCTCCTGCGGTGTTGCCTCGTTGTTCACTTCAGGGCTATCCTCTGAGGGAGAACCCTGACTGACCGATTCTTCATCTTGGCTGTTGCACGCGATTTGATATCGGTATTAGTCCTTGACGGTCGTTGTTCTGAATCGAGGTGGCCAGTTGCTTTCCGCTATCCTGCTCTTGCTGCGGAAGGGATGGTGTTCGATCGTTTGGTCGTTGTGTCACCGCTCCCTCTTCTCAGATGAAACCTGAGGTAATTTTCGTTTCGTTTCAGTGTTTGCTTCTTGGTTGTCCTCTAGTCGGTCGTTCTGGTTGGGGAGAATTGATTTATTGCCCAATTGTCCCTCGGTTTCCTCTTCTGCTTAGCCCCGACCAATCAATTTCTTCTTGGCTGAGGTGCCGCAGTCCTGGCGTTCTTCTTTTTGGGTTGTGGAGTGATGCTTCATTCGATCTTGCCGTGGCAGGTTGTTCTGGGAATCGTCACCCTCTAATTAAGATAATGCATTCAGTCTCACTGAATGAACTTTCAGAACGAATGGTTGCAGTTCTCTGTCTTCAATGTTCGGGAGTCCAGCATTCTCAAGTTGATGCTCGAGGGAACAAGAATCAATTTGGTCTTGAAATAGGTAATATATTTGTGCTTTTAGATTGTGCAAATTCCAATATTTGTAATTAGGTCAGTGTTGAATTTTCAGGTCATTATTCTCTGCCGGATCATGCCGTGTTGGAGTTGGGTTAGGCATGTTCTCTTCTGACTGCTTTCTTGTTGACTTTCCTCTGTCAGATTCCTATGATCTGAGATATCTGTTTTGATGGCTTATCGTTCATTGTTTGAAAAACTGTTCATTCATGTTTCCCTTCTAATTCGTTTACAGTCAAAGCGTGCGATATGCATGTGGGAGAACCCATTTTCCATTTAATGGAGGCAACTGTATTGCATCATTTCAGCCACCAGCTTCTTTCTATATTGGTTGCCTTGATTGCCACAATAACCTTGGTCACCACAGTAAGGCTACGCCGAACTTATCATCCTTTTCTTTTCTTCTGTGTTTGCCTCTTCTGTGGAACAAATTGTCACAGTAAAAATTTGTTTTGTCATATCGATGCAGCTTGCTAGCCTTTAATTTAATGTTGTTGGCCTTTAGACTGACAACTAACTGATTAACATCATAATATTGGGCCTTATCTGTGTTAAGATTCACTTAGCTAAAGCGAAGTGCACTTTCACTAAATATTCAACTGCACTATAAAGTTTATTGGATTACGCTGACAGTAATGTGGTTGGAAGGGAAAGTTTTCTGATTTTGTTTGTTCTTGTGCTTGGTCTATACCATACTACTGATGCCTTCTTCATTACTTTCTGTCCTTGAATTTTATGCTAGAAAATCATGCTGCACAGTTTTTTCTGATTATATCTCTTGATGTATAATATTATTGTATCTCTTATTTTCTAGACTTGGTCCATGCTTTCGTCAACCTACAATTGCTGGACTGGGAGATGAAACCAGGCTTTCATTTGCACCATGGATTCAACTGGCGCTAAGTAAGTTGAAGTTCATTCTTCTAATGCAAGTGTAGTTGTGAATTGATTGATGCTCAGTGCTTGATTACTTCGCCATCTATTAACATTCAAAAAAAAATAATTTTACTTCACTGTCCGTTCCCATCCCTTACTCTTTACTACTTTTTTTTGCCAATCATTGATTCTCTATCACTTCAATTTGTCTTCCCATCATTGACTCTTGATGTTTTGCCAAATGAAATTCTGTTACCTTCTTATCTTTTACATTAATTGTTTGAAAATCTGTTCATTCACACCCTCCATTCTAATTGGTTTACAGTCACCGATGCAATGTGCATTTGGGAGAACCACGCTTTCCATTTAAGGGAGGCAACTGCATTAGATTATTTTAGGCACCTGCTTCTTTTTTTATTTGCGGACCTCCTCACCACAATAACCTTTGCCACCACAGTACGGCTACTCCAAACTCATTTTCCATTTTTTGAAAATTTTTGGCTCTTCTCTATAACAAATTGGTGCACTAAAAATATTTGGTGCTCTAGAATAATTTGGATGTGTGATCTTGATACTATAATGGCTATCATGATACTTTGATGGAATTGTTGCGTATTCCAAATATAGGAGTTAGCATATAAATACTTCAGTGCCAGTTATTAGTACAGAAATATTGTGTTAAACAACTGGCTCTTGCGACAGCGAAGCGTAGGTCTTTGCTCAAGTAATCTAAAACATAGTTTCAAAGGGGCTCCCGAAGGTTAGTTCCAAGCAATTTTGCAGCTGCCTGTGCTGGTCTCTCCTCATGTAATTCTCCTGAGTCGTCCTTCTTTTGCACGCTACCACTGGAAGGGGTGCTTGTCTCTCTTCAAGCTCATTCATCCTCGCTCTCTCTCTAGATACTCGGCTTGAGAGCTCTCTTTGGCTTATCAGAGGCGACAAATCGCCTTTCACCTTCTCCTATGGCTCTCTTAGCCATAAGATTCGCTTGACATTATGAACTGACCAGCACTCCATCTCTGTTTACCCGTTGTCCAGAAATGCTGGTGCCGTTGATGAGGTGCAACTTTCGCAGGTCTGCTTAATTTTTCATTTCATCTGATTCCTTAATATTCTCATCTCCCTCTATTTTGTGTACTTCCCCCAAACTTACCTGTTATGGTGGGTTCACAGCTTCGTTCTCCTCATGATCAAATTCTTGACGACTGCCGCAGTTTGGAGTCTGCAACTTTCAATTTCCTTTCCGGCAGAATATCTCAGCGATTTAAGTAGAGATTTATCTCTCACTGCGATGAATTTAGCAATTGACTCCATGTTGTCTTTGCTTAGGTTTTCTTTTAGCGGAGCAGATATCTGACTATGCTTATGATGATTATCGTTATTACTGCTGATTTAATTATTTTAAGTTTTTAGTATTTTATGAAGGTAAATTTCTATTCTTGATAACAATTAATATCATAGGCGATTACTGGTTTTCCATTTTCCTAATCAATCTTTATTTGCAACTTTCTGTGTTCTTTCTAGCAAGCCAAGACAAAAAGGAGAGAATTAGGGTTGTTTTTGCTCAATTCTGTTGAATTTTCTGCCTATTATTGGTAAGTTCAACTTCTCTTTCCAATCTTTGCTCTTTTTTGACAATCTAAGAGATCTGCGTGTTAGCTCTGCGAATATGATATGATTTGGCGTGACTGTGGCTCATCATTGAACTTGGTGAAAGATATCTGCTGCCTATGAGTTCTCAGCAAGAGGAAAATACTTTTTTGATTCGACTGCCATTCTGATCACATCTTTAATGTTCTTTTCTATAGGTAGAACTGCTGTGAGCAGTCTAATTTTTGACTCTTACATGCAAGAACTGCCAACTAAATTTTTCTTCCTCTTCAGTTTCCATGATTATTGGCATTTGTGAAAGAGATTGGCAATGCATTTCATCAGATCTGTAGATATCTGTTTATTTCAAATATGATTTTGAGGATGGAACTGGTGTTTTCATAATTAAGGCTGATCTTTGCATTGGATTTTTGTTTGTTCTTAGGTGTTGTAAATGAAAGGGTCCAAGAAGCTCATCAGATAAATAGGCACTAATGATGATGCTTTTTTCAGGTTGACAACTTCATGATTCCATTCACTGTAATGGATATGTTCTTTTGGGATTTTTTACTCCTCATTTTTTATGCTTTGTCTGATGTATAACACTCGAGAAAATTCCCCTTGAAATCGCTTCCATGAAAAGCTTGATGAGTAAGCCTAAACATTTCCTGAAAATTGGTATATTATGCATTGTTGCAACAGCCTTTTGATCTCTCTTTATTGTTTTACAGAAGGCACAACCACGAATGGGGACTATTGCTTCCATTCAAATGGGAGCATTTTTGTCAAAGGTTCGTGTTCTTTTAGTAATTCTAAGATAGCCGTACAAAACATTTATTCCAGCCGGGAATTCTGTCTCCAGGTTTTCTCTAATCCTTAAAATCTGATTCTGAAATGCAAATAGTGCTGGCATAGATTAATTTACTTTATTTGTTTTTACTCAGATAAAGGGATGAATGCTTTACTTCTCTTTGCTAGAAATTAGAGATCCAGATAAGCTGTCCAGTTGATAGATTTCATGATTGTTCAATCTTTAGTCATTAATTAAATTGCTCTGTTGCCATTAAAGTATTGTTATTGCTTATTTAAATTGGCATGAAATCCTAGCATTTTCCTTTCTGAAAAACCAACAATCTTTTCCTTGAAATTGAGATGTGATAGGAAAAAGGGAAAATAATCGTTATGGATAGATAACATGCTAATCAGATTCTGAAAGGCCCATAAATTTTTTACGTACATACTAATCAGAGCTCTAGCTCTCCCGCAAATAGTTTGCCTCATGGTCGTCTATCATGTAATAGACTTTGATCGTCTCATCTATTTATAAGTCTAATGGATAGATAACTCCTTGTAGACTACTACGGAGAAACTTCACTGACACGACCTGCTTTCGCAGGTAATACCATAATTATTTAAATACTTAAATGAAAGACCATGCAGACAGCAACACATCTATATTATAGCTTTTCAGTACAATCAAATTTGATATGACATCGAAAAAAAATTTTGAATGATTATGGGCTACTGAGATTATCTTGTCTTATATTTATCATAAGTATCTATAGGCAGTAAAGTGAAATTATTCACATACTTAAATGGAAGATCCCATTGGTTGCGATCCGCATAAATTACAACTTTTCAATTTTTTATGGCCTGCTGATTATATTTATATATTACATATTAATTATTACTATATTTACTACGATGATGATTTGAAATGCACTTATTTACAGCCACAAGTAATTATTACCTTGCCTAACAGTTATGACTGTTTTTTCTATTCCATCTTCGCCACCAGTAAAAATTCATTTATGCATATGAATTTGAATTTTGCCTATTTTGCAATTTTTCATAATGTACCTTTTCTAAAAGGTGATAAGACTCGCCAAATAATACTGATTTCACAATTATGGATAATTCACCTCTGGTTATATTATTCTGTATTTACCATGTTTATTTTTAGCAAGTAGTGCCATAATTATTTATATACTTCAAATGAAAGACAACGAAGAAAAGTGCTTGCTCTATCTCTCATCTGGTGCGTCATGTGGGTGGGTGTACATATGTAAAAATTCGCAGATTAAAGGAAAAACTTGATGGGTACATCCAATGAGATCCCGTTGATGGTGGTTTTTCAATGAGGAGAGACTCAACTCACGGTTTTTGCTATATCTTTCTTTTTTCATTATTAACATTTTTATTGAGGTGTAGCGTAGTAGCCGTTGGCCAATTGATCTACAAATAATGCATCGAATACTTGTCGCAATTTTTATGCATGTGTTATCCTTGTTTGTCTTAATTTGGCGAATGGTCCATCTTTATATCTTTTCAAAGATTCCTTCCAGCCCATGGCCTTGCTACTAGTGTCTCCTATAGCAAAACTTTTATCGCTCCGTAAAGGGGAACCTATGTTAGGCGCAACTGCAGGTCAGGCTGACACTTGTTTATCCGATTCTTATGGGAAGAGCGTTGACTATTTCCATTATATCCGGTACGTTGCTAAAACAGAATTCATGTCACATATATTGCCTTCACCTTCGCCTCATGACATAATGTGAAGGTGGAAAGGTCGCTGCAAGGGTAGCTTCCTGGTATCGGGACCTGTAAGGATGACAAATGTGATAGACGGTGTAACACTGCATTTATAACAGCCGAACAAAGATATCATGCAAGGCAACTCCCACACCACACCTGGTGATAACCAGAAAACACAAACAGAAAAACATAAGACGATGCAGCACATTTATTTAGGAGGAGGCAGACATTGTATAACAGCTCCAATTCATAGGCTTCTTTTTAGCCGCCACCAACTTTCCGAGGGTACGAGCGAGAAGGCCGAACCACCTCTCCAGACTGCCTGAGGAAGTTGTCTCGCGGCTGCCCACGCAAACCTCCACCCTTCATCTGGAGCTGAGGGTGCGGTTCCCAACGGGCACCGCTGCCAATACTCATGGTAACAAACTTGTCAGCCACCTCTTCCACTCCTCGCCCTACTGCACTGTCCTTGTTATTAATAACGGCTCCTGAAAAAACAAGAGAGGGAGCATCACTCAGTAAAAAAATCCGAGTAGGCAGACTTGGGGTAAACATTGTAGATTGGAATAGTAATCAAGAAAATCATACTTGGCCCTTTCCTTCCTGGTGGCTGGTATTTTTGCTGCCTGACGAGATTGTTTGTGGCCTTATCGTTCTTGTCGGCATCCTTTTGAAACGAAATCATATATAAAGTCAAACGCCTCAAATCTAAACAGAATGTAACCACATTTTGCAAGAAGGGTACTCAGGCTCAGCCATGGGAATAAAATGGGGAAGAAAGAGAGCACCTGGCGTACCTCAGCAACCATAGTAAGTCTCCTCTGAGCACCTGCAACAGCAATTAATGGGATGAGAAATTCTACCAAATATATACATGAAATAGCCATTAAGAGCACATGATAAAAGTTTTAGAGATCAAGAATGCAACTAGCGACTCAAAACAATAAAAAGTTACAATAATTTTTTGAACATCCATAGATTGTCAGAAGGGTATAGCTGCGTTTCCACAAAAATGTCTCTCGCACAGAAAAAAGCACATGATTTTAGTGGTCCACTTGCACCCTTGTCTATAAAATCATGGAAACCTAACATGAGTCGCAGAAACATAATTAACTACACTGTACCATCACCTGTGTCAAGAGCAGGCTTTGGATTAGGTGCAACACCAGAATACCACCTCAGATTTTGCTGCTGCAAAGATCCTCTTGCCACTGCACCCAAGGCTACCTCCTCCAGTCACATCAACGATTGGGATATGATAATAATCATATACTTAAAAAAAAAAAAAAGGCATACCAGGTGGAGGGGTTCTGGTAGGAGCTGCTCTAGGACGAAGAGATGGAGGAACATAAAAGCAACTCTGTGTAGTTCAGACAGTTAACAGATAAACCAGCTAAATTAACCATTTTGCAATAATTTACAACATGAACAAACTATTCACCCGAAAGAAAGAATGTTGAAGGGCTTCAGCTGCTGTTGGCCTCTTGCAGGGATCCCAAGAGCATAGAGACTACACAGTTCATCCAGAGATAATATCAGAAAGGGTAAAGCATAAGCCAAGCGGAAGCATAAAAAAAGTGAATTTGCTCCATTGGTAAAAATATATAAGTAAATGACACATATATAAAGAGCCAAATTCTGCAATTATGCACTTACAGTGATGAGGTTAATGGCTTCTGAACTTGTGAATGGCATTAGAGCAGAAAGATGAACACCAGAAAACTGAAAATGCATTGGAGTTTCACGTGTTTAGAAACAAAACAAAGAGATGTAGAGAAGGAACTTTTGACAATATTTAGCCATGGCTAAACACCTGGGGAAACTGGTAATTAACGGCCTTTGCAAGAAGAAGACCTTCAGGCCAAGACTCCCGAGTAGGAGTGCCTATCACACTGCATATTTTATGGATCTCATCTGCCTCACTGCATGGAGTTCATGCAACGGATAAGTAAAATAAATCAAATAATGATGAATATTAGATCATCAAGCAAGTCTCAGTAATCTGACAGAAATCCAACACCAATTTAATAGATACATGGATCTTAAATCAGAGCAAATTGATAAGAATAAAGTGCCTGGTCTGACGTGTTAAAAAGTCCAATTAATCTGAAGAAATCATTAAAAAAAGTCCCCAGTCACCTGCTACCCGGAAGCAGCGGACAAAGTGTAAACATCTCAGCCATTATAGCACCCATAGCCCACATGTCTGTGATGAAAAAAACAAAATGAGAAACAAAAAGCACAGCAAGGCTTTACTGCAACATGCCACAATCCAGAGTTTAAACTACTAACCAACTTTAAAATTGTATTGGTATGAGTGAAGCAGAACTTCAGGGGCTCGATACCTGAAGAAAGCACATTTTGTCAAGAGTATGAAGTACAATAGAATGAATACAATGCCCAAAACTTCATGAATATTAATTATCGCAAGAATAATATCACCCACCAGCGTGTTGAGACATATTCCGTATAGGGTGGCTGCGAATTTACTTCCCGAGCAAGCCCAAAATCAGCTATCTTAATTAATTCTTTCGAGACCAGCAGGTTCTCTGCAACAAGATTAGAATTGAAGCCAACTGAACAAGGCAACCAAAATACAGAGAGAACGTATAGACATTGACATATATATCAGAAATGAATGACCTGAGAGAAAGGATTAGAAATAAATATCAGAAATGAATGACTTGAGAGGAGATTATAAGTGATTGTGATCCAGATATTAGTCCTATATATTCTCGATAAATTTGAAGCACTTTTATCACTTCAAACAAAGCAAAATGTCATTTCTTATATACTTCAATCAAGTTTCTTCATTCAATCACAACTTCCTACTACAACTAAACCAACAAATATGCTCCACATTTCACCACTCACTCGCCAGCACTGCTAACAATGTTACCTGGCTTAAGGTCACGATGAAAATATCCACGTTGATGCATGTAAGCAAGACCCTGAAACACTTGAAAGCACCAGTTTCTAACTTCAGCTTCTGAGAAGCGTCCCCCTCTATCCTTTATGAGCTGGTATAAATTGCATTCCTAAATACCCAAAAAAAAAAGAAAAAAAAAAAAGAAAAAGAGGTTGCTTAATCACCACCTGCTGAGGAGTACAGAGAAACCACTGATAATATAGTAGATTTTGGAGGCTTACCATGTACTCGAACACAAAGTATAAGATATCATTTTCCCTGATGACTTCCTTCAACTTCACAATATTTGGATGACTCATCTTTCGCAACGACTGCCATTGACGAAGGAATCATTACACAAGTGTTATTGAAAAAGCAAGTTAGTGGATTAAATAAATGGTCCAAGCTTGCATACCTTAACTTCTCTCAGATTAATGCATTCCTCCCATGAATAATATTTCTTCTTCATCTTTTTTATTGCAACCTATTCAAGAAAGGAAAAAACTGATGGGCAAGAAACCATAATAACCATTGCCACTAGAAGAGACTAATGACATACTAAGATTGAAAAAATTCATTGTCACAAGCAAGTACAAGCAAACATACAACTTCACCAGAAAGCCTGTTTATTGCTTGCCAAACACTACCAAACGTTCCATCGCCAACTTCCTTGACTAATTTGTACCTGGGGCAGTCAAAAAACTATTACTGACACAGCAATATTTTGCAATATTTGTGTCGAACTTCTAAACAAAATCAACTCACCTCTCCATCATCAATGGTGCAATACACTTTAGCTGTTCAAGATTGAGGCTCCGGATCAAGACCAGGAAAAGTACACAGAGAATCAAAATGCTCACGGTTTTAGTCGACCGTATATGGCATTAACAGGATGCTGGTCAAACAGAGTCCACCATCAGGCCTCTATAACAGAGCATTGCAGAATTGCATCACCTAAAACACTAACTTGGTCGGACGTTGATCTTTATTTATTATTAAACTTGCAGCTCGATAACCGCAAAACAGAGCAAATTGTAGGATGGAACTAGGACCACAGAACATACTGCCAAGTATTAGACCAGGTACAGAATCTCTCCCAAGTAATGTAGGATGTGCACCAGAAGTTGCCAATGGAACCAGAGACTTGGTAAAAGATACCTCGTCTACACTCCCTTCATATAAACCTTCAAAAAGCAGTATCCTACCAATCTACCAACTAGTCACCATGAGATGTAGCAAAAGGAGCTCGCACATGCCCAACGGGGCAAACTTGAGATAGTTCTGATTGTACACAAAAGCCCTGTAAAAAAGAGTGAGTGAGTAATTGAGGAAAAAAAAAAGCTAACAAGAAAAAACATCCTGCAAAAAAAAGGTCAGTGATAACACAGACCAGTATACACTTACTTTCACAAATGCATTGACAGAGCAGTGTATTCTATTTTTTTTAATAAATCTGTAATTTCATTGAAATTGACAAATGCATTGACACACTTACTCTAGAAGCAGCTTTCATTATATCTCCTTTTCTGAGCATTTAAACAAGGCAGACACTAAGTGCAGTTAACAAAGGAACCCAAACGAAAATCCCTGTGCATGAAAAACCGCCAATCGAGCACTTCCTGGAATGAAAGGACCGCAGATCGGTGGCCATTTGAAGAAAAGTGCAGTTCCTCCATATCTCAGGGAGAAAGATGAATTCTTTAGATCCAACTTTGGTGCAACCTACCAACAAAATTGCAATTCAGAAATAAGACATAGAAGACTCATACTCAAAGCTGCATTGAATTTGTCATAAGAAGAGAAAAAGGGAAAGGTCCTAATAGAAAGCACAACAGTTAGAACACCTTTGACAAATAGACAAGCTTATGAATTTTATCTCTTCTAATCAGAGATCAAGACACAAAATTTGTCATTGGCAGATAAAATTAATATTTCTTCGAAGGTCCGTGTGCAAGGTTGAAATTGAGTTGCTAGTCAGCACAAGTGAGAAAATGGAGCAGACCATTGACGAGAGCACAAGGATATGATACACATCTATTCTTGGACAGAACTGTAATATTAGCACAGCACTATGAGACACAACATCAGACAATCTCTCCAGTAGAACTTACAGCAAAGCAGGTGACCAGGAAAACTATGTGCTCATATATATGCTAGCGGTCATCAGTGTCTCAGTTGGATTGCTACAAGATCACAAACAGAAGTAATTAAGATGAACTTTTTTCCCTACAGCCTTGAACACAACCTTTCTGCACTTTATTTTCGAACCTCACCCCCTGCATTCTGGGCTAACTACCAGGAACAGCATTAGAAATCTCGACTTTTCTAATTCAATAGCAACAGTCACAATAACCCTCGCTAATTACCAGGAACAGCAGTTTATTGGGGAACCTTACCCTTTACAGTAAAGCTGTAGAGCGTCAGAATGTAAAAGGGGTATAAGAGGGAAGATGGGCAGCCCACCATTCCAGACATCATAAATCGAGATTCCCGTTACAGAGAGGAAACTCGCGCTTCACAAGATCAAACAGACAAACAGAAACCCTAACCCTAAATCCAATCAATCCTCGATCAAATCTGACTCAAAGAAATCAAAAATCGACCACAAACAGAAACCCTAACCCTGAATCCAATTAATCCTCGATCAAATCCGACTCCAAGAAATAAAAAACCGACCCTCGCTAGTCAGATCCGAATAATACCGCACCCGGGCTCCCAAACCGGAGAGCCCCACTCATCGAGACAGGTATCGATCGCGAGAGAAGTAGCACCGAGAGACAGAGAAAGAGAGAGAGAGACAGAGAAGGGTTACTTGAGAGCCAAGCGGCATAGGAAGCGTCGCCGAGAGCGGAGAATGATAGAATCCAAAACTGCCCCACCGAAGCCTGTCCGTTATGAAACGCAGACACGCTCTCATTCCTCCTCCGCTATTTATAGCCCTCGTCAAGTGATTATCTAACAAATCTTTTTTTAAAATTTTTTTTGATAATTTAATACATCTCTTTTTGATAATTAATTAATATTATCTTGTGAATAATTACTGATCTGAGTAGGTTTAATTACGAAAAAATATTTTCCATTTAAAAAATTTTTTTAATTAAAATCTTGTATAACTGAAAATTTATCTTTTTGGTAACTCTTTCCTAGCAGTAAAATTATATCCTTTGAAATATTCTTGCAAGAATTTGAAAAACTATTTTATAAAATTATTGTATTTACGAAACCAATTCTTTAAGCACCGGTTCAAAAATCACATTTTAAGATAAATTCTTAAATGAGCATACCTTATAAGAAAATACCAATTAAAATTTTATAAGGGAGAAAATTAGTATTACTCATCTGAATAGTTGTTATAATTAATAATAATTAAAATAATTTAATTGGTTCTTCCTCGTCACGTTATTGTGAGATATGATCATCTAAGATTTTTTCTCATATTTTAAAGGATCT
Organism: Lagerstroemia speciosa; assembly: GCA_037672795.1. Classification (NCBI taxonomy): domain Eukaryota; kingdom Viridiplantae; phylum Streptophyta; class Magnoliopsida; order Myrtales; family Lythraceae; genus Lagerstroemia; species Lagerstroemia speciosa. The sequence goes on along the minus strand of CM075304.1, from coordinate 1,733,030 downwards.
TGCTCCTATCCAAAATTAAAATTAGTTACATAGTTTTTTTTTAATTTTTTCCAAAAACTCAAATTCCATCAATGATTACTTCATGGGCATTAAATGCCAACACAACGGGAAAGAAATTGGAAATTTTCAAAATTAATCCGCCGACTATCGCCCCCATCATACGGACGGTCCTGATCTAATGTTGGTTGGAGTAGGGCCCACACCAGCCACGTGGCCACTTGTGCGCTGTTGCCTGGTGGGCTTCATCTCGTCCGTGACCTAATTACTGGGACCGCCTCTTTCCTTCCTGATCAGATCTGGACCGTTGAATGTTGTGGCGAGGACTTAGGCAATGCGCGTCTGATCGAGTCGTGCCCGGTATAATTCCTGAGCATTCGATAGCAGTTCTTTTGCACTGTTTCGGATCGGCTCGACTGTGATCACGAGACATTTTTGGAGCGAGATCTCGAACTCGTGAACACCGAGTGACTAGTGACTAGGAAGTCGGTCTGCAATTATGGTCAGCTGTTCTTTTTTTATTTAAAAATTAAATCTTTGCACGATAATAACTCGTTCGTCAAAAAAAAAAAGTTCACGAGTACAGCATTGTAGAGGAGGAACGGGAACATTCGGTGGATGCGGAGTGTCCCAGCGCAGCTTCGTGGTGGCGCCACGTGTAAAACATTCGATGTATTTGGTATATTCACATTGCATACTAAAAATATGAATACCACAAAACAAGATCGATGTAATAGCCAGTACTGCCACCATCTTCTTCTTCTTTTTGCTGGTAAAGGAGATGCTAAAGTAAAAGGAAGGAATGCGTTTTGGGACCTTGGGTCACCTCAGCAAGTAGGTCGTGTATGGATTGATTTTACTCTTTTGCCCTTCGAGGAAGAAGACAATTACAATATCGACCAGAAACTGTAACAAACGAGGGGAAAAAAAAATATGGGAACATGAATGAACCAACAAATGATTTTGAATGCCATCATTTCGCAATTCCCAGGTTCCGTGTTTCAGATGAGATCACCCCCCTGACATAAGAAAAACAAGAGAGAAGAAAGATGTACCCTTCCTCATAGATCATCCTCCCGTGGCCTACGTGCATTTTCCCGCTCCTGCTGACCCGAGGATACACCACCACAGAGCCACGGTCGGATGATGTCAGGAGGATCTTCGATGTTCCCAATCAGGAATCCGGGAAGATGTCGTGCGATGTAGCAAGACTCAGCAACAAAGATCAGAAGTATATATATATATATATGATATACCCCCCTCAGAGCAACTATGCAAAGTGAATGAATTGAATCATATACCAATACTGCTACTGATCCACCCCGTGTTTCCTTTCTCTCTTCTGTCAACCTCCCATGAAGATTGGTGTAACTAGAAAATGAAAAAGAAGGCCAAAACTTTCTCAGAGGTACTGTGCCTGTATCCTCTCCCTGTTCTCCTCCCACCACGTCTTTGCCCGGACTTCCCCGAACCTTTCTCGGCTGTTGGAAATGAAAAACACGGTCTCGTTCAATCAAGAATGTCTGATGGGCAACATTCGACTCAGCAAAAATAATGGATGTGGTTATTAAGGATGGTTTCTTGTTACCTGAATCTTACACGGCGAAGCTCTCTTGTGCCGTCAACTAGTTGTCTGATTGTGATGTAGACACCGGGCTCGTCCTCCTCTACCCACTCGCTCTCAATTTCACTGGCATTGCTGTAGGAAACCGAAGCCTCGTCTCGGGTGTCGGTGGTCATTCGAGATGCATCCATGGAAGCCGCATCGCTCCTGAGGCCGGTAGCGTATGCACTCGGCCCTGCTCCAGGAGGTCTGTAGTGACTTCTCGGTGTCCAGTCTCGACCGGATGAGGGAACCATCGGGCTCTCTGCCACCCTTGTGTAGTTCGAGTCCCTCTGCAATGGAACAAATTCATACATGAAATCAGCCAGGGTGAGGAATTGTATATTAAAGCAACAGTTGAGAATTATCGTGCCAAGCTTTAGGCGTGTACTATTGAAAACTTTATCCTTTATTGAATTCCGGACTATTTAGAAATCAATAGATCATTGCTACTGAAATGAATAAGAATGATGTTATCTGAGTTCATGAGAGTTGTCATTTGCTTACCCCATCCTCGGACCTTGTTGGAGTGTGCAGAGCCTGCCGATTGAATCTTTGGACATTGTAGAGCTCCATGATCCTGTCGTAGTTTTCGGCCCACCATCTCTGTGCTTGCCACTTATCAAACATATCGCGGCTTCGAATTTCAAATGAATAAAAACCATCAGTGTGCATGAAGTTGTAGCTCTTAAGAAAAATTAGGAGAGTTGTTACTGGCTGTTCCAGGAGCTGGATCACCATTTTATCGAGTGCACTTTAAAATGAGAGCGAATTCTAGATATAAAAGATTTACTACCTGAACCGAATCCTCTTTAGGTCGTTTCCTCCGTGTGGAAGTGACACGAATGTGATATGAACGCCCGGCTCGACCTGGGCCATCCACTCCTTGGGCTCATCCTCATCCTCCAACACCACATCACACGACTGAGCTGAGATCGAGACCCCCCTAGGAGTGCGATCTCCACTGAAGGCTCCACCGTATCTTGAGTCGGCCCTGCTGAGATGATGGTGAGAACCGCCCTTGAAGTCCCATGCTGGTGTGGAACTGGAGCTGGCAACTCCAAGAAAGGGATAAGGGCCCCCTTCGGAGACAGTATCAAAGTCTGGATATGGTCTCTGGTCTTTCTTGTAGGTGCTCGACCCTGAGCAGCCAGAGATTTTCAGTGCCATGTCCTTGATCTGCCACATTGATAATATTTGAGCTTCATAAGCAAGCCACCACGTTCAATAAGAAGAATTCTCTTTCCTCTTTCCAAACACTAATCGTTTCGAAGAAATAGAGAACTCATGGGATTGAATCACCACAGTTTACTGCAAAAGCCGAAAAGCACGGATGGAGGAGCATATAATCACATCAAAGAAGCTGGTGACACACATCTGCTTTTTTGCAGAGTTTGGAGAGTATCCATCAACTATAAATTAGCCAATAGTACATTTATGTTTGAGAAATTTAGCAATTTTCAAGCAACCAAATATAAAAAATGCAACAAATGTCACCCAGAATTTCTACTCGTGAAAAGTCATAATGAAAATTGAAAAAAAACAAAGCAGACAATTCATTAGGAAGAGCATAATGACCTAATCTCGAACTGATCGGTACAGTAGACTTTCGCTGCAACAACCTACAATGTAACATAGTCTTATGCCTCAAATTCTGTCCCACGATTCCAGTGCTGTCCTAATTCATATGGACATCTGCTTCGGTATGCTGCAAAATTGAGACAAGGTTTCGTCTTGTGGGGCAACGGTGGCCATCTTTTGGAACATATGTTGTCACTCCTATTCTCTTCCTACTCCACTTGTGGGTTATAGTGGAGCAGAGGGACGCTGCACCAACTTCTGTCGACCCAGAAACTCGCAGTGTCCGTTTTTCTTTTTATACATATAAAACTGTTTTGTTTTAATATGCTTGTATAAGCTTGATTTTCTAAAGGGGATAATAAACGTGCAATAAAAGTGATGGAACAGGGGTCATCTTGTTTGATGGCTAGGTCGCCCTTTTAAGGACAAGTTCTTGAATAAAGGGATTGTGGGTTTGTTGGTGGATTTTCTAGCCCGGGATTCCTGGGTTTGCTTGTTCATTGGGTGCTGCACGTAGCTTAAGTCTCTTCAGCATAATGTCTTGTTCTAATGCTCACTGACTTCATCAAATAAGTCAATCCTATTCCCAGCATTTACTTTAAATGATTCAGAAACTGCCCAGGAGTATTTTCTACAAATAAGTAATGAATTTGGATATCATCTAAGTTCTTAACACACGTTGTATTTTTTCTAGTGAGTGCTGCATAATTAATGTAATTCCCACATAAAAGTTCCTATTTCATTGGGCTCCAACGGGCACCTTTTGTCCTGTGCAATATCAGACTTACTCCAGCCTGTTCTCTGCCCAACTGCAGATGGGGACTATACCCAAAGATCTTCCCTTCTGTGCTCTCATACAATATTCTGATTCCAACAACACATAAATGGTGCTACAGAGACGTGAAATAATTTAAAAGCTATTTACCGGGAAAAAAATTGAAAGCTAATTTTGTCCTCTGGGACTTTCAGATTCTCAAGTAGACCGCTGTCTCCAAGTTCAATTTGACTCTTATTCCAAATTTTCTTTTCTTGGGAAACTCTTTCAAGAATTTTGAAGATGAACTGTTGTCCATCCAAATGGAACTACGCTAAGGAGACAGTCGGCTCCCCACTTTTTAAGGTTTTCGCCTACATTAGGAAAAAAAAATGGTGCCCCTCACACAAAGATAACCTAGTTTCTGGTTGCTATTCCCTTCCTCCAGCATTAGTTCAATCATTTCCTTTTCCCTATACCAATAAATTCAAATTCAAAGTAGCACATCAATACCTTTACTGGACAAACTATATAAAATAAAATTTACAATTTTGATGAAGCCTGCCCCGTTGATTGGTTCCTCTGCATTATATTATAAAATTATATTTAACACAAATTTCCTTTTTCTTTTTCGAAAGTAGGTAATAATTTTTTATTTGAATGTATTTGGGCAAGGTCAGTCTTAGCACAAAGTTTCGTTTTCTCTTTTCTTTTCCGCCTTTCTTTTTCACCTCCTAGACGGGGTCTGAGGTTGGAACGTCTGTATAGGGTCAAAAGCTGGTGAGTTTGTCTACTTTAAAAGGCTGTAATGTAATATTGGGGCAGGAGCAAAGCGAGCATGTCGTTTCCTCCACGTGACAATAAGTATGTCCTTGTCAGCTCTACCCAGGATGATATAGCCGCACCCAAGAATCTAGCCTACTAGTGTATTTAAGAGCATAGTTGGGAATTCGATGTTTAAACAAGTTTTATGCAAAAATTTACATGAAAGCGCCCTTGTTCATGATCTGATTCATGGGCCTTTATAAAATAAAAAATTGTTCTTTCAATTGGGAACATCGTTTTTGAAATGTGAGTTCTCGATTAAACTCTATCATCTTTATTACTTAATTGTATATTTTCCTTCCCGTATAAGACGAAAAGGAAGGCTGACTGCCCTTAGAGCACAGTTGATAGTTGAAGCAGCTCATTGAATATTGATTGGGGTCATCAAGAAATGGGTGGGAACATTTATATACAGTAAGGGAGATTAATTGATTATAGGCAATAAATGGGAGAGCAGATTGCTTATCGTGAAGTACAAAAGATGCCCCAAAGGAAGTCTCGGCTAAGTGAGTGAGGATGGTCCCTACCTAAAGCACCAAACCAGACGACCGAAAACAAGTTGTGAACTGATTTTGATTTTTCGTTTGTTTTCACAAACAGGGAAAAAGGGATGGAGCAAGTAGCTGTCCTTGATAATTAATGCTAATCACTTTACAGAGCAAAACTTCGATATTTTCAAGATACTGAAATTTGTACAATAACACCGTTTTCTCGATTTAGAATTAACAAAAATGAAGAAAGAAAAAAAAGGACGAAGGAAGAATTATTGCGTGGAGAGAGGGATGGCGAACCAACCTGTGTCGTCAGGCTTTTGACGGCTTCTTTAGAGCTTGGGGTGCTGCTCCCACCTCCACGCGCCGCCCCATCGCCGCCATCATCATCCGCCGTCTGCTTCGTGCAGGCTATACATGTGAACATCTTCGCTCCGACAGCTGTTCCGGCCGATCTGTTCCCTTGTTTTAACCGGTCAATCAGTTACTTCGGCATCTTTTTTTTCAGCAAATATTAAAGCAAAAAATGCCACACTAAAATAAATTCCTTTTCCTGTTTTTATAAATGAAATATTTTGAATGAGGGATTGCTAGAGCAATTACTTTCAGTGAATTTTTCACGAGTCTTTGGTCATCATATGGGCAATGATCATTTAAGTTTCTTTTTATTATCCACATCACTGTACAGAATGATTCTTCATTTCTCACCTCTCATTATCTGTGAAAAATAATGAGCTTTTCCTTTCATGATTCGGGGCCATCAATGGGGGGTGAAAAATGAAATTTGCTAAATAAGAAATTAAGTTCATATCGATATAAAAATTTAATAAACGTGAATTTTTAATCTTTTTATAAGCTAAGATTTTTATTTTAGCCGAGTGAAGAGGGATTGAATTCTTTTAAACCCTCACGTATAGCAAGAATATAATACTAAACGTCATACACTAGTTTTAATATTATATAAAATATTGGGGACAAAGTCAATGTTAGAGCATAAATCACATCCCACGTGGCGTAACACCCGTGGGTTGGAACAGCACTGGATTTATTGTTGGTGATGGCCATGATAACGACCACAAAAGCTTGCATGATATATGACAAATATAAAATTAAAAACGTGCAGTTTTAATGTTTTGTTATGGTACTTCAGACAGGTGATCGATGAACTGGAACATTGTACACTAGAGTAGAGATTTAGCAGGAACTGTCAACACTATCACTACAAGCGAGAACAGGGTAGTGTCCGATACCATGGTGTGGGAGTAAATCGAACCGTGATGCCAATGAATTTGTGGGCAAAACAGGACTGTCCATTAGCATCCGTTGAGAAGGAAAAGAAGAAAAACAGTAAGAAAGAATTCTAGCACGCATCATGGGGAACATAAAAATGAAAAGCCAAAAAGTAAGGTGGCCGACAATCGATCAAGATTCCTATGGAGAAGAGAAGATCTTATGGTACACGGCTACGGTTCAGACGCTCATCAGTTTAGTAAAGGCAAGAGCCGGTGATATAATCGACTATACGGACCAAATCTAAAAAGCTAAAAGATTTCCATACGCGTTGATTAAATTAATTTAACACTTCTTTATTTAAATAAAATTTTATGTTCAAAGCCTGAGAGTTGAGAAATTCGACATTTAAGAAAGCTATAACACTTAGTGATCCGATCCAACTAAAATCATAGCTGAGTATTAAAAAAAAAAAAAAACAAGACAAGAAAAAGAGCCAGCAAGTATGATATTCCAGGCATCCAAGGGGCCAGTCCGACTGGTAAACTGATACCAAACTGTACGCCAATAAATGGGTTCGAACCTCTTGAAAGAGAACATCTAGGATTTAATGACAGGCCCCATACCGTACAATACACAGTCCGGTGGACTAGTCGGGAATTATTGTCACTGTGGTGGCCGGTCCGAAAGCCACCGATATCAAAAAAAAAAAAAAAAGAGTATGATATTCCAGGGCTGAAGAAGGGTCATGGTGGGGGAACTGTATCGTTCAAAGAAGAGAATGAATTGGGGCAAATGGGTACTGAGGAAAGTGAAAAAGGAAAAGACAACACTCTCTCCCTTGCTCGGGATCAGAGACAAGCAAACCAAACAACCCCGAAAGCAGCAATTTAGAATGCGAGTCAATAAGTCAATGATAGAAAAAAAGCAGGAGAATTAAAAAAAAAAAACGTTCACAGACAATGTGGGGTTGCATTTGGGTCGCCTGCGTGCGTGCTTTTTTTTTTTGTTTGTTTGTTTTTCTCTGCGCTCGGACAGGTGAATTGCTCTTAGCCGAAGTTTCTGACGTGAACCCATTTGAACCATAAAGAAAATCATTTTATAAAATAACACGAAATTTAGACAGGGCACTTGATTTTTCAAAATTACAAATGAGACATGTAGGAGAAGAAGAATCCCACTATCAAAAATCGAATATCATAACTTGGAGTTTATTTATTATAAATTAAAAGTGATATTTTTTTTTAGTCGCCAGCCACGGTATCCAAGCAGACCCCACCAGCGGTGAGATGACATCTTTCAGCCAACCATACTTGACTAATCCGTTGGTCGCCCCGGGTCGCACGCCTGGCAATGGCGGGTGAGGCTCCCAAGAGGGGTGTCTGCGTACGTGAGGTCTCGAACCTGAGACCTCCTTAAGCGGCACCGAGCTGCTTACCACTCGGCCCAACCCCTCTTGGTAATTAAAAGTGATATTATAGTATGAAGATCATCTTTTAATAATTGATTTTAGATTTTGTTTTTTGGTTCTTTTTCACTTCTCTCTCTTTAATTTTGCTTTGTTCTCTCTCTTTTGCGATGGATCACATCAAATTTCGCCCTTCAAGGAACCCAAAAGCTGACTAGATATTGGAATAGAAAGAGAAAAAAACGTTGCAGGGAGAAGAATAGAACCCAACCCCGCAATTGTCTTTTTCTTCATTATTTTTAAAAAATACGTATAGACAATGATGGTGATATGATAAGAACCATCATAAGATTACAAATCAAAAAGAAACAAAGGGAAAATCTCAGGTTTGGTGATGAAAACCCGACATGTAATAGGTACTTCAGAAAATTCCAACACATCAGCCTAGCCATGTTTGGTACGCTAGAACAGGGAAGAATCTCATCGTCGGACTGGGTGATGAAAATGGGAATAGAGAAACAGAGAAGGTTGTGAAACGGGGTTTACTGTGGTGTGCGGAGAGACAGAAGGGAAAGCAGACGACAAATCCCAATGATTATTAGTGAAATCCTAATTAATATTCAGAAATTTAATATTTGTGGTTCTTTTTAGTTTATTTACTAATCATGTCTTAGTTTTATTGATTTACCAAAATAAACACTCGAAGTTGATGATGATGAATGATTTTTATATGAGGAAATGCCGGATAGAGGAGAAGGAAAAGCGGAACTGAATCACTGTTATGCGAAAACGACTTACCGAAGCAAAGGGAAGGCAGCTGTTAGGTCCCACGACCCTCTTCTCTATTGATTCTCTGTACACTCTCCGCCTTGCCCGCAGAGCTTGTATGCCAGTCTGCTTATAGCTCCTCCTCCTCCTTCTCCGCCGTCTCCTCTGGTGCAATTTTCTCGCTGAACCAAAAGCAGCGCAATAGCAAGTTATGTAACCAGGCACAACCGAGGCGCGATCTCCGGGGCAAAAGGAGCGAGGAAACTGTTGAAACTGTTTCCCGTGGTGGGAAAGAATGGAGAGAAGGTGGCGGATTCGATTGGTTCGTGCTAGAGATAAATGACAGTGTCTTAAAAATTGATCGAGAAATGCATAAAGAAGCACGGAAATGGCTGGAAAAGCAGCCGGCGACGATCTGGAATGAGAATTTGAGACACGGCACGGAGAAGAGGATCGATTGCGTTCCTCTTCATGCTCTGTTTCGGAAACGCAGAAAGTTCGAGAAGCTGATTGGGGGAGCAAAAAGGCGCACTAAAACGCTTCAAAGCACTCGCAAATGGAGTAATGGAAGTGTACAGCAGAGCACTACGACTCACCTTCACCAACAGCGAGAAATCCAAGAAGTGCTTTAAAATGGAGGCGGAAATCCCCACGGGAAGTGGAAGCTCTGCCTCTGCTGCTATCTCCAGAAGCAGTGAACGGAGTCCGAGAATCTTCGCCGAAATCGCCCGACCGGATCTTCTTAATCTCCGGCGAGGCGATCCCCTGAGGCGGGACAAGGCCGGAACCCCTCCGGTCAGAGTCCGAAACAGGCCGAAACGGGAAAGGGCAGCGCTCCGGGTTTCTCGTAACTATGGAGACTCAGAGAGGACAAGAAATCGGAGCTGCGGGTTAATATAGTGAGGGCGGGGGGGGACGGCGTTGGGATCCTGCCGTTAGTTGACGGAAAAGGTCGTACAGTATTCTGTGATGTATGTGTTAGCGTTGAGCCCAACGGTCTAGCCCATCGGGGACAGAGAGGGTCCACCTGTCGAGGTGATGTTTCGCAGTTTTGTGGGAGGATCTCTTACGTGTGAGGTAAGTCGGTGACGTGGCTGGCTCCTATTGGTGCTAGCTTAACCGGGTCTGCAAAAGGCGGAGATCAGATCTCCCGGTTCGCGACCCGGGGGAATTTCGACCGATCGTGAACCATCGCATCAGTCGGTTTGCTTGTTGCTATTTCATCTTATCAATAAACAACCGAGAATTTCTTTATTTTTGAATTGGTATAGCTAATAACACTCTCACCCCGTAACTTGCAGATCCTTTGTTTGATCTCACGTGTGGGATATCTTGCGCCCATTTTACCCCTTCTAGCCTTATATACCTCATAATATACCGAAAAAAATTTCTTCATTTTCGCATATATGTACGATCATGAATTTGTGTCTCGATGGACACCAACTGCTTGAACTATACTAGGCCTTTAGTGATGTTATATAAACAGAGCCAGTGTTAGTGCTAATTGCCTAATTCATCTAACATATCTAAGATTAAACGTGAAAATCTCTGAACATTACATAGTGGAGTGGTTAGATCACCGTCCTATATTTTCTTATAAAAGAAATTATTGGGGGAAGTTTTCAAGTTTAGCAAAATTTGTGCAGATTATAAGTTAAAACAAGATAATATGATAATTAATATATATATATGATTATGAAGTTGCATGTAATATAAAAGTTGTACATATTTTATACATTTATTATAAAATTTTAACCGATTTAATCTTAAATTATATTTTCAATTGGATATTAAAACAAGTTTTATTATATCGAAACGCGATGGTTCTCAAATTTATGGCAGTGCTTTCGTTGAGCTACGCGCATGCATTAGCACGATCAGTCGATGTTGATATATTTTTAGTTCTATTTGCAATAATCGAATTCAGAACCCACTATTTTAAATTGAGATCGTATCACTGTATCGAATCATTTCTCTGTTCCGAGGGTTGATTATGCCATGTTTGAATTCCAACTTAGTGCATTAATATAATAGATCTGCACGTGTGATTAAACAATCATAGTCGAATAGAGAGCATGAGTAATCACCAAGCAAATTAACTACATGGGTTTTCAGCAAAAAAAAAATATACATTTTTTAAGCTTAAAGTGGATGCTTCTGTGTCAATTCAAAAAAAAAAAAACAAAAAGCAAGCCCTATATATTTTTTGGCTAAATCAACCACTGATTTAAACAAAAAACCATTGCTTTGGGAAAAAAAAATAAATTGTAATTTTGTGTCCCTTTTTAGCCGCTCGCTTTTCCTCTTCGATGAGTTTTTGGCCTTCCCAAAGAGAGGAATCGAACCTAAGGAGGCTTAGATGCAAGCGCTAGGCTACGGCTCACGGAGGATTTATTTAATTATAAGAAATTATCAATAAATTTATCATAATTAATAATAATATGATAAATATTTGACTGATTAATGTAAATTCACACATCTATTGTGATCTGATTAGTATTTTCTTAAGTCACGCGAAATTTCTCTCATTTATTAGTCGACCATGTTCCATCTAACTGAATCACTGTTCCATTGGATTTTCAAGCTAGCGCTTCTCCGAGCCGGATAGTTGGGTGATCGCCCGCATCTGGGATTCGGGAAAAAACTTCATATGATTTTACGAGATTAATCCGAGGGTTTGGACTCCTGATCTCGGTTACCGATCGATTTACGGGTAGATGTTGGTCCGGCCATGTCTTAAAAGGATTTTAAAAAAAAAAACACACACATCTATGAAAAGAATATGTAATAAAAGAACCAAAGGTGTAAATGTCAGGATCCAAAAAAAAAATGTCCAAGGAATTCTCTTGGCACTCATCTAAAGGTATATATTAACGAACCTGATTGGTCGAGATAATTTAGCGTCTCTTTCTTTTAAAGGGGATCTCGAATTTGAATAATGAGACAGAGAAAAACCATCGCTAAAAGAGTTTACACTTAAAGAATCGACTTAGATCAAACTTGGATAAGTTATTAGACAATATACTTCTTTTCACTGTACAAATTAAAGAAGACACATAAACCTAGAAAAGGAGTGGAAGAAAATAAGGAACAATGAACACGGGGAGTCTCACCCATGAAAATCGAATTCAGGACCTTTCGATCTTAGGTTGATTCGTGGTACCAACCAGATACGGATCCGGAAACTTGGTTCGGGGATGAAATAGGATAGTTCAATAAAAAAAAAAAGGGGCAAAATCAAGTGAAATATGTATAGTATATTAATGATTTTTTCAACTTCAGGAAGGCGATTGCCCCTGCGCACCCCTCTAAATCCATCACTGGTACCAACTGTATCTAGTCTTCTTTTTCGAGACAGTATACTTTAAGCCTCATGTAATTATATACTACGTACGTATACGTGTTGTACGTGCAAAGAAGACACAAAATTCTAGAAGATGATAGGGGAAATGAGTACGGTGAGTTCCACTGACGAAAAACGAACTCAGGACCTCTCGGTCTCAGGTCGAGTGTAATGTCAACTATATCAAATTCGCCTCCTCAAAAAAATGTACTTTAAGCCTCATATACTCATATAATATACTCCGTACGTATATATGTGTACGTTGCACGCGGAGAGTTGTATGAACACGCTCTTCTGTTCTCTTAGGGTTTGGTGCTTAGTGAATGGTCTAATCAAATCCATACGATGACTCCAGAAAGAGTCTGTCAAATGAAAACTGAATAACGAGTTTAAAAAGCAACTACTGACACATAGAACTAATTTGTATGTTATTTACGAGGTCGGAGGTTCGATTTTTCATCTCGCGCATACCCTACAATAAAACACTCTCAGACATTTTATAAATTTGTTAAAATATGTTTGTAACCTCTAAAGAATAAATTTCTCGTAATTAAAAAACTACAAAAGCAACGGCAGAGACGGAGAGGGAAAGTTGAGTTTTGATGGAGTTGATGGATCGAGAGGGCTCTCTAGTCTCTGCACACTGTTAGTTTTCAATTTCTTTGTGGAAGCAGTTAAGCAAATCGAGATGTTTAACTGTTTAATCAAATGACGAGACACAATTAATGTTAAATAAAAAAAATTCAACAACTCATAATTAATTGCTCAAACTACGTAGTCGTCCAACAAGTGGCTCGTGAAATTTCGATTGCTTTGTTATTTTCATTGTCTGATTTTTTTTTTATTTCACGCCTCGTAGGAGAGTTTCATGAGTTTAAAAAAATGCAAGCAAAAGAAAAGAAATAAAAGGGTGTACGAAATTTTTCCAACGAAAATTAAGCATGCATGTGCTAATTCTTAATCGAAAATGACATCACCAAACCTAAATATCTATCTTTTTTTGTTTGAACACGTAGCATCCCTAGATAAGTCTAATGGCACATTGAGACTAATTTATGGTTGATCTGAGATTTCTGAAAAATTTCTGTTGACCCTTATAATCTTGAAATCGATCTTGAGATAACTCATTTGAAAGTTCAGTGAGAGAACTACTTGAATAATCACAAATTGGTAATCTGAATATCTGACTCTTCTCTGTCTCGAGCAATACACTCAGTATCCAATTTGGAATATTTGCAGAGATCTTCTCCTATCAACTCCTCAGCCATCAGTCTCGTCAAACCCCATGCATGGATTCTCTTTGCCCGCGAATCAATTTTGCACTGTACGTCGGGAAGAGTACCATGCATGGATTCGATTCTACCATTCAAGTTCAATAAATTGAAAAAAAAAATTTTATTATGAACAGATAAATTTTTTTAATTTGCATTATTAAATACAATTTATTAGATTAACTATTTAACGGTTATTAACTGTGTCGTAGAAGTTTTCTATACCTCCTCATGCAATCTGATTTGGAACTTCCGTACCATTTTCTTCCGTTCATTGTTGGGTTTTAATTAAAACTGAAAAATAAAAAAATAAAGAAATACGAGAATTCATTAACTCATGATTATATCTTTTTTTTTTTTAATTTCAAGTTGAGGACCAGCGATACTGTATCTATTGATTTTTCCATTTTAAAGTGGCAATAATATTAGAATCGTACACGTTTATATTTAATTCTGAGCCCCCAAAAAAGACATTTTTTCGGTCTAAATTACTAATCCAATTTAAGTTGGGAAGGGTCACCAGGGGATAAAGCACTCCAAATATGAATTTTTTTCCATTCACAGAACTCGAATCCAAAATCTTATTTAAGGAAAAATGACGCTTAAGGAAAAGAGATACTGTACTACCTTAACCAATCCATTGTGGTAAAAAAAAACCTTTGAATGTATTGTTTTTTTTGTTGTCTTAATCTGTAGTACAAAAACAACAAAAAAAAAATAAAATAATAATATAGTTTGAATCTAACGGCGGGCGAGATGTACTGGCCTTTACTATGATTGTCCCTCTTGTCTCTGCAAAGGAAGGAATAAAATACAACTGTTGAGAAATCAAATACCACGAATGATGTATTTGATCTGATATAAGGTTTGATTGTGATCTGTAACCAAAATTATAAGGTATGAAGACTATGATATTATGGTCAACTTTACATTAATTATAAAATTACGATGTTCGATTGCAAAAGTGTCAAAAATTGGACAGTAAAATTTTTACGTTCAAAATCTGGAGAATTCTTGAAATTATATCCAGCATAACAATTAAATCTGTGAAAAAATTCTTATATAAAATAAGATTTAATTATTTTTATGATCATTTTTGTTTATTTTTTAAATTTAACTTGATTTTATTGGCCGTTTTAACCACGAGCTTATAATTAATTTATGTATTTTTACCAAATTTTACACCTGATTTTTTTTACAAAAAATATTACAATTTTACATTTAGTCCTATAATTTAATAAATTTTTACTTAATTAAAATTTTCACTGCAATACTAGATAGGAGTGTGCAAAAAACTGGTTGGGGAGAATTGAATTGGAAATAACCGGTTCTCTTCAAACCGGTTATATTTTGATTTATTTTTTTATAATACAAAGCAACTTGGTTAATTTCTAAACATAACCAATTCGATTAACCCGTTTGAATCAAACCATTTTTATCCGTTTCAAACATAAATTATTTAATTCCTCTCCTGAGCCAATTCTAACTCGGATTTACTACATAAGTCAAGTCGAATGAAATAAGTTTGGAACTCGAATTGAATTTTGCACACCACTAGAGGTTGCCCTAACTGGATTGATCCAAATCAAATGTGAATTAGTCTGAGTTCCACTAAAGTCTCCTGCATTATTTGATCTGTAAAATTTTAAAAAACAATTAAAAAAAACATCGGGCGGAAGAAAAGCGATGTCTTTTTGACAGCAATAGTCGAAAATTTGCAAGTACATGTAAATCTTTTGTGTCTTTTTCTTACTAAACCTGGTTGAGCAACGAGCATGCCCACCAGCCGTCAGTGGTCAAAAGACCATTGCAGTACGGATGCTTCAGACAACCGTATTGTACGTAACATATACGTACATATATACGTATTATTATGCCACGGTGTTAATTAATTGATACCAACATTATTGGCCAAGAATTATTGAACGAGTCAAGCATCGTTCTATAAGCTTGATGGTCCTCCCCAGCTCCTTCCTCTTCTCGAATTTCTTCGATATCGATTTGCTGCAACGAATATTTGAACCCGGGATCATCCGTTGCTTACACAAGATAGAAGAGACCCAATAAAACCCTAAAAAGATTATGCATGGGGAATCGGTTTCTTATGATTATTTGGTTATTTTCTAGTTTAATTATATTAGGGTTTTGAATATTTACAAGTTTGAACCAACTTGGAATTGACCTAGTGGTTCCCTCACTAAACCCTCAAATGGGTGATCCCATGATCGAATTCCAGGTTGGGAGGGTCGGCGGGAATTTTCCCAGGGATCCCGGCCCGATCGCAGATTAGTCTCGAGATACGCTTCAGCTGATCCGGGGATAATGGGCGGTGCAAACAAAAAAAAAAAAGAAGGAATATTTACAAGTTTCATTACAGCCGATCAGCGTATAGAATTACCGGTCATCTTGATTTCCATTAGTTTTATTTGGTCTGTGGGAGAGTCGACTGCGTCTCGAGTTGCAGCCACTTTTGTTCTTTTTCCATTGAATTAATAGGAGGGGGTCCTATCAAACCACTTTTAACTCTATACCCTCACGACAGTTTCAAATCCGACTAAATTAACACTTATCATTGGATCATCGTGTTTGATTCAAGCTCAAAACTCTACTGAACATGAATTTTTTCCATTCACGCGACTCAAGTCCCAGCCCCTGCTAGAGTGAAGTGGTATCGGACCACCTCGGTCAAGTTAACACTCCAAGGAGTGGAAAAATCGACCATACTGCAGCACTGTTCACTCGTCACGCCATCGACAGGCAATCCCATATGTGATCCGATCGCATCGGATCGAACGCAGTGTCGCTGCCAGTTACACGTAAGTTTCTAATTATGATGAGATTAATTGCATGCTACTACCGATTTGTCTTGGGCAATTGTGTGTATGTACATGTTTGAATGGCGTTTTCATTTTGTATAATATAATATAATAAATTCAGGCTTTAAGCACTGCCCTTCTCCTGTGTTAAGGTTAGCTTTATTCTTCCGGGGCTAACTTAAGTCTTCTTTCTTTCTTTCTTTTCTTTTAAGCAAAGAATGCTTGGATTGGAGGGATAACCCAAACACTTCATCACCATCCATGGCGCTCCCTCCCAAGACACCGCCACCCAATCAGTCCTTTTTTTTTTTTTTTTAAATGTACAGAGGAGAAATATAAGTTAAAAAAAGGATGGAAGAAAGATGGGTAGAGGGGTACGGAGAATCCCGCCGGTGAGAATTGAATCTAGAATATGTTGATCTCAAATCAAGAACGGTACCAACTGAACAGAATTTAGTTCGCTATTTTTTCCCTTTTAGTAGAAGGGATATTCGTGGATCTAGAAGGGGTAGGAATAAGATGGATTGATCGTGATCGAACCAAAAGTCTCAAGGTTGGAAAACGACGGGTTAAATATGGGTGAGTGAGAAATTGTTTCTCGTGAATCGAAAGAAAATATGGACGAAAAAACTCATTTGTGAATTACAAATTAATGGAAGCCCCCACTGTTTGTGTGTTACTGAATTGATAATGACTTTTTTAGGTCTATACTAATGATATCCAGAGGTCCAACGAATCTCCTAATTAATCCAGTTCAAGCCAGGAGAACCAACCAGGGCATAAAAGCTCTCGCAAAGTGAATTATTTCCATTTACAAAACTCGAACCCAAGAATGACCTTTTTCAACATACAAAGGAGATGCGCATGCCTAGTATATGACAGAAGGAAGAGAGAATAAAGGGCATGGGAGTTCCACTGATAAGGAATCGAACACATGGCCTCTTAGTCACAGATCAAAGAGAGTCTTGTATGTAACGGGTACACCACGTGACAATGCTGATTTGGTGTCACGAGTCAATATGATTCTATTGTTTTTAGGATATTTTTAATAAACCCTAGAAGGAAAAAAAAAAACCCTGAAACTGTCTTGATTTGATTAACTCATGGCACCACGTCAGCACTGTCACATGATATACCCGTTATATACAAGACTTTCTCCACATATCGAGGGCGATACCATGACATCGACCTTCCCTCTCTCTCGCGATCTAAAAATTTAATCTGATAATTAATAATATCTTATCGTGAAATATTCTCATAATTTTTTTTCCTCTTAATTTTTGCTCCTCAACGGTTAGTGAGGGAATTGAAGAAGCTTTAACAAAAGGGTTTCCCCCCCACGATCATAAGAGAGATCTTGCTAGGAAAGAAAAGCATAGTCAAGGTCCAAAGCGATTCCCCCGTCTCACTTATTGTTCCTCGTTACCCTTTTCTTTTCCCATCTTATATTTTACGACCGTCAGCCGGTCGAGATAGTTCGACACTTCTTCCGCTTAACTAAGGCCTCCGATCAGAGTCTCTGCAGATGGATAAGATCCGTGCCCGGGACACGACTTTATATCCGGGCGAGCTCAAATAACTGTCCGACGCCATCCGAGCTTCTGAATATCAGGCAGTGCACGCCGAGAAAAAAGGCCGAGGGTTATATAAAATGACAATTTTTGAATGCAGACAAAGTGCAAATGCGACCTTTACGTCTTTGATGCTGATGCAGCAGCAGCAGCAGCAGCAGCAGCAGCTCAGCTTCTTCTTTATCCAAAGGAATAAGACAGACAGACAGCCATGCATGCTGATGCTACCCACTCAAAAGTACCTTCCTTGCTTCGATTTTATTGAATTTGTTGTGACTCCATGCTTGCTTGCATGCATGCATGCAAATGCATTATATATGCTGCCGCAGTTTGCATTTAATTTCTCTTTTGTTTCCCAGCTGTTGTCCTTACTTTATTCGTTTCCCGGAGTGCGGTATATTAATAGGAAAAGAAAAAAAAGCTCGGTGCAGCGATATTACTCTTGATCTGTGGATCGGGTAGGGAGGATCTGGGTTCGTTATTGCCACGAGAACCCCCATTTAACTTTATTTTCCTCTTTCACACTTTCCTTTCTGAATTTATGTGCGTCCTTTTGTATCTGATGAAAGAAATATAATAATTGGACTCCGATGGACGGACCCGTTGTTAAGGTAGGTCCAGGTCCAGGGTTCGACTCTTCCAGGGGTCTGTATCTAAAGATTAATTACAGCTCAAACAGTATAATGCACCGTCCGGTAGATTATTCGGTTGCCACGGCGCGCGGATACCTTCGATATAAAAAAAAAAAGGAAATATAATAATTTGAGAAATATAGTTTGGCACAACGGTACCACTTTCGACCTGAGATCAATGGGTCATGTGTATTCAATTTTAACCGGTGAGACCTATCGTGATTCTTTATTCCATTTTTATTCTTTTTTTTCCTAGATGTATATGACTCATAAAAAAAATGTAATAATTTGACAACATTAAATGCCACGCTTTGACATTCTGAAGGAATGGAGAATTTGTTCTGACATGAATGGCATGTAGCTGAGGTTTTATTCGACCATTCGATTTTGTCTGTCGTTTCCTTTTTGGCTACACACTATGCAATCATTTGATCCTTCACGACACAAGAAACGGTGACGAAACGGTAATCCGATGACACCATCAATTTCGGAGAAATTCTCCGTTGATCCTGTCACACCACGTGACGTGAGTAAATATCAATTAAAATGTGGTAAAGGGGCAAATTTACGTTAATCACTCGAGCAGTTATCATAATTATTATTAATCAAAATAATTTAATTGGTTCCTCCTCATCACATCATTGTGAGGTGGGACCATCCAAGGTTTTTTCATCACCTAGATATTCTGAATTCAATTATCTCTTGTAGCACTGCACGGGTTCTCCGGCCTCGGTAGTTGGCTCTTCACGAAGCCTTTGCAAAGCCCGTAAACCGAGTTTCAACTCATTATTCACGTCTTAAAAGAGTCATTCTTTTCATTTTATCGACTTGCGATTCACATATTGACAACCTTGGACTCAAATTGAAACTCGGATTGATCGTATATCGACTTTATCTTCCAGTTAGTAGTTACTGTTTTCCATTTGTTGGTCTCCTTAGAACTTTTTTCGGTATACAAAGAAGTCATATAAAGTTTATAAATGGGTATAAAGAAGAGGGAATAAATGAACACGAGAATTTTCACTGATAAAAATTGAAGTCAAGACCTCGGGACAAGAGCAGTACCACTACACCGAATCCCCCTTTTCTCGGGCATTCCTAGGACTTTGACGGATTGCTTGTTGGTGGATCAAGTTTGGTACTGCAGGGAAGGTCCCACATGTTCCAAGATAGAAAATCTCTTTCTTCCATCTGATCATTTCAAAATCTGTAAATCTTATTCTCCCTCTCTGTCGACTGAATCGGCCTGTGGGTCGGTCAAGGGACATGGATGAAACACAAGGCTGGAATTGAACTTTGGTCCTCTTGTCTTTAACGTTGTACACATTAGTGAAAATTGAGGAAGCCCCTTCAAGGGGACCCGCCCCGACAACTTTGTCACCGTTGAATAAGAGAGTGGGATCTTCGGTAGGGCCCGACACCTTAACTGACCCCCAATGAGACCCTGTATTTTTTTCACGAAGTTCTCTTTATTGCGTTGCAGCGAGCATCTACTTTAAGAAGCTGCGAACAAAGTTTGATACAGCTGCATCACCTTCGCATGTTAAATTAAGAGATCCCGTATTCAATTTATCAACAGAGAATAACCGTCTCCCGTTTCATGGTCTCTCTCGTAATCGGGGGAAAAAAAAATAAGGAACTACTTTGAAAAGTCGGATTGAAGAA